>OZ035824.1:21434376-22034376 GCA_964034765.1 Knipowitschia caucasica
TGATATTGAGGCTGCTGTGGGGATAATTATGTATTGATTGGGAATAATGCAGCCACTTTATAGTAGATTAAATGAATATGATGCTCTGTTTTTCTGCTGCGAGTGAAAGATTCTCGCAGGACTGAAGTTAGTGAAGCGCAACAAATAATTAACCCCTAAATACCAACACACGGAAACAACTGTGTGTTCTGTCATTAATGGAGTGGGTTATTAGGCGTTTATTTTTAACACAGGGGCAAAAATATACAGCCATATATGAAATCATTCACTTTCACTTTTACTAACACTGTCACGTTTCAAGTGCCCAAAATACAATACTGCAGACATAATCATTTAATAGATAGATAGATTCTTTATTGATCTGCGTAGGAGATCAACAAACAAAACAAATAAATAGATAATTCTAGAAGTATCTGAAGAAGATGACAAAGTCTGGGGTCGTGTCATAAATTCAGACAGAAGACATGTTTTATTGTTGATGGTAGAGACAGCACGAACAACAGATACAACAGAATGCAAGTGTATTATACAGAGCGGAGGCATGGAGACCTCCAATCAGCAGCTGCCACGGTGCCATGTAGCTTGGCCTTCAGATAGACAAAACAAGGGAAAAGTACAGGCTTCTGCACATTGATAGAATGATGAGTTTAACTTCAACAAAAGTTGTTTAAAAGTGTTATGAAATCTCACATATCCAACAATAGTATTAAAATACAACAGTCCTTCAGGTCACAGCAGCAGAGGTGGAGCCGCTTGGTTCAGACCATTTTCTCTGCTCTGGTCCAAAGTAAAATACTAAATGCTTAATTAGCATTTTTCTAAAAGTTAGCATTCCTTCAGTGGCTTTTCTCCTGATCCACTTGGTTTGGACCATGAATCCTCTCTGCTCTGGTCTGGACTAGCCTGGTCGTACCACACCACAGTACAAATTACATTTTGTACTAAGGTCTGGAGGTGCTTCATTGAGCTCTGTTTACAGGTGGGAGGGGTTAACTCCTTTTGCAGATTGAAACGATTGGATCTGAGTTTACCGTGACGTATGTAGCGCGCCCGAGTCTGTTGTTAGCATTTAGCCTAGTCATCTCCTTTGCCGCTCATTTGCTAAACACTACCCTCGCTCCGGCTTCAATTTCTTGATAGAACCAGACTGGAATACTTGCCAAACTACAACCTGCCTGTTCGACGCAAACTCTTGACATCACCCACAACTAACTACAACACCTGCCTTCCGCGCTCGCTGAATGGTCGGTCGAAATTCAACCGATTGTATTCGCTAACCCAGGGACCAGACCCAGACGTTACATGCAGTGAAATGATGATTGAACGGAGTGTACGGATGGCTAAGGCCAGGCTAGGTCTGGACCAGTGTAAAACCATGAATCCTCTCTGCTCTGGTCTGGACCAGTGTAAAACCATGAATCCTCTCTGCTCTGGTCTGGACCAGTGTGAAACCATGAACACTGAACTGTAGCAACATCTCAGGCAGAAAAAAGCAAGAATAAAAACAACAAAAGCCCCCACTGAAAGATCAAGGCTATGCTCACACTCAGAGAGCAGCCGTCCTCCTGTGGACTCACCACCTGCAGAGGGTCAGTGAGGGGCTGGTGCTATGAGACTTGGGTGGCATCTCTGATTGCCACCCCCCTGACCCAGAAATGGATTAAAGGGTAGAAAATGGATGGATGGATGGATAAAAACAATTGAAACTGTTCCAGAGACACTTAGGACTTGCTGCTGTTTCCAGAACATTCAAAAGTAATAGACAAAAATCGAATAACAAAACTCAACAGCGTTAGTGACTTTGACCAGAGTATTCGCAGTCGTTCACATGGTTTTCTAAACAAAAATGCAGCCATTCCCTTCAGCCCCTGCCCTTTTACCTTCAGATACTGACATCCTCATACTGTTGTAATGAACAGCTTCGTACACTTATCTCATTTTTCTTGCGGAGTTACGGGGACAGCAATCTGAGCAGAGATGTCCAGACTTCCTTATGCACACACACTTCCTCCAGCTCGTCCAGGGGGATCCCGAGGCGCTCTTCCCCGGGGTCTCCTCTCAGCGGGACATGCCCAGGACACCTCCTCTGGGACGGGTCCAGGAGCCACATCCAAAAGCCGCTCTCAGCAGCTCTGTAGAGGATACTCATATCCTTCCCAAGTTTATTTTCAGTTTTGTGTTGAATGTGAATCTGTAGAACTTTGAGGTGTCATGGAAAAGTAATGTGTATTATAAAGAAAAACATTAATATTAGGGCATAGAAGGTTCTTTTAATGAGACAAAAACGTACAGAAAGCTAGTACTGCTATATTTACCTGACAAGTTAATTAAGTGAACTAAGTAAAGTCAAATTAAGCAGTGCTATATTACTTTACTTTCTTGTCCTATTAAAAGAAGCTTCTAAGCCATAAACATAACGAGACTAAATTAACTTTTTACAGATTCAGATTCAGTTTATTTGCCATTTGCAGTAAAAAAAAAACCACATTGGAATACATTAGCAAAAAGTCTCCAGTGTGCACAGACAAATACAGACATAAAATAACATTAAAAGACAAACACTTTTACTTTTAATTATTATTATCAATGTAAGGAGTGGGTGGAAATCAGAGCTGCACCCATTCTACAGAGAACCAGGCGCTATTATTATTATTATGATTATTATTATCATTCTCAGTATCTATGGCCATATTTTTCTGTCAAGATCTGTGGATGTGCCAATCCTCAATCTCCTTCTATGTCTTTGTGTGTTCCTCGTTCACAAATGCCTTTCCCCCACGAGCCCAAACTCTCTTCTTCTGGCTTTACCATCGACTAAGCTCTCAACAGCTCATCACCAATGGTGAAATCTTCGTGAGGATTCTCCCGCCGCAGCCTCCAAAGACAAAAGTGCTGGACGTCCATGGCCTCCAGAGTGAGAGACATGACCCTCCATCTCTCCGCTCTCCAAACTCCCTTTGCGGAATATCATCTGTATTTTTCATGTGCCTCCTTCAGTGATATAAATTGCCGGTGCATCAGTCGCTATCATGGCCGCCTCGGAGAGAAGCAGATAGGACGAGAGCAACGGGGGGGTTGGGGGTTCCACACTGAGCACACCCCCAGTGGTCCACGAATGAGCGTCTGTGTCTGGATTATTTATGTACCAGGAAAAGGCACAGCTGTAATTTCTGCTTCACGTTAGAATGTGTGAATTTATCAGAGAGAGACGTCCTGTACACAGTCTAGAGGACCTTTAAAGCAGCAATGTGTAAGATTTTCATGTCAAGTCATCAGGGCCATAATCAGTCATCATTAAAGGGCCCTAATCTGTCATCATTAAAGGGCCCTAATCTGTCATCATTAAAGGGCCCTAATCTGTCATCATCAAAGGGCCCTAATCTGTTATTATTAAAGGGTCCTAATATGTCATCATTAAAGGGCCCTAATCTGTCATCATTAAAGGGCCCTAATCTGTCATCATAATACACTGTTCTTTTCCAATACTTCTTTAACTGATAACAGTAGTTCAGAGATTTTCGAATTTCTAAATTACTTTTCCAGCCCCTAAATCTTGTTATTGTTTTCATTTCGATGTCCCGCCCTCCACCGTTTCACCAATCAGAAAGTCCGTGGTGCGGGCCCCAGAACTCACCGCGTGGAGCTAATCTCACTGGTAAAGTACCATGTGGCGCAGACCTAAAAATGGTCTTGTTATGATTCTCAAATCATTAATGACAAAACGAAGAATAAAACCAGGATTTCTATCTTTGTGAAAAATGTGTTAGTTATAGATTTGTTGTTGGGAAATCTCTTGTCTATTCAGCTGTTATGGTCCCAGCATATGTGGCATAAATCTAATTAAAATTTTTACTTTTTTCCGTGAACACACTCAGAATGTACTTAAATCAGGATAAAAACCTCGATTCAAGCCGTTATTACCTCATATTTGATAATTTTTTTGCAGTGCACAGGTGACAGAGCGACCACATTTTTGTTTCATACTTCGGCCGATCTATGAACATGTCTTTTGGAATCCAGCAGGAAAGGCCCTTGTGGACACCTCTCTCTCCCACAAACACACACATGGAGCTGTGTGGGCGGCAGCAGCAGTGGCGGCGGCTCGGCAGGTTCGTATTCTTCAAGTCGTTTGTGGGCGACTGTAATTGAAAGTACGGTGAGATGAACAGGATGCCCCGCAGATCCACGGCCCACACAAGCCAGGAGTCAAATAGGATGGTGCGCGTTCCCAGGCTACGGATGCTCTTCACTCTGACTCACACAATTGTACAACTTGTTTGATGTGTTGCTTTTCATTGATGTGTGTGTTTTCCTCTAAATCAACAATAGTCTTGACTGGGTTCAAATGGAAAAAATAGACATGGAACTCAATGGGAGGCACTTGACCGCTAAAGGACTAATTTTTGCTATGAATGGTCGAGAATTGTGATGGATAATGTCTTAAATGACTTAAAGCTGGGTATGTAACTTTATTCTGATATAGCTTTTACACGATGCAAGTTTTATCTTTCTCTGGCACTGTCACTTATTTTTCTTGATTCAACCAAAATCAAAATCAAAACTTCTCTCTGAGGTGAAATTATCTCTACAAAAAAGTCTGGTTTGGTAGTTCCTATCGTGTCATCCCTACAGCTGCATCCAACAGCGGGTGATCCAAGATGGCGTCCTATTGAAATGAATGGCTTGTGCTCAGTAGCGCATGGGACTTACAGGAGGACCGAAAGATTAGCGGAAC
Organism: Knipowitschia caucasica; assembly: GCA_964034765.1. NCBI lineage: Eukaryota > Metazoa > Chordata > Actinopteri > Gobiiformes > Gobiidae > Knipowitschia > Knipowitschia caucasica. The sequence continues at coordinate 21,439,112 of OZ035824.1, forward strand.
TCGCCCATATTTGGTCTTTTCTCTAGTCCTCCCGGTTCTGCGCTGTGGACGAGCTCCCATGATGCTTTGAGCCAAAGACGTGTGTGTGGCTCTCATGCACCTGCACAGAGGGGCTCGGCCCCGCTTTGACCAATCAGAGCAGCAGCAGAGCGGAGTCAGAGTGGGATAGAATTGAGTAGAGTTTGTTCCATTAAAGTGTAGATTTATAGAAAACTGAAGGATTTAAGAAGAAAAAAAGTTCAGGACGACAAGGAACATTAAAATTCCCACAATCTTCCCTTTATGAAAGCTGTAGGTTCTCTGTCAGCTGAGGTTGAGCTGTTTTAGTTTACATTGAGATCTATGTACATTATTTTGGGTAATGTGAATTTAGTCTGCAGTACCACAGCGCCCCCTGTGCCCATGGGTGGGACAGCTGTAAGCTAGTTAGTAATGCACTATCCAGATGTTATAGATCCATGGTGCAGACGTGCTGTGGGTCTGTTGGGTAGAGGCCTTTTATTTGGGTCCCAAAAGGTTCCAGACGCAGAAGGGACTGACTGCAGATCTCAATGCACAACACGTCATAGTATGATAAAAAATAATAAAAAAGAAAGAAAAGATTTTAATTTTTTACTCCGGAGAAATATGGAACATACATTGAAAACAAGATTGCCTTAAAAACGGATTCCCCAATGGGACAAAGCAAACTTATCTTGTTTAATAAAGATACAAGAAAAGTCTACCTTGGAATCATAAAATAAAGTAACAGTGCTTGAAATAAGACTAAATGACTTTGTCCCATTGGAGAATCTTGTTTTGAGCACAGTCAGAATGTGTCAGATTAAGATAAAAACCACTCGATTCAAGCGATAATTAACTCATATTTTATAATTGTTTGCGGCGCTCACAGCTCAGTGCCTGCAGCTAACTTTGTATTCTTGCAAAATGTGGAAAGTGATGTTTCTATGACAACGACATTAGCTGTGATCGCTGCGAGCTCCGAGAGACTGTGGGCAGCGGAAATCTCATAAATAAAACAAGTCTTTGAAATCAAATAGACTGATGGAGTTTAGTGGTTTCACAAAGTAATGGTTCAGATGTTACTACTGCACCGTTAACTATTCATCCTCCAGTTATGACATTTTTAGAAGAGAAGAAGAGCTGACCGTACAAAGATTTGTACCGAGTTGTTTTACAAAGGGCCTGTAACTGAGTAATGTGTAAGATTTTCATGTCATTAAAGGGCCCTAATCTGTCAAAAGGTATTAACAAAACATGTTATTTTCAATACTTCTTTTAACTGATAACAGTGCCATCCATACATCCATTTTCTTCCCCTTAATCCATTTCTGGGTTGGGGGTGTGGCAGTCAGAGCTGCACCCAGTACACAGAGCACCAGCCCCTCACTGATCCTCCCGCAGGTGGTGAGTCCACAGGAACCTTGATCTTCCAGCGGGGGCAAAGTGGGTCTTGCCCAAGGACACAAAGACAGCAGTCACCAGTGAGAGTCTTGAAGTAGGTCTCGTGGTGGGCTCGAACCCACAACCTTCAGGCCCAAAGGCCAGTGCTCTACCAACTGAGCCTGATAACAACCACTGATAACAGTGGTTCAGAGATATTTGGATTTCTAAATTAGTTTTACAGCCCCTAAATCGTATTTTGATGACCCGCCCTCCACCGTTTCACCAATCAGAAAGTCTGTGATCCGGGTGCCAGAACTCACCACGTGGAGCTAATCTCACTGGTAAAGTACCATGTGGCGCAGAACTAAAAATGGTCTCGTTATTATTCTCAAATCATTAACGACAAAACAAGGAATAAAACCAGGATTTCTATCTTTGTGAAAAAGGTGTTGGTTATAGATTTGTTGTTGACAAAACTCTTGTCTATTCAGCTGTTATAGTCCCAGCTGGATTCGTCTGCATATCTGGCAACCTGAGTCAGGGAGAGTGGGAGAGGCTGCAGTACCACTTTTGGCCACATTTTTACATACTGCTGCTTTAAGTGTAACTGTTTTCTTACCTTTCGCACATTTCTCACATCCTAATTATTCACTGTGATGAATTCAGAGGGAGTCATCTCAGTACTAGAGTTCAGGCTGAAACTATCATAAAAGCCACATTAGTTTTGGCATTTCAACCTCAGAAAATAAAGCTATAATCTGATTAAAAACACAAAGACGAGAACAGAAGCTGCACTGGGCCGGAAACTCATTTTACTCAACGTCACGGATTTTGTCACTCGAATTCACCTGAGTGCAAATGGTTCTGTGTTTTACAACTGTGAAAAAGAGGTTTTATCATGAATGAGGTTTTTTTATGTCATCGGGACCAGGTCTGCTGTTAGCCGTTAGCTATATAGCTAAATCAGAATCAGAATCAGAATCAGAATCATTTTTATTGCCAACGTAAGTAACGGGAGGTCACAGACTTGGAAATTGCTTTGGCTCAGTGCAACAGTCAAAAAGAGATAATAAAAATAAGAATAAAAAACACTTCTAAAGAATAAATTTAAATTTAAAATAGAGTTACAGTTACTATTTACAAGTGCACATGGTGCACACAATGTAAGGTGACAGCAGTACAGTGAAGTAAAGTGACGTATGATGGGCAGTAAAGTGACTTTATAAAGGGCGGGGGACAGGTTAAGAAGTGTTCAAGAGTCCAACAGCAGAGGGGAAGAAACTGTTCTTGTGGCGGGAGGTTCTAGTCCTGATGGACCGCAGCCTCCTGCCTGAGGGGAGTGGTTGGAATAGTCCATGTGCAGGGTGAGAGGGGTCGGCTGTGATACGACCAGCCCGGCCTCGAGCTCGGGCGACGTACAGGTCCTGCAGCGATGGAAGGCTGCGGCCGATCACTTCCTCTGCAGAGCGCACAATGCGCTGTAGTCTCTGTTTGTCCCTGACTGTGGCTCCAGCGAACCACACGGTGATGGAGGAGGTGAGGATGGACTCGATGATGGCCGTGTAGAACTGCACCAACATCTGTGCAGGCAGCTTGGCTTTCCTGAGCTGCCGCAGGAAGTACATCCTCTGCTGGGCCTCTTGATGAGGGAGCTGATGGTCGGCTCCCACTTGAGGTCCTGGGTGATGGTGGTGCCCAGGAAACGGAAGGACTCCACAGAGGTGATGGGGGAGTCCATCACGGAGGGTGGGGGCGGGGGGACAGTGCTCTTCCTGAAGTCCACAATCATCTCCACTGTCTTCTGGGCGTTCAGCTCCAGGTTGTTACCACTGCACCAGGACACCAGCCGGTCCACCTCCCTCCTGTAGGCGGACTCATCAGTCCCTCGCGAACTTGATCAGCTTCACCTCTGGAGGTGCAGTGGTTGGTGTACAGGGAGAAGAGCAGGGGAGAAAGAACACAGCCCTGTGGGGCTCCTGTATTTATAATCCGAGAGTCCGAGACATTCTTCCCCAGACGCACTCGCTGCTTCCTGTCCGTCAGGAAGTCAGTGATCCACCTGCAGGTGGAATCGGGCACGTTGAGCTGGGAGAGCTTGTCCTGGAGCAGGGATGGCAGATTGTGTTGAAGGCAGAGCTGAAGTCCACGAACAGGACCCTGGGAGTCCTGCATCAGGTTAATGGCGTCGTCTACAGATCTGTTGGCTCTGTAGGCGAACTGCAGGGGGTCCAGGAGGGGGGGAGGTGAGGGACTTGAGATGGGAGAGAACCAGGCGTTCAAATGACTTCATGACGACAGACGTAAGTGCTACAGGTCTGTAGTCATTGAGTCCTGTGATCCTGGGCTTCTTCGGGACGGGGACAATGATGGAGGATTTGAAGCAGGCCGGTACATGGCAGGACTGCAGAGAGGAGTTGAAAATGTCCGTGAACACAGGAGTAAGCTCACTGGCGCAGTGTCTCAGAGTGGCCGGAGACACGTGGTCCGGGCCAGGAGCTTTGCGGGGGTGCAGCCTCAGGAAGAGTTGTTTAATCTCTTTAGCGGCTATTGTTAGGCTGGGGGCAGGGCTGATGGGTGGGTCGTTAGAGTAGTGGGGGGTGGGGGAGGGGGGAGGTGTCAGGGCAGCATCAAAGCGACTGAAAAATAAGTTCAGATCGTCAGCTAGCTTGTGGTCATCAGCACAGGGGGGGGCTTTGGGTTTGTAGTTGGTGATCTCCCGTAGGCCCCTCCAGACAGAAGCAGTATCGTTGTTACCAAACTGCTCCTGTAGTCGTTCTCTGTGCCGGGACTTGGCTGCTTTCAGTTCTTTCCTGAACTGATATTTAGCTGCTTTGTAGCCGCTGCGGTCCCCCTCCCTGAAAGCAGACTCCTTTGCTTTCCTGAGCTGCCGGAGTTTAGCAGTGAACCAGGGTTTGTCGTTGTTATAGATGACCCTGGTCCTTGTTGGAATGATGCTATCCTCACAGAAGTGGATGTATGACGTCACAGTGTCCGTATATTCATCCAAACTATCTGTGGCAGCTCTGAAAAGGTCCCAGTCTGTAGATTCCATGCATGCGCGCAGCTCTTCCACAGCTTCATCAGACCACACTTTGGAGCTCCTCACTGCAGGTTTCGAGAGCTTTAGTCTCTGTCTGTAAGCAGGAACCAGATGTATCATGGAGTGATCTGAGAAGCCGAGGGCTGGCTTGGGAACAGCGCGAAAAGCTCCGCGCACGGTGGGTGTAACAGTGATCCAGAGTGTTCTCCTCTCTGGTCGGGCATTTGATAAACTGTCTGTATTTGGGTAATTCCTGGCTCAAGTTTCCCTTATTAAAATCCCCCAGGATAATAATCAGAGAGTCCGGGTATAAGCGTTCCATACACAGTACTTGCTCTGCGAGTGCGCGCTGAGCCTCGCGCGCGTCCGCGCATGGCGGTATGTAAACAGAGGCAAGAATGAATGAAACAATTTCCCGCGGGGAGTAATATGGTTTACAATGAATGAAAAGATATTCCAGAGCAGGTGAGAGCAGTGCTTGGAGATCACTGTCACATCGTTACACCAGTTTGTATTGACGTAGAAACAGAGCCCTCCGCCTCTGCTCTTCCCTGAGAGCGCACAATGGCGATCCGCGCGAAACAGCCCAAAGCCCTGCAGCTCCAGAGCGCAGTCCGGGATCCGCTCATTTAGCCAGGTCTCAGTGAAGCAGAGGACACAGGATGTGGCGAAGTCCTTGTTTCTTCTCATGAGCAGGCTGAGTTCGTCCATCTTATTGCCCAGTGAGCGTACGTTGGAGAGAAAAATGCCGGGGAGAGCCGTGCGCGCTCCTCTCCTCCTAAGACGCACGAGCAGGCCTCCTCGCTTTCCCCTTTTACGGGCCCACACTTTTTTGGCTAGAACATGAACTAAATCAGCCGCAGATGCCAAGAAAACAGGCAATAGGTCCATGGGAACGGTGGGTCGGATGTTCATAAGTTCCTCACGGGTGTAGGAACAGCCAGATGCACAGTTAAAAAGTAAAAACAAAAGAAAAAGAGAGCAGCAAAGAGCCATGTCGACCTTACGAGGCGCCATCTTGTTTTGAAATCAGTCCCTTCCCTCTCTTCTTCCTTTTATTCCTTATCTGTATGTATGTATTGATTTACATTGTTTCTGTATAATGCAATTTGTCATTTTTGTTCTCGATGTTTCCAATGAAGATACTAATAAAATAAAACAACCCCAGAAACTGCTTCAAAACTGGCAAAAATCACATACCAGCCACAAACCAAATTCAGATTCTAACATTAGCTCAATCCGCACTTGGAGACAGGCTCATTACCCGAGGGAGCGGTAATTACAGCTTGAGCTCTTTTCGGTCCAGATTACTTGCATGTTCTCCCTTCTGTCTTTGGACCCTTATCTCCACCCAGCGGCCCAGACCATGAGAGAGACTAACAGCGGCCCCAGACCATGAGAGAGACTAACAGACTTACCAAAAGAAAACAGCGCCCTCTACAGGTGAGATATGTTGTGTGACTTCAGCCTTTGAATACAGTATTTGTATGAATAGGTAAGTAGCTTCAGTTCAGGAGATCAGAAAGTGTCAATGTACCTATTTATTTGTCTGTTTTTATTGCCGTTGTTGTAAATATCTGCAGTTAATGCTTATTAATGCTTTCTTTTGAAATTGTGTTTAATAATTCAGTGGCAGAAGGGAGTTAGCAGCACAGACGACAGGATTAGTCTGTTCCATCACATATACATTCACACATTGGCTCTCAGTTTTGTCCCCAAAAACAATGCTGTCTTAAATCATCAATACAATTACAAATTAGATCATTAAAAAAATAGACAGAAACTCGTATAGCTCAGGACATCCGCCAAGAGGCGCAGTTCTATTACTTAAAAAAAAAATAAGAAAAAAATACAGTGAACAAAAGATTTTATTTTAGACGTCAAGACATTTCTGGACTTTTCTGTGACAAATGGAAATCAGTGGTTCGCTGTCTATCTGGTTATTGCGCACATTTCCTAAAAGAAAAGTGTCCAAATCCTTGATGAGCATTGATAGTCTGATCCGGTCCGCCTCCTAGGTCTCCTCCCGTCGACTATATCTCACCTGAGGATTTTTTTTTTTCTGGGAAATGTTTTTAAGCTATTATGTTTACCCGAGGCCTGATTTCTTCTTGACGTTTTTCGCTTTAGTTCCCTCTTCTCTTCCTCCTCTGTTGTGTCGTTTGGGCTGTTTTGCTGTGTATGCAGTTACAGCAAGAGGACTTATTAGCTTATTTCGATAAATATATATTTACAGCGCTGTAGAGCTAGAGGGACGCGCGTGCTTGCTTCCACGTTCTGGGTGTGGAGCGAGAGCGGACGTCACCGCTAAGTCTCTACTCAGCACTTTTTACGGCCGGATTCATAGACAAGTGAATAAATGATAACTCTAGTTTTCACTTGAATTATGGATTATAAATACAATTTGTATATAGTATTAACCTTTTTATGAACTCATTAAATAGATGGAGTACACAAGTGCTTTTTTTTTATTTATTTTTTATTAAATGAGGATGTAACTAGGATTATTTGATTGTAACTAGTAATACCTATCACTGATTGTCACTTTTTGACTTGCACTACTACAGAAGTAACTACTGCAATTAGTTATCCCAACACTGATCCACCACATCCAGTGCAATGTGACACTACTGCGGTCTAAAATGGCACATTTCGGCCAAATGACGGTTTTTATCTGTCGTCGTTTTATGGCAATTCTTTTTTTTACTCAACAGCTTATTTGGCCATTACTAATATCTTCGGAGGACCTATTTGTTTTTATGATAATCCATTATGTTCGGGTGCAGTGATCTCTTTATTCTCCCGTCGAGAGCTGTTCCTTCAGATTGTTGAGTCAGTCTCTTAAAGCGATTAACATGGCAGCTCCCCATGTGGCCCCAATCTAAATGCAAATATAAAATTCACTCGCAAAAACCCCCGTCCGTCAATATCCAACACTGGATTTCACTGTATGCACGCCACGCACAAGTCAAGGTCAAAGACACACGTCTACTGTCCACATGCTAAAGAACCCCTTTCATTAAGAGAGTTCAAGAATTGTTATTTTCCTCAAAACAAGCACAATTTTCATAAACTGTACTGTATAAGGAAAGGGACAAAATAACCTGGAATTTTAACAAAAATGACCAGAGACATGTTGCTTTCACAACTGAAAACTACACATAGTGTGGGAATTGGTTATTTGCCTAATGTTTCTTCTTTTTGCTAAAACATTTAGTTAACTCTTTCAAAAATCTGATGGAGATCAGACAAAAGCTGAAAGACAAATAGAGACTTATTGAAATTGATCGCACGCAAGAAAAGTAAGCAAGCACAACGCTGCGAAATGTTTGTTGAAAGCATCTCGCTGTATAGAAAGTTTCCTGGAATAATCACGTTAGACTATGACTATGTTACACACAAAAGGTATGCAATTGTTTTGTTTTGCTTCCTTCTTTTACTTATTGTCAAGGACATTTTCGTCACTTTTTAATCATACTTATGGGAGCTATTCAAGAAAACATAATGTAATACTAGCTTGTATTGTTGTAGTTTCATTATATTTACATCACCTTTTCTGCTTTGGACCTCTGCGTTCTCATTCCACTCCCAGGAAGATTTGGTGAAGGACAGACAATGTTGCAATGTTTATGTAAAGCCTCATTCCACTGATGATAACTCAGAAGTTTCATGTTTGGCAGGACGAAAAATAAAACAACTGCTTAACTTGCTTTAAAGCGTGGTTTGGACGAATTTGAAGTTAAAAGACACGTTCATTTGTGCTGAATTGGTTTCAGACGACAACAATCGCGTGGAAAGACTTTGGAGTTACCTATGAAAACAAACATCCACGAGAAGCTCTGAAAGCACTTGGCGGTTTCATCATAAAAGCTCCGGTGTTTCGCTTCTCCTGGATAAAAAAACCTTGAGAGAAGTGAGTTCTCAGCCAAAAATAAATCATCTCAAAGTCGTTGTTGGCAAAAGTTATCTCTTCAAGAGTCACTAGTGAATGTGGTGCAGGTGTTATGCATCACTCTGGCTTAATGTTAATCTGGTACTATCTTTTTTCAAATGACTCAAAGCCTGCGGTTTATGAGGCAAACTGTGTATTTTAAAAGGCGGAAATTAGATGTTTGTTAGATGAGCTAAAGGACTTTTCAATGGAAGTCATTAAGAGCCGTAGTGAGTTCGAGCAAACCTTTGAACATGAGCAATTCCATTTAAGGATACAGCTTGGGCGTCAAGAACGGTTCCCATTGTGTTAATGTGAACAGCAGAGAGATACGAGGAAGTGCCCTGACTTGTGTATATGTGATTAGGTGAATCAGAACAGAGATTATGGGCTTCTTGATTTAATCTGCTTCCATTGTTACTTTAACACATTAAAACTTGAGTTTGGCCAATGTGTAATAATATTTCTAAATGTTGCTGGTGCGCTTAATCAGGTTACCAGATATGCAGACGAATCCAGCTGGGACCATGATAGCTGAATAGACAAGAGTTTTGTCAACAACAAATCCTTAACCCTTAGATCCACAAGTGACTAGACCCTACACTCTTCCATAAGTGGGTCAAAAATTACCCGTATTAGAATCAATGCGTTTTTATGGCATTTTTGTGATTTCAATTAAGGATAATCACTTGTATAACATTTTGTTTTATATTTGGAATCACGCAAGAATGATTTCATGTTTGAAATCTTTCACTTTATAACTTGCAATACCCCACCCCGGGCCCGTGTGGGTGTATCCAGAAAAAAAAATTATCCAATGGGCTTTTGCAGGTGTATGGCGTTTCTTTCTTCTCGAAAACGTTTCCGGTGGGGGTGATGGTCCTTGTATTTGGAAAAGACAGCTCTTGGTCCAAAGTTATGCTCCAGATATTGTCAATGCTGAGAGGAATGTATTTTTTGGACCAGTCTAGTTTAGCGCTGTGGACTTCAGAATGCACTTGTCAAATGAATGGGGCTGGTGACGGCTAACGGATGCACAAATGCGTCTTTTCACATTTTCCATCTATTGCTTAGGGATACATGCATCACAAACCCAGAAGATCCCCTAGTTTCTACTTGGTGGGCTTGCTTGGCATGTAATTCTTACAAGTATTAGCTCTTGCTGTGTAAAATAATCTTCCTGAGGAGTGACACTTCTGGTATTGTCTGTGTAATTCACAGTTGATTTATTCTGACAGCCACAGTTGATAAGAATCAAAGATTCCCATTGGATTCCATAGAGAATGCATGCAGGTCATTTTTGACCCACTTATGGAAGCTTGGGGTAGCAATACAAAAGCTAAAATTTCTTAAAATATATAAGAATTTAGTTAAAAATGTCAATGGAATTATATCAAAAACATGTTTTTTTGAGGAATACCTGGAATATGAAATCTAAGGGTAACACATCCCAATGGAAATCCTCGTTTTATACCTTGTTTTGTCATTGATGATTTGAGAATCATATCAAGATTGTTTTTAACACCGCGGCCTGACTTACTTTACTTTACTTACTTTACCAGTGAGATTAGACGCAGCGAGTTTTGGAAACCTTGATCACAGACTTTCTGATTGGTAAAACGGTGGAGGGAGGGACATTGAAATAAAAACAATAACAAGATTTACAGGCTTTAAATTACTGTTATCCGTTACTGTAAATAACTATTGGAAAAGAGCATGGTTTATTAATACCTTTTGACACATTAGGGCCATTGAATGAGGACTTGACATGAAAGTCTCACATATTGCTACTATGTAAGATTTAAACACGTTATCCAAGATTGTTCATCATAATGCATTGTGTGTGTACATACGTTAGATTTGTCTGTAATATTTTTTTTCAACACTTAAATCAGTCTTGCATCTTCCACTCAAAACTCTTGGCTCACGTTCAGACCAGAAAATATATAATCATCCAGTAATTTGAGAGGATCTCCGCTGGCCCCAGTTCAGGCCTGGGTTAACTTTTAAATCCGTCTCCTTGTTCATAAAGCGTTCCACAGTCTGGCGCCTGCATACATCTCTGACCTGCTGTAGGATCTTTATGCACAGATTCAGATTCTCTGATTTTTCTGTCCCTTTAGTGAACCTCAAGAATTCAGCTTTCTTCCTTTATCCTCCTTGTAAATAGAAGGGTCTGTCTGCCACGATATAAAGTCCAACACTGAGCTATTTAGGACTAAACTAAGGAGTCGCTAGTTAGACATCAATCACCTTAATGTTGGAGATTATAAAATGACACTTCTAAAAAACACTAAAGAATAAATTTAAATTTAAAATAGAGTTACAGTTACTATTTACAATATACAAGTGCACATGGTGCACACAATGTAAGGTGACAGCAGTACAGTGAAGTAAAGTGACGTATGATGGGCAGTAAAGTGACTTTATAAAGGGCGGGGGGACAGGTTAAGAAGTGTTCAAGAGTCCAACAGCAGAGGGGAAGAAACTGTTCTTGTGGCGGGAGGTTCTAGTCCTGATGGACCGCAGCCTCCTGCCTGAGGGGAGTGGTTGGAATAGTCCATGTGCAGGGTGAGAGGGGTCGGCTGTGATACGACCAGCCCGGCCTCGAGCTCGGGCGACGTACAGGTCCTGCAGCGATGGAAGGCTGCGGCCGATCACTTCCTCTGCAGAGCGCACAATGCGCTGTAGTCTCTGTTTGTCCCTGACTGTGGCTCCAGCGAACCACACGGTGATGGAGGAGGTGAGGATGGACTCGATGATGGCCGTGTAGAACTGCACCAACATCTGTGCAGGCAGCTTGGCTTTCCTGAGCTGCCGCAGGAAGTACATCCTCTGCTGGGCCTCTTGATGAGGGAGCTGATGGTCGGCTCCCACTTGAGGTCCTGGGTGATGGTGGTGCCCAGGAAACGGAAGGACTCCACAGAGGTGATGGGGGAGTCCATCACGGAGGGTGGGGGCGGGGGGACAGTGCTCTTCCTGAAGTCCACAATCATCTCCACTGTCTTCTGGGCGTTCAGCTCCAGGTTGTTACCACTGCACCAGGACACCAGCCGGTCCACCTCCCTCCTGTAGGCGGACTCATCGTTGTTGGAGATGAGTCCAATGAGGGTGGTGTCGTCCGCGAACTTGATCAGCTTCACGGAGTCGTGGCTGGAGGTGCAGTGGTTGGTGTACAGGGAGAAGAGCAGGGGAGAAAGAACACAGCCCTGTGGGGCTCCTGTATTTATAATCCGAGAGTCCGAGACATTCTTCCCCAGACGCACTCGCTGCTTCCTGTCCGTCAGGAAGTCAGTGATCCACCTGCAGGTGGAATCGGGCACGTTGAGCTGGGAGAGCTTGTCCTGGAGCAGGGATGGCAGGATTGTGTTGAAGGCAGAGCTGAAGTCCACGAACAGGACCCTGGCGTAGGTCCCCGGGGAGTCCAGGTGCTGTAGGATGTGGTGGAGGGCCAGGTTAATGGCGTCGTCTACAGATCTGTTGGCTCTGTAGGCGAACTGCAGGGGGTCCAGGAGGGGGGAGGTGAGGGACTTGAGATGGGAGAGAACCAGGCGTTCAAATGACTTCATGACGACAGACGTAAGTGCTACAGGTCTGTAGTCATTGAGTCCTGTGATCCTGGGCTTCTTCGGGACGGGGACAATGATGGAGGATTTGAAGCAGGCCGGTACATGGCAGGACTGCAGAGAGGAGTTGAAAATGTCCGTGAACACAGGAGTAAGCTCACTGGCGCAGTGTCTCAGAGTGGCCGGAGACACGTGGTCCGGGCCAGGAGCTTTGCGGGGGTGCAGCCTCAGGAAGAGTTGTTTAATCTCTTTAGCGGCTATTGTTAGGCTGGGGGCAGGGCTGATGGGTGGGTCGTTAGAGTAGTGGGGGGTGGGGGAGGGAGAGGTGTCAGGGGCAGCATCAAAGCGACTGAAAAATAAGTTCAGATCGTCAGCTAGCTTGTGGTCATCAGCACAGGGGGGGGCTTTGGGTTTGTAGTTGGTGATCTCCCGTAGGCCCCTCCAGACAGAAGCAGTATCGTTGTTACCAAACTGCTCCTGTAGTCGTTCTCTGTGCCGGGACTTGGCTGCTTTCAGTTCTTTCCTGAACTGATATTTAGCTGCTTTGTAGCCGCTGCGGTCCCCCTCCCTGAAAGCAGACTCCTTTGCTTTCCTGAGCTGCCGGAGTTTAGCAGTGAACCAGGGTTTGTCGTTGTTATAGATGACCCTGGTCCTTGTTGGAATGATGCTATCCTCACAGAAGTGGATGTATGACGTCACAGTGTCCGTATATTCATCCAAACTATCTGTGGCAGCTCTGAAAAGGTCCCAGTCTGTAGATTCCATGCATGCGCGCAGCTCTTCCACAGCTTCATCAGACCACACTTTGGAGCTCCTCACTGCAGGTTTCGAGAGCTTTAGTCTCTGTCTGTAAGCAGGAACCAGATGTATCATGGAGTGATCTGAGAAGCCGAGGGCTGGCTTGGGAACAGCGCGAAAAGCTCCGCGCACGGTGGTGTAACAGTGATCCAGAGTGTTCTCCTCTCTGGTCGGGCATTTGATAAACTGTCTGTATTTGGGTAATTCCTGGCTCAAGTTTCCCTTATTAAAATCCCCCAGGATAATAATCAGAGAGTCCGGGTATAAGCGTTCCATACACAGTACTTGCTCTGCGAGTGCGCGCTGAGCCTCGCGCGCGTCCGCGCATGGCGGTATGTAAACAGAGGCAAGAATGAATGAAACAATTTCCCGCGGGGAGTAATATGGTTTACAATGAATGAAAAGATATTCCAGAGCAGGAGAGCAGTGCTTGGAGATCACTGTCACATCGTTACACCAGTTTGTATTGACGTAGAAACAGAGCCCTCCGCCTCTGCTCTTCCCTGAGAGCGCACAATGGCGATCCGCGCGAAACAGCCCAAAGCCCTGCAGCTCCAGAGCGCAGTCCGGGATCCGCTCATTTAGCCAGGTCTCAGTGAAGCAGAGGACACAGGATGTGGCGAAGTCCTTGTTTCTTCTCATGAGCAGGCTGAGTTCGTCCATCTTATTGCCCAGTGAGCGTACGTTGGAGAGAAAAATGCCGGGGAGAGCCGTGCGCGCTCCTCTCCTCCTAAGACGCACGAGCAGGCCTCCTCGCTTTCCCCTTTTACGGGCCCACACTTTTTTGGCTAGAACATGAACTAAATCAGCCGCAGATGCCAAGAAAACAGGCAATAGGTCCATGGGAACGGTGGGTCGGATGTTCATAAGTTCCTCACGGGTGTAGGAACAGCCAGATGCACAGTTAAAAAGTAAAAACAAAAGAAAAAGAGAGCAGCAAAGAGCCATGTCGACCTTACGAGGCGCCATCTTGTTTTGAAATCAGTCCCTTCCCTCTCTTCTTCCTTTTATTCCTTATCTGTATGTATGTATTGATTTACATTGTTTCTGTATAATGCAATTTGTCATTTTTGTTCTCGATGTTTCCAATGAAGATACTAATAAAATAAAACAACCCCAGAAACTGCTTCAAAACTGGCAAAATCACATACCAGCCACAAACCAAATTCAGATTCTAACATTAGCTCAATCCGCACTTGGAGACAGGCTCATTACCCGAGGGAGCGGTAATTACAGCTTGAGCTCTTTTCGGTCCAGATTACTTGCATGTTCTCCCTTCTGTCTTTGGACCCTTTATCTCCACCCAGCGGCCCAGACCATGAGAGAGACTAACAGCGGCCCAGACCATGAGAGAGACTAACAGACTTACCAAAAGAAAACAGCGCCCTCTACAGGTGAGATATGTTGTGTGACTTCAGCCTTTGAATACAGTATTTGTATGAATAGTAAGTAGCTTCAGTTCAGGAGATCAGAAAGTGTCAATGTACCTATTTATTTGTCTGTTTTTATTGCCGTTGTTGTAAATATCTGCAGTTAATGCTTATTAATGCTTTCTTTTGAAATTGTGTTTAATAATTCCAGTGGCAGAAGGGAGTTAGCAGCACAGACGACAGGATTAGCTGTTCCATCACACATTCACACATTGGCTCTCAGTTTTGTCCCCAAAACAATGCTGTCTTAATCATCAATACAATTACAAATTAGATCATTAAAAAAATAGACAGAAACTCGTATAGCTCAGACATCCGCCAAGAGGCGCAGTTCTATTACTTAAAAAAAAATAAGAAAAAAATACAGTGAACAAAAGATTTTATTTTAGACGTCAAGACATTTCTGGACTTTTCTGGACAAATGGAATCAGTGGTTCGCTGGGTTATTGCGCACATTTCCTAAAAGAAAAGTGTCCAAATCCTTGATGACTTATTGAGTTATGTTGCACAGATTAACAGATTAATAAACAAACGAGCGAAGTTAGCAGAAAAGCACTCGAAGAACGCAGACCTCTGCCAAGAGGCACAGTTCCATTGCTTAAGCCCTGGATCCAGAAGTAATCCTGATCACCTCTAATCATTCCTTCTTTATCTAATTTCCAAGAAAAAATAGTTTGAGTTTTGTTTCCAAAGAAAAGACCCAGTCCTGATGGGGAACCATCAGACCAGTCCTGATGTCCACAGCAGTGAGCAGGAGGCTCTCCCTGATGTCTCAGCTCCACAGACGACAAACAGTTTGCTCTTTACATCTGTATCCGACTGCTCTGAGGTCAGTGCAGCAGATCATTGGTTTTTACCCCTGGCATAACGAGAAACTATTGAAGATTCATAGTTTAAACGAGTGAGAAAGGTGGAAAAATTGTTGACGTCAGTCTTAGAATAGTGTATAAAGTTTATGGAGAGGGGTCTAAAAACACTGTATTTGTAGTGTGTTCCTCTTCGTGCTCAGAGCTGCATTTCAATTTGGAGAGACGAGAAAACAGGAAGTTTTGAGTATTTTATTGGGAGGAGGTTTGGCGCCCTAGGCCCCGGTGCGGCCTTCAGATCGGAAAGGCTCCTGCGCTGGAGCGCGCACAATCCCCCGGGACCTAGGCACTGGTGGCGGCATTTGGCAGCAGGAAGCAGATTGGAGGCAGATTGGAGGCAGGGTGAAGAGGAGGAGGAGGGGAGGCGGTGGTTGCGAGGCTTCAGGAGGCAGAGAGTGGTAGTTTTTCCGTTTTTATGCGGCTGGCGTAGTCGGTACGATGATTGGAAGGGGGCGTCTGCTGAGCGATAGGCTGGGATGCGAGCCGGCCTGGAGGGGGTAAATTTGGTTAACGTCTACCAAATTGAACTTTCGCTGGCTGCATTTGGCCGAGCTCCTGCTTCAGAGTTTTTCTGTGATAATGAGATTGAACAAACTGTGGATGATTTCAGTCCCTTCTCTGGTGCTGTTGTTCAAACTGGGTATTGGCTGAAATCCAAATCCCCGAGATATGAAAGCGGATATGAAAAGACTGGATCAGTGCAAAAGTACAAAAGCCAAGAGTATGTTTTGACAGTGACAATTGTACTTGACAATTTTATATGACAACAACACACTAATATCATAACAAAGAGAATGAAAAAAATGTGAATTACCTGCACAAACAGAAAGCTTTCAGTCTCATCAGCTGCTCTCCCTGAACAAAAGCGCAGCAGACTTAAATGCACAGTAAATAATCAACCTGAAGTGTTTCTTTCACAAATTACGAGAGGGGCCTGTGTCTCTGGCTGAAGAGGCAATCATGCTTGCAATGTACGAGCACGTCAGCACTCCAGAGGCAGTGAGCCAGAGCCGCTCTCACCTGCGCTTTTAATTGAAAGGTGCTCGAACCAAACGCAGTCACCTCCGAGAGAGTGTAGTGTTGGAGAACAGGTGGCCAGAGCCAAACTTGCCGACAGTCTCTGGCACTCGAGCGGGATCTGCTGAACTTCGCCACGTGATGCATCTCCACATCTCTCTGCGGCTTCTTCACATTAGATCAGAGCTAGCCTGTTCTTACCGCACCATCGTACAATTTTCATTTCGTACTAAGGTCTGGATTTGCTCTATTGACTCCGTTAACAGGTGGGAGGGGTTAACTCCTTTTGCAGATTGAAACCATTGGATCTAAGTTTACTGTGACGTATGTAATGAGCTCGAGTGAGTGAGGCATTTAGCATTTAGCCTAGCTTTAGCATTTAGCCTAGCTTTAGCAATATCATTTGCCACTAACGGAGCCCATGGGGAGTAGAGCCACAACATCTTTGCAGCAAATGACAGTTTAGTTTCGATCCTCAGCTGCTTGGAATCAGCTGTCTGTGGCATCAAGGGAAACTAATACTAGAACAATGCTTGAATGAGAAATGTTTATTCAGCTTTGGATCATTTTGTATTGTAAATTATTTTTACACTGTATGTTTTAAATGTTTTAATAACCCTTTGTGGACCCCGGGAAGACATGCGACCACTTGTGGAAGCTAATGGGGATCCAAATATAAAAATACATAACTAAACATTCCTCTTGCTCCGGCTTCAGTGTCTTGATATTTGGAGCCGAACCAGAAGAGATTACTGTACTATCTGTATTTGAGTGATTTAACCTCGGTTATGGACTGTTGATGTCCCAAAACCACATCCATCCATCCATTTTCATCTGCTTCATCCTGGTCGCAGGAGCAGCATAAACCACATGTATCCTTTTATTCAAGTCTCATCACACACATTCACTGTTATGGAAATAGTATAGGAACCATTCCCGCAGGAGACCACCTCGGAGCACACTCCCACAATGTGCCTGGCCCTGTGCACATTGTAAATGACTTGTAAAAAGGTCACAGTTTGACATTTATCTGGGGAAAACTCCATAAACATCGGGCGACACCACAAAACAGGCGCTTGTGAATCAGACGGGATGTGCAGAAGTCTTTGAAGTGACTGTGAGCGGCGTCTGCTCTTGATTAAACACAAACAATGGAAGGAGGAGCACTTTGATTGTGTTGAACAGAGCCTCAGAAAACTCGGAAAAGAGTGAGTTTTTGGGGAATGAGAAGCAAACTGGGACAGTCGAATCAAAAAGGTTCATATTGTCTTGTTGAGTTAAAATGTCATTGTGGTTCTTTTGAAAGAGAGGCCAGGAAGTCACTTTAGGACCCTCTGCAGGCAAAACATTTTAACAAAGTAATGAATTTAAGCATTTAAAAATAACTGAAATTACTGTTATTATTATTATTGTTAAACTTCATTACAGACATGTAACGTCCACACATGTTTCTGTCATCACCGTGTGGAATGATTGGAACAATATCTGAACATTGTATAGCGCTTTGGATGACCTTGGTCTGTAAAATGCGCTATATACATAAACATTACTTACTTACATGAGGTCCAGATAAAAATCATCACGTATCACCAGAAAGTTTGACATTTGGGAGGACCAACAGTCTTAATGATCCAGTCGGAAGTAGAAAATCCTCCCATATACTTAATTTGTAACATGCATTATCTTGCAATACACGTCATTCTATTCATGTCCTTTTATTATTCATAACAATATATGTATAATATGTTATACACAAAGTGAATGCGTGTCTTTGAAGTCGAATTGAAATGAAGTGTTTGAGTCATATTCACAAGAGGAAAATAAATGAATCCGACCTTGAGTGTTGGCCGCACACCTCTGAACAGGGACTGACTCACTGCTTCATCGTCTCATGAAACATTAAACATCAGCATTTCTCAGTCTCTTTTATCCCAACATTCGTGTATCTTCTCTTCACGGATCTGTGTGCAGCAGAACGGCCCATTCTGTTATAAACGTGCTTCTCAGTATTCTGGCGCTGATTGCCACGGTCATTTGTCTTGTTTCAGAATCAGAGGAACAAGCAGGTGATGCAAAGACAATCGCTTCTATGCTGCCAAACCTCGGGAAGGAATCAGCTATGAGGTTTCTGTCCTGGCAACGATAGCCAACCGAGATAACAGATTTAAAACAAGAACGCATTCTTTCTGAAACATTTGATTGGATGTTATAAAAATGCATTGGTTTTATACAGCGCTTTTCAGGACCCTTCAAGATGCTTCACATGTGATTATTCTTTCATACATAAGTTACTACTGTAGCCACAGCTGCCCTGGGGCACACCAACAGAAGTAAAGCAACCAGTCTGTGCCATCGGCTGCTCCCACCACCACCAACCATTCACACAAGACGAAGTGTCTTGCTTAAGGACACTTTACAGCCGCCCCACAACCGCTGTCACAAAGTACTCGATTTGCCAAGTACCGAGCAGAGAACGAAAAAGAGGGATGACCAAAGTCCATAAATGTCCCTGGTTTTTTATTTTTTTAAACAGTGGGAAAGAAGGTGAAAAACCTCAGGGAGGCCCATATTAAATATTAAAATGTACTTATTTGTTTTGTTTGTTTGGATGGAGGTGTATTTCTCCTACAGGGATCAATAAAGTATCTTACTTTGTTGATCCCTCATCCCTTACTAAACCTCTCCAAACCATTTCAAAAGTTCCAGTTAACTCCATGATACACAAAGTTTTTGAGGTAAAACTCTCTTTGGGCATCTTCAAGACTCAAGAGTCAACTCCAAACCTCCTCTTCATCACTGTGAAATAAACAAATGCGTTTTTTCTGAACGTGTGGGGGATTTTTTCTTGCTTCCCTGCTCAAAGTTTGACAGCAGAAAAATGAAAGATTGAGCCAGCCGTGTGTGAGAGCGGCCCTTAAGCCTGAAGCGTTGTGCGCGGGCTTTAGTCAGCCAAGCAGATCCGCGCTGGTCAAACTGGTGCCGGGAATCACTGCAACCAAAGTTGATAAAGGAACAAGTCAATTCCACAACAGCACCAGCTTTCAAGCCCAAACCAGAAGTACCAACGAACCCATAAGCCTCTTACAGAAATCATTCGTTCTCTCACATTAGCTTCACTGCTTTTTCCATCTCCCTTCACTGTCCACCCTGCAGCCAAAATCACATTCATGCTACGGCATCCACGGCTGCCATGTTTCGGAAAGTACCATTATTTACTCTGTCCCAACGTATTACAGTAGTATTGTCCCGTAAATCTCCCGTATTATACCAAATGAATAATTACAGGGTTATATTCCTCTGCTTCTCCAAACTGAACTCTGTCATTATGGCTGTGTGAGTATTTTCGTTTAGTATACGAAAGGTTAGGGTTAGAAGGTACACTTTTTTGGACAGTGAAGGTATATCTTAAAAGGTAACTAGAAAAACAGATATTGTGATCCAAATGAATAAGATAAAAATGATCTGACGAAGGCTAAGGCCGAAACGTAATAAATACTAGATCTTTTGGACATCTATCCGAGTGTGCTGTGTTTTTTCCAATACATTTAATATCTTAAAAGGTCCCATATCACGATCTCTGACTTTTCTCTACTTTAAACATGATTACACCGGTTTTCTCAGAGTTTTTCATTGATTCCCTCAAGCTGTAGTCAGAGAGCGAACTTTCTCTTTCTTTCTCCAGAGGAACAGAAATGACTGGTTTCAAATTGTGACGTGCACTAATCTGTGACGTCAAAAGCCCGCCCCCAAGAGGTGACTGACAGAAGGGAGAAACGAAACCAGCAAATCAGTGCAGTCTCTGGTCAGCTGCAGCCTCTCTGAGTCCAGCCTCTGCTCCATAAACTGTAAATACATCTGTGCTTTTCTGTGTTAGCTTCATGTGACTTGGAGGAAATGGGTTTGTTGGTGTGAATATGTGACGACAGAGGAGCACAGATCCACTCGTTTCAATAGAAGTGACATCAACTCTATGCAAGAAATAACTTTAATTTGACAAGTTTTGTGTGTTGTGGTGTCTCTCCCAAATTATTATCACACGTGTGCTTTGGATGGACTGTGAAACATGAAGAAAAGCAAAATAGGGCACCTTTAAACCTTAATCAACAGCAGTTAGCATTGGATTTCTGAAACACTGACCATGGAGTCCCAGCAGGAGGCCAGTCCCTGTGCTCCTCAGAGTCCCAGCAGGAGGCCAGTCCCTGTGCTCCTCAGAGTCCTAGTAGTAGGCCAGTCCCTGTGCACCTCAGAGTCCTAGTAGTAGGCCAGTCCCTGTGCACCTCAGAGTCCTAGTAGTAGGCCAGTCCCTGTGCTTCTCAGAGTCCCAACAGGATGCCAGTCCCTGTGCTCCTCATGAAGAGACTTGTAAAAAACAGAGGTTAGTTCCAAAATAGATGTGTCTTCTTTGGTTTGTGGGCAAAGGACACTGCATGAATGGATAAATAATAAGAAATATACTTATTTTGGTTTAATTTCAATTTGAACAAAGCTGGAAGCAGACTCTACTATCAGACTGTAATCTGAAGAATAAAACAGTAGAGCAGTGACATCACAGCAGCAGTGGACTATATGAAAGAAGCTTTGTACGAGAGAAGACCAGGGTAATGAGGTGATCCACGAGCACTGAGTCTTCGAGCCGCTCACTCTCTCCAGGACGTGGCTTATTCTGTCATTTCACCATCTTTGCCTCGTTGCACACTCGAGGTTTTCATAATTTAGGATTGGAAAAAAAAGCTCAAACAACATGGAGACTGAAACAGAACTTTTAGGTTCAACAAACACTCATACTGTACGTGGCCAGTTCAACATTGGAGGCAAAGTGTGTGTTGTTTTAGTCCCCCTAAATTGCTGGTTGTAGTTTGTCGGAGAATGCGATTGTAAAATAATCTATTCTGTTCTGGTTCAATCCAAATATCAAGAAACTGAAGCGGAGCAAGAGGAATGTTTAGTAAATGTCATTGAAGCAAAGATGTTGTGGCTCTACTCCCCACGGGCTCCGTTAGTGGCAAAGGAGATGGCTAAAGCTAGGCTACATGCTAAATGCCTCACTCACTCGGTCTCATTACATAGTCACGATATACTCAGATGCAATGGTTTAAATCTGTAAAAGGAGTTAACGGGGTCAACGGAACAAATCAAGACATTGGTACAAATGAAATTTGTGCAATGGTATGGTAAGACCAGGCTATGTCAGAACAGCAGTCAATTCAAAATAACATTTGGATTAATGGATCAAACACAGCTACTGCAAGCCATGACTAACTTGTTCTTCTTCTTATTTTTATTATTATTATCGATTAGAATTGGGAAGAGTTTTGGTTTAACAAGTGTATCAAATCAAATTATTATTCATATTTATTTATCTTCTGCTCATGGACGACACCCCTACATTTTGTGCTAAAACCTGGGATCAGTCGTTGTGCACTGCTCCAATAAAAGCGAACAAACCTAATATAACACAAATTGTGATACAGTTAATTAAAACAGCCCCACATCAGCCTCACCGCCCGGATCACACAGTCGTGGTAATTGAATGCGATCACAGATTGTTGTTTTTGAAGAGAGGAGCGTTTAGTCTAAATGCTCAGATTCTCACATATGAAAAACCCTGAACTGTAAGTGCTGACTTTCCTCTTCTCCTCTGGGTCCTGAAAGTGGCTGCAGTTGGAGATTGGCATATATATTATTAACATCCCACATTGTTTTCCTCTCATGTGGTGTCGCCTTGTTGACTGGCATGAGTGCGATTTCGGGAACAAAAACAAGGACACAATTCTTAGTTTCTCTTGAGCTTGTGAGACACTCGTCCTTTGCGCTCGATAGTTGCTAAGCAACCTGCAGACAGTGGTGGTGTGGAGGAGATCTCCAGCTGGCAGCATCACCTACAGGTGTGTCCTCAGGACAGCACTCCATGCTCAAACACGGTGACAAGTTTGTGAGTCAACATGCACAAGTTTATTTTAGCACATCTGGGAGCAAGGACAATTCCATCCATTCTCTCCCGGGACTAGTTTGCGGAGGCAGCAGACTGAGGAGAGATGCAGACTTCCCGATCTACACACAAAGAGCTCACTTCCCAAGGCCAGCTGAGAGACATGTTCCGTGTAGCGTGTCCTGGGTCTTCTCGTGTCTTCTCCTGATCAGGAAGCATGGAAACAGATGCTCAACTCCTATGGCTCGTGCAGACGTGGGAGACCAGTGACTCCTGCTGCGGGACGGAGCTCCTCATTCTCTGCACAGGGCTCCAGCCTGAAGGAAACTCAGTTTACTCAAGTTTGTGTGAGCTCAAAATGTGGGGAATAAATTCTTGACTGAACATGTTTCTGGTGTAAACTGTGAGTTGCTTGTTCTTTGCCTATCCACTTTGTTTTAAAAATGTTCTCAGCTCAGTGTTGAGGGTCAATGGAAGTATTTAGGCCTACAGTTGACGACCTAAGACGTTAATGAAGTCACACAGGAGTGATGATGGAAGTGGGCGGAGTTTTGTGCCTGCGTTACCTGCAGTACATTAAACAGGACCATGTGCTCGTATAAATGTTGGAAAAAATACATGCTATTGTCATACATGTTTTTACCATACATGCTATTGTCAAACATGTTATTACCATACATGCTATTGTCAAACATGTTATTACCATACATGCTATTGTCAAACATGTTATTACCATACATGCTATTGTCAACCATGCTATTGTCAAACATGTTATTGTCAAACATGTTATTACCATACATGCTATTGTCATACATGCTATTGTCAAACATGTTATTACCATACATGCTATTGTCATACATGCTATTGTCAAACATGTTATTGTCAAACATGTTATTACCCTACATGCTATTGTCATACATGCTATTGCTGGGTTGCAACCGCGTGACCAAAAGGGGGCGTGGCAAGGGGCCATAGGACAGGAAGTATTTTTCTCCTATTATATAGAATGGGAGATGCAGGAAAACGCACACACAGAAGCTTTTCGCGGCTTACTATCACTCTTTTTTTGAGTGAAAACTATATTCAATGCAGCGTACACCTTGTAGAGTTTGAATGAGTCCAGTTTTTTTCAACAATGAGGAGGATCAAGGCTGTTATAGTGACGACAGTGGAACTCGTCACTCTGGGATCAACAGAACCACGTCTGAGATGATAGTTCTGATCAATAATACAATAAAAATAGGGCACAAATATTACTTTTAACAACATTTGAGGCGAGAAATATGACCCTTTATTGTCATTTGATTTTAGTGATTTGTTGAGCTGTAAACAACAAAAAGTTCAGACTGGGGGGAGCTCCGTAGCGTTAAGCTAACAGCGGGGGCTGCTACGAACGCAGCCGTCCCGGGGGCACAGAGCTCGGATACAACTTCAGACATTACCCTGGTCCTCACAGTCCCAGACCCTGGTCCTCACAGTCCCAGACCCTGGACCTCACAGTCCCAGACCCTGGACCTCACAGTCGTGGGAATAACGATGAACAATGACTCTCATAACACAATGGCTAGATTATATGTGAGAAGACTGATTGTAAAGTCTGCCTTTAGCTTTGCTATACATGGTGATTGAGACAACCTGTGGCATTAAAACATGTATTTAACAGTTCTTTCTCTCTGTTCCCTCGGTTACTACAACCATATACCACACAAAAATACTGCATTGTATCGATGAAAGTCAGCAAAGTAGAGAGCTTTGTTTGCGGCCGCAGATGCTATGCAGGCTAATGCTAGCGCATTTCTTCCGTTCCTTATTAGGAATTTTCCAAAAAATCGACACCCGTTAGTGAAATAAATTTTAGCTAAATAGAGACTCCATAAGTTCTTCACTTGATATGAGCAGTTGCCACAGCTGTACATGCCACAGAAAAAGAGCATTTTGACTCGGAGTCAGTGAATTTTCACATTGTTTTCAATGGGGAAATTTACTTCCTGTCCCTCGGAGCACTTTTCCGCCGCTGCGGGACGTCACGTGCAACCCAGCAATTGTCAAACATGTTATTACCATACATGTTACCAAACTGTCACCTGTACATATTGGGGACAACCGGTTCTCACAGGTTTGTGAAGAATTTACAGTGTTGTGCTGTTGTGCCTATATCTATGACATGGCACAAGATTACTACTACAATACCTTGTGCATATAGTCCAAATAATATGGACCATGTGTATAACTTACATGGTCCCCATAGGGGAGCGATGTGAGAGCAACAAAAAGGAGCCAAAGTGGAATTTAAAAATCAAAGAACAATTTTATATAAACTTCTCAATGATTGATGTCACGTTCTTCCCGTTGTGCGCTCTTTGAAATAATAAAAATACGATGTATTTTCTTCTTTTCAGCAAAAGGAATTTAATCACTTTCATTGTGGCTTCATCCCTGAAGCATGTCTGGGTCAGTCCCACAGATAACCCCCGACAGCATACTTCCTGTCCCACTTGAGCTGCAGTTTGGAGAGATTTCTCCCGCTGAGAGGATCCCCGTCGACCACCCTCCTTTGAGCCACTGATGAAAAGAAATACATGCAGCCGGCCCCACACCTCCCAAATACAAGAGACATCTGAAAACAGAGCTGTGATTGAGACTTTTCAAATAGAACCAAGTCCATTGGAAAACAACCAATAAGAAATAACTAAAGAGGTTCAAACGCCCCAATGCTCTCGCCTACATAGTTCATAATAATAATAATAATAATAATGCATCAGTTTTACACAGCACTTTTCTGGACTCTCAAAGACGTTTTACATGTTATTCTTCCACTCCATACACGGTGGTGATAAACTACTACTTTAGCCACAGCTGCCCTGGGGCACACTGACAGAAGCGAGGCAACCAGTCTGTGCCATCGGCCCCTCCGACCACCACCAACCATTCACACACACACCAGACTCATTCTAGGCAATGGGGGTGAAGTGTCTTGCCCAAGGACACATCGACAGCAGACATCAGTGGGAGTCGGTGGAGAAAGTCTTGTGGTGGGCTTGAACCCACAAACTTCTGGCTCAAAGGCCAATGCTCTACCAACTGTCGCCACATATTGATGTCAGTAAATGAATTCAGAAGCCTACCTCACTTCTTAATTTGAAAAAAAAAAAAAATGTTCCATACAAAGATGTTGAAACACATGTCAGTGCCTCCACATTGTTTTTTTTATTTTTGGTTGCGACAGTGAATAAGATAAGATATTCATTATTTATCTCACAAAGGAGAAATTTACATGTCACATTGGCATAGAACGGATAGAACACTCAAGATTGGGCAAAAAGAAAGAAAATGTGCAAACATGTTAAATGGAAGATATATTATGTACGACAAAAGTGTCAAGTAAAAGAGTGGCAATCAGAAACAGTGTCAATAGTAGTGCAGGATCTTTCAGTCTTATATGGCCACACATCTTGGGTCTTGGAGTCATTTGCATCTGTTTTCTCCAGTGTGGGCGGGGTCCCGGCTCCAAAAAATCCGAGCACATCTTCTAGAATGTAGCAATCACACTCCTGGCCTGTGGGGGTGTACCCGGAAAATTAATTACCCAATGGAAAATGTCTTCACAGGATGATCCAAAAGTCGCTCTCGGCCCAAAAGTTGCTCTTGGTCCAAAGCTATGTTCTAGATGCTGTTGATGTTGAGGGGAGTATTTTTTTTGGACCAGTCTAGTTTAGCCGCTGGGGACTTTTGAATGCACTTGATAAATGAATGGGACTAGTGCAGCTAACACATGCGCAGATGTGTTTTTTCACATTTTCCTGCAGGAGGTTTGGAACAAAGTAACTCAAACGTTACACACAAATCTTCGTTTGTTCAACCAATTTCCAGAAACAGGTTTTGGACATCATCAAAATTTTTGCAATTGTATTCCAATGTGGTTTTACTGTAAATGGCAAATAAACTGAATATGAGCCCAACATGAGACCATCTCCACGAGTCCTGCTGCTATCATTGTGTCCTTGGGCAAGACACTTTACTTACCCCAATTGGCCTATAGGGAGCGCGGACGTAACCACACGCTGCAAGCCTTGATGTGATTTGTGTGTGTGACTATTCATCGAACCAAATTTCTCCATTGTGAGATCAATAAAGCATTTTTTTTCCCCCTTTTCTATGAGTCTGAGAACCAAATGGTAGTGGTGCCTGTGTGGTCCAAACCCTGTCATCTCTGTCACTGACACTACGCACTGCCGTCAGACTGATTGACATCTTAATAGGCTTTGCTGAATTATGATAGAGGTCCATTTAGAATTGAGTAATCTCCCTTTTACCCTTTCCTCCCTTGAGGCCAATATGAATAAACATGGCTGTACAAGATTAATGGGCTGGTTATGCAAAAACCACTGATAACTCTCTTCTTTTGTTACGGTTTCAAAAAGCGATGGAGAAAGTCTGAGGCGGAGGTTAGTAATGAATCTACAGAGATGAAGCACAAGACACAACGCTCAACATTCGCTTTCGATGACAACACGGAAAATTTTGACAGCAAAGAAGATCCTGTCGTGGCCAAACAGGAAAACCAGCTGGCAATAAAAACGGGAAACAATCTGGACAAAAGTGATACTGCAGCCTCTCCTACTCTCCCTGACTCAGGTTGCCAGATATGCAGACGAATCCAGCTGGGACCATAACAGCTGAACAGACAAGAGTTTTGTCAACCACAAATCTATAACCAACACCTTTTTCACAAAGATAGTGATTGTTTTGTCGTTAATGATTTGAGAATCATAACGAGACCTTTTTTAGTTCTGCGCCACATCTGAGCTAGCCTGGTTGTACCACACCATAGTACAAATTACATTTCATACTAAGGTCTGGATTTGCTCCATGGAGCTCCGTTTACAGGTGGGAGGGGTTAACTCCTTTTGCAGATTGAAACGATTGGATTTGAGTTTACTCTGACGTATGTAGTGCGCCCGAGTCTGTTGTTAGCATTTAGCATCTAGCCTAGCCATCTCCTTTGCCGCTAACGGAGCCCGTGTGGAGTAGCGCCACAATCTTGACCAGCGATTACATTTGCTAAACATTCCTCTTGCTCCTGCTTCAATTTCTTGATAGAACCCAACCGGATTACTTTACTATCGCATTCTTCGCCATTGCCAAACCACAACCCGCCCTTTCGGCGCAAACTCTTGACGTCACCGGCACCGACCTACAACACCCGCCTTCCACGCTCGCAGATTGGTCGGTCGAAATACGACCGATTGTATTCGCTAACACAGGGACCAGACCCAGACGTTACACGTAGTGAAATTATGATTGAGCGGAGTGAACGGATGGCTAAGGCCAGGCTACATCTGAGCCTTCGTGTTTCTCAAACCATTGCACTACTTATGCTATTTCTATCTTGCAGACTACATTATTCATTTTCTTTGATTCAACTGTAAAGCTGAAATAAAACACGTTATTTGACAAACAAAATGTATAAATATAGGTTTCAGCTTTTGATCGATCCCTTTTCTAATTAGTTTGGACTATTATTTAGTTCTTTTGAAAGCTCATTATAGCCTTTCTTAGATAAGATCTTTAGCGACCACTGTTTATTCACTCTTAATTTGCACCAAAAGCTCTGCCAACCAGTTCTGCATTAATTACTTAGCCTGGTTGGAAGTAGGAATCGCAGCCACATTTCTGAATTTGTCATCTCTCTAATGATTTGCTTCCCCAGAGTACAAAGTCAATGTCCTGTCACTCTTCAAAGCTCATTCTGATTCACCACTGACAGCCTCACAACATAGTTTCCCCAAATAATGTTGCTTCTGCAAAGCCTCGAGTCTTTACAAAGCTTCAAGTCATTGTAATATTTACACGGATGATCCATTTTCAGGTATAGAGTATAAAGTCTCTCGCTGATCTGAATGGTCTTGGCACCCGTCTGTAAAAGACAACTAAACACCAAATCAACTGATTATAACTCATAAACTACATAAATATGTTTCTTTTAGTGCTCTCTACCCATCCTGGTCATTTTTTTGACATTTTACTGCAAATTAAATAAAATCTCACTTTTGAGCCTAAAACCCTCTGTGTGGCGCCCTCTCTACCTTTTTGGTGCTACTACATTTGAATGTTGTGCCTGGCCTCTCATTGGCTCTGGTGTGACGTCAGTTGGTGTGTGTGACGTCAGTTTGTGTGTGTGACGTCAGTTTGTTTGTGTAACGTCAGTTTGTTTGTGTAACGTCAGTTGGTGTGTAGGACGTCAGTTGGTGTGTGTGACCTCAGTTGGTGTGTGTGACCTCAGTTGGTGTGTGTGACGTCAGTTGGTGTGTGTGACGTCAGTTGGTGTGTATGACATCATTTGGTGTGTGGGATGTCAGTTGGTGTGTGTGACGTCAGTTGGTATGTGTGACCTTAGTTGACGTGTGTGACGTCAGTTGGTGTGTGTGATGTCAGTTGGTGTGTGTGACGTGCATCTGTCTGCGTCTAGTGGTAAAAACCATAGACATATAAAGTCTTTATACTGTACTGTATGTCTATGGTATACACCTAGCCTGGCCTTAGCCATCCGTACACTCCGGTGAATCATCATTTCACTGCATGTAACGTCTGGGTCTGGTCCCTGGGCATGCGATCACAATCGGTTGAATTTCGACCGACAAATCAGCGAGCGTGGGAGGTGGGTGTTGTAGTTAGTTGTGGGTGATGTCAAGAGTTTGCGTCGAACGGGCAGGTTGTAGTTTGGCAATGGCAAAAAATGCGATAGTAAAGTAATCCGGTCTGGTTCTATCCAGAAATTTAATTCGGAGCAAGGGTAGTGTTTAGCAAATCTAATCGCTGGAAAAAAATTGTGGCGCTACTCCCCACGGGCTCCGTTAAAGGCGCTGGCTAGGCTAAATGCTAACAACAGACTCGGGCGCGCTACGTACGTCACGGTAAACTCAGATCCAATCATTTCAATCTGCAAAAGGAGTTAACCTTTCCTACTTGTAAACGGAGCTCAATGGAGCACGTCCAGACCTTAGTACGAAATGTAATTTGTACCATGGTGTGGTACGACCGAGCTAGTATAAACCCATCCAACTCTCACACAAGCCCCAGTAGCAGGTTGGAGTATTCTGCCGACATCTAGTGGATTAATATTAAATTACATCCGTTGACTGTCACTGCTGCTGAGATAATTCAGTGGCTTAGGTTCAGGTGTGTAGGTCAACAATTATCTAAGTGTGTAAACAAAGGAATGAGACTTTCTGGTGTGTAAACTATTGCTTTAAGCAGCAATGAAAACTCTGTTATTGTGTGTGTGACAAGCGAGCTGTCAATCACAGCCCAGACCATGCCCAACTCTAAGCCCTCCTTGCTCCCTGGTCCTTGGGCAACGCCCTTTTTAGAAAAAAATTCAAATGTTACTGTAGGCGGAGTCAGGCTGGGCACAGGTGTTTACACAGGTGTTTTCTCTGAACTACTAAAGTTAAAGAAGTATTGACAGATTAGGGCCCTTTAATGATGACAGATCAGGGCCATTAAAGGATGATTCGACATGAAAATCTTACATATTGCTACTTATACATATAGCTTTACTGCAGTAAAGCAGCATGCTGCAGACTCCAAGCAACCTACGGCCTTCTTGCTGTACTAGCGTGTGCTAACATGTGCTAACCACTATACCGCTGTCCTGCCTCAAGCTAAGCACTAACCTCTCTCTTGTGCACCTTAATAATCTCTTACAAGTGAATACATTTGAATGGAAATAGCTTGAACTTAAAATGACCTTGGTGAGCGGTGCATATTTTAACTCATTCTCTGCTGGTTTACACTTTTCCCTAAAATCTCTGTCTGAAGGCGATGGCGAGGGGAGATCTGACACAGGACGTCAAACTAGTTTTTAAAAAATCGGCTGAATTGGAACGTAAGCAAATGTGGCGTCATTGTTTCCCCCGACAGTGTTCCTTTAGCTGGAGACGATCAGCTTTTCTGGATCCAGACTTTACAGATCATTCTAACTCAGCTCACGGTATTCACATGTCTTATCAATATGTAGGCACTATTGAGAAAGAATACACGCATTTGTGGATTGTGACAGTGTGTGTGTGTGTACGTGTAGTAAGTATAGTAAGACCAAAATGTTCCTATTTCGTGCAGTGAAGTGAAACAAAGAATGTGTTAATGTCTGCTGTGAAATACACTGCAAAAAATAAGGCAATAAATGTTCAAATCATCATATGTTTTTTTATCTTAATTTCCCAATGGATCAAGCTGTTTAGTTTTTTTTTTTCAAGCACTGCTGCAAATTTTGTCTCATTCCAAAGAGGACATTTTTTTAATTGTCTTGTCCTTTTTTTAAAACAAGAAATTTTTCCTTTTCCCATTGGCAAATCTTGTTTCTAGAATGTCAAAATGTGCTCAAATTTAAAAACCACTCGATTCAAGCATTTATTACCTTATGTTTTATCATTTATATTTTTGCAGTGTAATTGTCAGTCATTCTGGTGATACGTTGTCAAACAAGACCAGAGAGGTTTTTCAAAAAAGTGTAGAGGGCGGTTCTTTCCTAAAATTTGGGCATATCGTCCTATAAACCTTTAACCAAGCTTGGTCTTACCATGTGTATACTCTGGTCCATGTTCATATCCTACATGTACGTCTGGGTCTGATCCTAGTGCCTCACTCACTCGGGCTCATTAAATACGTCACGGTAAACTCAGATCGTTTCAATCTGCAAAAGGAGTTAACCCCTCCCACCTGTAAACGGAGTCAATGGAGAAAATCCAGACCTAAGTACAAATTAAATGAGTACTATGGTATGGTAAGACAAGGCTACTTCTAACCAATTAATTCTATAGAAACCTACTCTCTAAAAGTGCAGATTTTAAAAACGCCGAGCAAGAGGCAAAGTGTATCCATCTCCAAAGTCCAGTCGTTTACTGACCCATAAACCAAACGCTCCTTCGTCTCTCCGACGCTTTTCTTTCCGACTTCCATCTTTCTTTGGAAGAGGGCGACAATGTCACCGCCTTTTACTGCGCAGGGCCGGGTTCAGCCAAAGACCTGCTGCGGGAGCGTCTGAAAACCCTCCTGTTTACAGCGTTTTTCATGGATGATAGGGTTCAGGTGATAGATAGTGTGTCAGGTCAGTGTGTGTGTGTTGCAGGTCAGTGTGTGTGCTTTTTAATATTGCTGCTGCTGGGGTGACCCTCCTGACCCGGAGCATCAGCTGGTAAAGGATGACAACTTTGGAGGCAGCAGAAATGTCTGTTATTTATTCAGTTGTGTTGCTTTGAGGTGTTGCCAAGTAAGAAAGTTTGCACACAAATAAAACACAAAAAGAGTTTAGATCAGAGGCTGCTGTTTGTGTGACACTACAGCTGTATGTGTGTACTGTAAACTTCCATTAACAAGTAGTTTTAGGTGCTAATTTATTTAACAACCTTATTTAGCAAAAGTGTCTGTTTTAAGGCAAGCATAGCATGATCTGGGTTCTCCTGGAAACTTGATATCTTGTCTCTGTCAGAGGGAAATATTCACATTCATGAAAACATACATTTAAAGGAGAAGTATGTACAAATCTGGCCAAAAGTGGTACTGCAGCCTCTCCCACTCTCCCTGACTCGGGTTGCCAGATTTGCAGACGAATCCAGCTGGGACCATTTAAGCTGAATAGACAAGAGTTTAGTCAACAACAAATCTATAACCGACACCTTTTTCACAAAGATAGAAATCCTGGTTTTATTCCTTGTTTTGTCGTTAATGATTTCAGAATCATAATTAGACCTTTTTCAGTTCTGCGCCACATGGTACTTTATCAGTGAGATTAGCTCCACAATAACAAGATTTAGGGGCTGTAAAAGTAATTTAGAAATTCAAATATCTCTGAACCACTGTTATCAGTTAAAGAAGTATTGGAAAAGAACAGTTTACAGATTAGGGCCCTTTAATGATGACAGATTAGGGCCTTTTAAAGCAGCAGTAAGCGATTTTTGGGTGTTAATATACGTCTTAAATATTGATATATTCCAATAGCCATCACTTATATAGAGTGTTTGTACCTAAACACGGATCTCTCAGTCCTTCCAGTCTTCTCCCACATATATAATAAAAAAACCTCACATCCTATGCGCTTATCCAATGACGAGAGAGCACGCCTTATAAGGGGTTTCTCCCGTGTGTGCACGCGCACTCTTCAAAACAAACATGGCGGAGAAGGAAAAGCCGCCTCCAGCGCTGCTGCAGACTAAATACATGGATCTATTAAATACAGGCAAAACGCCAGAAACAGAGGAACGACAAAAAGTAGGAGCAACATGGTGACCAGCTGCATTCATGTTGGCGACCTCTAGCTCCGTGGATTCCTCTCTCCGACTGAACAGGTGAGCATGTTACTCAGTAGTGGCAGTAGTAGTTGTATTATTTATACATATTGTTGCCTGAGACTGTAATGCGGGCTTTCACCAAGTTAGCTAGTTAAAAATCCCCAGCTGTTGTAGAAATACGGCCGCATTTTGTGGCAATAACTGCGCATTACCTTGGCTTAGCTTTGAGAAACAACAGACAACACAACATCGAAGCCTTAGCCCAGCCTCAGCCATCCATAAACTCCGGTCAATTATTAGTTCCCCACATGTACAACATTAAATGACCATATCACCAGAGTTCCCCCGTGAAGTGGTGTTAGCATTAGCGTTCGCTGTTAGCATTAGCGTTCGCTGTTAGCATTAGCGTTTGCTGTTAGCATTAGCGTTGGCTGTTAGCATTAGCGTTCGCTGTTAGCATTAGCGTTCGCTGTTAGCATTAGCGTTCGCTGTTAGCATTAGCGTTCGCTGTTAGCATTAGCGTTTGCTGTTAGCATTAGCGTTGGCTGTTAGCATTAGCGTTCGCTGTTAGCATTAGCGTTAGCTGTTAGCATTAGCTGTCTGTAGTTGTGAATATGATGTGGCTGCTACGATCACTTCTGATCTGTATGAATCGTTTGTTTTTGCCAATAAACATAGTTGCTTGCACTATATATATGTAGGTCTGCATTTCATTCTTCAATGACTAAGTTTTGCAACTTGCACTCTGTATATTAGTTTTATTGTTATAAAAACAATATCTCTTTACCTCAAATCTAACTTCCGTGACCACTACATACATTTTTATTATTATGTATTGAGAATAAGTAAGAGTCTTGCTGACTACTACCAAATAAATTATGAGCATGATATAATATAGACATTGTAATAATTTACATGTCTTCATTGCATTCTTTTCTCTATCTTTTCCAGTATGGCCTAAATCAATTGGAATGAGGTCTTCAATGTACAAGAGTTCAAAAGCCTCCATAATGCAAGTTAAATAACTATTAAAAAAAAAACAATGCCATAACGACTAGATACTTTTCTGCTGACCTCTTCTTTCTCTAGTATTGACTGGGAAGACAAGACTTTGCTTCCAGAATTAGAAGAATGGCCATTGTCATTTCCTGAGGAAGACTTTACACCCCACATTTGTCATGTAGGTTGTTGTGAATGCATATATGGGACGCAGTGATTATGATAATGATGTTGTGATGTGTGTGTCGTTCATCCCTACAGTTGTGTTGCTGCCCTGAGGTCCAAAATGAATATCGATCATGTTCCAGGAGTCAGTGTTGAACAAAACTGTCGCTGAGTTTCTTCAACAATCAAGAGGAGTGAGATAATCACTCGACTCCCAAAACAGCCGATGTAAGTGTCTTTCTCTCACAATGCACAGTCCAAATAAACATGTACAAGGATCCTGTGGATCAGGGGCCACTCCTGGTGATCAATAAATACTGATGTTGTTGATGATGAATATATCAAAGTCATATTTGAGTAGATAAAACTGTTGTCTCTTCTATTATGTTTCAAAGGAAAATCTCTGCCAGAGGAAGACTCCAGTTCCTTCAACCTGGGCCCCTGAAGCGTGGCTGTGTGTGCGTGTGACTGTGTGTGCGTGTGTCTGTGTGTGCGTGTGACTGTGTGTGCTTGTGACTGTGTGTGCTTGTGTGTGCTTGTGTGTGACTGTGTGTGCTTGTGACTGTGTGTGCTTGTGACTGTGTGTGCTTGTGACTGTGTGTGCTTGTGACTGTGTGTGACTGTGTGTGCTTGTGACTGTGTGTGCTTGTGTGTGCTTGTGACTGTGTGTGCTTGTGACTGTGTGTGCTTGTGACTGTGTGTGCTTGTGACTGCTTATGAATTATTTTGAGGAAATGTGTTCAAACAAGCTACAACATAAAGATTAACATTTTGTTAGATATCTCTGATAGTGTTCGCTGCAGCAGCGATGGATAAGGACCTGAATAATAACAGTGTTATTCATTTGAGCAAAAAGTGATAACACAAACGTTGCCTTACCATCACTTGTAATTATTTGTCTTAGTAGGGACATTGTGTATATTTTTCCGGCTATAACTTCAAATCTTCTTTTACATAATAAAGTTTCTTAGACTCGTTACAGACTGTATTTGTTTTCCTACTATAAAACAAAGCACATTGAAAGAGGTGTATGTATTTTTTTTTATTTTGAAATAGTACAACTACAAACATATTTCAGAACTGCAGAGTGTGACGTGCACCATGGGGGCCACTGAGGACGTGCACCATGGGGGCCGCTGAGGAAAGCACGTTTTCAATGTCTGTTGGCACCTTTCACAGACGCATCAGGGAAAGGATCTGGTCATCAGCTTCTCTGGACAGAGGGCGTTCAGTGCTTCATGAAAGAACCGTTATGACAAATGACTTTATATATTGTTACTTGTAGCTTTTCTTTCAAAGTGGTTTCCTTACAGTGTAATAGTGTAACGTAATTAGTTATGACAGTACTTTTGCGTTTCGGACAAGCTTTACTGGAATTGTTTTTCAGTCCCACATCTCACTGTACAGCTCTGATACACTTTGATTTTGTCTTCATTCTCTGAACAATAAGCACATAATACAGATGTTGATTACATCAATAAATGTATCTTTATTTTGTGACATTGAGAAGGCAGCTTCCAGTGAGATGCAGCTTTACTTTCACATAATACATTACTACAGTGTTGTCTATAAAGAACTCCAAATATACAAATTGTGAGGAAATAAGTAGCAGTAATGTATTACTTTAAATAACCTTCATGTAAAGCTTTGTTGTTATGTATATGCATTACATTCATCTAATACATATGCACTGTAACAGATTAACATCTGTGCATAATGTTGAGACACGTCACACTGCAATCTGCAACATTATGTTTATCACAACAGTTATCAGTGTACCAACTATAAAAGCAGTATTATTCTATAAAAGACTGGATTGTTTTTATCTCTTTCTTAGTGATGCTATCCTAGCTAACACCAAGCTGCTTCCAGTGTTATAGCTAGGTTACAACTAAGCTATTCTATGCTAATATTTCACTCCCAGAGTTTGTTGTTAATATACTTACGAGTAGACCTGACGGAGATGAACATGCTGCTGCCATCACCAAGACGATGCGCGTTCATGTGGTGTGACGAGGGGACGGGGGCGGGGCTACTAACTCGCTCAGGCAGAAGAAACTGCCGGAAACGACCAAATCGCTTACTGCTGCTTTAATTATGACAGATTAGGGCCCTTTTTTGATGACAGATTAAGGCCCTTTAATGATGACAGATTAGGGCCCTTTAATTATGACAGATTAGGGACCTTTAATGATATATTAGGGCCCTTTAATTATGACAGATTAGGGCCCTTAAATGATGACAGGCTAGGGCCCTTTAATGATAAATTGACATGAAAATCTTACATATTGCTGCTTTTAATTAAAAAATCCCATTGCCTCCATTTCATGGTTAGAGGCCATACTTGCATGCGTATGCCAGATTGTGTCAGACCTTAAAAGCTAAGCAGGACAGAGTCTGTATACTACTGTGATGGGAGACCTCCACAGTATCACATGGCGATTGCAACATTATGTAGGAGTTGAAATCAAATGCCATAATGTCCAAATTACAAGACGGCTAGAATGTTTCTTGGATGAGCAGAGTTAAAATGTTGTTTGCCCTTGCTGGTGGAGAATGAGGAAGGTGGTGTAAATATTGAGAGACAAGAGACAGCTAAACCCAAACTCCACAGGACAAAATGGCCGTCATTATCCCCTCAGTGACGGCTCACAATACTGTCTCCACACGTCTCTGCTGGAATCTCTCTCCATTCTGAGATTCTCCACATGAAACAACCGACAAGTCACAGCTTGGTCCAGCGTCACCTTGAAGGATTCAGGGCTTATTTCCTCTCGGTTTTCAAAAATGTCTTTCTATGATTTATTTGGAGAGAACAATTTGGACGATGTAACTTTTCCGGAGGGTGATTAAGATGAAGTGGGGAAATTTCAGTGTTGCATCACCAGTTACAGAACAGTAGAAATGAGGAGCACACAAGAGAAATGAAGGATAACTCTATACTTAAATAAAATCTATTTCTCTAGCATGAAAATAAGTAGTATAAAATCTATATCTTTGGCATAATGAGTACAAAAACTCAGACTTTAACATAATGAATAATTAAATAAATAATCCAATATTTTCTAATGGCTATGTGTGGGCCAGTTCTAATACTAATCAAATATCATCTTAGGGATCCTGGGCCTTGACTTTGATACCCATGTAGTAGAGCAACAGTGACGCATGTGTATTATATTGCACTTTCTGACATTTTTAAAGTTATTATTGCATAGAGTAAGTAAAGTAAAGGGACAGTAACACAAGTGGTTCTGTATTTCACATTCTGACATTAGTTAAAGATATTGCACCGATGCAAAGATCAAGTCCGCGGTGTTCGTTAGCCCTCATTGTTTGTTGTACAGTCTGACAGCAGCGGAACCTCTCATTCTCACAGCGTGGGTGCACTTCTTCTCTACAATGAGACAAATCATACTTCAATCTAATTTATCCCTTTTCTTCCGCCTTATCCATTGCCGGGTTGCAGAGGCAGCTTGTGTCTGTACGTCCAATAGTTCCGTCATCAGAATCTTCAAGACACATACTGTACTTTCCTCTCTCAAAACTGTTTAAGAAATGAGTAAATAATACTTGTAATGTGCGTTTTTAAACTAGAATCAAGTCGTTTGAGGCTAGTTTTATTTTATTTTTTTCAGAAATCTTAAGTGATATTTTCCTGTTTTATTGAGAGACCATTTTTATTATTTTAAGCAGCTTTTTACTTATTTTCATATATATTTTTCTTTTTTTCCAAGGGATTTTCTCCAGTGTGTTTTCCGGGTTAAGACTCTTCTTACTTCTGCCCTTTTTCCCGTCAGCTCTTGTTTTCTCTTCAATGACCTCGCTTTCATGTATTTTTTACAGTTTCCATGGAAACGGAGTATATCTCTGAAACAAAGATAATAGAAACAATCAAGGAGCGTTATGTGCGATAAAGACACAGGTGTAAAGTTATGCCAAAGAAGAGAAAATCAATTAAACTGCGCACAGAGAACTGCACTGCAAGAAATCCTTTGGAAAAAATATATGAAAATGAATAAAATACTGCTTAAAATAATAAAAAGGATCTGAAATAGAAGAAGGAAATATGATTTGACAAGATTTCTGAAAATAATGAAATAAAACTAGCCCCAAACGACTTGATTCTAGTTTAAAAACATACATTTAAAGGATTATATACTTCAGTGTAGGATCATGTTAGGCTAGAATTGTCCTTTTTCCTGAAATCTTGTCAAGTCTTATTTTCTTTTTCTATTGGCAGATATATTTTTATAATTTTAAGCAGTATTTTACTTATTTTCATATATTTTATTCTTATTTATTTTTTCCAAGGGATTTTTTCCAGTGCATGGCAGTTAGGTCAGTTGCAGTGGCCCTGTTATTAAAAAGTTTGGACACCCTTGAATCAAAACATGAATGAGTTTGGCCCAATCCTCACTCCTCTCTCCTCACTGCTCTTTCCTCACTCCTCTCCTCTCACCTCTCTCCTCACTTCTCTCTCCTCTCCTCTCACCTCACTCCTCTCTCCTCACCCCACACTCCTCTCTCCTCTCTCCTCTCTCCACATTCCTCTCTCCTCACTCCTCTCTCCTCACTCCTCTCCTCTCACCTCACTCCTCTCTCCTCACTCCTTTCTCCTCACCCCACACTCCTCTTTCCTCACTCCTCTCTCCTCACCCCACACTTCTCACTCCTCTCTCCTCACTACTCACTCCACACTCCTCACTCCTCTCTCCTCTCTCCACACTCCTCTCTCCTCACTCCTCTCTCCTCTCTCCTCACTCCTCTCTCCTCTTTCCTCACCCCTCTCTCCTCTTTCCTCTCTCCTCACTCCACACTCCTCACTCCCCTCTCCTCTCTCCTCACTCCTCTCTCCTCACTCCTCTCTCCTCTCTCCTCACTAGCTCACTCCCCTCTCCTCACTCCTCGTTCTCCCAGTAGTTCGGGGCCCATAGCTTTTCAGCAGGTTTGTATCCGGGACAGCGTGTGAAGAAGACACTTATGGATCCTTACTGCTGGCAGCAACTTCATTAATCACTCCTTTCCGATCGATGAGCACACAGGAAACCCAATGCTTGGTTGTTTCCTGCAACAAACAACACAATAGATTTTTTCACTCTTTCTGCTTTTCACTTGTTGGATCTTTGACCCAGTTTGTTTCTAAATACTGTACAATAAATAGTCTCTGCAGGCACAAAAACACCCCAGGGGGAAAGTCTACGTCGTCATATATACCCAAACACAATGTCTCTGCCTTTGCATGTCCATGAAACCAGATTAAAACATCCTGCAAGGTTCACTTTATAAACTAAACATATCTCAAAATCATAATTGAGTTTGCTTTTGCACATGTATTGTCTCCATGGCAGCATCAGTCTCCGACCTGTTATTGTGCAGCAGTTCTCATAATAGCGCCTCAGTTCTCCTGATCCTATCTTATCCTTTGTAGGTGTTGTGGATTGCATCACTTTGCCTTCAGCTCTGATAAATGTTTACGGCTTTCAGAGCTGTCCAATGAGCCATGAAGCATACGTGATTAATTGAAAAATCTAAGACGATAAAGACCATGCGGCTGCTGCAGCGAGGGCCACGGAGGTAATGAAGAGGTGACAACGACACAGCTACAACTTAGAGAGGAGTGAACAGGAGCAAAGGGAAACGGGACCATCGGGGCTTTTATTTACTCTAGAATGCTCTGGAAACAGCAGAAAATCCTAAGAAGCTCTGAAACAGTCTTGCTTTTTTCTGCCTGAGATGTTTCTGCAGTACAGTGTTGATGGTTTTACACTGGTCCAGACCAGAGCAGAGAGGATTCATGGTCCGAACCAAGTAGATCAGGTGAAAATCCACTGGAGGAATGCTAACTTTATGGTAAATGCTAATGAAGCATTTATTATTTTACTTATGAACCAGAGCAGAAAAAGTGGTACAAAGAGGCAAACTGGAGAATCCGATGGAGAGTGTTATAGATTTTAACCACAGCACATACTCATAGAACCGACAGAGCACGCGTCTTTTTTTAATCCATGAATCAACATCGATGAAATTATAAAATTCTACATTTCATTTAATCATGAAATGTTTTAAATCAAAGTGTTTTTTTCCTATTATTTGTTAGTGATCAATGAGTTTAGTGTAAAACAATGGACAACCTTGGAGTGATTTTTCAAGGATTCTCTGTCTTATCACCAGAGATGGGAAGGAGAGACCAGACCAGACCAGACCAGACCAGACCAGACCTAGACCCAGACCAGACTCTCTTGTTTTAACATATATTGAACAAAAATTATGTCTTTGTTGGCACTTCCTCTTCTTCTACACTTTTTGATAAAACTGTTTTGAACGATGTCGTGAGACAGTCTGAGGCAGGGACAGAGAGAGGACTTTGTGAGAACCTGATAGAGGTCTTCTATTAGTTTTCAGGCCTGGAGGGTCTTGTTAGGAAAATAGCAGCTTAGAGAGTTTTGTATTAGTATTTAATCGTAAGGAACCTTTTATTTGAACTCTTGAATATTGTCTTTGCTGGTCAAATTCTGAATCACGTCCCAAAAAGATCTGACATTCTAACAATATTAATACATTCTTGAGACCACAGAGGAAACTAAATCTATAGTTCTAGTTTCAAAGATGTATGGTTTACTGTATGTCCTAACACAAAGGAGAGGCCAGACCAACAGAAAAATCACACCTTTACTTTCTAGTTCATGAACAGACACTTGTTACGAGAGAAAAAAGTATGCAAAGATAACGATCAAAGTTTGCCATGTTCCAACCGTCCTTGCACCAGATCCATAAGCGCCTTTTTTCCATGAACCGAACCCAAATAGATCAAGATAGTCGCCCTGCTCGGCCCCCTGCCGTGCTGCCTCTCCGGCTTCGCACCTCATTCCCACCCCTCTTCATCTTCCTCTTCATCTTCCTCAATGTTATCACCTCATTAGATCACGGAGCCGTCTTCAGAGGTGATGCATGTTTTGTTTTTTTAAACACATCACTTTCTTTGCTTCCTGCTGTTAATGACAGACCCTGCGTTATAATGTGTGTTTAAAGGACTCTTTCTGGTTTTGATTCTTTGATTTGTACTTTTGAGTGTTCTTAATGTGTTTTTACCCCGTGGATTATATGCAAAAACCATAGACTGTAAATGTTAACGGAAGTAGTCATGCCTATCTCCACCGTTAACTAATGGGCCAAAAATTGGGCTTTCATGGAGTGATTCAAAATGGCCACAGGGGCTGGAATATGTGAAAAAATGCATCTGCGCATGCGTCAGCTGCACGAGCCCCATTCATTTAAACGAGAGACTACCAAAAAAATTCACCCCCTCAGCATTGACACACATGTGGAACGGAGCTTTGGACCTAGAGCCAACTTTTGGACCATCCTGTAAAGATGCTATATGTTAGCATTGGCAAATAACCCTAACCCTAACTTCTAATTTACACATCACGCGTTACAGCACGTACGCGTTATACGCGCAGCAGACGCGCGTAACTTTTTTCAATGTTAACCTATGATGATATTTACACTTCTAGCGTTATACGCGCGTATGACGCGAAGCTGCGCTCTAATTTAGGATGGATTTCTAATTTTGTGCGCGCACCAACGCGTCTCCCATTGAAATCTCATGTAAAACATGATTTTTCTAGCGGTCCTTGGCTCTAGATCACATCTGCACACACACAGCACTTGTGTCTAAACATTAGCAGGAGGAGCAGCAGGTTTTACAGTAATTCTGGACATAGTTTTTTTTTTTTTTCAAAAAGTCTGCCGTCTGGCCAAACCAGCGCACAGAGACCATGAAGACAAACACATGCATGTGATTTGTGTTGCTGTCCTCTACACTGCTCCATAGTCTACACAGGGAGAGCATCAGAAGACGCGGACCTGCGCGCACGGCCTGTGTAGATACTCCAAAAAAAATGTACGCGCAGAGAGCACTGTGTAAATTCCCTGTAACCCTAACCCTAACCCGGGGTGGTATTGCAGCATGTCAGCACCCGTCATTTTGGCCACTTTTGAGCCGGGACCCGCTCCCACTGGCAAAAACAGATAAGTACCATGGAAACTTAGTTTTTTTGAAAATCCAGATCTATTTTAGTGCCATACAAATACGTTTTCACCCCTTTTCGCAAAAATTCCTTCAAGTGTACGACCATTAACATGTTGAAGATTTTAAGAGTCAGAATCAGAATCATTTTTATTGCCACGAAAGTAAAAGGAAGTCACAGACTTGGAAATTGCTTTGACTCGGTGCAACGGTCTGAAAAGAGAGGTAAAGAAAAGAGTAAGGATAAACTAGAGGAATACAATATTTGGACAAAATTTCAAAACGGACAAATCTGTTTCTATTTTTAAGGAAAATATAATTCTGGTCAAATCTGGTTACACAGGAGCACAGGGTCTAGATACACAGGAGCACAGGGTCTAAATACACAGGAGCACAGGGTCTAAATACACAGGAGCACAGGGTCTAGATACACAGGAGCACAGGGTCTATTACACAGGAGCACAGGGTCTAAATACACAGGAGCACAGGGTCTAGATACACAGGAGCACAGGGTCTATTACACAGGAGCACAGGGTCTAAATACACAGGAGCACAGGGTCTAGATACACAGGAGCACAGGGTCTAATACACAGGAGCACAGGGTCTAAATACACAGGAGCACAGGGTCTGAATACACAGAGGGAGACACAGGTGTAGCACATCAGTCAAAACCCAACACTTATGACCACAACTGAGTTTTTCTCACTGAACATCTTCAGCAGGTCAGTTACTATAGCAACAGCGAGTGGTTTGATGGGGACTGATCAAAGGTATTAATTATTTAAGGTGCCCATACTTTTTTGCTTTGCCCATTTTTTCCTATCAAATTGGGGGGAGCAAAACGTGAAAAGACACTGTTTTCATACAAATGTAATTGTTGCTGTACATACTAGGCCCAAACCAATAGATAATAAATAAAAGAGAACATTTAATGACACTGAAAAATAACAAGATACATACAGACATAACAGAAAATATCACACCCCAAAGAGAGATGGTTGGAGAGAGAGAGAAAACCCCAGAGGCTCTGGGCCTCAGCATTAGGACTGCTACATGTTGTATAGAGAGTTGACGCAGACCAAGAACCCAATAGTCCATCGCAGGTCTCTATACTCGCTGTGAGGTCACTCTCAGGTTCCACTGGATTGGTCAGGGGGGTCAGCCAGGAGCAAGCCAGCCCCCATGGAGGGGAGAGATGGACATCAGATAACGGGGAAATCCATAGACACAGATGCAGAACAGGAGAAATCTTTGATACTGTATATGTAAACGTTCATATTTTAATTTCTTGCCTCTGGAGATCATATTCTTTGCTTCATTATGTTCTTCTGGATCATCCAAACTTATTCCCCCCATTTATATCCCCTT
The DNA here is from genome assembly GCA_964034765.1 of Knipowitschia caucasica. Classification (NCBI taxonomy): domain Eukaryota; kingdom Metazoa; phylum Chordata; class Actinopteri; order Gobiiformes; family Gobiidae; genus Knipowitschia; species Knipowitschia caucasica. Next base: position 21,481,925 of record OZ035824.1, read on the forward strand.
TAACGAGCCAAATCTAAAACACCATTGGCTTGTTTCTGCAAAAACCCTCTCCCCCCCACATGCCCCTCAGTGACTTTTAAATCTCTTCTCGGGAGGACAGCCCCTTTGCTTCGAATATTCAAATAGAACAAAACACAGGAGAGGGAGCGCCGGCAGTGGTGCACGGAGCGGCGGTTCGACAGCAGGATCTGTCAGATGGCATCTTTATTACGGCGCGTGAAGAGTCCTGAAGGAACACACAGGCATCTGTTTCCCATCGCTGTCGTTGTGCAGAAATGAACCCGCTTCAGCCATTACAGAGATAGGGCTGTGATTTAATGAAGTATGCTGCAGCGTGCACCTGGATATACAGGTTGAAGATACTATACTACTGTGGACATTAGTCTGCAGTATTTATGATGAGTATTGTCCATCCATCCATCGTCTTCCCCTTAATCCATTTCTTGATCTTTCAGCGGGGGCTTCTGGCAAAGTGGGGTAAAGTGCTTTGCCCATGGACACAACAACAGCAGACATCAGTGGGAGAAAGACTCGTGGTGGGCCCGAACCCACAATCATCAGACTCGGAGGCCAATGCTCTACCAACTGAGCAACTAATTACATTGTATTAAAGGTATAAAGGACGATTTTCCCAAATTTTAGGAAAGAACCGCCCTCTCCACTTTTTGAAAGAAAAAGTGTAATATATACTTTGGTTGGCGTTCAGTTTCTGCATCATAGGTGTTTCCTCCTTTACAACCAGAGACTACTCAGCCCCATCTTTGAAGACCAAGCCCCTCCCGTGGGCGTTATACAAAAACAACAGTCTGAAACAGCTGTCACTATTTCACGTAATTATGTATGGGAATTTTCCTGAGCACTCACACCCTAATAATAATAATCATCATAATTTTTTAGGCGCCTTTCTTGACTCTCAAGGTCGACTTACATACAAGTAAAAAGTACATTTATTTAAAATACAGTTAAAAGCAGCATGGACAGAGGAGGGAGTAGTTATGGCTTTGGTCTAAACAGATGAGTTTTGAGGTGGATTTAAAGTGTGGGAGTTGGTGTCATGCAGGGGAGAGGGTTTCAGAGCTGGGGAGCAGAGCCGCTGAAGGCTATAATATAAGTCTATTGTAACACGACATGATCCATTTATTTGCAAATATCAAATCAGCCGAGATTGAAGCAACATTTAAACTACCATTTTCCAAACGATTCTTTCCCGTCCTCTCCTAATGAGTCTTGTTCTCTGGTTCGGTGCAGTGGGTGTGGACTGGCAGGGTTTTAAATTGGACGTAATAATGGCTGTATATGTGACTCAGAGCGCACCTGTTCCTCCGCTCCTGCCGTGAGTGTTTTCCCAGCGGTGGCCTCAAAAAGAGCTGGGGAGCGAGGGAGCAAGGGAGCGGCGGGAGAGCGGCGGTGGAGCGATGGGGGAGCGACGGGGGGCCACATCTGGAGATCCAGGCTCCACGATTTAATTGCCAAGAAGAAAGATATGTTCATACGAAGCACCTCTAGCTTTGAATAAGTTGCAAATGGAAAGACTTTATTTAAAACAGCGGCGTGTATGGAGCGTGTAAAGTCGGGCGGATGGCGTCCGTGTGTGGTACGTGTCAGTTTAATTAAGTTGATGGAATTAATTATAGCACTTCGCACGTCAGACGATACTGAAAATAAAACAGCACCTGCTCACAACGCTAAGGTGCAAATTACAGCTAATACGTTTTTCACCACAGAATGCAACAAGGCTTATTATCTACTCGGAAAAATCAGAAGATTGCAGTAAAAATAATGTACCTTGCACCATGAAAACTAGTTATTGTTTCTCCTCCAGTAGTTTAGGTTTTTGAAATCCAAATGTTATGAATGAAATCCAGATGTAAGCCTAAAGTGTGAAAGATGTTGAGTCCAAGCCACTGTATTCTAGGGTCCTGGTTCAAAACTGTGTATTAAAGAGTATTCATGCTTTTAATAATAATAAATAATGAATATTATTAATAATAATAATAATAATAATAATAATAATGCATTGGTTTTGTACAGCACTTTTCAAGTCTCTTGGTGATAAACTACTGCTGTAGCCACAGCTGCCCTGGGACACACTAACAGAAAGAAGCAAGGCAACCAGTCTGTGCCATCGGTCCCTCCCACCACCACCAACCATTCACACACACACACCAGCTGGGCCTCACTGTCCCGCCCATAAAACACCAACATGTATCTGAGTAATGCCCACACTTTCTACTTCCGTATGATCCAACTCCAAGTGGAAGTGCATAAAGCTCCCGAAGGAAAGAGCAGCAGCTTTGATTTAAAGCCATTAACATGATTATTTTGTATGTTATATATTTGTCCCCAAATGACGGCCTGCCACTGCTGGCAGCAGCAGTAATTTAGTCCTCCCCATCGCAATCTCCGAGGCGCTGAATAAATGCATAGATTGTTCCGGTGTTAAAGAGCAATTTAAATAAAGTTGTCATTTTAAATTAAATGCAAGTCTTGGGTTTTCCATTTGAATGATTGAAAAGTTATGTAAGCACAAAGACATAAATTCAACTGTTGTGGACGATTAAGAAGTGGAGGCGTTTTGAGGAAACCATCAAAGAGTTGAAGCCGTCCCTGATTTTCTCTGATTTCCATGTGGAGGTGGTTTCTTTACTATGTGGGTGTTGTTCAGTGAGCACCGTGCAGCTGGGCCCGGGGTGCAAAGTGTGTACTGTTATTGTGTGTGTTAACGTAGATGATCAGGTAAATGTGTGTGTTAACGTAGATGATCAGGTAAATGTGTGTTAACGTAGATGATCAGGTAAATGTGTGTTAACGTAGATTATCAGGTAAACTCGGCCTTCACGAGTCAGGAACCTGAGGCAGGTTACATTTGGAAAAGCTTTATTGATTGATAGATACTTTAATGATCCCCGTAGAGAAATTCAGGTGTCCAGTAGCAGCGAAGACAAAAATAAAATGTATCTTTCTAAATAGCATGAGCAGCAGAGATGATGTAGACTCTGGGTGTGAAACTACAAAATAAACATAAAAAATGTATATCAGCTTTGTATTGTGTTGTAGAACTGAACTATACTTCCTGTTGTGTGTCTGCCCCGCCCACATGTGTGCTGTGTCTTGTTAGTCTTGTGTATTTAAACCCTGTGTGTTCCTTCACTCCTCGTTCCGTCATTGTCAAAGCCGTGTCTCTTTCACTTTTTATCGTCCCTGTTTTGTTTACTTTGTGTCCTCTATTCTAATCTACTCTAATCTTATTTTTTCAGTTCTACATTTTGGGTTCTGTTCTTTTTGCCACGTGACACTACCGCTAATTAAACAACTAACAATTAACTGAAATGAACAACAAAACACCCATAAATCTTAGGCATTGCATTCATAGAAGACATGAGACACAAGTGGACTCAGTGGTAACTTCGGCAAACTGTTACTAACTGTTTGCCGACTGCAAGGTTGTTTACATCTGAGTGCCTTCTGCTGCCTAGCAACCACACATAGCAATCAAAACAACCAAAACTGCATAGCAACCAAACCAATAAAGAAAATGGTGATTCAAGTTAATTATTAGAAACTCCTTGACTTGTATTTGTCACTGATGAACCAGGAAGGACTGCAAAAATATTATAATTTAATAAATGACACAAAAAGTACAAACTGAAACCAAGGCCAAGTGAGTGAGACATTTAGCCTAGCTTTAGCATTTAGCCTAGCTTTAGCCATCTCCTTTGTAGTGATGTAAAGTTCGATTCATTTTACTGACTCGAGTTAAAGTGAATCACTCACCAAAGTGAATCGGGTGTTTTGAGTCATTTGATTCAGTGATTCAGTTGTTCAGAAAAAAACATACATGAACACAAAATGGCAATTTACAATCAAAACATTTATTAAAATTTGATAAATGGTAACAATAACAAATATGTAAACTAATTTGACAAAATATAAACTCTTTAAATTTAACAATTCAACAGTAAAATTGTGAACAAAGCAGCAACAACATTCCAAGCGAGGGGCTGTCACAATACAAGAAATACAATAACACGAACAGAGTTGACATTTTGCTCGTGATGGGCCTGTTATTTCAAAGTGCATCCAAATATCGCTTCTTCTGCGGTTACTATCCATTTTCTATAAAAATATTTAAAACTTTCCGCCAAAAATGTGGTGTTACATAAATGTATTCCGTGTTAAAACCTACATTCCTGGTAAAAAAAAAAAAAAAGGTCATAACAATTATATTATATAAATAATAAATACAAACAACTTTGATATTTTTCACACATTCATTTTTTATTGATGACAATCATTGTAACGCCAATAATGTTCGAGGCGGAACTCCTGTTGTCCGACGAGAGAAACACAGCTGAACAAATATAGCCAATTATATTTTTCAATCTACCTCACATAATACATGTAGAGGGTTATTATTTTTTGTCAGATGGGGCAAAAGAAACTACTTTTTTCAACCCAGTTAGAGAACGAGAGTTACGAGACGAGTCGGTGTCCTGTCCTGTTGTTTCGACTCACTTGATGCTGAGTGAGTGAGTCAGATCAGATGAACGATTCGTTCAGAGCTGAACGACTCGAAGGGGAGCGGGAAGGGGCTGATCCAGAACCACAGTGAGTCGTTCACTGCTCGTACGGCTCGTACTAGCAGGCGCGGGCAGGCAGGAAGGAGGACGTTACGGTGAAGTAGATGGTTGTAAACAATAAGCTTTTGGTTTCTGTGCTCAAACGAGCTACAGTACACACACACACAGTCACACACGTAATATTAGAGTGTCATTCATTGTGGCTAGTAGAAAACGCAGTCTGGGGGTCGCAGTTTAGAAAGTGGTGGGCGGACGAGTTAGTGAACGAGTTAATGGAGGCGGGGAATCACGACTCCCGAGTCAGTAAAGTGAATCTCGAGTTTTGAACGATTCGTTCACGAATCGCACATCACTACTCCTTTGCCACTAACGGAGCCCGTGGGGAGTAGAGCCACAACATCTTTGCTTCAATGACATTTGCAAAACATTCCTCTTGCTCCGGCTTCAGTTTCAGTTTTGAACCAGAACAGAATATTTTACAATCGCATTCTCCGACAAACTAAAACCAGCAAATTCAGCACTCTTGACGTCACCGACAACCGCCTCCCCCTCTAAAAAAGGTTAAATGTTGATTAAACTTTGAATGTGGCTCTAATCACTTCCACGTTAGCTGATAAATGAGGATAAATGTGCAGAGTCTCTCAATCTTGTTTGCTGCCAAAACTGTACATTAACTTTGAGATTTTGAGCACTCTGTATATCTTTAAATCATCTGCTTGCTTGAATGTAGTTTGTCATAAGATTATTTTACTAGTTTTAATAAAATAAAAAAAAAAAGTTTAAAAAACTAGAATCAAGTCATTTGGGGCCAGTGTTATTTTCTTATATTCAGAAATCTCAAGTGATATTATCTCATTCTATTTTCAGATCATTTTCAGTTTTTTTTCCATAGCATTTTCCCAGTGTCTGTGTTAACCTTTATCACAGTTTACATTTCTTCTGCTGAATTCATGCCATATGTCTTCTGTGACTTTTAATATATCTTTAGCAACTCAAATAAAAGAGTTGCTTGGAGCGCCTGTTGCTAAGATTCCGTTTTCAGTCTTGTTATTGCTTTCTCTATAAATAGGTTTATCTGCGTTGAGGTCACATTGTCTTATTGAGCTCAGCAAATAGTCAGTGCCTCATTTGTCTTCAGCAGAGCGCCATGTTCCAAAGATTTACATTTTAGTCACTTCTCGTCGTTTCTTGTGAGTCAGGGTTAGGGTGTTCATAAATCAGTTGTATTCCCGATAGTTGAAAACATACTTCTTTCAATCTTGATGAAATGTTGTTTACTCCCGAAGTGTGTTTGTGTCGTTAAAGTAGCAATATGTGAGATTTTCATGTCAAGTCATCATTAAAGGGCCCTAATCTGTCAAAAGGCGTTAATAAAACATGGTCTTTACAAATACTTCTTTAACTGATAACAGTAGTTCAGAGATATTCGAATTTCTAAATTAGTTTTCCAGCCCCTAAATCTTGTCATTGTTTTCATTTTGATACCCCGCCCTCCACCGTTTCACCAATCAGAAAGTCCGTGATCCGGGCGCCAGAACTCACCGCATGGAGCTAATCTCACGGGTAAAGTACCATGTGGCGCAGAACTAAAAAAAGTCTTGTTTTGATTCCCAAATCCTTAATGACAAAACAAGGAATAAAACCAGGATTTCTATCTTTGTAAAAAAGGTGTTGGTTATAGATTTGTTGTTGACAAAACTCTTGTCTATTCAGCTGTTATGGTCCCAGCTGGATTCGTTTGCATATCTGGCAACCTGAGTCAGGGACAGTGGGAGAGGCCCCAGTACTTTAAGTAATGTGTACACACAACTTGTAGTACACACAGTAGCAGCGAGAGAGAAGTCTCCGGAGAGAAGTTAGTGCGCAGAGAAGTTAGGAGCGCTACGTCCGCGCACTAACTTCTCTCCGGAGACTTCTCTCTCGCTGCTACTGTGTAGGGTTTAATATTTTTCCCGAAAATGAGACGTATCATATCCCGGGAAAAGACGACGCCTTTCCCGGGATATCCCGGGAAATAGCTGTTGTTTGTAGTTGTTGTTTTTAGCCCAAGTAATGTATGATATCACTCAAATATATAATCTATATAAACAAATATAATATATATAAATAATAATATAATATATATATATATATATATATATATAAATAATAATATAATATATATAAATATAATATATATAAACAAAAGCTGCCATCTCCACTAGTGTTTCACCAAGTGACTTGCTAGCTTTTATAAAGTAGCCATAGCGTTTTCAGACGTTTTGTTGATGGGCTTTCTTCAGGAATTTCACTATTATGAGATTCTAAATGTCTGCGCAATCCACTTGTCGAAAAGTGACGTGTGTTTTGGTGATGTGTGGTTTGGAGGCACTGACTTCAGCCCAATCAGATGAACATATATCATATAAATCAACAGAACCTACAGAGCGGCTTATTCACAATTAGTTTGGCTACAGCAGAATGTTTTCCATGGCCCGCATTGTTTGCTCAAACAAAACGCAAAAGTTCGTAAAAGGCACATTTCCAATTGTGTTATGGGTCTTACCTTAGTTATTAATGCAGTGTTTTTCAACCTTTTTTGAGCCAAGGCACACTTTTTTCACTGAAAAAATCTTGCGGCACACCTCCAGGAGAAAATGTAAAATGTATACAGTACTAATGTAAAAATATATACTGTACATACTCTGTGTGATATATAAAGTATATCTTATCTTATCTTATAATGTATACAGTATACTCTGTAGCCTATATTCACAATATACAGTTATTCTCATCAAAATGCTTAAGTCCAGGCCTTGACATTAAGCTTTATTTAATATTTCTCGATACAATTAACAAGAGTTTGGGAATAAAGTGGCACTAACTGTGTGGAAATAAACTAAGAAAATCCACTCTCTGCCCAAATAGTCAAATAATAACTCACACAAAGAACATGCATTGTTAGTGCATGGGAAAAATTTAGGTATCCGAGCTTTAAATTCAGGAGTTTTGGATGAGGGACACGGGAGGTCCTGAACGCGAGTCCATGGTTCTGTCCGGTCCGCATGTCTGTGGTTCTGTCCACTCGACTATGGTCTGCGCTCGGTACCCAGTTCAGAAGTGCGTTCGCGAGAGCTGTTGTACAAAAATTGTACATTTCATAGTTAAACCACTACAACGCGGCCACAGCTGCCCCGGGGCAGAGCGGAGGATGTTAATCCTGTTCAGAAACGGCATAATTCATTTTCAAAAACGTCTCTATCACTTTCACTTCTCACTCGCCACAAAGCTCTTGTCTCGCTCCCTCCCACATTTGTTGGTCGCATCCAATTTTACCTTTCTCGCCACAATGCTGACCTGTTACAGCCAGTGGTCGCATCCAATTTTTCAGTTTCAAAGTACTTAGCTATCTGCTGCCATCTACTGATTTGAAAAAGTATTACATGGTTACTCCACAGTTCAAAACAAGTCACCGCTCGTCAACAGCGAATGCAGTTATTTTTAGACAAAGTAGACGAATTTCTCACAGCACACCAGACAATATCATACGGCACACTAGTGTGCCGCGGCACAGTGGTTGAAAAACACTGTATTAATGAACAGCACAGACCACTTCAGTTCAGACCAGTTTCATGTTTAAGTCCATATAATAGTTTGAGCGCAGATATGTAATCCCCCATTTGGAAATAAGCCCAAAGAGTTTTAAAGCGTAAAACAAAACGGGTGCCACCTCCATAAACTCCTCCGTGTGTTCGCTGCAGCCGGCTCTCGGGCGCATCCAATTTCTAATATCAACCTTCTTACCCTTCTCCTCTCTTCCTTATCATTCCTATCGTCATTGTAAGCAGAACATTACCCTAAATGCATTTTATATGATTTTAAAATGTGTTATATGTATGTTAGCCAAACCTGTTGCTGCCCTTAGCAGATGGAAAAAAAGAAAGGAGCTTTCTGATAGAATTGGACGTAACCAAATTCTGGGCTCACATGTGCCCCGTACCCTGAGCCTGGCCTCATTACAAGTCGTGGTTTAGCGCGATTAAGACCCATATTTGTTGTCAAAAACACAATTTAGGAGCCATCCTCTCAGCTGTAGACATGTTGATTGTAAATGAAATATGTTTGAACTTTGAACAACAATAAACGTGCTTTATAATAGGAGCGCACTGTATTTTTTTTTTTACTTTCATTTCCCGTTTCCCGTCATAACATTTCCCGGGAATCAGGAAATAGTTTTCATCAGATTTCCCGGGAATCCCGTATCCCGGGATTAAACCCTACTACTGTGTGCACTACAATTCACGCTGCTTCTATTGACGGAAGTGAGCGAGAGAGAAGTCTCCGGAGAGAAGTTAGTGCGCGGACGTAGCGCACCTCAGATTACTACGCCTCACAATATAGTACCCGTTTTATCCGCTGAGAAAATCGACTGTTACATTTCTGTGTTACTATACTTTGTAGTGTAACACGTCACGTAACTATATACATTTAATAGGGAACACTTGGAAGAGTTTGGTAGCTTCTAGCGGGAGCTACCTTTTGGTGCTACAAAATATACAGAGGAGGCTGCATTTGTGCTCCCGTTTTTGCTCCGTTTGCATGACAGAGCGCACGGACTAAGACCAGACAGGTATGTATTAACTAGTCTAAGGTAAGGTAAGAACATATGTCAGTATGTAAAAACGGTGAACTATTCCTTTAATCAAACAGCGAGCTGCATAGATTCCCAAATGGCTGGAGTCATTACTGCTTTGTATTAATCCTACTTTTGTTCACTAAATACTAAATATACACAACAGTGGATACATGCCAATTTACCTAACTGGGAGTTGGGAGCTTTCAGGCTTTTCAGTTAACTCTATAATTATTCATTTAATTCACAGCCGTGCTGTAGCGTTTCATTAAAGAAAAATTGTGCTTTTTGTGAAAATTTGAAGAAAAGTAACAGATTATGTGATGTCTCCGATGGACGGTGGACATTTAAAATAAAGAAGTATTATAATGAGACTTTATTTTACTACTATTTAATGTTTTAGAATGTGGAGTGACATATCAAGTAGAAAGTCTATAGTTAAACAAGTATGAAGGGTAAAAGAAATTATTTGCACCAGGGAATTACATTTGTTATTGTTAGGGCGGCCCGGTGGCAGAGTGGATAGCACTCTTGCTTCTCAGCAAGAAGGTCCTGGGTTCGAATCCCGGTCAGAACAGGCCCTTTCTGGGTGGAGTTTGCATGTTCTCTCCGTGTCTGCGTAGGTTTCCCCTACCACTAAAAACATGTACAATAGGTCTGGCATACGCCTCCTGTACTGGCGACCCCGCTCCTATCTTTGTGTGAGTGAGAGACAAATGCCCAAAAATAACAATTGTAAACCGCTTTGTGACTCTGGTCTGTGAAAGGCGGTATATAAATAAAGATTACTTACTTACTCATGTGTTTTTTGTCCAAATCTGAAAATTACCCCCTGCCATCACACCCATGTGATTGTAAAGTAATTTCACTTTCACGGACTAAATTTAATTTTCTATGGGGAAACTTTCCCCATAGAACTCAATGTAAACTAAACTAGCTCGACCTCAGCTGACAGAGAACCTGAAAGAGAACCCTACAGCTTTCATAAAGGTCCGACTTTGTGGGGATTTTAATGTCCCTTGTCATCCTGAACTTTTTTTTCTTCTTAAATCCCTAGGTTTTCTTTAAATCCACACTTTACTGCCACAAACTCTGCTCCTTTTCCTTCCTGCTCTAACTCCGCTCTAACTCTGCTCTGATGAGCAGCTCTGATTGGTCAGAGTGTGGCCGAGCCCCTCTGTGCACGTGCATGAGAGCCACACACGTGTATTTGGCGCAAAGCATCATGGGAGCTCGTCCACTGCGCAGAACTGAGAGGACAAGACGATGCACAAATATGGGCGAGTTCCTCTTGCGGTCCCGTGTACGTCACATGCACTGAGCACAAACCATTGATTTTAATAGGACGCCATCTTGGATCTCGGGGCTTGGAGTGGAGAGGAAAGTCTGGGCGTCTCTGCTTAGACTGCTAAGCAGCCACAACCCGGCAACGGATGAAGCGGAAGAAAATGGAAGGATGGGTCTGAAAAAATGTGCTATATAAATAAAGATTACTTACTTACTTTTGAGCACTCATCAATGGCACAGATCGGGAGATATTGCTGTGAAACTTATCTTCTTTTTTTTTATCTACTTATCTACTGTTTATCTACTTGTTTTGCTGTTTCCCTTTTGTTCCCCACAATCCTCCGTCTTCTTCATCATACTAAGAGCTTCACCACGACACCCTGCCATCCAGGACATGACATCTGTTTTATCGCCCACTAAAGCAAAAAGCCGCAATCTTTTTTTCTGATAGTGAATTATTTATTTATTTGGCTGACTCCAAAGCCCTCATGAAAGACTGCAGCGACGCCTTCTCCACGGGTATTAAATATATTGCCTGCATTTGTTTCAGCTGCTTCTAAGTGGATGGGATGACACTCACGGACAAATGCTCATCTTCCAAAGTGGAAGCCGCGATAACAAAACGAGAACATGCCTCGCTCCATAATCCTTATTAGATGCCGGTTGCTGCCGGAGGTGCAGGTGGGGAGGAGGAATGTGTTTTATTACCAAACTCAAATTGCTTTGTGTTGTTTGCCTGGTATGGATTTTCTGTGACTGTAAAGTCTGCAGAGCGTGCGCTATTTATGATGCGAAAAGATAAAATGCATATCAGGTTAAAATTGATTTAAACAAGACTTTAAAGGAACATGTACTTTACAGTGTGGGAATTTATTTATTTTACTGTAGATTGACTTAAAACACCTAACATCCTCGATAACCAGTGTGGGCAGGTCCTTGAGCATGTGCGCTGAAATGTTGCAATCTCACTCCTTGCCGGTGGGGGTGTACCCGGAAAGAGAATTACCAATGCTTTTGAATGGCGTCTACTTTCGTCTCGAAAACGTCTTTATAGAATGGTCCAAAAGTTGCTGTGGGTCCAGATGTTGTTGAGTATTTTTAGTTTCGCTGCTGTGGACTTTTGAATGCACTTGTTAAATGAATGGGGCTAGTGCAGCTATCACATGCAAAAATGTGTTTTTTACATTTTTCTGCCACACGGCCATTTTGAACAATCCCACAGAAGGACAAAGTGGTGGCACATTGGTTTCAACAGCGGAGATCTCCGTGACTACATCCATTTAATCCTTAGTCTATGTCTATAACAGATGTTTGAAACTACATGAGGTGTAGATTATATGCAGTGGGGCAAAAAAGTATTTAGTCAGCCACCGATTGTGCAAGTTCTCCCACTTAAAATAATGACAGAGGTCTCTAATTTTCATCATAGGTACACTTCAACTGTGAGAGACAGAAAAATCCAGGAATTCACATTGTAGGATTTTTAAAGAATTTATGTGTAAACTATGGTGGAAAATAAATATTTGGTCAATAACAAAAATTCAACTCAATACTTGGTAATATAACCTTTGTTGGCAATAACAGAGGTCAAACGATTACTATAGGTCTTTACCAGGTTTGCACACACAGTAGCTGGTATTTTGGCCCATTCCTCCATGCAGATCTTCTCGAGAGCAGTGAACACGGACTTTCAATTCCCTCCACAGATTTTCAATGGGGTTGAGGTCTGGAGACTGGCTAGGCCACTCCAGGACTTTCAAATGCTTCTTACGGAGCCACTCCTTCGTTTCCCGGGCGGTGTGTTTAGGATCCTTGTCAGGTTGGAAGACCCAGCCACGTTTCATCTTCAAAGCTCTCACTGATGGAAGGAGGTTTTGGCTCAAAATCTCACGATACATGGCCCCATTCATCCTTTCCTTAACACGGATCAGTCGTCCTGTCCCCTTAGCAGAAAAACAGCCCCAAAGCATGATGTTTCCACCCCCTTGCTTCACAGTAGGTAGGTGTTCTTGGGATGCAACTCAGTATCCAAACACGACGAGTTGAGTTTATACCAAACAGTTCTACTTTGATTGCATCTGACCACATGACATTCTCCAAATCCTCTGCTGTATCATCCATGTGCTCTCTGGCAAACTTCAGACAGGCCTGGACATGCACTGGCTTTAGCAGGAGGACACGTCTGGCACTGCAGGATTTGATTCCCCGTCGTCGTAGTGTGTTACTGATGGTAACCTTTGTTACTTTGGTCCCAGCTCTCTGCAGGTCTTTCACCAGTTCTCCCCTCCGCTTCTTAAAGAATAAGTTACAGGTCTGTGAGAGCCAGAGATCTTCCTTTTTTGAAATAACCAAATACTTATTTTCCACCATCATTTACAAATAAATTCTTCAAAAATCCTACAATGTGAATTCCTGGATTTTTATTTCACATTCTGTCTCTCACAGTTGAAGTGTACCTATGATGAAAATTACAAACCTCTGTCATTATTTTAAGTGGGAGAACTTGCACAATCGGTGGCTGACTAAATTATTTTTTTGCCCCACTGTATATATTGTAAATGGAATATTTGTAAATAGTTTTTCTTGTTGACAAGCACTAACATTCAAAATTGTTATTGCCAGACCTCCTCCATGGAGAGTTTTGTTCACACTATTACTTAAACTTGTCCAGTACTTTGGGCAAGTCACAACCATTCTACTCCACACAATTTGGTCGAGTAGAAAGGTTTAAAGTAAAATTCAAGCTCTCTGCCACAGCCACTTAATCCTCTTTAATGTTAAATATTGAACTGGAATAGTGTTCCCACCAAATAAGAGATATACCAGCCTCAGTACAGCATATGTGAGATCGTTTTTCAGAAGTCCAAAGTCAAAAATCATGGAAATTCTCACATTTAAATCACAGAAAATGCTTAAATAATTGAATCGATCCATATAAAAATCACAGACACATATATTTATTCAGCACAGAAAACAGTGTTGTCCATGAAGGCAACAGGCAGAAGTGGAGCTGACCGGTGCTGATGCATATTAAGCACAGCACACTGCAGCCAACCACCATCACTATGGTCTTTATGTGCGGGAGGCTTTAATGGATAATTGATTAAGCCATAAATTATTGCCACACAAACAGGCAAATCAAAAGAGAGGAGACAAGCAATTTCTCAGGGTGTCTGGTGTTGCCAATGCAAAGGGAGCGACCTATGATTTGTGGCATTGTGTGAGAGAACACAATTTGAATTTCATCGTCGGGCACAAAGCTGTATTTACTTCATTTCCATACGTCGGTTTGTTGTCCTTATATAACGTGCCCTCAGTCTCCTTGTGGTTTTTTATCAAGCAATACAAATTATTGATATCTTTACTGAATACCAATATTCATGAAACCTTTTGTATTTGTGTAGTGTCATTCCCACAAACAGTCTCTTAAGTGTCTAAAGTATCTTTTGGGGATTTGGGGTTTGACTGAAGTTAAAAGCCTGTATCAAGCTAAATGGAAAAATGAAATTATCCAAATCCTAAAAATAATAATGGTTTTATACAGTGCTTTTTTGGACACTCAAAGATACTTCATCATTTTTCATTCTCTGCATAAACGGTGGTGATTAACTACTACTATAGTCAAAGCTGCCCCGGGGCAGACTGACAAAAGTGTACAATTGGCCCTAACACCACCAATCACGCACACAGTGATGTCCTAACCAGCGACCTCTAACTTTTTTAGTGTATGTGTACAGTATGTGTAGGAGTAAAGCATGTGTATGTTTACAGTAAATGTACAGTATGTGTACATTATTTTTGTGTGTGTGCATTATGTGTAGTAGGGCTGCACGATATATCAAAAAAATATTGTAATCGCGATATTGGTAAAAAATTAAAACAAACATTCAACAAGAACAACAAACAAACGAACAAGTATATAAATATTATGCAATTGAATGTCATTAATGTTGTGCTTATTTTTTGTCATCTGCAATTTGATGCAATTTTAGGTGAAAGACACAAATTTCGCAATAATATCATCATTGAAATACAAAACACTCATATCGAATATCCCACTAATTTTCCTCTATCCTGCAGCCCTAATCTGTAGACACAAACCTCCAGTACATTGTGTGTGGGTAATGCACAGGTCCATATGTTAATCTGTGTGAACATTGTGTGTATCCACCTGGTCCATTCAGGAACATGGCAGAACCATCAGAGTCGCCTCAGACCCTGACCTTGGAGCTCTGCCCTGACCCTCGCAGGACCCTCCTCCAGAGAGAACATTTCAGCTCTCCCAGAACAACAAGCAGAGCCAGCAGGCATTTGACATTTCTCTGGCATTTGCGCTCGGCCCTCTCTCTTCTTTGTACATACACCTACTTGTAAACAGTATGATGGCTTTACACAGAAAGCTCTGGGTATGTTCTTTTACAATGGCCGACTGGGAAGCGCATAACCTTTTATGAGGCACAAGAAGCAAAAGAAAAAAAAAAACATTTCAAGACCTCTGCAGCCGCCAACTGCCTTTAGATCCGACTTACTCCCCCCGCTGTGCAGGAGAACCGGGATATTGCATGAATGAATGTGTGATGGTGTTGTTGTAGAAGAGCAGTGATCACAAAGAAGCTGAAATATATTTTTGAGTGAAACTTTGAAGGTCAGTGTAGTCACATTATTTTCAAGGCAACGCTGTATTATTCTCTTGCTTTTGGTGCACACATTCTTTTTGCGTCATATTTGCGAATGTGTCTTTCTTGTCTGGTGAAGAAAACTGTTATGGAAGGAAAATATTAAAAGTTTCTAGCGTTGGTTTGTTGCTCATAAAATACTGTGAGAAAAATAAACACAAACACACATAAAACAAACAAACAAAATGGACAGTGTTGGATCCAGTGTAGTTGTGTGTAAAGACATGTACAGTTTGAATGTGGATGTCTGTATTGTTATTTTGTAGGTTTTCTCTTTTCTAGCCTAATATTTGTGTTTAAGCAATGTTGCAGTGGACGAGCTCCCATGATGCTTTGCGCCAAATACGCATGTGTGCCTCTCATGCACGTGCACAGAGAGACTCGGCCGCGCTTTGACCAATCAGAGTTACTGATCAGAGCGTGAAGGAAACGAGCAGTAAAGTGTGTATTTAAAGTAAAGCATTAAAATCCACACAAAATATAAAACCTTTATGAAAGCTGTTGGTTCTCTGTCAGGTTCTCTGTCAGCTGAGGTCGAGCTGTTTAAGTTTACATTGAGTTCTATGGGACTTTTTTCTGGGTAGCTCATGTGAATTTAGTCTGCAGTCCCACAGCGCCCCTTGTGCCCATGGGTGGGACAGCTATAAGGTAGTAATACTCTATACAGATTATTATTATAGATTCATGCACAAGACCAGGAAGACCGGAGCTAACCAAAACGTGTCCCTTCCGCTAATGTTTGGGATGTCCATGGTGCAAGCATGTGTGAGCTCAGACCCTTGATATGAAAGAACAGACCTCTTGGAGACCTCGGGCAGAGTCCGAGGTCTACTCTTCACATTACTTCTGAGAGAGTCAATTTTCCACAAGTGTCACAAAGATACGCGCAAACAATCTGAAATCCACGGTGATGTGAAAATAAATACATTGAAATTAAAACTGAATCCCCCATTATTCTGTTTGCAAACACAAACTATCCCCCCTGTCTCCTCAGTGTAAGAAACTAGCTCGGACATTTAAGTCATGGAAAAATATGATATAGAGTAAACAGAAACTCACACATTAATCATTGATCTGTAATCTGAAGCTGCGCGGTCCTAATTAAGGCATCATTCTTAGGCCGCGCTCTGCATAGAAATGAAGGTCTCACTCTGAGCTACATTCAAAGCAGCGTTTTAGAACCGAAAGGTCAGACTGGTCCTTCACGGCAGCACCGTCAAAGCAGAGGACTACATATGTGTTTGTCTGATTGTGGATTCTAAGCATGTTCTCTGTTTGACGCCGTTACCACCCGGATCGTTGTTCCTTCATTATGGTCCAGTTCTGACATGGTTGGAAAGGGTCAGCACTAAAAGAAATGCACTGATATTAAATAAATGAGAGTGAAAGGACAGGGATGTACATCAATGTCTCTGTTGATGCAGGCTTCCTATTTGTATTCAGTTGTTTAATTCATTAAGTTTGATCAATATCTTTTCATTTCGGAATTATTTGAATTTAAGCAGTAGAACAAAAATGTGTGTTTTACATAACATTAGACAGTAAAGATGAAATGATGTTGCTTTGTTTAAAAGTATAGGTTGATTGTATATTATATTGTATATATCGTAATTTGAAAACTTTTTGACAGGCTTAAAACAAGATTTGCCAATGAGAGAAAGCAAAATTATCTTGTTTTAAAAAGATACAAGAAATGTTTACTTTGGAATGAGAAATTCAAGAAATCTTGAGATAAGGCTTTGTCTCTTTGGCAAACGTTGTTTTAACACAGTCAGAATGTGTCAAATTAAGATAAAAACCACTTGATTCAAGCCTTTATTACCTCATATTTTCTTGGTCTTGGTTTTGGTTTTTGGGTCTGGCTCTTGGACCTGGCGGGGGCTTGGGGCCTCGGCTTCGTGTCTCCTCTGGGTCCTGTGTCGTCCCCTGTGGCTGCGGGCGGCTCTCTGCCTCTGGTGCAGACGGCGCCTTGGATGGCGCTTCTTCAGCTGGTTACATCTGTGTGTGTGTGTGTGTGTCCGTGATGTCCTAACCCAGCGATCTCCAACTTTTCTAGTGCCACAGACCTCAGCCGTGTGCCTCCTGTGTTAGGAGAAGGCACATCTCTGTAGTTTGTACACACGCATGACACACTCGTGCACAATGAAAACACTTTCTTCTCAGACAGCATCTGACCCATCAGAACATGACCCAGTTTTGAGCATTAATGTGCGAAAGTCCAACTACAATACAAGTAGTGTGTGTGTTTGTTCTGGTTTCTTACCGGTGGTGAGGCAGGACCGGTATTATAATAGATCCATGGGCAGAACGCGGCTCTGTGTCTTCTGCTTTAGCCTATTGACAAACTGTTATTCCCATCAGCGTTTAGCCTCAGTTCTGCCGCAGCCGTGTTTGCTCTGGTCAGGGCAAAATCCTGGCTCTCCTGGTCCTGGCTCTCCTGGTCCTGGCTCTCCTGGTCCTGGCTCTCCCGTCCCTCTGTCTCTGTTTTTCTTGAGAAAGGCGTTCTAACTATTTAGTTACCAGAACAATATATTCACCTCCTTCAGCCGTGGAGGGTTGAAAAACGAAAACAACTTGTCGTGCGCCACACATATTAGCATTTCTGTTTGTTTGTGTTTATCACATTGACGTGTCTGCGCCATAGACTATAATTATAATTCTCGTGTATCCAATCAGAAGACACGCTAGCTGGCCCTGAGGAAGCAGACTTGACACTGATTGGTTAATCCCAAAGGTTCGTTTTCATTGACTGTAAGCCACCGCGGGCCAATGTAGAGTCTCAAGGCCTAGAGGCAGATTTTGGGCCATAGCAACACATAATGCTGAGTAATGATTGGATAAAAACCTCCCAAATGTCGACCTGAAGTTGAAAGCTGCTTAACCAATGTAGTTTGTGGAAAAATAAACATAGAATAAAATAATAATAGTACACATTATATACTGTATTACTACAAAAATATGTATGTAATCGTGGTTAGGGTAGCAGTGAAGGCTTTGCAGGCCTTGAGGGTCCGTGTGTGTGTGTGTGTGTGTGTGTGTGTGTGTGTGTGTGTGTGTGTGTGTGTGTGTGTGTGTGTGTGTGTGTGTGTGTGTGTGTGTGTGTGTGTGTGTGTGTGTGTGTGTGTGTGTGTGTGTGTGTGTGTGTGTGTGTGTGTGTGTGTGTGTGTGTGTGTGTGTGCGCGTGCGCGCGTGCGAATGATGAGTTTAACTATAACAAAAGTTGCTTAAAAGTGTTATGAAATCTCACATTCCCCCCTCTGGTCACACATTCCCGTGTGACCATCAGGATCGATAAACAGCAACATAACATCATAACTCAATACTTCAAAAACTCGGTACTTCACTCGGTACTTCAAAAACTCAGAACTCGGAATACTTCAAAAACTCAGAAAACTCATAAAACATGTTCAGATCTTTCATAAAACTTGTCAACAATCTTCAGTAAAATACCAAACTTCATCAGTCGATGGTCGTTCCAGATATTGCTTTGAAAACAGTCTCTCCCACTTCTCCGTGTTGGTTTCTTCAGGCTGCATTTGTGTCGAGCCATGAATTCTTCTGTGACGTGTCTTTGAATCACACGTTTCAGCTTCAGTGTCCAGATTCAGCAATCTAATTCAGTCCAAATTCTGTCCAAATTCAGAAATCCAATTGTTCCAAATCATGTCCATGCAAAAGAGGACGATGGTATTGTCCATGTCTCAGCAGCTCACAGCCTGAGTGGAGTCAGGGGCTGTGCAGATTGTCCAAGTGTGCTGGTCCAGATGCATGGTGCCTCTTGAGGTTTCTCAGTTTTGGCTTAAAAAAAAACACATTTTTGTGTAAAAAAAAAAGTCTTCTGTTCTCTAGATGTTACAGACAAGGCCCGCATCCTTCCACCACCTGAAGAAGATGTACCAAGTCTGGGATTGCGTGTTTCATTCCGACAGAAGACATGTTTTATTGTCGATGGTAGAGACAACACGAACAACACAAACAACAGAATGCAAGTGTATTATACAGTGCGGAGGCATGGAGACCTCCAATCAGCAGCTGCCACGGTGTGCTTGTAGCTTGGCCTTCAGATAGACAAAACAAGGGAAAAGTACTGGCTTCTGCACATTGATATAATGATGAGTTTAACTATAACAAAAGTTGCTTAAAAGTGTTATGAAATCTCACAACAGGTACAATTGTTTATTTATATATATTTTTTATTACTTTTTTTGTTGCAGGGAGGGAAGGGAAGGGGGGAGGGGGGAATGGACCCTTTTCACATTTGGACACTGCACACACTGGTTCCTTCATGAGCACAGGTCGTCAGCTCTGGAGTCCTCTGCGTTTAAACCTAAGATCTTTCAGTTTATACATTCGGTCATTGAGTCTACCTTTTGTCTAGCAGATCCTCTAGATGGCGCCAGAGGGGTCAGGGTGAAACAGATAAAATGTATTGCACGCTGTCAAGTATTATTTTCATCAAAACAAAACCGCAAATCATTCATACCATTCATGGTGGTACGGTCAGCTACTACTGTAGCCATAGCTGCCCTGGGACAGACTACGAAGGCTGCCAAACTGAGTCGACCCCTCTGACCACCACCTTTCATTCACACACACATTCAATCATGTGGTAGTCAGCTACTACTGCAGCCATAACTGCCCTGGGACAGACTACGGAGGCTGCCAACCTGAGTCAGCCCCTCTAACCACCACATACACACACACCCATTCATACTTGTGGGTGAAGTGTATTGCTAAAGAACACAACGACAGTGTGGCACTTTACAGCCGCAGTCGTCCCACTGTGGCGCCTGGTCTTACAGCGGTCTCTAATCACTGACGTTACTCTTTGCCATCAGAGGCAGCGAGCACTAGCTGCCTCATGACCAAACGGACACAATATTCATGAGTATTAAATACTTGGAGCATGTGGAGGTTTAACTCCAGTCACTGTGACTCTGTGAGGGATGTGAGTCAGGATCCAATGTGCCGTTTGTTGTGAAAAGGGTCAAGGGAAGGTTTAGGGGGAGGGGGAGGGGGAGGGGAGGGGTAGTTCATTCAGAACTTAGTCTTAGTTCTTGGGACCGTAACAGACCCGTCTGTAGACGTCTGTCTTTTGACGACTGCGTCTCTGCATCTGCTGAGGATAGTGTGGAGCGAGGCCCTCCTGAGGGTCCTTTGTCTGCTGCTTCGACGGATTCTTCTTCAGAAAGTTCAGTTCATATTTCAGGCGTAGGTTCTCGTCGACGGCCTCTTTCATTATCTCCTGGAATTTGCTCACCCGCTCTTCCATTTCTGCAAAAACAAAGTTGTTCAGGACAAAGTTCTCTCTAAAGTCCTCCAGCTCCAACAGTTCTTTCCTCCAGCTCATAATTACCTTTCCTCAGGTGCATCTCCTGGTCCTCCATTTTGGTCTTCAGCTCATCAATATAAAAGCCAGCATCTAGAAGACAAAAAGTTCATTACTTCAAATGTGTTCTTGTTTTCTTCTTCAACGTTTTAGAGATCTGTGTCCATACCGTTCAGGATGGAGTCCTTCCGTTGCTCGTCATCTTCAGCACGCTTCTCCACAGTCCTCAGAGTCGTTTTTACGGACTGCAGTTCTGTGGACAAGGCTTGTTTCTCCTCCTTCAGAGTCTGCATTACATACTCCATTGCTTCGGACAAACCATTGTTCTCCTCCTTCAGGATCTTGGAGAAGTTGGTGACCTCCTTGTTCCTGTCCTCACACCTGGCATAAGCCTCTTTTAGGTCCCGCACCTCACCCTTTGTCGTATGCAACTCTGCGGTGGTTTTTTGCAGAGAAAGTTGAAGGCTGGTTTTTTCCTGGACGGTGGTTTTGAGTTGGTGCTGGATGTAAGTGGTGGAATCCAAGCAGTCCTTCTCCAGAGCAGATTTCTGTGTTTGCAGCTGTGTCACCTGCTCCTTCAGCTTTTCTTTTTCGGCCTTCTGAGCCTTCAATTTGCTCATCTCCTCCTCCATTTCTGCAAAAACAGAGTTTTTCAGGACAAAGTTCTCTCTAAACTCCTCCATCTCCTTCAGAAGCCTGAGCAATTTTTCCTCCAGCTCATTACCTTTCTTCAGGTGCATCTCCTGGTCCTGCATTTTGGTCTCCAGCTCCTTAATATAATGTTCAGCATCTAGAAGACAAAAGTTTATTACTTCTAATGGGTTCATGCTTTCATCGCCAACTTTTGAGAAATGTGTGTCCATACCTTTAATGATGGAGTCCGTCCTTCGCCTGTCCTCTTCAGCACGCTTCTCCAAAGTCCTCAGCGTCTGCTGTACGGTCTGCAGCTCTGCGGTGGTTTGTTGCAGCGAGAGTTCAAGGCTGGTTTTCTCCTGCAGGGTGGTGTCAAGTTGGTGCTGGTTGAAAGCGGTGGACTCCAAAAAGTCCTTCTCTAGAGCGGACTTCTCCGTTTGCAGCTGTGTCACCTGCTCCTTCAGTCTGCATGTTTCTTCTGATTGAGCGTTGACCAGGTCACTCTTCTCCTCTTTCAGTCTCTTTGTTTCCTCTTCTTGAGCCTTGACCAGGTCAATCTTCTCCTCCTTCAGTTTCTTGACCTCAGCCAACAAAGCCTGGTTTGATTCCTCCGTAAGAACCAAATTGTCCACCATGGCTTTGTAAAGTTCCTTTTTACTCCTGTTTCTTCTAAAACACCACATCTTGTCAATGTTGTATCGATTGCTTTGCTTTGTCAATCTGGGCTTTGATCCTCGATTTCCACATGCACATGAACTTTTCAGAGCCGTGGTTACGATGACATTGTGTTGGTTGCTGTGGTGATAGAATGTTCCGCTGCGGCAAACAGAATGACGTCGCCATGTTCTGTTGCCATGGTGATGGTAGTCAATGTCATGTTCAAGAAAAGTCTAATAGAAAATAATGAAATGCATCTTTTGAAACAAATGGATGTATTTCACTGAATAAGCAATGTTCAGGGGGAGAAGTCTTTTTATTTTTGGTGATAGAAACTGTATGTCATGGGCCAACTTCAAATCTCCAACGCAAAGTCAAAATATTTATTACACATTGTTTTGCTTTGCGTTAAAGGTGATATTATATCAAAGTGTGTCATCCAAAGACTATACTGAAAATAAAATGCATTCATTTTTGTATGAAGTGCAGCTGTTTCCATTGATGTACGTGTTGTTTTGTCTTGTAACTTCGTACATAACTGGTACGAAGTCAAACCACAGAGCTGGATTATGCAGCCTCAGGAAGTGTCCGAGTCCATAGATGGAAGGATGGATGGATAAATAGATATATAGAAGCAGAAACATATCCATCCCAAACACAAATCTTTTTGATTTATTCTTTTGATCCTCAGAATTTTGGAATAAAATCGTGTGCCAGATCAAACAAGTTGATCATTAGTGTTCTAAAGTTTCTATTGGAGCTTGAGTAAAGTAGCGATCATACTGGGTAAAGACAAAACTAGCTTTGTAGGCAAGGCAAGTTTATTTGTATAGCACAATTCATACACAAGGCAACTCAAAGTGCTGAACAAGATAGCATTAAAATCATAAATAATAAATAATCACAGAACATTAAAAAGAAAGATAAAAATATAAAATCCCTCAGTTACAGTGCCTTGCGAAAGTATTCGGCCCCATTGAACCTTTCAACATTTGGCCACATTTCAGGGTTCAAACATAAAGATATAAAAATTATATTTTTTTTCAAGAATCAACAACAAGTGGGACACAATCGTGAAGTGGAAAGAAATTTATTGGATAATTTAAACTTTGAAGAAATAAAAAACTGAAAAGTGGGGCGTGCAATATTACAATACAATACAATACAATTTATTCTTGTATAGCCCTAGGTCACAACAGAAGTCATCTCAGAGGACTTAACAAAACCATTGAAATCACCAACACAGGTCAGAGAATCAACAGTTAAAACACATGAAGAATACAGTATAAAGCACACACAGAAGAAAATGTCCATACATGTTGTAGAATGCTAAAGTGTCCTGATCATCACCAATCCTTTCTGTTGGACACTAACTGTCCAACAAGACCCTCCTGCATCGACAAGGAAAAACTCTTAAAAAACCCAGTGGGAAAAAGTGAGAAACCTTGGAGGAGAACTAGGGAAACCCACAGGGAGGGAGACCCATATGAGAAAGGGATCCGCTCCTCCGGACGGACAGGCTAATGATCTAGGACCTAAGCTACAGAACGTGGACCAGTGGACGCTGAACGTGGACAGGTCCGGTGCAGGACTGAAGCACTCCCAGGCGGGTCGGGCGGGGCAGTCCGCAGGTGTAGATGGAAGAGGCCAGGCTCAGAGATCCCGTCATCGTACCATGAAACAGACAATGGGACAACGGGTGAATAGCAATGAACAAACTACAGTCAGAATCCTAAAAATGCTAAACAGATAAAGTAGGAAGGAGGAGAGGATAGTGCTCAAGTTACCATACTTCTCCCAGCAAACTGACTCCCTATGCAGCTTGACTAACACTCTGAGGAGTTTAACCTTCTCCGAGTCTTACCTTCCTAGCCATATGCTAAACTAAAGAGGACTGTTTTAAACCTAGCCTTGAATAAAGAATAACATACAGCATAATATATAACATAATATACAACATAACACAATACATTATTGAATAATATATAACATAATATATAACATAATACAGCATATATATATAATATATACACTACATATTATATATTACCTAATTATATGCTAAATTAAAGTAAAGTGCTTTAAGCCTGGCCTTGAATGTGGAAACTCGGCCCCTTTACTTTCAGTGCAGTAAACTCACTCCAGAAGTTCAGTGAGGATCTTTGAATGATCCAATGTTGTCCTAAATGACTGATGATGATAAATAAAATGCACCTGTGTGTAATCAAGTCTCCGTATAAATGCACCTGCTCTTTGATAGTCTCAGGGTTCTGTTTAAAGCGCAGAGAGAACCATGAAGACAAAGGAACACACCAGGCAGGTCCGAGATACTGTTGTGGAGAAGTTTAAAGCCGGATTTGGATACAAAAAGATCTCCCAAGCTTTAAACATCTCAAGGAGCACTGTGCAAGCAATTATATTGAAATGGAAGGAGTATCAGACCACTGCAAATCTACCAAGACCCAGCCGTCCCTCCAAACTTTTATCTCAAACAAGGAGAAGACTGATCAGAGATGCAGCCAAGAGGCCCATGATCACTCTGGATGAACTGCAGATAACTACAGCTGAGGTGGAAGAGTCTGTCCATAGGACAACAATCAGTCGTGCACTGCACAAATCTGGCCTCTATGGAAGAGTGGCAAGAAGAAAGCCATTTCTCAAAGATATCCATAAAAAGTCTTGTTTAAAGTTTGCAACAAGCCACCTGGGAGACGCACCAAACATGCGGAAGAAGCAAACCTTGGTTTTCAAAAACTTTAAGTTTTCTTATCAATAAAAAATGAAGGCTTTTCGTGAAGGAAACATAGTAGAGCTGAAAGAATTACAAAGTGAGATTAAACGTGAAATTAGGAAAGCAAAACGATGCTACACCGCTAAACTCGAGAAGCAATTAACACAGAACAATATTGGCTCTGCTTGGGATGGCCTTAATACAATTTTAGGTACAAATAAAAAGAAAAAACCGAGAGTGAATATTGCTGAAATTAAATCTGACACACAACTGGCTCAGAATTTTAACTCTTTCTATTTGAGATTTGACACTTTTGACTTTACTAATGATATTGAAAATTTAAAAAATGTTTTACGTTGCCCTGGCTCCCCGCCTTTTAATGAACAGGCTGTGGTCACTAGTTTCAGAAAAACCAAGGCTAAGAAAAGTCCTGGCCCTGATCATATCTGTGGCCGGCTGCTGTCATCTTTTGCTGAACAATTAGGCCCTGTCTTCTTTTTTATTTTTCAGCTGTCATTCAGCCAACAGAGGGGGCCACATTTATGGAAACAGAGCACAATAATCCCTGTGGCCAAACTAAACACCCCAAGGTTTTAAATGATTTTAGACCTGTGGCTCTTACTTCTAGAGATTGATGAAAGCAGAGCTTCTTCCTATGGTTGAAGACCTGCTCGATCCTCTTCAGTTTGCCTATCGGGCTGGTAGAGGCGTGGAGGATGCCACGGCCACCCTTTTGAACTTTGTCCTCAAACACGTGGAAAACTCAAAGGCACATGCACGGCTCTTATTTTTAGATTTTTCATCAGCTTTTAATACCATCCAACCTCACATCTTAATTGATAAGCTTGTTAATGATTTTAATTTGAGTTAAAATATTGTGGGTTGGATTTTGGACTTCTTAACAGGCCGATCACAAAGAGTGAAGGTCAATGGTTGTTTGTCCAATGTCTTGCACTCCTCCACTGGGTCACCCCAGGGCTGTGTACTGTCTCCACTTCTGTACATCTTGTACACAAATGACTGTCGCAGCCGCCATGAAAATCATCACATTCTTAAATTTGCAGATAACTCTGTTATTGTGAGTCTTCTGAACGGTGATGAAAACGAGCATGGTCCTGTTGTTGAGGACATGATACAGTGGTGTGACGACTCATTCCTGCAGCTGAATGTTCTTAAGACTAAAGACATGTGTGTGGATTTTCGGAGGAAAGTCTCATCACCTCAAGCTACAGTGATCAAAGGTCAAAGAGTGGAGCTCGTCCAAAGTTACAAGTATCTGGGGACATGGATCGATAACAGGCTGAACTTCAATGAAAACACAGATGTTCTGTGTAAGAAAGGGCAGCAGCTTCTGTTCTGCCTCCGGAAACTGGCCTATTTCCAGGTGGACAGGACGATAATGAGACTGTTTTACAAATCTTGTGTTGAGTCAGTTTTAACTTTTTCCATGTTGAGTTGGTTTGGTAACCTCAATATCAAAGGGAAAAAGTCACTCAGCAGGATAGTAAACCTGAGTGGTAAGATTCTGAGAGCTCCTCAGACTCCACTTTCTGAGCTGTTCACTGGTCAGGTGACAAGGAGGGCTCTGAGGATTCTGGGTAATGAGGCTCACCCTCTTCATGAAGAGTTTAGTTACCTGCCATCTGGTTCCAGACTCAGAACTCCAATGATTCGGAGCAATAGATATAAACACTATTTCGTACCTGCAGCGATCTCTACACTAAACTCAAACCAGAGACAGAGGAAATAGGGGTTGAAATTTTTGCTTGGGGGGGACAGTTTTTGTCTTCTTTTTTATCCTGTTTTTAAACTGCCATTGACCTGACTGGAAGACTGTATATGGACACCTTGTTAGTCTGAATGTATGGGGAAAATGTTTATTCTATGTCTTTTTCTTTGTATGTGTCCCTGTGCTGTGAACCAAATTGCCCCATCGGGGACATGAAATAAAGTGAAGTGAAGTGAAGGTGCTCTGGTCAGATGAAACCAAAATCGAACTTTTTGGCCACAATGCAAAACGATATGTTTGGCGTAAAAGCAACACAGCTCATCACCCTGAACACACCATCCCCACTGTCAAACATGGTGGTGGCAGCATCATGGTTTGGGCCTGCTTTTCTTCAGCAGGGACAGGGAAGATGGCTAAAATTGATGGGAAGATGGATGGAGCCAAATACAGGACCATTCTGGAAGAAAACCTGTTGGAGTCTGCAAAAGACCTGAGACTGGGACGGAGATTTATCTTCCAACAGGACAATGATCCAAAACATAAAGCCAAATCTACAATGGAATGGTTCACAAATAGACGTATCCAGGTGTTAGAATGGCCAAGTCAAAGTCCAGACCTGAATCCAATCGAGAATCTGTGGAAAGAGCTGAAGACTGCTGTTCACAAACGCTCTCCATCCAACCTCACTGAGCTCGAGCTGTTTTGCAAGGAAGAATGGGCAAGAATTCCAGTCTCTCGATGTGCAAAACTGATAGAGACATACCCCAAGCGACTTGCAGCTGTAATTGCAGCAAAAGGTGGCGCTACAAAGTGTTAGCGCAAGGGGGCCGAATAATATTGCATGCCCCACTTTTCAGTTTTTGTATTCGTTGAAAAAGTTTAAATTATACAATAAATTTCGTTCCACTTCACGATTGTGTCCCACTTGTTGTTGATTCTTGACAAAAAATATAATTTTTATATCTTTATGTTTGAAGCCTGAAATATGGCGAAATGTTGAAAGGTTCAAGGGGGCCGAATACTTTCGCAAGGCACTGCATATGGTTTGGCCTGGGTCTGTTGGGTGGTCGGGAGGGCGGGTCATGGGTGGGATGGTTTTTGACCAAACTTTAAAGCACTTTTATGTTGCATTTTCTGTATGAAAAGCGTTTTAAAAATAAATTTTGATTGATTGATTGAAGATAAATAAGATAAATAAATGTAGTTCTACAGTGACACACACAGCGAAAATATACTTGAATTTATTCTTTGGACATTCCAAACATAAGCTACTAATAGTGTAGTGGAAACATTGTGTAGAACAAATGCCAACAATTAGCATCTGCTGCGGCCTTTCAGAAGAACATGACAAGATGAACACATAAAAGTGTTGAATAGTCTCAGTGTCGGGCGGTTTTATCACAGCCACCTTTACGACCTCTGGGTGATTCTCATCTCCCAGTGCAAGGTTTTAGTGTCAGACTGTTGCAGCTCAGAGAACTTCAGTCTCTGCAGTGTTTTATGGCAGCTACAAGCATAGGTTTGGATTTTTTTACATTTTAATCAAAAATGTAGTGCCTCTAAGTAACGCATATAAAAGTTTTCAAATTGTCTAATCTATTTCTCTAAAGACATTTGGTTCTGTTTCAAATACTTACATTGTACTTGTGTAAATCTACCCTGGTCTTACCATGTGTAAACTCTGGTCCATGATCATGATCAATTCCTACATGTACGTCTGGGTCTGATCCTAGTGGCTGCAGTTTCCTCGGTTGAATCCCCTCCGACCAATCAGAGAGCGGGGGAGGCGGGTGTTGTAGGTCGGTGTCGGCGACGTCAAGAGTTTGTGCTGAATTTGCTGGTTGTAGTTGGTCGGAGAATGCGATAGTAAAATAATCTTTTCTGGTTCAATCCAATTACCAAGAAACTGAAACCGGAGCAAGAGGAATGTTTAGCAAATGTCATTGAAGCAAAGATATTGTGGCTCTACTCTAAAGCCTGGTTCACACGAGACAATTTTAAAATTGTCGGCCGATTTTTCTCCGTGTTAGACCCCACACGGGGAGATAAAAAATCCTGCGTCTAACCACTTTGGTTGTGCAGTGTGTGGTGCGTAGCCACACGGCAAGATCACGCAAGCCACAAACATCACACACGAACCGACACCCCCCCCCGAGCATTCCCAGGTCAGACGGAAATCTCACAAAATCTCTCGAGATCAAGCGTGACTTCAGAGTAAACAGTCATGGCGGACGAAGAGGATGCACTGGCGATAGTGTGCAGTTTGTTGTTAACAGAGAAGACACGTAATCCAAAGAAAAGGCAATGGTCAAAGCCATGCTGCTGTGTTTTGGTTTTTTTCCGGTGTTTCCTCACCGGCTTGTCACCTCGTCTTCTTATTGGCTACACGCCGTAGTCATGGCAACGCGCTCGCTTGTCCTCGGAGGACACCACACACGACCAGAAATCGGGCCAAAACAATCCAACATGTTGGATATCCCCGATTTGAGATCGGGAGCAGTCCCGATGTCCTTCCGAGCGACGAGTGCAGTCTTAACACACCACACACGGCAGGATAATCTGTAAGATTTTGTTACGGAAATCGGAGCGTTTCTTAAGATTGTCGTAAGGGGTAAATCGGGTCTAAATCGGCCTAAATATCCTGCCGTGTGAACCAGGCTTAACCTGGCAAGAGCCAGATTGATGATTGTGTAGAACTCTAATGCGTTCTCCACAATAGATGTGAGCACAAGAGATGTGAACAGTAACAATATACTAAAATTAAATAAAAGTTCTAACTTTAAATAGAAAAACAGCATTTTATACTTGTAATGTAGTATTGTACAGTGCAGAAATATATAGTCAGACACGTGTGATTCTGTGTTGCATGTTATAATTACTGCAGGGATGCACGACATGTAAGGTCAGCAGTGTTTGTTATAGGACTTGAATCTGGAAGTGGTGTGTGATTGACATTTAACGTCTGCTTTTCCCTGTCTTTCAGTAAACCATCACAGCCTGTTTAGGACCAGTTCCTGCTCCCAGCACCAGCAGAGAGCCTTTTAAATATGCTGCTCAGACATTTGTCTCATCTGATTCTGTTCGATCTGGAAGGACTCGAAAATCAACCGAGGTGCAGGTGCAATTGCTGCTGCCTTGTCTTCATTTGATATGAATTCAATAAACTATATTCAATTTAAAACAGTTTTCATTATTAAATGGTTTTCATTTGATTTTGTATATTTTTAATTAGGCAAAAAATGTTTTGTTTTTTTCTCGATTACTCGATTATTCGATAGAATAATCGATTACAAAAATACTCGATAGCTGCAGCTCTAATTGTACAAGACTTTTTAATTCATTCCTTAATGTAAAACGTGACAAAACTCTGCATAAACCTTTCATGCCGTCATTTTAAAGAACAAATCCTTTATAATCTTAGTTTTATTAACGCGCCGCCACCGCGCTCGTGTTTCCATTTGCCAGATATTTTAACCCACTTGTACAAGCATTTACATATTCTTGACTTAATACGTGTAACGATTGGAAATGTCAAAAGTGCTGCGCTCATAACATTTTGCTCTCTTATCTGCGGTGGCGCTAGCTCACTCTGCTTCTTTCTTTTTGCTGCTCGGTCTTGCAACAGAGCTTCACCCACAGGGATCATTAAAACTGCATGAGCGGAGACACGGCAGACCTAAATAGACCTGTTTTCATCTGGAACATCAGGCAGAACGTGTGCGAGCTGCAGAACTATACTTTTGTGTGATGTAGTTCAGAGTTTGGCCACAATTTAGAGAAGTTTAAATGGATTTCTGCCTTTGATCGCTTTGGGATTCCCCCAGATGAGCTGAAGGTTAAAGGAGAGGGTAGTTTGGGCTTCTCACACTGAAAAAAATATGAAAATAAGTAAAATACTGCTTGAAATAATGAAAATGATCTGTCAATAGAAGAATAAAATATGGATTAAGATTTCTGAAAATATGTTTTTAAAACTAGCCCCAAACGACTTGATTCTATATAAAAACACACATTTCAAGTATTATTTACTTATTTCTTAAACATTTTTGATGTTTTCTTAAAATACAGCATCACAAAATTATTTTATCTAAACAAGAAAAGTCTGGAAATAAGAACAAATACCATGCCACTTTTATTGTACATAATATATCCTGCATTTAACATGTTGGCACATTTCTTTCTTTGCACAATTTTTTTTTCTTCTTGAGTGTTTCTATCCATGCCAGATGTGACAGACTCAATAAAGTATCTTATCTTTAAAACGAGCTTTTAAACTCACTACTCAGACTTGAATCCTCTGATAAGATTATGAAGAATTATTATCTTAAAACTAGTAAAATAATCTTTACTAAACGAACTACATTTAAGCAACAATAAAAGCATCTTTAAAGATGCAGTCAGTAATTATTTCCAGACGCATTTTTTTTTTTTATATTGTGGGAAAACGTCCCTAAACCCTAAAAGTATCAAGTTTTCATGTGTTTTCAAATACTAATGGAATTGACCAGATGCCTATAGTCTCCAAACATTAATAAAACATAATAAAATATTTTGGACCGATAAAAATAAACCAATGGGATTCATTCATCCCCAACGAACCAATGGGATGCGTTTACTCCTTCACCCTCTTCCTGTTTCTCGTGAATGCACCGGAGTTATCAAATTTTATCTTTTTTTTTATTGTGAAAAAATAGACAATACAAAAGAAGTATAGACGTACGGACAAATACAACACGACAGACAACAGTGTGGATATTTACATGTGTGTGTGTGTGTGCGTGCGTGTGTGTGTGTGTACAGTAGTGTGTGGGTGCAAGCTCCTATTCTGCAATTTTGTGCATCCACCCATTACCCTCATTGCCCCTATTTTCCCTTCTTATTTGTGTCCCAGTTTGCGTACATGTGTCTAAAGTGGTGCATTAAAAAGGAAACTATGGGAGGCTGTCAGCTTGGTGCAGGGGTGCTGTCTCAGGGCATCTCCCATGTCTCCTGTATTCCTTGCCTTTTGTTTTTGTTTTGTGTTTTTATGTATTATCGTTATTATTATTATTATTATTTCCCCTGTTTTTCCCCTGTGCTTGAGTTATGGTGCATTAAAAACACAGACGAGGGTGGTGGAAGGATTAGGGTCAGCTGTGATTTGATGAATGGTGAGTTGGATGAATGGTCTTGTTGATAGTGGAAATACTGAGGGTCTTGTAGGGTAAGGAATGATAGTGATTGTAATGTATGACAACAAGTAGAGATTGGACAGTGTGCTGCTAAACAAAAGGGGAAATATGATGATAAATACAGTACTGTGAAAAACAAGGGTAGTGGGCACCAAGATGATAATAATTGTGTATACTGTATATATATATATATCTATCTATATATATATAATTG
Source organism: Knipowitschia caucasica (assembly GCA_964034765.1). Lineage (NCBI taxonomy): Eukaryota > Metazoa > Chordata > Actinopteri > Gobiiformes > Gobiidae > Knipowitschia > Knipowitschia caucasica. The sequence continues at coordinate 21,513,544 of OZ035824.1, forward strand.
AAAATATAATGTAAAAAGACTTGAGGGAAGATGACACTGATAATACTCACACAGATAGTAAGAGAGAGAGTTTAAGAGTAGAGGGAAGGGGTAGGTGTGAGTTGGGGGGTGTTGGATGTGGAGGTGGTCATATGTTTTGAGTGTTGTCAGTGCTTGTGTGAGAGGGTTAGGCTCTCAGAGGGCAAGTAGTCAACCGGTGAGAAAGTGTAAGAGTGCAGGTTTGATGGAGAGGGGTTCTACAGTGGTATGAGTAGTTGAGGTGGGTGAGGTTGGTGTACATGTAGTGTTGAGAGTGAGATGGTCTAGGAGGAGTTTTTTCCATTGGTTGATGGTTATTTTGTGTCTCGTTTTCCAGTTCATGAGGATTGTTTTCATGGCGATGGCTAGGGCAGCAAGGTTTATTGTAGAGGTGTGACCAAGTATGCATGGAATGGGGGTACAGGGGATGTGGCAGTCAAATATGGGGGATAGGATGTCAGTGACCTTCTCCCAAAAGTTGTGAACGTGGTTGCAGTGCCAGAAGGCATGGATGCATGTGTCCGGAGTGTTTTGTGTGCAGTTAGTTCAATTAGCTGAGGTGAATCCCATTTTTGATAACCTGTGCCCAGTGTAGTGTGTTCTATGAATAATTTTGTATTGAATGAGTTGTAGATTGGAGTTATTTGTCATGGTGTACATATTGTGGCAGATTTGTGTCCAGAAGGCGGGATCAGGAGGAACCGTAAGGTCCTTTTGCCATTTGTCGATCGGGATGGGGCAGGTTGTGTCAGATTTTAGGTTTTGGAGAGGCGTTATATTTGTTTTAGGTTGAGGAGAGTGGTAGTTGGTTGTGGGAGGCTGAGGTCTGCAAATGTATTGTTGTATGCTGCTGAAACGGCTGCTTTTAGTTGTAAGTATTGTAAAAACTGGTTCCTCCCGATACCGTATTCCAAAGAGAGCTGGTTAAAAGATGCAATTGTGTTGTTGTGAATGATGTGTTGCAGGTGTGTGATGCCTTTGTCTGACCATGTGCGGAAGTTGAGTGGTTTTTTGTTGCTCAGGATGTCAGGGTTATTCCAGATAGGTGTGTGAGTGGAAGGGCCAATGGTTGAGTTGGTGATTTTGTGGAATTTCCACCAGGCTGTCAGGGCTGATGATATTGCTATGTGTTTGAAGCATGGATTTGATTTAATAGACTGATTGAGAAAGGGGAGGTGTGAAAGTTCAATATTAGGGCTATGTGTTTGTTCTATGTCCCACCAGGTGTCTGACGGGTGTGGTTTGATCCATTTTAAGATGTCTTGTATTTGGTTGGATATGAAGTAATGAAGAAAGTTGGGGGCGTGGAGTCCACCTTGCACTTTTGGCTTTTGTAGAGTGGTTAGTTTGATGCGGGTAGGTTTGTTTTTCTAGTAGAATGTTATTATTGCAGAGTCGAGGGAGTTGAACCAGGTGGTTGGTGGTTGGGAGTGTAGCATAGAGAAGAGGTAATTCATTTTGGGCAGTTTGGACATTTTGACGGTTCTTCCAGCTATGGAGAGTGGGAGATTCATTCATTGTAATAGTTTATCTGTTGTTGTTTTGAGTAGTGGGGAGTGGTTGGGATGAATCAGCTCTGACAGCTTGGAGCAGAAATTAACACCAAGGTAAGTGATATGTGATGTGCATATAGGGATAGGGGGTGGGTTGGCTGCCACATCCCAGTTGGGGTTTAGAGGGAGTATTGAAGATTTTTGCCAGTTTATTGAGTAGTCGGAAATTTTGGAGAAAGTTTCTATGAGGCGGATGGTTTCAGGTAGCAAGGTTTGTGGGTTCTGCAAGAAAAGTAATATGTCATCTGCAGCGGCTGATTTTATGGTGGATTTTGGGTGTTTGGATGCCAGTGATTAAATTATTTTGTCTTATTGCTGCCACCAGTGGTTCAATGAATATGGTGAATGGGTATGGAGAGAGTGGGCATCCCTGTCTAGTTCCCCTGTGTAAAGTAAATCAAGTGGATTTGAGGAATGACCAGTTGACTTTGTCGAATGCTTTTTCTGCATGAAGACTAGTAATTATTGTATTCAGTTTGTTGTGTTGTGAGTAATCTATAATGTTGATGAGTCTGTGGGTGTTGGTGGATGAGTTATCAGATTTTCTAAAACCTAAAATGGCTGAACAGAAAATGCCAATTTCACGTCTGCCGCCCACTCTCCCTGTTGTGACAAAGAAAAGGAAATGCTGGATGTTTGGTTTGGTGGAGAGAGGGGGGGGGGGGAGTGGTTTCCAGCTGGTGCTACGGCTAAGCTAACAACATTGTTAACTGCATCATTAATGTTATTTATGGTAAAGAAATCTAACCAAGACTCTACTTTTTTCAGTGTCACAGCTGCCTCTGTAACCCGGCAACAGAAACGTGGAAGAAAATGTATGTATGAGTTACTTAGTTAATGAGTAACACGATCAATATCTTTGGGATGATCAATATAATTACATCCTTATATGAAGACATCTGCTTTATCAGTACAAATGTCCAAACTATTGAAACATTACATCTGAAAGTGTATTTTTGTTTTGTTAATGTATTTTAATGGCTTTTTAATATGACGACCAGGGGACTACAGATGAAAAACAGCCTCCTTGGTTAATTCTGGCTTTATGTTTAATTGTGTGTTTTATTAAATTGCATTGTCCCCTTTGAAATAAACTAAACTGAAACCGAAACTGAAAGTAATAGTAGCTTTTCAAACTCATCCCAGAAAACCCGGCTCAAATAATTACACACGAAAAATTATTTACTTTGGGCTGTCTCAATATTTGGCTTAAAAGGACATTTCTGGGTCGGGGGGTGTCAGTCAGAGCTGCACCCAGTTCACAGAGCACCAGCTCCTCACTGATCCTCCTGCAGCTGCTGAGTCCACAGGAGCCTTGATCTTTCAGCAGGGGCTTCAGGCACAGTGGGGTTAAGTGTCTTGCCCAAGGACACGACAACAGCAGACATCAGTGGGAGTCATGAAGTAGGTCTTGTGGTGGGCTTGAACCCACGACCTTCAGCCACTGTTGCCCTGAAATCTGCACTATTCAATTTGAATTGAATAGTGCAGGGGTCTCCAACCTGTAGCTGCAGAGCCACCAGTAGCTCGCCACCCCCTTCCAGGTAGCTCACCAAAGGATTTAGTTCTAACAAATCATTATAATCATTTAAATATTCCTACCCAATCAGGCGATCTATCACCTCATTTCTCCCAGTACCGCTTAAAGACGTAGCCCTGTTTTTTTTCTCTTGGGAAAGTCGCTCATCGGGAGAAAAAGGATAGAGACACTTGGTCATGTGGGGTTACACTGGATGTTAACAGTATTTCTTATTTACATAAGAAAAATAAACAATACTTTTGGACTCGGAGTGTGTGTCATTCCAACTCTGTTCCACCAATTTGCATATAAACATTATATGAACAAACAAACATATCTTCAAAGGTTTTGTCATAATAATTACCATTTAAATAGTCCCAACTTTGTTTTTAACTAGGATTCTTTCTCTTTTTGTAAATCAGCAAACCGACAAATACATCCCCAAATATCCAATTTTATTTTCATTTTTACAGTCTCACTAAAGCCTGCCGTTGCTGCAGGAGAATGGAACAGCGGCTTAAGCTAGCTGACACTAATTAGTTTAGCACAGAATGCATGCAGCTGTGCCTTAATGAGCGGTTATTCTGTGTGTTTTTATTGATGTTTTATGCACAAGATGTGACACCGTGACAGACAAAGACAGTAGAAGGTGTGAGCTGCCGGAGAAGACGACAGCCGTCAAAACTGCACCCGGCTCCGTGACAGCGAGGAGTATTAAAGGAAGCAAGAAGAAGTCCACACATCTTCCCACACAGTAAACACGTCTATTACACACACACGGGAAGGAATTAAACAGTATTTATGGACACAGTAGTCGCCATGGAGAACACAAAGCTGAAGATAGTTTACATTTATGGACCGTTACGAACGTTAAAGGAGACAAATCATTTAAATAAGCAACTTTTTTGTAGCTTCTAATCATGCTACGATATTGTTTCATCATCAAAAACAGATCTGGAGTTTTTTTTTTTTTTTTTAGATCCATCCATGCTAATATCAACAAAAATATTGTCCATACATTACGTGTTCTCCGGGGAAAAATATGTACCATAGTACTAATTTCATTTCGTACTAAGGTCTGGATTTGCTCAGTTGACTCTTAACAGGTGGGAGCAACTTCTTCTGCAGATTGAAACAATCGGATCTGAGTTTACCGTGACGTATGTAATGAGCCCGAGTGAGTGAGGCATTTAGCCTAGCTTTTTGACATTTACTAAACATTCCTCTTGCTCCGGCTTCAGTTTCTTGATATTTAGATTGAACCAGAACAGATTATGTTACTATCGGATTCTCCGAAAAACTACAACCAGCAAATTCACAGCAAACTCTTGACGTCACAGACACCGACCTACAACGCCCGCCTCCCCCGCTCTCTGATTGGTCGGAGGAGATTCAACCGAGGAAACTGCAGCCACTAGGATCAGACCCAGACGTACATGTAGGAAATGATCATGGACCAGAGTTTACACATGGTAAGACCCAGACGTACATGTAGGAAATGATAACGGCCAGAGTTTACAGATGGCTAAGGCCAGGCTAGTTACAACCACATCTGCATCCTAATTATACCCCCCTCTGGTGGTGGCCTGTAGGGAAAAGGGAGACGGGTAGCATTGTTTACACACAATACTTGTTTCACCGTATATTTTCACATTCAAAATAATGTTATTGACCTTTTTAATGGACAAACATACTGCAATTTCTTCTCAACATTGCAGTACGGTACTTATTAACCTGCAGTCTATACATTAATCCCTTACTTAATCATGATTATCATATTTAATGGAGGGTTGATATTATCTGGTTTGGGCTATTTTTTATATTTTTGGTGTTGGTTAGGTTGTCTAATTCGGGCGTTCTGCTCTCCCAAAATTTCATCCACTGAGCGGCGCTGTGATCAAAAAATGACACCGTTTGTTGCCCAGTTCACTTCCGGTTGATTTCATACAATGGCGAATATGGCTCACGAAAACAACAAGCGATTGACAGTGCCTGAATTGCGTGAAAGGTTGAAGCGAAAGGGTATTTGCAGTGTGGGAAAACGAAAGGCGGAATTGTTGTTACTAGTTCAACGAGCGGATGGTGTTTATGAAGATTTAGAAGAAGATGACAGCGAGCAGAGTGAACGAAAACGGCTGTGTGTGCGAGCGACAGATGGTAACAATGAGAATGAAGTTCAGCTAAGAGGGAAGAATGTGAATTGGACGGATGATTTGCGCGATATGCCACTAGTTAGAGACGGGAATGTATTTGCATACAGAAAATGACGAAAACACTCAACCATTTAGAGAAAATGCGCCGGGCAGAGAGAACCGGAAGTTGCGAAGGCAAGTGTTACCCATAATGCAACGCAAAATTCAGTCGCTCCCCCGCCCATCGGATGGAATTTTGGGAGAGCAGAACGCCCGAATTCATATATATTTATATAAGAATGGGGTAGACTTTTTTTAGTCATCCTGCTTCTGTTTATCTTTCCATGGAATGTATTACTGTTGTATTTGCTGGATTATTGTCGTATTTTGTAGCATTACCACAAAAAAACGGAACAAAACAACTTATAATTGAGCTTAGTGGAACACAGCTTAGTGAAAACTCTCCGTTGCCGTCTTTCTGCTTTCTCGCCAAAACTCTTCCTTGCAGTTAACAGCCCTATGAGCAGAGCACTAACTCAGACAAATTCCATTTATCAGGGCGGCTGGCTGCAGGACTTAACATGGCTGTATCTGTTATATTGTACATCATCCCGTCTCCCAGGGCGCTAACAGCCTGTGGGCCACGGTGGACGGTCCCCGGGGTGTGTAGCGGTGCAGCAGAGCGCTCTCACCGGTTCAGCAAACAGGAGCAAGCAGAGGCTAAACACCTGCTACAGCGAGGGAGCCCCACGAGCAGGTGAGAAATGATGAGGATCACGGTGGGGAAAGTCTGGAAGGAAGACAATAAGAGTTTAAACTGGGGTACCTAACTTGGAATTGGATCTACTGAAACATAGAGCAACAGTTATAAAGGCTTAAATTAGGTCTTTTAATCTTAATTTTAGTGTATTTTGACTTTCTTAAAACCAGATTTGCCGATGGAAAAGGTCATTTAATCTTATTTCATGAACGGTTGCCATTTGTTGCCAGCAAAAAGGTCCTGGGTTCAAATCCCAGTCGGAACAGGGCCTGTCTGAGTGGAGTTTGCATGTTCTCCGCGTGTCTGCGTAGGTTTCCTCCGGGTGCTCCGGTTTCCCCTACCCTTACCACTTGGGGCAACAGTGGCTCAGTTGGTAGAGCATTGGCCTTTGAGCCTGAAGCTCTTGGGTTCGAGCCCACCGTGAGACCTTCTCCACCGACTCCCACTGATGTCTGCTGTCGTTGTGTCCTTGGGCAAGACACTTAACCCACTTATCCTATAAGGAGCGCGGAAGTGATGTTGGCTGCTTGCCTTGATGTGCATGTTCATTCATTTTCATCTCTGTGTGGAGTCAGAGATGAAAATGTTACATAATTGTAAGCCGCTTTGTGACTCATTCCAAGGAGGACATTTCTTGAATTGTCTTGTATCTTTTAAAAACAAGACATTTTTGTTTGTCCCATTGGCAAATCTTGTTTTTATTGTCAAAATGTGCTCAAACTAAGATAAAACACTTGATTCAAGCATTTAACCCTTGTATTATGTTGAAAAAAAATTACATTGATTATGTTGCGGGTCATTTTGACCCGTACTGTGTAAATGCACTCAAAACAGTCAAGAAAACAGGTTAAACCAATAACAACTTTATTTTAGGTTATATAAATATTTAGAAAAGTGACATACAATACATTTTTTATTCCAACAATATATTTAAGAAATATTTAGTCTAATCTTCTTGTCCTCCTCTAGGGTCAAAATGACAATTCTTCCCTCCTGCCATGCTTTCTCCTTCCTTTTTCTCATCCTGTTTTCCTTCTCTCTGTTCATCCTCCTCAATTCCCTTCTTTTCTTTTCCTTCCTTCCTTCCTTTCTCCCTTCTTTCCTTCCTACCTTCCTTCCTTCCTCCCTTCCTCTTTACTTGGCCAAAGATTCGTCCTCTGAATCCTCCTTATCGTAAGAAAATTGACAATCTGGATCAGCAATAACATTGTCCTGTATCTGAAAAATCCTCTGTTTCTGAAATCTCTTCCTCTACATCATTATCCCAGTTAAAAATCTGTGATAAAGCCTCCTCAGATATCATCCTTCTGGAGCTCATTTTTGGTGAGTTTGTCTAGGGCCTAGCATTGCCTAACTAGTTGCAAGACGGCTTTTGGCAACTGAGAGGAGATGGTGGGAGATGATCAGTTGCCAAAATCGGTCGATGTGAGCGCTCTTACAACTGGAGATAAACAGTCGATCTCCGGATTCAGTCAGTTGCCCGTGTTCTACTTTTCGGCAACTAGTTGTCCTCAGATCCGGAGATATGACCCGATGTGCGCGCTCCATGCGCCGCTCCAACAACGTGTGTGTATTGCGTTTATTGCGCCCTCTACAGTTTATGCCAGAAAACACACTGTAGGTGAGGCCAGTTGCTGTCGATGTACGCGCTGTTATTCCCGAGACTGGTCTGCTACTAGGAGTTTCCCGTTTTCGCCAGATTGTCGCTGTGTGCAGGGCAGCAACTCAAAGGCGACGGATATATTCAGTTGCCAGTACGATGTACGCTAGGCAAAAGAGATGACACGAGAACAGTGACAAGGACAAGTGTGAGAAAGTTCCCTCTCTTCACACACCTGGCTCTCAGAGGTAATCAAAATAAAATGTCAAAGAGACATGTTTTTTTGGATCTGAACAACTATTTACCCACATTAAAGCGTCAGGGTCAAAATGACCCGCAACATCATCTTTGTATACAAACTCTGCACAGACATTCCACTACACATCAAGGTGTCCAGATTTTACACACCAGTTCATGACCCTAGATGAGGAAAAGTCACCAAATTTCAGGAAGAAAAAGAAAGGATAACCAGTACTTTGATCAACACAAAAACTGAAATGGGTCAAATTGACCCTTAACATAATACAAGGGTTAAAACCTTATATTCTATCATTATGTAATAAAATCCATGCAACTAGTTCCTCTCTCTCAAAACAGTTTGGTTTCATTGTTTTCACATTCCATTCCTGCCTGTCTCCTCTTCAGAGCATCATTTTCATACAGAAAAGTGAAAAAGAAAGGAGCTAATTACAGCTGATTTACAACATTTAGTCCAAAGGGTCAAAAAGTGACTCCTGAAGCTCTCTCTCACAAATTAAATGTTTTAGAATAAGAAGAAGACAGCAAGTTTTAAACCAAATATAAAAATTAGATGTTAGGTATCCCAGCTTTACCCACTTGGTGTTAGTAATCCGATCGATTCTTCATAATATGGTACTAACATAAGTGACATATGAACCAACTCAGACTCATAGGGACTGGCCTCCTGCTGGGACTCTGAGGAGCACAGGGACTGGCCTCCTGCTGGGACTCTGAGGAGCACAGGGACTGGCCTCCTGCTGGGACTCTGAGGAGCACAGGGACTGGCTTCCTGCTGGGACTCTGAGGAGCACAGGGACTGGCTTCCTGCTGGGACTCTGAGGAGCACAGGGACTGGCCACCTGCTGGGACTCTGAAGAGCACAGGGACTCGCCACCTGCTGGGACTCTGAGGAGCACAGGGACTGGCCACCTGCTGGGACTCTGAGGAGCACAGGGACTGGCCTCCTGCTGGGACTCTGAGGAGCACAGGGACTGGCCTCCTGCTGGGACTCTGAGGAGCACAGGGACTGGCCTCCTGCTGGGACTCTGCTGGGAAAATGTGAGACAGGCTTCTTCTATGACAATGTTTAAATACTAATTACAGTAATAAAAGTACTGTTCGGGAAACGTCCCTAAAACCCAAAAGTAGACAAGTCAAGAATGGACATGATCAGAAGCTGTTGGAAAAGAAGAGAACATTAGTTTTGCTAATTGCTAGTTTTTTGGGGAAACTAGCACTTGTCAAGTATAGCAGGCTAATCGCTCACAGACTTGATCCTAATGTAGTTTAATACTTTCACATTTGAAGCTTCGTCACAGACTGAGTTATTACAGAAACGGCGTTCATGTGCTGGGGTTGGGTTTGGTGGAAGGCAGGGGGAAGTGGTTTTGACTCGGTGCTACTCTGATGCTAATGCTAAGCTAACACAAATCCGGAAAGGAGGAGGGGGGGTGGTTTTGACTCTGTGCTATAATGCTAAGCTAACATGAATCCTTTACTGCACCTTTAAGAGCGCTCAACGTTGACCCTGAAGACATAAGGAAAACTATTCCATTTACAAAGAGCATAAGGAGAGAAGTCAGATCCACAGACCTTCAGCTCAGATCCGTGTTCAGATCAACCAGAAACATACAATTGAATTCCCCGTGACGGACAGATGCTGCCAGTGTACTACCATAGCAACGTGATATCTTCACATAACAACGCACCACATATAGACATTTATCCGTTTCAGTAGATTAGCATCTCCTAAACTCCAGGGCTATGCAGTTTACCAGAAGCAGAGTGTATTTTTAGACTGACTCCAAATCCTGTTTTCCCTGTGAGCCCCTGTTTTTACTGTAATGTTTCCTGCAAACTGACGATGAGAAAAGCTTGCATCATTCAATATCGAGAAGACTGGAGGTGACATCTTGTGGCCATCTGGACGTTTAAAAAACAAAAAAATCAACTTCATGATGATTTCTGGGACTGGATGTTTTTTTATTGTGCTATAAATACAGCCCAGTGTGCCGTCAGGGCTGTACTTATGGGATACATTTGGGGTGACAGTGGCTCAGAGCATTGGCCTTTGAGCCTGAAGGTCGTGAGTTTGAGCCCACCACAAGACTTTCTCTACCGACTCTCTCTGATGTCTGCTGTCGTTGTGTCCTTGTCAAGACACTTAACCTCTGGGAACGCCAGGTGCCACAGTGGCGCAGCTGCGGCTGTAAAATGCTAAACTGCTGTTGTGTCCTTAGGCAAGAGACTTCACCCCCATTGCCTAGAATGAGTCTGGTGTGTGTGTGAATGGTGGGTGGTGGTGGGAGGGGCCAATGGCACAGAGTGGTTGCCTCGCTTCTGTCAGTGTGCCCCAGGGCAGCTGCGGCTACTGTAGTAGTTTATCACCACTGTGTATGGAGTGAATGAATAATGACATGTGAAGAGACTTTGAGTGTCCAAAAAAGCGCTAAATAAAATCAATCTATTATTATTATTATTATTATTAATCTGTAAATAAGGAAATACTGCAATCATGTGCAACTTCAACATGTCCACTGAACAATCTCACTTGACTTAATCTACTTATTACCCTGCCCTATATGTACAGTATATAATATTTTGTATATTGTGTGTGCTCGCTGTGTCTTTCACTGTCCTGTCTGTGCGCTGCAACACTGAAATTTCCCCACTGCGGTAAAAATAAAAAATCTCTTATCTTATCTCATACAGTACTTTCTGCTAAATTTGCCGTCTGTTTTCATCACTGCTGCTCTGATGCAACGCAACAGCCGCCGTATCGTCAGTCCTTACAGTTCGGACTCACACTCACCGAATCAATGCAGGCCTAAGCTTTGATGTTTTATTTCTAACCTTATAAGTCAAGCTCACATTACTTAAGATCATTTATGCATGTAGCAGCTGAGGGGAATGTTAAACTCACACACACGAGGCTACGTACCACTCGCTAAATGTAGCCTTCGTGACCTTGGGCTGAGCTGTTTTAGCCGAGAAAAAGTAGCTAGCATGAAAAGACTAAGTCATGTGTATTTATGTAGCGCATTTTACAGACCAAGGTCACCCAAAGAGGTTTACAATGTTCAGAGTTTACATTTTTTTTCGATTTTCTTCATACGGTGATGACGGAAGTGAGACTATCTATTCACTCTCTGTGCGACATGGTGGCTGAGTGGTTAGCATCCAGGGTTCGAATACCAAGCAGGGCCTTTCTTGCTGAGAGGCAAGAGTGCTATCCACTCAGCCACCGTGCCGCCAAGTGGAGTTCTGAGTGTCTGCGTAGGTTTCCTCTGGGTGCTCCGGTTTCCCCTACCACTAAACACATGTACAATAGGTCTGAATGTATTGAGTGAGTGAATGGCGTTTGGTCGGAGGCTTTGATGGACCAGTGTGTTCTGCAACTCGCTTCCGTCATCACCGTGTGTAGAGAATGGAACAATATCTGAACACTGTAAAGCGCGTTGGGTGATCTTGGTCCGTAAAAATGCGCTATATAAATAAAGATGACGTACTTACTTACTCTTAATACATCCAGACCTATTGTACATGTTTTTTGTGGAGCACCCGCAGGAAACTTGCGCACTAAACTAGGAGAGGGCAACCATCATCCCGCCTACATCTACATTTTCAGCTGCGATTTATCTCCGTTTAGATCGTAGAAAAACTTTTGATCTTTTGCATATTTCACTATTTGTGGTTAAAGTTGATTGGCTGCGTGCAAAAATACACACAAGGAACGAGATGGAGCAGTGAAGCGAGTGCTAACCACTCAGCCACAGCAACTCAAAGCAAGTAGAATGTTTACTACAAGAAAGTAAGTATTGTTTAGGAATGTCAATTAGCTCATAAAGTTTCAATATTAATCTCTGACGGTCGTGTAATGAATTAAAAATGGTTATTACCCGATTTACAGAGATCACAAATAGCAAAACTCCCAACCCTAATTGTACATTTTCTCATAAACAAACATATAATCCCATCACAGAATGTCACTCTCAGCGTCGGAACCGAAACCACTTCAGAACAACTTCACTTCTCAGACATTATTGGAAACTTCAGCCTAACATTCCTCTTCCTTTCACATTTCCGTCTGACAATATCTCACGTCTGAATCACGGCTTCCTTCTCACCGCCACCGACCGGAAAGCCCTGGTTGCTCCGAGGCGCAGTGGAAGCCGTCTGACACGCTCCATTACATTGTGCTTGTTCCAATTAAGGCTGACACCGTTTGCTGTCAGGAGCCGCGGCGATACCCTGCAGAAAGGTAAGCCACCCAGCAAGAGCCACCGCCCAGGGGCCCCCGGTGAGTGCGCGGGCGTACATTATGTCGTTACGAGCCCATCCGTACTGTCACCGCTCTGTCCGAGTCGGCCATTTCTATCCTCAGAGTAAAGTGGAAATCAGTGGGTTAAGGTAGAACGCAGCTGTTGACGAGACCAATGGATATATTATAACATATGGAGTAACAAAGACTGAGTTTTTTCAGTACTAGGTCATTAGTGACTTACTGTAGATTTCTCCATTAACGTATCTTATCTTAAAGTGACTTGTTGGACAGTCTGACACCAGTGGGGATGAAGACCCTGCAGTAGCGCTGAGCGTGTCTCAGTCTTGGACCCATACTAATTACGATATCATTTATGAACCTTACATTGGTGCAAACATTGATTGAGGGCAGCAGTCGCTCTGATGGTTCATACAAATTAACGTCAAAATAAATAAATAAATAATAGTAATACCGTTCAGTTTTGATGAAGAACATTCTCATTTTCTCTCACTCATTCACTCTCACACACATAGACACACATATACACACATACGGAGATACACACATTCTTATGGCAGATAAATGAGACACAACAGCCCAAACTTCACTAAAAACTGAGTGAATATTTTTTATTCACTGCAAAAGTGATAAAATGAAGTAATAATTGCGTGAATCCCATTGTTTTTATCTTAATCTGACACATTCTGACTGTGTTTAAACAGGATTCTCCAATGGGACAAAGCCATTTAGTCTGATTTCAAGATTTAATTTCTCATTCCAAGGGAGACATTTCTTGTATCTTTTTAAAACAATCATTTTTGTTTTTCCCATTGGCAAATCTTATTTTAATCTTGTCAAAATGTGCTCAAAATTAAGATACATTTAGCCAAAATTGAGCAATCCTTGACTTGTTTTTCCTCACTTTTTTCAGCGTGGCCTCTGTAAAAGTGTAGTAAAAGTGGGTTGTAGCCAATAAACCAAAACGTTGACTGTCTCATGTGTTCTTCTCTCTTCACTACAATCTCCGGCCATGACTTCAGAAAACTGCCTCCTCTTCACTCAAGTACAAAGATGTTCTGAGTCTTGAATCGTCTTGTCGAATTATTCCTTTGTGATTTGCTCTTTAGATCCCTTCATGCTTTTAGTTTTACCGATTCAAGAAATGACACAGCAAAGATTTAGGAATAATCTCCAGGGCTTTTGAAACCCACTGAAGTTGACTGTTTATGTGTAATTTGTCTTGATGGGAACTTTTTCTGTGAACGTCTCATCAGGCAGAGTAATGTTAATGTAGGAAATCATGGGCCAGTAAAACCCTTCTGAAAACTATCTGGCGGCACTCAAAGCAATGAGGCTAAGAGAAAGTTAATCAGAGGGCCCTTCTCTGATGAAATGACCCCGAGTGAAGTTGTGGAGAGCCTCGATATGTGAGTGCGGTGCATCGGCTGCAGTCGACCGACCACCCAGAACCAATCTGAGCTTATGACGGCAGCAGGGGACAAGATACATTATGCGTCTCTCCAGTGGGTAATGAATGGAACTAATAGGAAAAGGCAATCCCATCTATGCGCTAATATATGTAAAAGAACACAGACGTGCACTCGGCAAATACTCAGATGTTAATGAGAACTTTACCAACTTGAAAGGTAAGTGTTCTTTGAGGTGTTGTTTCATCTTTTTGCACAAAATATGATTGGATTCATAGAGTTAGACCATCCAGATGTAAAGCCACATGGAGGGCCTAACTCTCAATACGAATTAAACATTAATAATTTTGAGAAAAAGAAGGAATAAAATGTATTAAAATCCATGTAACTAAGTTCCTAGCTCTGAAACAGGGTGTGGCTTCTGCCACATCATTGTGTTAACCTTAATGTGAGGCTGCAGCATTTTCAAGATGGCGTCTCATGATGGAAAAGAAACTTTTTTCTCCGGCCAAAACGTTGCTCATCTGTAAATAAATAAAAACAATAGTGGGTAGAGAGGTCCTTCCTCACCTTGAAGTATCTCAGGGTCTTGTTCACGAGTGAGGGAAGGATGGAGCGTGAGATTGACAGGCGGATCGGTGCAGCGTGCACAGTGATGCGGTCGCTGTATCGAACTGTTGTGGTAAAGAGGGAGCTGAGCCGAAAGGCAAAGCTCTCAATTTACCGGTCAATCTTCGTTCCCTCCCTCACCTCTGGTCATGAGCTTTGGGTAATGACCGAAAGCTCAGTCACACGGGAGGAGCTCGGAGTAGAGGTGCTGCTTCTCCACGTAGAGAGGAACCAGTTGAGCTGGCTCGGCATCTGTTTCGGGCACCTGGCCCAGGACACGCTGGCCTGGGAACGCCTTGAGGAAGTGTGTGTAGAGAGGGAACGTGTATAAGTAAAGTGTGCGATGATTAGTTTAGTGGACAGTTGTTTGACGGTTGGAGCTGCCAGAATGAGTCCTTTTGTAGAAATAAGTGAAACATGTTTTGTGAAGAAAACAAAATGGCATGTGATCATATGACGTTCCAATGTAAAAAAAAAAAAAAAAGGTAAATTGTGTCCATTATAAAATAGATCTAGAAATGAGAGATGTCCAAGTCCCTCTGATCTGATGTTCCATGTGATCAGTGACAAATTAAAAGTCTTCGTCTGTGAAACGGCCGCTGTGATGCTGTATTCTTCTTCTGCTGAGGTGACAGATCAGCCGACAAAGTGAACACAGACAGAAGGGGAATTAATTCCAGCGAGTGGGCTCCCAAACAAAATCTCATCTGCAGAGAAAATAGCCTTTTACAAGCGCAGCAAATTGTGAGCTTTTATACATTTTGCAAACAAGACGGAGGTAATGCAGCTCATAAACATTCAGCTCAGAACAGCGGCACCTCTTTGTGGCTGCATGAAAAGTTAATGTCGGGATAGAATCAAACTGTATCCCACATACTTCTTTTCACTTTGCAAACACAACTAATAAACAGATGTAGTCATTTCCTGTGAATTATAATCTGTCCACCGGTGCACGACTGTACATTTGGGTGCTTAATGCATGTACAAAAATGTGCCGTTATAAGCTCAGAAAGAACAAAAATGAATAAAAAACAAAAACATATGACCCAGAGAATATTGAACTTGACATCCACCAAGTTCTTCCCCAATGCTACAGGTTTGTTCAGAAGCTTGAGTTTGCAGCAGTGGAAGAAAAAAAAAAACAAAAAATCAACCAGTACCCCAACTGCATTCTTCAATCATGACCAGCCTCGTCCTTCTCTGTTTTAAGAGCAGGAAATAGTTTTACAGTTCAGGCCCTCATTGACTTTATGGACGGCTGGGATCGGGTCGAGTGATCTGCTTTCAGGGACAGAGATATGTTTTTGTCTATTGCCTTGTGTCTTTGCACTTGACTTTTACAGGTCGATTCTCATTGGACAAAAAGTTCAAGGGCTACAACAGAAAATATATGAACGTCTTGGTCGGCTTAAGGAAATCTAAAAACCACAGCAGAGGAAGAGGTCGCTATAATATTGGTTTAGTGTCCGACCGAATACAGGTGAGTTTCAACTATCAACGTAAAACTGATCTCTATCGGTCGGTTATCAAGGACTTTAACGACTGGTGTGAGCGCAACCACTTGTGCTTGAACACCAGTAAGACCAAGGAGATGATCATCGACTTCAGGAGAAAACCACTTTCCCACACGCTGCTGAACATCCAGGGGGAGGACATTGAGCTGGTGGACAGCTTCAAGTACCTGGGTGTTCACATTAACAATAAACTGGACTGGTCCCATAATACAAACTCCCTGCACAAGAAGGGCCAAAGTCGCCTCTTCCTTCTGAGGAGGCTGAGGTCCTTCGGAGTGAGCAGGCTTCTGATCAGGACTTTTTATGACTCTGTGGTAGCTTCTGCCATTTACTACGCTGCCGTGTGCTGGGCCCCGGGCAGCACAGAGCGGGACAGAAACAGACTGAACAAGCTGGTCAGGAGGGCCAGCTCCACTCTGGGCTGCTCCCTGGACTCTGTGGAGGAGGTGAGGGACAGGAGGGTGCTAGCCAAAGCCACCTCCATCATGAACAATACCTCCCACCCACTGCACAGGACTGTAGAGGAGCTGAGGAGCTCCTTCAGTGGAAGACTGAGGCACCCTCAGTGTAGGAAGGAGCGCTACCGCAGGTCCTTTATCCCCACCGCTGTCAGACTGTACAATAAGTCACTTTAAATTATCACTGTGTGAAAACCTGCACTACTATTGACACTGTTTCCAATTGACACTTGTCACTTTTGTTTTACATAATTAGTGTCACTTTTATTGTACATATATCCTGCATGTAACATGTTTGCACATTTCCTCCTTTTGCACAATCTGAGTGTCCTATCCATGCCAAATGTGACATGTAA
This sequence comes from Knipowitschia caucasica, assembly GCA_964034765.1. Classification (NCBI taxonomy): domain Eukaryota; kingdom Metazoa; phylum Chordata; class Actinopteri; order Gobiiformes; family Gobiidae; genus Knipowitschia; species Knipowitschia caucasica. The sequence continues at coordinate 21,529,994 of OZ035824.1, forward strand.
ATTTCTCCTATGTGAGATAAATAAAGCACATCTTATCTATAAAAGCAGGGAACGTCTGTCTGTGTGTGCCCAAAAAAGCGGATGATGCCACAACGCTTAAGTTTGAAAAAAGTCATTTCAAAGACACTGATCTACTGCATACGGCGAACAAGTTAGACTAAGCTAGCTCAGAGGCTACACTAAGATATCACTATGAAAGACTCCTCTTGGTTTAGGTGAAAAACGAGGGGTGGGTCGATGGGTATTGCTTCCGAGTCATCTGGTAGAAAAAATTATATCAAAACATTCACAATTTTCTGTATTTTGGTTTTACAGATCGTGGATTTTTAGCACACAAAATTCCTTTTAAAGACCTTATGACGGGTTTTTAAAAAAAAAAAAGTGGATATCAAAATTGCATGACAATGTCAATTTGAAAGAGATTCCGGCAAAAAAATCCTATATTTTATAAAAAGAACGTGTTTTTCATGAATTTAAGTTGTCTATGCTCTAACCTGTGTGTGACGTCATAGCGGGTTACGCCCATGCATTGAAAACCATGGATCTATGCCACAGGACTGCCTTTTCTCTCTTCTCTCCACTGATGCCCAACACAATACTGCCCTCTACAGGTGACAATTGCTCACTACACATAAATTGCCGTTTTGAGTGTGAAAAAGTGTCCGAGGTGGGATATGAACCCATGTATCTGGATTGGCAGTCCATCGACATAACTACTGGACTATCTCCTTGACAACGAAATGTTACATTCTAGTAGTTATTTTAGACTCGCTGTACACGGCCTTGTCCTCTTGAATATCCGCGAAAAAAGAACGAATACCAAATTGTAAAAACTTACAGCGTTGAAACGTACCCGTTCTGACGTCACCAAGGGCTGTGAAGTTTTTTTGTCTCTAAGGGCGTTGCTATGGGGTTATTTCGATTTGGGGGGATCAGACAAAAAAAACAACAACTGATTTTGAAACCTTTAGTAGTTATCTTCTAATATAAAATGGTATTAAAACTGTATTTCTAAATAAATCAAAACCGTCATAAGGAAAACAATGCATAATCCAATTCAACGGTCTTGATTCAATGGAAAACTGTCATTTCTTCCTATTTTAACATATGCTTCACATATCAGAAAACAGATGGTTATGGAATTGGAATGTCGGAAACTAAATAGAATAAAACAGAAGGTACACAAACCCGATTGCACTAGATTACAGCAACTAACCTCTTCTACTGGAGAAATAGACAAGCACGGCCCAGCTCCATTGGAATCCGTTTCCTTTAGTCGACATTGATGATGTCTGAACACCAGAGTTAAGAGTTTATTGAGTAATCTTCACATTAAATACGACAACAGGACAAGTGGCAAAGGCAGGTTAAAAAAGAACAAATCAATGAAAGCTGAAAATATGAATTGCTACTTTCATGAGAGTTGCATCCTAAAAAGTCCATACAATTTCAAGTAAACACTGACAAGAAATCTATTACGGTCCTGACGGGGAAATGAAAGGGCAAAGGAAGGAAGCACATTGTGTTTTGATTGTGCCATTTACTTTGTGCTCCTTTTATTCATAAATTGCTTCACACCAGCAGCAGAAATTGAATATCAAAATGTGTTTTCTAACGTTATACTCAAGAAATGTTTGAGGAATGTTAAAATGGAACATACTTTGGTAGGTATCGGGAAAACGGCAATAAATACATGTAGTCTGAGAAATGCTATGTAAAAGTAAAATGAAGAGTAATTTTGCGATTCTGTTTTTGAACAAACCAAGAACATATGAAAATGCAAAGCAGAAGAATCCAGCACACAACCCTTTGTAACCAGTGTGGGCAAGTTCCAGCTCCAAAAAGGTCCATGAGCACGTGCGTTGACATGCTGCAATCTCACTCCTTGCCGGTGGGGGTGTACCCGGAAACAGAACTACCCAATGCTATTGTATGACGTCTTCTTTCCTCTTTAAAACGTCTTCCAGGATCGTCCAAAAGTGGCTCTTGGTCAAAAAGTGACTCTTGGAAGAGTCATTGATATTATTATTTTTTTAAATCACAAAAATGTTTCAAAACAGGAGAATAACAGTTGATGATCACTGAAATAAACCTTCCGGAATTTATAAAAGTGGAAGTTTTTGTTGTGTGTTCAGTTGACAGTTAGCCGTATAAAAAGCGGGATAATGTATAGAACATAAGTCATTATCGGAAACCAAGTACAGACAAGGCAAACCGGACTCCTCCGCTGTACTTTCTGATAATGACCTGCGTTCTATACATTATCCTCTACTTAAAGAGCGACTAAACACCAAATCAACTTTTTTTAACTCATGAACTGTAAATATGTTTATTGTAGTGTTCTCTACATATCCTGGTCCTTTTTTTTTTTTGACATTTTATTGCAAATTAGATAAAATCTCACTTTTGAGGCTAAACACGTCTGTGTGGCACCCTCTCAACCTTTTCGGTGGTACTGCATTTGCATTTGGTCCTGGCCTCTCCATTGACTCTGTAATTCTGTGTGACGTCAGTTTCTATGTGTGACGTGCGTCTGTCTGCACTAGTGATATAAACCCATTCAAGTCTCACACACGCCCCAGCAGCAGGTTGGAGTATTCTGGCGACATCTAGTGGATTAATATGAAATTACATCAGTTGACAACCACTGATGCTGAGATAATTCTGGGGATTAGGTTCACAATTATCTTAGTGTGTAAACAAGGGTGGAATGAGACTTTCTGGTGTGTAAACTATTGCTTTAAGCAGCAATGACAGCTGTCTGTTTTTTTTTTTTTCGTGTGACAAGTGAGTTGTCAATCACAGCTCAGACCACGCCCAACTCTAAGCCCCCCTTCTTGTCCCTTGGTCCTTCAGGCAAATTTTCAAATGTTCATGTCGGCGGAGCCAGGCTGGTCACAGGTGCTTAGTCGCTCTTTAACTTAGACCTGTCACGTAAACAGTTTGGTGAATTATAGTGAAATAATGTGTGAGTGATGTGCCCCTGAAGTAACCTGGCAAAAGCCAGATTGATGATTGTGTAGAACTCTAACGCGTTCTCCGCGATATCAATCTGGGATTTCTCCCGGAGAATCCTTTCGGGGAAAGGAGGGGTAAGCAGCAGAATACTTGAAGCTGATTGGGCGAAGTGACGCTGTGTGCCCGCCTACCAAGGTTGCCGTCCAGAAATGTACAAAGCGCCTCTCGCTGTTCATCTTTCAAAAAAGAAATTGGAGATTCTGCTAAAACTGACTTTGCGTCCGTCCTCCTGCGTAGCCATGTTTGTTTTGCTTCGGCCCGGCACTTCTTGCTTTCGTCAAACCCGGATATCCCGCGCTAAACCCCCAGACTGGCGCGTGATTGGCTCGCACACCCAGTGGTTCGACTCGAAAAGTGTAAGCGGGAGCGGTACAAGATGTATTCTCGAGTGTTTGTGAACTCACAAATACCGCGAGAATTCAGCTTGCAGGCAAGGTTACCCCTGAAGCCTCTGTGGTGAAATGGTTAATGATGACTGGTGTCTCTGGTAAACCTTGTGTGTGTCTGTACAAAGATGACTGAACCAGAGAGAGTGGGTGAGCTGCAGTTCTTGGCACGTGTCGATCAGGAGACTTCCGAGGAACATGACTAAAGCTGGCAGCTGCACACGTTTGCACATAACACCACCTACCCGGACATAAAACAGCATTTAGTCTCTCACGCGCAGAAAGATGAAAATATCTGATGCTTTAAGTGTGGGTGGCTTTACTTAGACCAACTTCAAAGTATCCCTTCTTAAATTATGCAAAGCAATCACGTTAAAGAAGGAAAACAAACGCAGCACTTCCACAAGTATTTCACTGTTTACTTTCTGATCAAAGATTGTACAAGGTATAAAAGAATAACTTTCTTGTGCGGATATGAGATTAAACTTGCACACCACGATTTCCTTTGATATAGGATCAATTATTTATTAATTGTTACTTTCTGTCAAGTAAATAAATATAAGAAAACAATGTGCAAACTCCTTTTAAAATATTGATATACAGTGGGAACCTGTTTTTTGTTTTTATTGCCTCAAAACCACAATTCTGAGAGAAGTGATGTTTTAGACATTTATAGACGTTTAAGTAGAACTACAAAACGGTTTGTCTTGGGTCCAACATGTCATGGTTCTTCCAAGAGCTTATTAAGATAAAGTAAGCTATACTTTCTTTTAAGTAAGATGTGTTTATATAGCACCTTTCACAGACCGGGATCACAAAGCGCTTTACAATTAACTAATTGGTGACACATGGCTGAGTGGTTAGCACTTTTGCTTTAAACGATTGGATCTGAGTGACCTATGTAATGCGCTCGAGTGAGTGAGGCCTTTAGCCTAGCTTTAGCCATCTCTTTGCCACTAACAGAGCTCGTGGGGAGTAGAGCCACAACGGTCGGAGGAGATTCAACTGAGGAAACTGCATCCACTGGGATCAGACCCAGACGTACATGTAGGAAATGATCATGGACCAGAGTTTACCGATGGCTAAGGCCAGGCTAGTTCAGTCTTAGTCCTGATTTAGTCTTTGTCTCAGTCTTTGGTCCAGTCCTAGTTTAGTCCTGTTGGAGACTGGTGATGATGTAGTGCAAGGCCTGATTATTCACAGTCACACTTGAGCAGCTCGCACACTAAGTGAGACTGATCGCATCGATAGCACATCCTGTGGGCTGTCGATAAGCTCTTCTCCCCACAACACACACACACACATGCACACACACACACATGCACACACACACACACATGCACACACACTCACATGCACACACGCACACAAGGGTGAGAAAAACACTTTCAAACAGAGACATCAAAATAAACTAATTAATCAAGTCTTTGCATACATGTCCACAGGGATGTACTGTATTATATCTCTGTGGATATGTATTAACAATATTTAACTGACATCTTTGCTGGACAATGACTGTCGCCCCCTGCAGGACACTCTGAGATGTGTGAAGGAGAGGTTCCGCAAGTCTTTCCTTCCTGCTGCTGTCAGACTGTACAATGAGAACTGCTGATGCTACGTTTGCTGTCGATGCTGAGAGGAGTTTATTGTTTTGGACCAGTCTAGTTTAGCCTCTGTGTACATTTGAATGCACTCGTTAAATTAATGGGGCTAGAGCAGCTAACGCATGAGCAAATGCGCTTTTTCACATTTTCCAGCCCCGCGGCCAAAGATTCTGAACAGAAAACTATTCTGACTAACACCGGCTAACACACTAACACGCTAACACCAGGAGAGAAGCCTCAACTTTGCCTGGTGAGTGTCTGTCTGCAATCAAATGCAAAAGTATCTGGTCTTATACTGAACCTGTGTCTTTGGTTCTAAAGTGTATAACAGCTAAAGTGATGTTATGTGTCATATCTATATCTTTTACTAAACGTAGTCAGAGCGTCATGGATTCATGGTTCAATAAAGACAGTCTGATTGCCACCCCCCTGACCCAGAAATGGACTAAGGGGTAGAAAATGGATGGGAGGATGGAGGTTGAAAGCACTAATTTCGGAATCAGAATTTACAGTCGCCAACAGCAGATTGTTTTGGTATCGACTCGGCCCGGCGAGAACCAGGGCCACGCCGTTACTAAAAAGTACCAGGTAGTTGCTTCAACGAGCCGGTGGAAATGCCTGCAAACCCGGAAGAGTCGACCCCTTTAGTTCTGTAGGAGTCAATATCTGTCATTGTGTGTGTGTGCGTGTGCAAGTGCGTGTGCGTGTGCGTGTGCGTGTGCGTGTGCGCGTGCGCGTGTGTGTGTCTGTGTGTAAGGGATGATAAAAATTGGCTCTAGTCTCTGACTGGTTGGCCACCCCTGGTGTATGGGGTGGTCCCGGAAAGAGAATTATCCAATTATTTTGTTTGCCGCCTTCTTTCCACTCGAAAATGGCTTTACAGGATAGACGTGACTACGTCTGTTAATATTTACAGCCCCTGACGCGAACACAGGGAAATGGGGGGGGACTAGGAATCCGCTCCAAAGATCCAGAAGACATGGTTAAGGATCAAATAGTTACATGAGAAAATCAAATATTGCATGTATTTAACTTCACTAATATTTCATTAATGTTGAAGTATATCAAGACATCATTTCAAACTATACTTATTCAAGAGGTCTCTCGTCCAAGTTTGGACGCCAAGGGACTTTGTTAATGCCAATGTGAAGGAGAACGTTTCCAAGTCAGTGGAAGTTGGCCACAGATGATCTCATTAGTGCCTTGGCAAGTTGTGCGACAAATTGTCCTGATAAGTCCATCCTGAACTCGGAGGGGAGACGAGAGGCGGCACGAAGCGTCAGGCGACATTTTAAAAGGCTCCCGTCTGCTTTGGGTGAGCAAATTGACAAACAGGGAGGCGAGAGCGGCAGCAAGATGGAGGTGAAGACAAGAGTGCAGAGGAGCAGCGCGCCGGGAGAATGGAGACGCCGGAGCAGGGTTAATGAGCAGAAAGATAATGTTTGAGCCCCGACCACGACCCTGTCACTGAAGCACCTGAACATGACGAGTCGAACACATCATGAGGGTGTATGTTGGATTCACACACCTTAGAAAACAGTTTCGAACAGAAATCTACAGCCTGTGATTCATAAATTGTTCTATCTATCTATAATTCATGGACTGTGATGTCACAACACTAACACAAACATTTTTAAGGATTTTATCATCTCAAAATCAAACCTGGAGTGGCTCCCGGCTGTGGCTTTATGCCTCATGCTTTGGGCATAGTGAGACTCTGGCCGGGTTGCCACTTCTCACAAATTTAAGCCTTGTTCACATCGGACCATGCTGCGGCGAGTCTTGGTATGAGATTCACCAAACAGTTTTCTGGATACACATGTGCAGCTGATTTTTAGGTGAAGTGATTATAGCAAACCAGAAGTCACCGTGACCCCGCCCCCTTTCCAAGCTGCAGGTTCTGGGCTGGGACTGTCACTTTACTACAGCTACAGTAGAAGATGCGCTGGGATTTGTAGAGATTTGTATTTTATAAAACGTTTTTCTGGAATTCATTTAAGTAAGAATGAATCAAACTATGCCTCCATCCATCAGCAGCAGAGCCACTGGGAACCTCGATCCTTGGCATTTCCAAACTAACCCCTGCAGGCCAGTTGCAGCTCTCTGTGTATTTTGTTTTATGCCTAACCCTAAAGTAGTCTTTGAGATCGTAAACACAAGAGATGGTCAGCTTGGTTCAGTTCAGTTCCATCATGGATAATTACAAAGCCTGAAAACTATTTTACAGTCTGAGATAGCTGCTGTCTGGTAAACTATAGCAAGCCTCTTAGCAAAAAGTTTGGACTCCCCTGCTCTATGCTATTGCCTCATCGTTTTGCGGTGTAACAGCTAATAAGCCCAAAAGCCACAAACCAGCAATTTGAAGTCTTTCTTTTCCCACCGAGCAATTTCAGCCTTTTCCGAGCCGCAACAAACTTCCAACTTCATAAAACAGGCATTCTCTGGAGACCGACAGAAACCGAGTTGGAGGCAGGTGATGATAAGTCGTGTCGAAGTGGGGAGAGAGAGCAAAAACAAGGCACAAGCACCGGGCGAGCGAGGGAATTGGATCTATGAAAACATAACAGAAAATGAGCCGGGAGAAAATTGAACAATCAAGTGCAAAGCCGACGATTTCAGAAGCTTGTACCGAAAACTAATCGATTTTAGTTTCCCCATTGTCAGCTCGACTCCCACGCGCACAGAAGGTTGTATTCCAAACGGCATAATCGAAGGAAACATCTTGCATAGATTGTGCGTGTTAATATTGAATAATCATTCCCTCAATCCTGCCCTTGGTTATTGCTGACGCTCAAATTATGGACAAGATGAAAAAGGATGTATTAAAAGGATGTGGAGCAGGAAGACAGAAGGCGCAATGCAGAAGAACACACAAATCATTTTTATTCAGCAAAAAAATGTGCCATAGGCTTGTGTAGCTGGCTTTGACTGTAGGAAAATCAATTTGTCATAATCAGTGGCGTACATATAGACGAGAGGCAATCTATTTCACACTCTAGAAGAATTACTTATTTCCAATTTTCCTTGTTGACATTTGAGGCGTGCGGCGGGGGAGGGGCTGTGTGGGGGACTTGACCTCCTCTTGCTCTGATCTGCCCTTTTCATCCCACAGTTTATTACATCTGTCAATTTTCTTAACAATAAATTACATAACATACTCCTTTGGATTAAAACTGCAGCAGGGAAGGCCACGGTGGTGAGAATTGTAGATGGACAACACAAAAGAAAGATGGGTGTCAAATAGCGGACCTCTGAAGCTGTGCATGGCAGGGCTTGGTTAGTGCTGTGATGGGAGACCTCTGGGAAAAGCAGGTGCCACAGTGGAAGTGCCAAACTATCGCCGTGTCCTTTGGCCAGACACTGCCCCCACATTAGAATGAGTCTGGTGTGTGTGAATGGTTGTGTGTGTGTGAATGGTGGTGGGAGGGGCTGATGGCACAGACTGGTCGCCTCGCTTCTGTCAGTGTGCCCCAGGGCAGCTGTGGCTACAGTAGTAGTTTATCACCACCGTGTTTGGAGTGAAAGAATAATAATGTAAAGCGTCTTTGAGTGTCCTAAAATGCGCTGTATAAAACCAATGCATTATTATCATTATTATTGTAAGAACTGGGAAACACGGTGGCTGAGTGGTTAGCACTCTCACTTCTCAGTAAGAAGGTCCCTGGGTTTGAATCCTGGTTGGAACAGCGCCTTTCTGAGTGGAAGTTACATTCTGTCAATATATTTTTTTTCATGTCACTTTTACAAGACTGTTATTACTGTTGGGGACAGAATGTATTATGTATGCAAAAGTTAGGTACCCCAGCTTTAAAGAATGTAGTATTTAGAATCAATAAGTCCAAGGTGAGCTTCGTAGCGGCTGATACAGAACACTCTGGGCCCTTACACAATGAGAAACATGATTGTGGGGTTTGAAATCCTTGTTGTTTGTGATTTCCGTTTCTCCTTGAGCAGCATCTGCACGAGCGAAAGAGGAGAGACTGGAAGTGACGCCTCAATGTCCCTGATTACTCTTGGCACAGCAGGAGGCATAAGCTCTCCCTACGGTCGCATAAACTTGTCTGGGAAAATGTGTGTAAGCAGCCAGTAAGACACGTCACAGAAGATTCTAAAAGCTGTTGAAACATGTAAGTCTACTCAGCATCTCTACGTCCTGTGGAAAGTTAGAGAATTTACCACAAACTCTAAGATTCGGCTTAACTTTGATGGAAGCACCTTTGAAAGTTTGTTTGTTGTTTCTGTGACTGTGTGAGAGACCAGTGAGAGACCAGAGAGAGACAGTGGGAGAGACTACAGAAAGGCCAGAGAGAGAGACAGTGAGAGAGACCAGAGAGAAACCAGAGAGAGATCAGAGAGAAAGACAGTAAGAGAGACCAGAGAGACAGTGAGAGAGACCAGAGAGAGAGACAGTGCGAGAGACCAGAGAGAGAGTGAGAGAGACCAGAGAGAGATCAGAGAGAAAGACAGTGAGAGAGACCAGAGAGACAGTGAGAGAGACCAGAGAGAGATCAGAGAGAAAGACAGTGAGAGAGACCAGAGAGACAGTGAGAGAGACCAGAGAGAGAGCGAGAGAGACCAGAGAGAGATCAGAGAGAAAGACAGTGAGAGTGACCAGAGAGACAGTGAGAGAGACCATAGAGAGAGACAGCGCGAGAGACCAGAGAGAGAGTGAGAGAGAGAGACAAATAAATAAATCTGAATATGAAGGCAGGAAAAACAAATTGTTTAAGAATCTTCCTCTTGACTTCTTAGTAAATAGTTTTTTGGTTCTTCGAAAGGAATAAAGATAGTATTCCATCGAAACATGTCAAGGTAAATTATCTGGTATAGAAAAACCAAATAACTTTAGGTAAACAAATTCTCTGCCTGCCTGACAAAAATATGTTTTATTAAACATCAACTCCAATGAATGTGAACATTACTCTTTCTATATGTTTTTAAATCCCAACTGTTATTACTTCTTTCCCACTTCAGTTTGAGCTGATACATTTCTAACAGCTACGCATTTGTAGATACATGTAAATATACAACACATGGGGAAACTAGGGCCAATAATGTTGCTTGTTTGTACATCTATGTTTATATATTTGCATGTGTAGTATAGTATGAGTATATACTGTAAGCACAGAAGGCAACATGTATATAAGTCATGTAAACTAATACAATACAATTTATTCTTGTATAGCCCTAAATCACAACAGAAGTCATCTCAGAGGACTTAACTAACACAAAAGAATATAGAACACATGTTGATAAATGTCATACATGTTGTAGAATGTTAAAGTGTCCTGGATCATCACCAGTCCTAGTTGGACACTAACTGTCCAACAGACCCTCCTGCATCGGCAAGGAAAAACTCACAAGAAGAACCCAGTGGGAAAAAAGTGAGAAAACCTCGAGGAGACCCATTGGGTCAACTAAGGAATGTAAATATTGTAAATACTTATTATTGTAACATTTATGCTCGAATGAATACAATCAGTTTAAAGCACATGTACCTAACTTTGAGGCCACAGAAATAACATGCAATAAAAATCCCTGTAAGTTGAAATCCCAGGCGTCAGTTTCTGAGTGGATCAGCAGTTATGTATGTATGTATGTTAGTAGATTATGTCGACCTGAATAATGTCATGTCTGTAATGTCTGTAATGTATTATAATGTACTTTAGATGTTGTAAATCTCACTTGTCATGACTCATTAAAATATTAGTTTTCGACCAGGCCTAATTGCACATTCCACGTCTGCTCTCAGTTAAACATTCACACATTTCATTATTCATCATGTTTAATAATTACCTGATGATTCTCTTTCATTTCTCGTGCCGTGTCTCCACACACTCCTCGCTCCCCTCTCTGCTTGGCTGCACCACCAACCGGGGTCAATTAATCATCAAATACTATTTGCATATTTACAGTGCGGCTAAGCTAAGCTGATTAGCACAAGTCCAATAGCCGCTGATTCAACAGGGCTTACTGCGCGACATAATGTGATGAGGATTTGGGCGAGGGGCTTTGCAGCGATCTGATTGGATCTGGTCAGAGCCTAAATAAAGCTGGAGCAAAGTGACCTTCACAAAAGCATCTGAACCACACAGACCTCTGGTCCTCACCATGAGACGAGACGTGAGTTTTAAAGAAGAGTTGGCTTTCCTCAAGAGGACACTTATATTTTCATCTTTATCAACGACTAATTCTAACATGAACCAACAAAACTCCTAAACAGGCTGTGTTCACGGTCTAGGATTCTACTCCAGTTTAACACTGTTGGATAAAAGATAAGACAAGATAGACTTTGATGATCTCACACTGGAGAAATGTACAGTTTTTTTGAGTTAGTAAGTAATGTTTATTTATATAGCGCAAATTACAGACCAAGGTCACCCAAAGCGCTTTACAATGTTCAGACTTTGTTTCAAACATTCCACACACGGAGATGACGGGAGCGAGATGCCGAACACACTGGACCATCAGCCCCCAATCAACAAAACCACTCACTCTCTCACTTACATTCATACCTATTGTGCATATTTATAGTGGTAGGGGAAACCGGAGCACCCAGAGGAAACCTACGCAGACACGGGAAGAACTTGCCAACTCCCCCCAGAAAGGCCCTGATCCGACCAGGATTGAGTGCGAGAGTGCTATCCACTCAGCCACTGTGTAAAATGGTACACTGTGGTTTTTACTCCCGTCTAGCGTTGAGATCATATATTTTAATTTACGGTACTACGTTAGCTTCGCAGGACAATATGTGGTCTTGGACTGTGGTCCCCAACTCCCGCTCAAACTCCCTTTTGTCCCTTTTGTCCCACTGTATTTCAAGATGGCGGGTTCACACAGAGTCCTCAGCCTCATGTAGCCTCATATAAGTCAAATTTTAAGTCTATGACAACAATTTAATTCATGGTGGAGGTAAATATTCTTAAAAAGGGCACATTTGCTTTTGGTTAACATGTTTTTTTCATTTGGAGTAAGTGTAAAAATTACACCCGTGAACGAGTTTTATGAAAAAGAAAATGTCCACTTGGGGTCTCAGTTGGTGAGAATTGGCTTTTGAGCCAATGACCCCCAGGGCTGGCTTCTCAAAAGCTCAAACTGTAAACACTACACTCAGACACGGGAACCATTGCATTCAAAACACACGGTCAAGTGGGTCCAGCAATTTGGAGCAACACGGTCTTGCTGGACTTGCTTTCGTGTGGAGTGACAGTGGCTCAGTTGGTAGAAAATTGTCCTTTTGGGTCTGAAGGGTCCAACGTGGGTTTGATCCCCCCAGGACCAGCCATCTTCCTGTGGACCCAGCACCTGCAGGAGGATCAGAGGGACTGGTGCTATGAGACTTGGGTGCAGCTCTCATTACCACCTCCCGACCCAGAAATGGACTAATAAAGAGGAAGAAAATAAATGAACAAATCAATGAAACTTCCTCCTTTTCCTTTTCGAGTTTGAATGATGATCAGTTTTGTAATAAGTAAGTAATGTAAATGGCTGATTTGATGTACATTGAACTCAAAACAAACAAACATACACTCAGTTCAATAAATGACTTGTTTTCTTCATTTCCTACAACTGCATGGGTTTTATCCATGTAAGAAAGTGTGATTTTCCTTATTTTATGAATGCATTGGCCCCTCCTCCTTCTCCCGTGACAGTGAGCTTCTCCGCGGTCAATCTGTGAACGGTGCATGAATAAAAATGACATAAATAAAGCCAATAGAAAAGGTGTCGTGCAGTACTTACCAGGGGTGTAATCTCATATCAGTCGGATTGCAGCCGTTCTGTGATGGCCCCAAACGACTGTTATTGGTCATTAAACTGCACCAAGATTTAATCAATTTAATCCCTACACAAACTTTGGGCCCTTCTTAATTTTTCTCTAATTTACAGAAGCCTTTATCTCTTATCACGTTGTAGTTATAGCCTTTTGACATAAAGAACTTAAAGGCTTTTTAACATGTGTTTCTGAATAGCCTGGTCTACATCCTCAGACTGGATTTACAACTTCCCAGGCCTCCTCCATATATGTATTCATGAAGATATTGCATGGAATTGTTTTAAAAAGCTGAATTTGTAACTATTTGTAACACCCGTTGTGACGAAACCAGAGACAGTGAAACAAATGTGACTTCTTCCACAGAGAAATGGCTGCAGTCTTCGCAGCCTTTTAACTAATACATGATTAAAATTAACAGTGAGTTGCTAAAAACACTGTAATTGAAAGTGGATGTGAGCTCAGTCAGGGAGAGGCAGGGACAGAAACGGCCGCATGGAACGCAGATGAATGGAGCTAGTTTGCCCCCTGGTGGCCGCAGGAAGAAGCTTTGGAGAAGTGAACACATGATTGACAGTGGAGAATTCTGGTAAAACAATTTAACTACATTTACTACATTTGACCAGGGGAAAAAAAAACAGGTTTTTCAGCCAAACTGATGGAAGTATACCAAACTTTTGTGTAAGTTAATATAGATGATTGAGACCAAGAGGATCAGATGAAAATCCACTGGAGGAATGCTAACTTTTAGAAAAATGCTATTGAAGCATTTAGCATTTTATTTTGGACCAGAGCAGAGAAAATGGTCCGAACCAAGCGGGTACTCCACCTTGTGACCCATCCTGCTCCACCCAGAGGCTTCTCCACCTCTCCTGCTCCTGAAGGCCTGTTGCTGATTAATCGTTAGCTTTTTAGAATGATCAATTTTATTTTTGATTTGTGCTGCTACTGGACACCTGCATTTCTCAGGCGAGGATCAATACAATATCTATCTAAGGTAAAATAGATAGATATTGTATAGTATAGATAATTTGCATGTGAAAGCCAGATCCTGTCAGACGCTAAGCAGGGCACGGCCTGCTTAGTACTGTGATGGGAGACCTCTGGGAACAGCAGGTGCCACAGTGGGGCGGCTGTGGCTGTAAAGTGCCAAGGAGGAGGGGCCGATGGCAAATACTGGTTGCTCCGTTTCTGCCAGCGTGCCCCAGGGCGGCTGTGGCTACAGTAGTGTCTTTGAGTGTCCTGAAAAGCACTATATAAAACCAATGCATGTTTGATCTTTGATATTATGTACATTTCTCCATTGTGAGAAATGGAGTTAATTATGTAGAGTCCACATTTTCAACACATTCAGAAAATCTATTTAGCCCCTTTACTTTTTGACATGTTTTAATTCAAAACAGGTTGAGTGTACTATGCGTAGTCTTCAAAGGGTCAAGTGGCTGAATAGATATTTGGGAATAATTAATAAAAAAAAAAAACATCAAAATGCATATTGAAAAAATTCTCTTTGTCTCGTGTGTGTGTGGTGTATGTACGGCTGGTCCCTCAGAACAGACACCGATGGTAGAATTGACATCTGTACTCATTATCATACGTATTTTGTGAAGTTTCACAATTGAAATTGAATGTGAAATTCAATTTCACATTCAAGAAAAGTTGCTGAGTACTTTTGGGTGAGGTGTTCACTTCTGATGACAGCCATTCTACAATTCAGAGTTTAAAAAGGAGAACCAAAAATAAGTCAGAACTTCCCGACAAAGGGTCTACAAAAGCTGAGAAAGACTGCGCTGACGGAGCATAAACGCGTTTGGAGTGTTTAGACGTGTGCGCTGCAGCCGCATCAACGACCTTTTCACGTTGACGGTCACACTCTCGTTCTCATAAAACCCTCTCCTTTTTGGTTATTTCTGTTCAGAGCAAGTGTGAAGTCCTGAGAGCCGCTCTTTTCCACATTTTAATAGAATGAGCTCAATTAGGGCAGGTGCGGACATTTTAGTGGAGGCTTATCCAAAAGTGAATTGATGTCAAAAGCAGGTTCAGTGGCTAGATGCTAGCCTGGTCTTACCACACCATTGTACTCATTTCATTTTGTACTAAGGTCTGGATTTGCGCCATTGACTCCGTTAACAAAAAGACGCATCTGCGCATGCGTCAGCCGGCGAGAGCTCCATTCATTTGAACGAGAGACCCCATCGGCCCGGGGTGGTATTGCAAGCATGTAAGCGCACGTCAATTTGGCCACTTTTGAGCTGGGACCCTCCCCCACTGGTTTACACATACGTACATGTAGGAAATGATCATGGACCAGAGTTTACACATGTATAAGATCAGGACAGTTAAATACCAAAAGAGGAGTAAAAACTAATCTTTTTGCTAATTTGTTAAACGTGTCTGTGATTAATGTGTGCCTTGTGAATGCTACAGTGTGGGTTGCAGCTAAAGCTAACACATTCTTCCTTGTCCACCCCTCCCTGGATTAATGACATCACTCACAAAAAGACAAAGTCTCGAAAAAGCTCACGGCATCAATCATTGTAGCTCATGATTGTTGTCGGAGGTCGTATGTTTCCTGCAGATATTAAGGGTTTTAATGAGTTTGTTTAAACCAGGACTCAGCAAACTTTGGTTCTATTGAGAACGGCGTCTGGTTCTCAGAATAATGTTGGTTTCACAGGAAGTCGTTGGTTATGACATCGTTTTAGATCCGTGTTGATAATTCACAGGCAAGTCTGAACCATGGGTAAAGGTCCCAAGACACTCACCAATGCACAGTGACGCCACTTTATTGATCCCTGTAGAACTTTGTCCTCTGCATTTGACCCCATCCTGCAAATGCCACTAGGGCGTCTGTCGGGAGCAGTGGTCGCCGTAGTAACAGCTCCCAGGAACCATCTCCAGATGTTGATGCTCGGCTTGGTCGGGAACAGAGCTGGAGGATTTACCTATTGTGCATGTTTTTAGCGGTAGGGAAAACCGTAGCACCCGGAGGAAACCTACGCAGACATGGGGAGAACATGCAAACTCCACTCAGAAAGGCCCTGTTCTGACTGAGGTTCGAAACTCAAGAACCTCTTGCTGAAAAGCGGGACTCGGCCACTTACATTCTTCTTCATGTATGTTTTTCTCTGGACGCGCGCGTGTGTGTGTGTGTTTGTGCTTATGTTTGATAATTTACATATGATACAGGTGGAGGATACATGTATGTTTGCCTATGGAGATGTGATTGCTTTGCATACAGTACATTGTAAATTATGGCTTTAAGCGGCATCACCAGGTGAAGTCACTGGTCAGAACTGTGGAATGTACCCGTTCTTTTTTCAGCACATCTGTCGTCCAACTATAGATTACTGAGCTTACGAAGGCTAAATGTGGCCTTCAATGACGGCCTGTCCTAAGAAACCTGTACAGATTTATTTATCGAAGTCAGAACGAGATCATAACAAGCCCGACCAACATCACTCTGAACTGTGGTGTCACTGCAGTAAGAAGTCTGCTGTGAAAATGTTTGCTTGTTTTTTATTTTGATGTGATTTCTTTCTTATCTGGACCTCATGTCTGTAATAGTAGTAGTAGTAGTAGTAGTAGTAGTAGTAGAAGTAGTAATAGTAGTGGTTTTTATTATTTTAGCGATAAATAATACAACTGTGACAATAAGTCCAAAGATGACACATTATACAGTTTCTCATGTATAATGTCTGTAATAGAGTTTAATAATAATAATTTACATCCTTCTACTTTTTCTTTCCCTTAATTCTTGTCTGTTTATCACACTTTATCACATTAGTGTTTGGTTAAGAAAAAAGTCAGAGTATCATGGTTTTAATGATGCCAAAGCTAAGTCCATTTGAACATTAGTGGTTCAGTGACACGTGCAGCAGCAGAGTCTGAGAGCAGGGAGCTGGCCTTTGCACTCATTTAGGATTTACAAATGAACGGAAGACACAGAGCCTTCAAAAACACGGTTCATTGGTTCAATAAGGAAAGAATACACAGAAGTTTGAAGTTCACAGTCCCCCGTCTGTCTCTGTCTGTCTTTGTCCGTCCCTGTCTGTCCCTGTCTGTCTCTGTCTGTCTCTGTCTGTCCCTGTCTGCCTCTGTCTGTCTCTATCTGTCTGTCTCTGTCCGTCCCTGTCTGTCTCTGTCCGTCCCTGTCCGTCTCTGTCTGTCTCTGTCTGTCCCTGTCTGTCTCTGTCCGTCCCTGTCTGTCTCTGTCCGTCCCTGTCTGTCTCTGTCTGTCTTTGTCTGTCTCCATGTCCGTCCCTGTCTGTCTCTGTCTGTCTCTGTCTGTCCCTGTCTGTCTCTGTCTGTCCCTGTCCGTCCCTGTCTGTCTCTGTCTGTCTCCATGTCCGTCCCTGTCTGTCTCTGTCTGTCTCCATGTCCGTCCCTGTCTGTCTCTGTCTGTCTCTGTCCGTCCCTGTCTGTCTCTGTCTGTCCCTGTCTGTCTCTGTCCGTCCCTGTCTGTCCCTGTCCGTCCCTGTCTGTCTCTGTCTGTCTCCATGTCCGTCCCTGTCTGTCTCTGTCTGTCTCTGTCTGTCTCTGTCTGTCTGTCCCTGTCTGTCTCTGTCCGTCCCTGTCTGTCTCTGTCCGTCCCTGTCTGTCTCTGTCTGTTCCTGTATATCCCTGTCTTTGTCTGTCTGTCCCAGTCTGTCCCTATCCGTCCCAGTCCGTCCCTGTCTGTCCCTGTCTGTCACAGTCTGTCCCAGTCTGTAAACCACAGCCTGTACACAGATGTACAGCACTAATTCACTAGAGCCTGGTGAGGCCTAATATGAAAACGTTCTTGGGTAAAGTTTTGCTTCCATTTCCTTGAAAAGTAAATGCCACTGTCACACTCAGTGAGGCATTTACTGAGTAACTGTAATCTACATACTAGACTTTAAAGTAGTAACTGTAGTGGAATACAGTTAGTAATCTGAATATGTAATAGATAGATACAGTACATAGATAGTTAAATAAATACATATAGATTCTCTATTGATCCCTGTTGGAGAAATACATGTGTCCAGTAACAGCAAAAACACATCATTCCAAACAAACAAAACAAATAAATTGATCATTCTAAAAACAGTAAACAATAGTAATAATAAAATACAACAGTCCTTCAGGCCACAGCAGCAGAGGTGGAGCTTTCAGACCATTTTCTCTGCTCTGGTTCAAAGTAAAATGCTAAATACTTTGTAAGCGTTTTTCATAAAGTTAGCATTCCTCCAGTGGATTTTCACCTGATCAACTTGGTTCGGACCATGAATCCTCTCTGCTCTGGTCTGGACCAGTGTAAAACCATGAACACTGTACTGCATCGACATCTCAGGCAGAAAAAGTCAAGAATAACAACGATTGTGAAACACAAAACAACAGATTCAGAGATACTGAAGACTCGCTGCTGTTTTCAGAACATTCTAAAGTAAATAAGTAATAAGTAATATGTATTAGCAATCCATTTATTCCATTACTCCCCAACTCTGTCTGTAGCTTGTGCTCCGTATTAAAAAATCAGTAATGCACTTTTTTTGGACTTTTTCCCACGCAGTTCCTCCTCCTGCTGCTGTGGATGTGAAACGTCTCAAAAACTAAAAAAGATGGTTTAGAAAAAGAGGGAAATAAAGCGGCTGAATTATTCTCCGCTCTGGATAAAAACAGGGAGAGCAGTGGCGAGTCCAGAGCAGTTAAATAAAACATTTGGAATCGACGCAGACGACACTAAAATAACGTTGTGCTTTGGCAACAAACTAGAACCGATGGGCTTTGCTGTTTTGCAAACTCTGCAGTTAAGCAGAATAAATGAAACGCAAAAACAACAGAATCTACCAAACGCATCACAGATCACTTCCTCCTTTATTTATATTCCATGATTAGTTCTGATTTCTTCTCGTGACAGATGACGGAGTTCAAAGTGGAGCTGATCATAAAGGACTGTAAAATACTAATGGGGAGAAAAGCCTTTAATGTGTTTTCACCTGTAAATGATCGAAAATCACAAACCGCAATAAATGATTTGAATCAGGAAAAGTCTGGATGAGAAAAAGACGAGCCAAAGGATAATCGTGTCTGAAATGAGATTTGAAGAAGTTTAACCACAGCCGAGGGTTTGTGTTCACTTCAGGAAACTACAAAACTGATTAATTGTAAACTGTTGTGGAAATTCAGCGATGCAAGTTTATCTGTATAGCACAGGTCATACTCAAGGCAACTCAGAGTGCTTAAAGGTCCTATGTTTAGGTTTGTATAAGCCCTCAGTCGTACAGGGATTAGTCAAAGCAAAGGAAGGTTTCTCACCATCATCTGTACTTCTTAGCAGGTTTTCACCTACAGGACTTTTTAAGAGAATGAGATCTCAGACTGCACGTTGGAGATTTATAACCTATGGGTGTGGTTAGCTAACAATCCTGCACTCATTAGCATGTCACAGACCTATAGGTCTAACGATCCTAACTCATCAGCATGTCACAGACCTACAGGTCTAACGATCCTTACTCATTAGAATGTCACACACCTATAGGTCTAACGATCCTGACTCATAAGCATATCACATGCCTGCAGGTCTAACGATCCTAACTCATTAGCATGCCACATACATATAGGTCTAACGACCCTAACTCATTAACATGTCACAGACCTACAGGTCTAACGATCCTAACGCATTCGCATGTCACAGACCTATAGGTCTAACGATCATAAATCATTAGGGCGTCACATACGTATAGGTCTAACGATCCTAACTCATTAGCATGTCACAGACATACAGGTCTAACGATCCTACCACATGAGCATGTCACATACATATATGTCTAACGATCCTAAATCACTAGCATGTCACATATTTATAGGTCTAACGATCCTAACTCATTAGCATGTCACATGCCTATAGGTCTAACGATCCTAAATCATTAGCATGTCACAGGCGTGTAGGTCTAACGATCCTAACTCATTAGCATGTCACAGACCTATAGGGCTAACGATCCTAACTCATTAGCACATCACTGACCAATCTATAGTTAAGGCGTTGTTTTTAGGATGTCGTCATAGATGCGAGGCAAAACAAATCTTAACCCTCCTCCTCTGTTAAGAGAAGGTTTTTGTTTCCTCACAAAAATGGCTTCTTTCACCCCTCTCTCAAACCAATTTTTGTCTCGAGCCAGAATTTTAATTTCCGTGTCGTTCACGGTGTGGTTGGAGGCCTTGAGGTGGAGATGAACAGCTGACTGTGGAACACTAGAGTTTTCTCTACGATGTTGGTAAAGTCGTTTCTGTAGAGTTTGTTTGGTTTCTCCAATAAAGTGGTCAGTGCACTCCTCTTCACTACATTTAATTGAATACACCACATTGCTCTGTTTGTGTCTGGGTGTTTTGTCTTTGGGATGCACTAATTTCTGTCTTAACGTGTTGAAAGGTTTGAAATACCCAGGGATTTTGTGTTGCCTAAAGATTCTTCGTAGTTTTTCTGATCCTCCGGGTCATAACGCTCCAACACTGCGCTATAGAGCTATGCTATATGCTAAGAGCCTTTTCACATAATCATTCATTCAGGATTTAATGACAGCTAAATAAATAATGGCGTGTGTGTCACACCCTGTGGTCTCAGCATTGTAGACATTTTCAAACATTTATATACATTTGGGTAAAAACTGGGTTGATGAATTAAACAGAATCTGGTCTTTTGCTGTGTATTAGCGTCCCGGTGTGTGTTGGCGTCCCGGTATGTATTAGCGTCCCAGTGTGTGCTAGCGTCCCGGTGTGTGCAAGTGTCCCGGCGTCGGTGTGTACTAGCGTCCCGGTGAGTACTAGCGTCCCGGTGAGTACTAGCGTCACGGTGTGTACTAGCGTCACGGTGAGTACTAGCGTCACGGTGTGTACTAGCGTCACGGTGAGTACTAGCGTCACGGTGTGTACTAGCGTCACGGTGTGTACTAGCGTCCCGGTGAGTACTAGCGTCACGGTGAGTACTAGCGTCACGGTGTGTACTAGCGTCCCGGTGAGTACTAGCGTCACGGTGTGTACTAGCGTCCCGGTGAGTACTAGCGTCCCGGTGAGTACTAGCGTCACGGTGTGTACTAGCGTCCCGGTGTGTACTAGCGTCCCGGTGAGTACTAGCGTCCCGGTGAGTACTAGCGTCCTGGTGTGTGTTGCGTGTGGTCAGAATGCAAATAGAAGGTGATGGATGTGCCCGGGCCGCTCCGATGGGAACCGGCTGCAGCACAAACTAAAAGCCAAAGGCGCCCAAGACTAATGGGACAATTAAGAGCTTGGAGGGTCCGGCCGTTTATCGTGCGGCGTGTGACTGGATGAAGATTTGCCTCATTATGAAAGGCGGGCGAGTGCTAAAGCTGTTTTTGTCCCGCCTTCCTCTCTTCAACATGGCTTTCTCTCACAGGCGGCTAATTGGGTTTGAAGGAAGAACAAA
This sequence comes from Knipowitschia caucasica, assembly GCA_964034765.1. Taxonomy (NCBI): domain Eukaryota; kingdom Metazoa; phylum Chordata; class Actinopteri; order Gobiiformes; family Gobiidae; genus Knipowitschia; species Knipowitschia caucasica. The sequence goes on from OZ035824.1 coordinate 21,551,177, forward strand.
CAATGCAGAGGTGAAAGGGAGAATCAAATGGAACGCGTGTTTACTGGTTTTAAGTCGTAATACAGATGAAAAAAGGAACGTGCAAAAGAGAGAAGAAGTTTGGAGGTTTTTACTTTTAAAACTTCACTATAGTTTAAACCAGGAGGATATCTCTATGTATCTATCTATCTATGTATCTATCTATTTATCTATCTATGTATCTATCTATCTATCTATCTATATGTATTTATCACACGGCTCCTCAGAGCAGCAGTAGAACGCTCCATTGATTTGAATGTAATTTCAAAACGTTCTACCGGTCATTATTTCTTATAACGGACCTCTCAAAACAATAATGACCACTGCCCTTTGGCAACGCACTCTCTGCTTGTAATTCAGATAGTAGCTCAGGCCACTCCGGAGCTAGCCACGCTCAATAAACACAAATACCAATCAATCAACACAATTAGATGTTAATGGGAGAATACATTATACATACACAGTCTTAATACACATGCACAGAGATTTTCAGAATTTTCTGTTCACGTTTTCATAGCAAAAATACTAGTTTAAAGCGAGAAAAAGCGATCGCAAAAAACCTGGAAGTAGTTCCGGCCACTCCGGAGCTAGCCACACTCAATAAACGCAAATACATTTGAAACTAATGTGCCATCACTATCTATCTATGTATCTATCTGTCGATCTATGTATTTATGTATCTATGTATATCTATCTATGTATATATCTATGTGTCTGTCCGTCCGTCTGTCTATGTATCTATCTATCTGTATGTATGTATGTATCTATCTATCTAGGCAGCACGGTGGCTGAACAATATCTGAACTCTGAACATTGTAAAGCGCTTTGGATGACCTTGGTCTGTAAAATGTGCTATATAGATAAACATTACATCTATCTATCTATCTCTCTGTGTGTTCCTCCCGTAGGACCCCTGCAGGTCACATGGCTTCCCTGACGAGAGCTGGATCCATATTTGCTAGTCATGTTCCAAATAACTAAGATGAAAACCCTCCTTGACTGAAGCCCTCTGCGTGAACAATGGGCAGTGTTAAAGATGTGCCGCACTAAGTCGTTATGCTAATACAGCCTGTGTGCTGTGATTTAATGGGTGGAAATGTAATAAACGCTGAGGGCTATGAGAGGCGCTGTCATACCAACCAGCTTGTCAACATAATTGCCACTTACAACCGCAATTAGATCCCAGTCATCCACCATTCTGGTTTGAGCCATCCTACTGCAGGTGTGAGGTTTGGTGAAGGACAGTTCCGATCCAGCCTGGTCTTACCATACCATGGTACTCATTTCATTTGGTACTAAGGTCTGGATTTGCTCGATTGACTCCTTTAACAGGTGGGAGGGGTTAACTCCTTTTGCAGATTGAAACCATTGGATCTGACGATTGGCGTAACTCTTGACGTCACCAACACCCGCCTCCCCTCCTCGCTCCGTCCACTCTCTCCTTTCCTGTATCTGGCCCAGAGACTGTAGTTATGAACAGTTGTAGTGAAACCTATCTCCGTCGCTGAAACTAATGTGACATCACTATCGCTGTCTATGGGCAGTTTCAAAATAATTGCGAGGCAGGATAATGTGCAGAAATGGATTTGCTCATGCGTTAGCTGCACTAGCCCAATTCATTTAACACATGCATTCAAAAATCCACAGCGGCTAAACTAGACTGGTCCCAAAAAATACACTCCCCTCGACGTCGACAGCATCTGGAACGTAGCGTTGGACCAAGAACCACTTTTGGACCAAGAGCCACTTTTGGACCATCCTGTAAACCCGTTTTTGAGAGGTAAGAAGATGCTATACATTAGCATTGGCAAATTCTTATTCCGGGTCCACCCCCACTGGCCCGGGGTGGTATTGCAGCACACCTCTTTTTGGACATTATTGAGCCGCGACCTTCCTCCTCTTCCCCCTCTCCACTTTTTATACTCAAGATGCAGGTGTGTTATTTTCCTGTACATGGGGATCTGGGGGGCTTCAGGTGCAAGTACTTAATAATAACTGTAATAACAATTTTAAAAAAGAATCTAAAAACACATAAAACACATCCCTCTTTCTGCACCCTCGTCACATCCACACGTCCCGTTATTCACAACTTCACTGCTTTGTCCTTGTGCGTCCCTTTCTCCTCCATGTTACCTCTGTTCGAGTTCAACTGAATAAAGAAATCAAACTCCATAGTTGTTAAAGTAATTGCCGAGCTGGCACATCCCCAGTTCCTCTTGCAGAGACGCAGTGGGCTCTGCAGAATTTTAATGGCCGCCTTGATCCAGCGAGGCTTCAGTGCTCCCGTCTGCGGCAGGACGAGGGGGTTCTGTCTGATTTGTCCCACACATGAGCCTTGTTTCTTCTTTGACCTTTCTTTGCCCAGTTTGGCTTGTGTTTAAAGGCAATGTGCAGCTAAAGGAAATCCCGTTAGTGAGTGAGCGATGATACAAGAGACCTTTGTAATCCCATTTATACGTTTGTTTGTGCTATACGGACGGTGGCTGAGTGGATAGCACTCTCGCCTCTCAGCAAGAAGGACCTGTGTTCGAATCCCGGAACAGGGCCTTTCTGAGTGGAGTTTGCATGTTCTCCGTGTCTGCCTAGGTTTCCTCCGAGTGCTCCGGTTTTTTTTAACAAGTCTTTTTTAATCAATAATTTTATTTGTTCTTATAATCTTGATCTTATGTTCATGGCTGAAACATGGCTTGACCAAAATACAGAAAATGCAGTTTTAATAGAAGCATCACCACCAAATTTCAAATTTGAATCTGAAATACGGGAAAACAAAAAAGGAGGAGGCTTAGCTGCCATTTTCAGAGACCACTTTGTCTCCCATAGAATGTCTCTTGGGAAGTTTCCATCTTTTGAATATGTGTCTTTTAAAATACAACAAAAACAATCTCCTCCAATACTCTTCATTGTCCTATACAAGCCACCGCAGTCATGTCACAATTTTATTGATAATTTTACCGAGTTGCTTTCAGTTGTATGCACAGATTTTGATAGTTTAGTTATTACAGGTGATTTTAATATTCATGTGGATAATGTTGATGACAGAAATGCTAAAGAGCTGAGTTCTTTACTTGATACCTTTGGTCTCACTCAGCATGTGAGTGGCCCCACCCACAGCAGAGGGCACACTCTAGACCTGTTAGTTACAAAGGGGGTGAATATTTCAAATATAAGCGTGGTCGATGTTGCTCTTTCGGATCATTTCTGTGTATTTTTTGACATGTGTTTCACTAACAAACCACCAGTGGACTCTGCAACTGTTTGAAGAAGACACATAAATGAAAATACGAGTGAACTATTTATGGGAATGATAAACTTTGAAAATGCATCGTATTCTACTGTAGATGAACTGTTTAACTCTGTCACCTCTAGTGTTTTGAAAGTTCTGGATACCGTTGCCCCTGTGAAGGTTAAAATAGTGAAAAATAAGCAGAAGGCGCCGTGGGCTAAAGCAGACTCGGTCAGGGCACAAAAGAGAGAGTGCCGGAGGGCCGAGCGGAAGTGGCGCAAGTCCAACCTCCAGGTTGATTACAAGATATTCAAGGATAAGTTGTGCGAGTTTAACCGGGTGTTACGTAGTACGAGAGAAAGGTATTTTTCTGAAATGATTGAAGGCTGCAGTAACAATCTGCGTGTTCTGTTTTCAACAGTTAATAGATTAACAAACCCCCTGTTCAGATGCCATTAGAGCTAACTTCCAAACGTAAATGCAATGAGTTTGCACACTTTTTCAATGACAAGGTTCAAGGCATCAAAAACGCCATTGTCTCCAATCCACAGATAACCATCCAACAGCCTGAAAGGCTCTCTGAGCTAACTTTACTTTGCACCTGTAGATGATAAAAATGTCCAAGAAATAATCTCCAGTTTGAGCTCCTCCACATGCAGCCTGGATGTACTACCCACTAGATTTCTGAAGTCTGTTCTGAGCAGTCTGTTACCTTCACTCACACAGATAGTAAACATGTCCCTTAATTCTGGAATATTCCCAAAGGCCCTGAAAACGGCAGTCATCAGGCCCCTGCTAAAAAAGAGCAGTCTGGATGCTACGGTACTTAACAACTATCGTCCCATCTCAAATCTGCCATTTATGGGGAAAGTCCTTGAAAAAGTTGTCTACCTACAGCTTACTAGATTTCTTATAATCAACAACTCATTTGATATGTTTCAGTCCGGCTTTAGACCCCACCACAGCACTGAGACTGCTCTTGTCAAGGTTACAAACGATATCCGGCTGAACACTGACGCAGGCAAAGTCTCAATCTTAATCTTGTTAGATCTAAGTGCTGCCTTTGACACCGTCGACCATGAGATCCTCTTACAGAGACTAGAGGACTGGGTTGTCGTCACTGGCACCGCCCTAAGTTGGTTTAGGTCTTACCTTGAAGACAGGAAGTACTTTGTGGAGATTGGAAACTGTGTCTCAGATCATATGGCCCTGACCTGTGGAGTACCACAGGGGTCAATCCTGGGACCTCTTCTGTTCAATCTCTACATGCTGCCGTTAGGTCAGTTAATACGCAGAAACGAAGTGTCCTATCATAACTATGCAGACGACACTCAGATCTATGTCTCACTGACTGCAGGAGAACATGGACCAGTGGACTCACTCCTTCACTGTATCCAACAGATCAGTGAGTGGATGCAAAACAACTTCCTTCAGCTAAACGCAGACAAAACTGAAATGATTGTCTTTGGTCCCCAGAAACAAAGAGAGAGCGTCATCTGTCACCTACAGTCTCTCTCCCTAAAACCTTCAAACAAGGTCAGAAATCGAAGGGTAATACTGGACTCAGACTTAAACTTTAATAGCCACATCAAATCAGTAACATCAGCAGCTTTTTACCATCTAAAAAACATTGCCAGGATCAAAAACATAGTGTCTAAAGCAGACTTGGAGATTCTTATCCATGCATTTGTCTCCAGTAGGTTAGACTACTGCAATGGCCTGCTCACAGGTCTGTCCAAACAGGCTGTAAAACAGCTGCAGTACATTCAAAATGCAGCAGCCTGAGTCTTGACTAGAACCAGGAAGTACGACCACATTAGTCCGGTCCTCAGGTCCCTGCACTGGCTTCCTGTGGCTCAGAGAATAGACTTTAAAACAGCTCTGCTTGTGTACAAGTCTCTCCATAGCCTCGCACCAAAATATATTAGTGACATGTTAGTGCCATATGAACCAGCCCGGACTCTGAGGAGCACAGGGACTGGACTCCTGTTAGTGCCCAGAGTCAGAACTAAACATGGGGAGGCTGCTTTTCAGATTCTAAAATCTGGAACAGTCTTCCTGAAGATGTGAGACAGGCCTCCTCTCTGACAATGTTTAAAACCAGGTTAAAGACGGTTCTGTTTAGCTGTGCATACAACTGAGGGATTTTATATTTTTATCTTTTTTTTAATGTACTGTGATTATTTATGATTTTAATGCTTTCTTGTTTTGTTCAGCACTTTGAATTGCCTTGTGTATGAATTGTGCTATACAAATAAACTTGCCTTGCCTTGCCTTGCCGGTTTCCTAGCCTGACTCTCGCCAGACCCATGTAGTTCGCTGCACTTCACACATGAGTCTGGTACTGAGCCATAGTGGTTGGATTTCAGAAGGCAGGGCCTTGTAAAAAAAAAAATCCTTGTATGTGATTGGATAGACCACTTGTCCGTTATCTTGAATGAATCTGCTTTCAACCGCTCACATCGAAGCACACGGCTCCCATAGGTTGCCAAATCCCAGCAAGATTTTCCAACCCAAAATCCGCAAGAATACCCAAAAATAAAACACTCAGAATCATAAAAACGTAATGTAATCAACTTGAGCTATCATGATTCTGTTTATTGTCTTTCTGTTTATTTAATACCTACAAGTCTCTTGGAAAAAAAATATGTGGGAACCACCAAACCTGGCAACCCTGCTGCATAGTATGTAAACAGCAGTGGGGGAGGATCCCAGCTCAAAAGTGGCCAAAATGACGTGCGCTGACATGCTTGCAATACCACAATTTTTTTGTGGGCGGGACAACTCGCGGCCATCTTGGATTGATCCATGAAAGCACTTTTCATGGCCAACTCCTATGAACGGCGGAGATAGACGTGACTCTGTCCGTTATTATATACAGTCTATGGTAAACAGGAACACTGAACCAGTGCTTCTGTCAGGGATGAAGCAGACAGAGACGGATTGTGGTGCGCCAAACTCTGGAAGTTTATTTAAGTTTCTCTCAAGTTCCACTGGTTTACTCTGTTTCTTTCTCTCAGACAGAATAAAGGCAGTACACAGTTTATATAGTCATTGTCACGTCACACATCGAAAGACATACGTGTCACAAAGAGACAGTCACATCATAGTCATAACATGGAGTCCTTGTAGAGTCCTTGTAGAGTCCTGCACGTAGGCCATATTGCTATCTAATACTAACACCCTCCCCTTTGATCACATAATCACATGTGATCACTCAATTTGATCAATCAATAAAGTGGAAAAAGAGAAAAAAAAAATCAAAAAAAAAAAACTTTCAAAAATTATTAAAAACAAAGAAAATGTATGCATTAAACTCATAATCATCAAATCAATATCAGTGGATTTTATCCTCTATCCTGGGAAAAAATAAACAAACAAAAATAAAGTAAATAAACAAACAAAAAACAACAAAAACAAATCAAAAATAAAAACAAACAAAAACTATTGGACACACAAGAACTCAGCAAATTCAGTCAAAACACAGACAAAAACGAGCTGAGTCTCAATTTAGAAGCTAATTTAACTTTTCTTACTCTATACTTTTATTCTAATGATAATTGTTTACACTACACTTTTTCAATCTTAGACTGTGTACTTTACTTTTATTATTCACTATAGTTTAAAACTATTCTAATCTATTCACAAATATGTTTGCATATTGTCTTCTATTGAGCCAAATTCTTAAACATACATTTTAATCTAATAAATCTCTCTGTGGTTTTATACTCTCATTATCAGTTTGGGATGAATGTACATCTTTAATCAAATTGGAACTATCCTTACAAGAGCTAATCTATTTGAGCAGGTTTGGGGTTGGGGTCAGTTATTCTACAATGGTGTTTGTGCTGGAAACTTCTCAATATCTAAATATCTACTATTGTGTTTTTGTGCTATGCACAAATACATCAAAATGCTTTTGAATCTCTGTTGGTTGTAATCTATCTCATTGATCTAGGCATTAATCTAGACTACACTCATATGGACTTTTTGCATAGTCAACATTCACTCATGTGTGAACACAAGTGAATTTGGCAAGTATCTAATAAAACTGTAATTAACTTTATCTACTTTTGAAGTAAATGTTTGTGAAATGGTCCCTTTACCATTTGATATTAACACTGGCTGGAAATATTGTCTATTTTTGAAAGCATCTATGGTTGATGCATTTATCTATCTCTATTTTTACACTATTGTGACTCCAAAGTTTGGCTGCAGTTTGAGCAAAGGCATATTCCTAATTTGTGACTTCTGTCACTTTCAATGGCTGTAACATTATTCTGATTCTAATATTTTAGCTGATCTATCAAAAGGATAACATTGTAGGGTACTATTTTAACTCTTACGTGGAAATGTGTTTATGAACAACAAAGGAAGGACAATTCTACTTTTTTACTACTATTTGACATCTACTAAAACGCTACAATACTCATACTTTATCATTTTCAAAGTTTTTGTCTGTCGGATGTCTGAATACTTAACATGTATATTGCATTTGGTCACAGGTTCTGGTTGTAGCAATAGCATCGGCAATAGACGTTTTCATTGGCTGGTTCTTGTTCTGCAAATGGCTGTGTCCAATAGATCATCAGATGTCCAGAAGCTAGGGACAAACAAAAACAAAAGAAAGAATCATGAGTATCTCTCTCATTTAGCACTCATCAATGTATGATTTCAATAATATAAACATCACTCCCCCGGTTTTTCTCTCTCAGATCCTCAGGTCCTCAGGTCCTCAGGGTCCCCTGAGGGTGAGTCTCAGTCGTCATCAGGTCAGGTCATCTTGGACATCAGTAGGGTCCAAGCCATGGTTCTGGTCTCTCCAGATGCACATCAGGATCTCCAGATACAGTCTTTTCACTTGAAGCACATCAGGTCATTTGCGATGCACTTCTGGTCAATGGTGCAGTGTCACAGTTCCTGTACACAGCTTGTAAAATCTTTGTTGAATCAGTCCACGATCTTGCCAAACCATTCAAGGGCAAATTGCCTTCTGAGAGCAAAGCTCAGCGTAGCAGTACAGATCATTTTAAAATCAGAGAAGTTTTGCATGATGAAGTAAGGAAAATTATAGTCAATATGAAAAATTCTACATCAAGAGACATACATAATCTCAATGTAGCTCTAATTAAAAAACATCTAAGCAGCTTACTTGATCCTATAACTTACCTTGTAAACTTGTCAATACAAACAAACACTTTCCAACAGAGCTGGAAGATTGCTGTAATCACTCCAATTTATAAGTCAGGCGACAAAGACCAAGCCTGCAACTACAGGCCTATTTCCATTCTTCCTGTAGTTTCCAAAGTGCTGGAAAAAATTGTAGCTGGGCAATTAATAGAACATCTTGATAATAACCAACTGTTGCATCCCCAGCAGTTTGGGTTCAGACAAAAATACAGCACAGAAACAGCCAACTGCTTTTTGTTGGAACAGATCAAAGGTTCACTGGATAAAGGGAATGTCGTAGGCGCTGTGTTTTTAGATCTGAAGAAGGCCTTTGACACAGTGGACCATTGCATCTTATTGCAGAAATTACAGCAATTTCAATTTTCAGCTACAGCTCTGTCATGGTTTGAGTCCTACCTGGAGGGTAGAGAACAATGTGTGAAAGTAGGAAGCGTTAAATCCACCCTGAGTCCAAATGACTTAGGAGTGCCTCAAGGGTCAGTCCTAGGACCGTTGCTGTTTTCAATGTATATAAATGATCTCCCAGATTGCTGTCAGGGTGTAAACTGCCAGCTTTATGCTGACGACACAGTTATTTATGTGTCAGCAAAAACATCTGCACTGGCTGGGCAGCTGTTAACACAGGCTTCACATAACATCTCAAGATGGCTTCAACTGTCCCATTTAACTTTAAATGTAAAGAAAACATTCTCAATATGTTTCTCTATCAGCCGGAGGTCCCCTGACAGCACCTTTGAGGTTCAATTAGAACATGAACCCATTCAGGAGGTTCATGAAACAAAATACTTGGGCATTATCTTAGATAAACACCTGAAGTTCCAAAGTCAAGCAAATAACGTCTGCAGGAAAGTCAAATCAAATCTGAACTGTTTTCGTTTTATAAGAAGAGAGTTATCACATCACGCGGCTTTATTGTATATGCATGCAATGGTTTTTTCACATCTGTCATACTGCATTACAGCATGGTCACAAACATCGGCATCCACTCTGAAACCAGTCACCTCTCTGTATAAACAGGCAATTAAGATATTCGACAAGAAACCTTTGAGATGGCATCATTGTGATATCATGCAAAAGCACAAGCTTTTTACTTTTGAAAACTTTATAAATTTTAGTATAATGAAATTGACTTTTAAATGTCTGAACAACTGTGTGTCACCACTGTTCTCTGGCCTCATGGTGAGGTTTCAGGGCTCTCTCAGACCTTCCACCAGAGCCTCAGTTAGCGGGGATTGTGTGCTCCCAAAGTTTAGAAAATCTTTTGGACAGTCGAGCTTCTCCTTTAGAGGGGCTACACTGTGGAACTCTCTCCCCACTGCACTGAAACTGCAGAATAATATCAACATCTTTACCAGAGAGCTTAAACAGTGGCTCAAATCGGGCCAAACTTGTTCCCATGTTTAAAACATGTCTTATCTTGTTTAATAATGTGTTTTATTGTAACCTTGTTTCCTAATGTGTTTTATCTTTGTAACCTAAAAGCCCCCTATGGACAGGTGTTGAAAATTAGCACTTGTGCTATAACACTTTAAACAATGCATCTGGTTCGTCCAATGTTAATTGCTATGTCCATATTAAATAAATAAATAAATGAAATGAAAATGAAATAAATGAAATGTAATGCAATAGTTACTTTCTATGGTTAAGTCACTTTGATTCTACTTTAACACGATTTCTATTCATGCTGTTGCTTCTGTCCCTCAGACAAAAAGCAAGCGCAATGATTCAGTTTACTTCTCTAATTTGTATTTTTATCAGATCTAATTCTCATCAATGTAATTACTTCACACAGCACAAAATCAACAAATCAAAAGTGTCAGGACAGAGGTCAATTATGTCCATGACAATATAGAATTCAAATGAACATTTCTGGTCTCAAAAAATACTGATTCAACTAAAGATTCAAGTGATAGACAATTCAAAATATGTGTTTACATTGGAGTAAACTTTTAAATGCTTTTTTCTCATGTTCTGCTTTTTCATGTATCTATATGTAAATGTGAATGTGTGAGTGTATGTGTGTGTATGTGTGTGTGTGTGTGTGTGTGTGTATGTGAATTTTGGGGTTGTCTCTCCAGACTCCTCGAACCACCTGTAGGTGTCAAAGGTCACACTGTGGTGATGCAAACCAACTGGACACACTTTCAACTTCCTCTAGGTCTCTCCCTGACGCTCCACCCATCACTGCCTCCAGAAACCTCCACTTTGTGGCCCCGGTCTCACTCCCACTTACTTCTGTAGTGGGGGGAGGGGCGTAGAGGTGGCATTGTTGCCCTTTGCTCTTAGCTCTGTGGCCTGTGGCTGGGTGGGCTTTGGTGTCCAGTGTCCAGCAGTGACCTCTCGTACAGTGTGCCAGAGTCTGAAAAACAATCCTTGAGACGGCCAATTTAAAAAACAACAGATATCAGTATCAGTATGTGAATGAGATTGTTTTTCTTTCTGAAGTCAAAACAATTTTGGAGCGCTCTGGGTTTTCCCACATGCGCTATGTAAATAAAAGATTACTTATTATCTTACTAATGATGACATTTTTAAAACCAGAAACTCTCTTAATAAAAAACAAGACTCAAATCTCTTAAACCTTCAAACTTTAAAATATGTATTATGTACTTTTGTACTGTGTGTTTAATTATCTATGCATTTATCTCAGCATATATTTTACTAATTTAAAATAATTGCAGCATTTTTCAAATGAAGTCAGTATGAATTGGAGCACATTTTAGACCAGGCTCCTCTGCTGTGGCATCAGCAGGAGCAACAAGGTCAGGCGTGTAGTCAAAACAAAAACAAAAGTCGCCACTTGCATGTGAATTGGGTAATTTAACTTAATAATATAATACTTTTACAGCCTAATTCCCTCTTTCTTTTTTAGACGAAGTCTATAATCAATAATCACTTTTAACACAGATTCTAATTTAAATGTTTGAAAAACGGCTTTTGTAACTAAAATAAAAACATAAAAAAAATTCTCACAAACAGCTATGAAATATATCAGAGATACAATAATGGACTCACAAAATAAGCAGCAGATTTAAAAGAATGGAATCTAGAAATATGTTAGGTCTAAAAAGAATTGCACAGCTTTTAGCACTAATATTTGGGTTTCAAAAAACATATAATATTCAAAACTTATATTTACTAAATGGTGTTTAAAAACGTTTAACTGTGTCTAACACAATGTTCAAATGGCAAATTTCGCAAATTTAACGGAATAACTACAATGAAAAGCCAAAAATCCTAAAGCAGTAGCTTTGCTTCAGATTCAGAGCCAGAGCAGCGAAGGAGGGGGCCGTTTCCCTGACAACGGCAGCAGATAGAGCTGCACACACACAGAGGCAGAAAGCAGTGTTTTAGCAAAAATGCTAAAACAGAAAGAAGAATAACTTTCAAGATTACTTTGTTAAGCGAATATAACTTGTAGTTTATACTTTTGTCATTTATCAGCCTGAAATTCGTCAATTTCAAAGCTTTTGTAACAAAGGCCTCCTTAACACGTTTCCCTTTTTATAATTACTTTTAATTTTACACCATGGTTTCACTAACTATTTTCTATTCTCTATTCTCTGCCCCGGCTACTCCAAAGGCAGGGACCCCGATACGTCAGGGGTTCCTTTTTCTCTCTGCCCCGGCTACTCCAAAGGCAGGGACCCCGATACGTCAGGGGTTCCTTTTTCTCTCTGCCCCGGCTACTCCAAAGGCAGGGACCCCGATACGTCAGGGGTTCCTTTTTCTCTCTGTCCTGACTACTTCAAAGGACAGGGACCCCGATACGTCAGGGGTTCCTTTTTCCCTCTGTCCTGACTACTTCAAAGGACAGGGACCCCGATACGTCAGGGGTTCCTTTTTCCTATAGGGACTGTTCGAGAGGTCGACCAACATCTTTTCCGCGTCGAAAAATTCAATTTAAACACAAAACAGAGAAAGTGAGGGAGCAAGAGCAAGCCCATCCAAAAGCGAGCCCTTTCAGCGTCCACTGGGATTTCTCCCCTTCCAGATAACGTGCTGTTGCTCCCACACGCCGAAAAAAAGAAACAGAGGAAATTCCCTCAAAACAATCCAGAGAATGGCACAAACCGAGCCGCACATTCTCCACCAAATCTGTCAGGGATGAAGCAGACAGAGACGGATCGTGGTGCGCCAAACTCTGGAAGTTTATTTAAGTTTCTCTCAAGTTCCACTGGTTTCCTCTGTTTCTTTCTCTCAGACAGAATAAAGGCAGTACACAGTTTATATAGTCATTGTCACGTCACACATCGAAAGACATACGTGTCACAAAGAGACAGTCACATCATAGTCATAACATGGAGTCCTTGTAGAGTCCTTGTACAGTCCTGCACGTAGGCCATATTGCTATCTAATACTAACACTTCAACCAAACTTTACTTGACTCTCAAAACACACATATATCAACATAGAACCATCTACATCTCGCCTCAAATTGCATTAAAAGTGACATCCTTAATTTGATCGTATTTACTCTTTTAAAAAGATTCGCGGACTTTATGTCCGCCATCTTGGATTCCTCTCGCTGCTGCATGAGAGAAGCTTGAGAAGGCAGTGCAAACCCTACGGAACACCGGCAATCCTGGTCGATTAAAAAATAATCTGGGGAAGGCGTTCGCTATGGCGTCGATACCAGACCCATGTGATTCAGCCAAACGCCTCTGGTGGAGCATGGCGGAACTACAAGCGTCTGGCAGAGTTAAGCTACTGGTTTCCCCTACCACTAAAAATATGTGCAATATGTATGAATGTAAATGAGAGAGTGAATGGATGGTGTTGATTGGGGGCTGATGGTCCAGTGTGTTCGGCGAGTCGCTTCCGTCATCACCGTGTGTGGAATGATTGGAACAATATCTGAACTCTGAACATTGTAAAGTGCTTTGGGTGACCTTGGTCTGTAAAATGCGCTATATAAATAAACATTACTTACTATACATTGTCAACTCGACGAAGGACGATAAAAGTCAAGTCAATTGTTGGCATACAGAGTAAAAACAAAACTATTGAAATCACTAACACAGATCAGAGAACCAAACACAAATGCAATAATATAAAACACATTAGTATTGGTCCATAAGAGACAGAGAGCAATGTCCATGGGTGTTGGATGTTGGGTGTCCTGGATCCAACTTTATGATGGACAGAAGGTTCATACATCCAGGACAAGGACAATGACCCTCTGGTGCAGGACTCAGGCTGTAGAACGAGGTGTGGTGCAGGACTGAGGCAGCTCCAGGCGGGGAGGGGGTGCACTGCAGCCCACAAGGCGGGGGGGACTACAGTCAAAATCCTAATAATGCAGACAGATAAAGGAAGGACGATAGGAAGGTGCTCAAGTTACCATACTTCAGCAGACTGACTCCAGTTTTAGTCCACCCTGAGTCTTGCCTTCTTAACCATATGCTAAATTAAAGAGGACTGCTTTAAGCCTGGCCTTGGCCGTGTATGGCTTTGTCTATTAAAAATGGATTTTAAATGTGATTCTGTACTCCCCAGGAAGCCAGAGTTATGTGCTCTCTCTTTTGGTGCCCGTTAAGATCCCTGCTGCTGTATTTTAAGCTGAAAGCTTTTTGTTTTGGTTTTAACCCTTCACAGAGCAGCATTTACATCTTTAAGCACAGTCATATATTTGAGGCTGTATACAGAGAACGATTAATCAATTATGAAAAAGAGTTGCGGATTTTTAATATGCTCTAATAGTTTTGTCACAGGCCTCATAAAAGTGAACTGACCAACAAACATCTGTATCTTCAACTTGTTTCTGTCCAAACGAAAGAATCTCATGTGTTTCTTCATAGTTCACATATTCACAAACCACTACAGCCACAATGTTGTTTTGGAGAGGACGCTGCTGTTTCCCGCTCAGACCTCTTCATCACCGCAGCTCCTCTTCTTTGTCTTCGCACTTATTCCCAATTAAACTTTCAAAAACATCTGTGACAAGCCTCAGGGAGAGTGAAGTGTAGAGCCCGGAGCTGCTGCACTGTTCTCTCCCAATTACTGCTGAATGGATCCAGGAGAAAGGAGATTACAAAACAAATGCAGAAAGGAATCACGGTAACGATAGAAATATACTTCCTGAGTGGTCATGTCACCGGTCGCCAGGCAACAGCATGATGCAACCATGTGTATCTGCACAAGAAGTGAATGTGTAGAACAATATCAGAAAGTCAAGGTCAACTTAATGTAAACAATCAAAATTAGAACAGAGAGAGACCAGAGGGAGGCCAGGGAGACCAGAGAGAGACTGGAGAGACCAGAGAGAGACTGGCGAGACTAAAGAGAGAGAGAGAGAGGCCAGAGACCAGAGAGAAACTAGAGAGAGAGATCAGAGAGAGAGCGAGACCAGAAAGAGGCCAGAGAGAACCAGAAAAAAAAGCACTTTCCTGAAACTGAGAGAAGAAGCGACACACTCGAGATAGCGACAAGCAATTTTTAATGTAAATGACATAACTCCGTTCATTATTTTGATACATAGCAAGAGCAGATTTAATATTATAGCTGAAGACAACAAAAGAAACATTATATTCACAAAACCCATGGCTTGCTACGAACCGCTCTTGTTCTATTACAGGGAATTATGCAATTTACAAGACATAAAAATCAATATTTAAGTGTAATATTTCAGACCAGCCACGTGGTTAAGACAGAACAGAGCCCTAAAAAAAACAAAAACACATTTATTTATTTTTTACATACAATAAATTTGGTACAAAATGTTGAGGGCTCCTACTGCTTTCCGATAAACCACTTTTACACCTTGCAAGAGTTTGTAAATATAAGAAACGGGTCAAACAGAGCTTTGTTCAGGCAGTGTTCTTATAAAACTGTATGAATTATTGTGGAGTAGGAACCCTGAGACTAATGCCGGTACAAAACTGAAGCCGCCTTTTACTTCAATACATAATCTCTTATTTTTCAACTACAGCGACAGTTTCACAAAATGTAACGCATTCTGCAGACAAAACACTAGTGCTTGCATTCAACAGGGTTTTTCGATTACAAATCTCATCAATATATGACAAGGACACTGAAATACTGAGTTTCTATACAATCCCATGTTCTGCCATGACGAGGAAATACGGGTGTGAGTTGTGCCAGAAACTGAAGAAAAACGGCAGGAATCTGAAATGTTCCTTTGCTGCTGGTTTAAGGATTCCCACCCAAAAAACTAAGATACATTTTAAATAATATGCTTCCTATGATACAAAAATTAAGTTAAGAAAAAGGAGAGGTTTTCCACATAAAGATGCTGAAGATCCCGTTATGCCCTGTGTGAAAGAAAACAATCCATAATATATATATATATATATATATATATATATATATATATATATATATATATATATATATATATATATATATCTATAAATAAAAAAAACACCCCACCAGAAATTAGAACTTAGAAAAAAGACCTTTGAGTGCTTTAAAGGAGGTTAAAGCACCACTGCAAATATATTAACTTAAAACCACAGGAGTCCATGCAGTAAGAGTTTGTGTGTCCGTATAAAGTACCACGCCGTCTAAAGTCACGACGGAGCCAATGATTGCCGCTTTCGGCTTTTAATACAAGGGGCCGGCGTTGTCTTCCTGAGGGAAACTTGCATTGAGGAGGTTCTCCATGTACGTCACGTAGTTGGAGCTCAGGGAGTAGGTCAAATGCTGAGAGGGTAGAGACGGCGAGGGCGCGGACAGCAGCGGGTCTGAGTTCAAAGGAGCCTGAAGGGGCGTGGCAAGAAAGGGTGTGGCCTGAAGGGGCGTGGCCTGAAAGGGCGTGGCCTGCTGTGCCGTGGTGGGGTCCAACACCAGGTTAGACTCTGCGAGCGCGTCCGAGGGTGGCGCCCGTGTGTCCAGAGCGCCGTACTGAGCGGCCGTTTGAGCGGACATGTGTGGGGGAAGCAGAGCTGGGCCGTGCTGGGTCTGTCTGGGTGAGGTAACACTGTGGGGGGCCAAGCAGAGGGGCATGTGGGCGGGGTTGATGGGGGCTGCGAGAGGGGGTGGCGGCTTTGTTGGCATCGTGGGAGGCGGCGTAGTTTCCATGGCGACCTCAGGGCTGGAGGCGGAGGCAGTGGAACCGGAGGCAGAGGAACTGGAGGCTGTGGAACCGGAGGGAAGGCGGCGGCGTTTGGCTGCGATGCTGTCGTCTGGAGGGGGGGGTGGCGCCGCAAGTATTGCCTAAAGAGGAGAGAAAGTAGGTCCAGAGTCAATATAAATATGGCACATTATTTTTGGCCATTATGTCATCATTACATGTTTTAGAATGAAACGTAAAATCTACACAAGAAAATATAAGGTTAAAACCATAGACTGTATATATAAACGGACAGAGTCACGCCTATCTCCGCCGTTCTAACTAATGGGCCAAAAATAGTGCTCTACTGGAGCTATCCAAAATGGCCGTGAGTGGTCCCGCCCACAAGAAAATTGTAAAAAAAACGCATCTGCGCATGCGTCAGCCGGCGCAACTCCATTCATTTGAACGAGAGACTTCAAAAATTCACACCAAGTAAACTAGAGTGGACCAAAAAAATTCACCCCCCTCAGCATTGACACACATGTGGAACGGAGCTTTGGGCCAAGAGCCAACTTTTGGACCATCCTGTAAAGACGTTTTCGAGAGGTCTGCCCAATGCTATATGTTAGCATTGGCTAATTCTTCTTCTGGGTCCACCCCCTATCGGCCTGGGGTGGTATTGCAAGCATGTCAGCGCACGCCATTTTGGCCACTTTTGAGCTGGGACCCGCCCCCACTGGTTAAAACATGTATCAAGGATGAATAATCAGCCTGCCCTATCCCTGTGCTACCACCAGAGGGAGGTGTAGATCCTAGTAGTAGTTGTTCCTCATTTGTAAATAACCGGCTGCAACCACTGCCATGTGATTTTCATTTTTCTCCACAAAGTGTCCACTAATTCAGTGTTCCAACCTTTTTGAGCCGTGGCAAACCTGTTCCATTGAAAACAATCACAAGGCACATCACCAAAAGTAATCAAAGTGTATTATATAGAATTCCAACAAAGCACAAAAAAGTATTTCTAGACGTCTCACATTATTTTATTTTCACTTTATTTTGACAAAATAGAGGATGGATATTGGACCATTTCCAAAGGCCATACCACTGGTCCAGACTAGCCTGGCCTTATCCATCCGTACACTCCGCTCAATCATCATTTTACTACATGTAACGTCTGGGTCTGGTCCCTGTGTTAGCGATTAAAATCGGTTGAATTTCGACCGTCCAATCTGCGAGTGCGGGTGGCGGGTGTTGTAGTTAGTTTTAAGAGGCGTCAAGAGTTTGCGCCGAACGGGCCGGTTGTGGTTTGGCAATGGCGAAGAATGCGATAGTGAAGTAATCCGGTCTGGTTCTATCAAGAAATTGAAGCCGGAACTAGAGGAATGTTTAGCAAATGTAATTGCTGCAAAGATTGTGGCGCTACTCCCCACGGGCTCCGTTAGCGGCAAAGACGATGGCTAGGCTAAATGCTAACAATTCACTCGGGCGCATTACATACGTCACAGTAAACTCAGATCCAATCGTTTCAATCTGCAAAATTAGTTAACCCCTCCCACCTGTAAACGGAGCTCAATGGAGCACATCCAGACCTTAGTACGAAATGTAATTTGTACAAAGGTGTGGTACGACCAGAATAGGTCCAGACCAGAGTCTGCGACAAACACTTATCTTTACGTCTGCACCTGAACACCTCACCACGTGTATGGTGTGCGTGCACAACACAGACCGCACGGTGCCGGAGACGCTGCTTTGACATGCAGGGACACCGCGAAACGGAGGAAAAGACTTTGTACATTGTCTGTGCGTTTTTCTTACCAGAGTCTGGTAAGAAAGATTTATGTTGTATAGTTTGTCATTATTTGCTGAAGAGAGTTTCCCGATCTGTGTTTGTCTGCAGCTAATTAAGCTAACTATGTTACATGAAGCTAATCATGCTATTATTATTTGTCATATTTACTTCCCTGCACCTTTGTATTGTTAGTTTCCTTTTGAGCTACCTCTGTTTGTGGTTTACATCACTTATTAAAGTATTTTATGTCAACTTTATATAGACCTTAAAGGGGACCTATGTTGGATTTTTATGCTATTAATTTTATAATGTGTTATTTGCTATAGAATAATTATTAATACTGTTTTTATTTGTCTATTTCTGTTTCCTTAGCCACACACAATTGCACACTCACAACAATACAATGTATAAACTGATCACCTGCCAAACCTGCCATAAAGCTGATTATAGATTCTCTACCGGAGTCTGTCGATAGTGTCCCCAACTATTAAAGAACCTCTCCGTTCTTCAGTGTTCTTTCCGTGTAACTTGAATTTGGTTTTTGATGTTAATGTATGTTTGTGCATGTTTTGCAAAGATGTGTGAAGCACTTAAATAATAAGCTGCTGTTTTGATCTACACTGTCCATCTATAGATGCCCTGGTAAGAGAAATATTGCTGATCATTTTGTGTAAAAATGATTGATTTGAAAGATATCGTGACAATATCGTTATCGTGAGTTGGGGGAAAAAAATATTTTTTCCCATATCGCCCACCCCTAATTGTACATATTTTTAGTGGTAGGGGAAACCGGAGTACCCGGAGGAAACCTACGCAGACACTGGGAGAACATGCAAACTCCACTCAGAAAGGCCCTGTTCCGACTGGGATTCAAACCCAGGACCTTCTGGCTGAGAAGCGAGAGTGCCAACCACTCAGCCAATATGCTGCCCAATTGTATTTAATGTATTTTGTATGTTAATAATAATAAAAATAAAATAAAAAATGAATCTTTAACATATGGATTAAAATAGATTTGAGAGAAGAGGATGTGATTCAGAAGCAGGAGGAGGCAGCGTGGCCTTGTTTCCGCGATGAAGTAGGTGCATTTCAATGGGCACAGAGCTGTAACTTTGTTTGTTGGATGTGGTGCTGATTAAAATGCAAATGAGCTCAGATTTATGCAGGATTACTAACGATGGTGTGAAACTCGTGTGGGCAGTTTTTACTAAATATTCAGAGATCTTTGATGTTGACAGAGCCGTATCCAGTCTTTAGGCCTGCCGTGGAACAGGGACTCACAGAAGCAAATCGTTTTTAAACATATGAGGTTTTAATATCTTATCATGAGTATATTTTCATTCATATGACGGCCCATTGAGTCTGGACCAATCACAAGATCCAGGTCCACATGGTGGTTTTTCTGAAATGAACGGCCTGTTTCGTCCAGAGATGAAAGAACCTCAGTGAAACTCACCAGTCTGGAGCGGACTCGTTTGGGTAGGTCTTGTTCCAGGGTGTAGATCTCATGGTGTTTGAGCATCAGCTGACTCTGGTCCTGAAACTCCACCTGAAAACACACAAACACGTGTCTGAAAATACACAAACATTTGACGTCGGGGCAGTGGCACAAAAGACATACGCGGGACAGGACGTGACGTACCCTGGCGGTGCAGTCTGCCGGGTTTATACACGGAGATATAGTAGAAGAAGAAGTGCTGTCAAAATGCCATCTTTTTGTGCGGTGTACGCTTGTAGCAACCGCGCAAATAGAGAGAAAGACTAGAGTTTCTTCCGTGTTCCAACTGTGGTCTCATATAAAGGAGGACACTTTGAAAAAAATCACTGAAATGAGGCGGGCGAGGTGGATCAAGGCTTTCCCAGATAAGCGCCCCCTGCAGGCCACCCCAATGAAACGCAGCCATTTCTTCTGTTATATTTTCCAAGAATACTTTAACATTCTAGAACATGTATGACATTTATCAAAATGTTCTATATTATTTGTTGTGTTTTAACTGTTGATTCTCTGATCTGTGTTGGTGATTTCAATGGTTTTGTGAAGTCTCTGAGATGATAATGTTGTAATTTAGGGCTATACAAGAATACATTTTATTGTATATTGTATTAGTGCTAGTTAGAGCAAGGAGCGTCCGAGCTGTGTTCATTTGTGTGTAATTCATGTTATGGTTAAAATATAGTTCAAACTAAGACACTAAAATGCACAAGGCCAGCGAGAGGCTCATTCACATTGGGAGAAAATGTCCCGTAGTAAAGTTATTAGTATTGGTTATTACGTTATTTGGCTTGGAATACATTAGTATTATGTGTATAACTATGTTTAGTGATATCATTAAATTAAGTTAATTGTAGCGATGCACATTATTACTGTGTAATAACTAAATAGAGTTTGGTCTCACCTGGTAGAACTTATGAATGTGCTCTCTTATAAAGGAGGCGTTCAGGATTTGTCCGTCGGCCGTGCTGACCACGATCAGCTCGCCTTTATCCGGGGCCCCGTTTTGCAAACAGTCATGGCTCTAAAAGAGAAGAGCACAAAACAAACGTTAAAGGCCACAAATCCAAACCTGTCCAAGAGCCCTTTACACTTTACTTTAACTGGACCAAATCTGTCGTAAACTTAAAGTAGTTCTCTTGAACTTCTGAAACCGCAAACTCTGATCTTTTTCTGATACTGTCAAATATCGGCAAATGACCGCCAATATTATTATTATTATTATTGGTCACTCTTCTCACGTGCCACCATTTGACAAAGTCATTTTTATTTGCCGATGGAGGGAGGAGGGACCAGGAGGAGGGAGGAGGAGGGGGAGGCATGCGGGACCAGGAGGGAGGAGGAGGATGAGGGACCAGGAGGGAGGAGGACGAGGAGGAGCAGAGGAGGACGAGGGACCAGGAGGAGGAGGAGGACGAGGAGGAGCAGAGGAGGACGAGGGACCAGGAGGAGGAGGCAGGCGGGACCAGGAGGGAGGAGGACGAGGGACCAGGAGGAAAGAGGAAGAGGAGGAGCAGAGGAGGAGGAGGAGAGGAGGACAAAGGACCAGGAGGAGGGACCAGGAGGACGAGGGACCAGGAGGGAGGACGAGAACAAGAGACCAGGAGGAGGGAGGAGGAGGGACCAGGAGGAAAGAGGGGAAGAGGAGAGGAGGACGAAGGACCAGGAGGAGGGACCAGGAAGAGGGAGGAGACGGGAGGAGCAGAGGAGGACGAGGGACCAGGAGAAGAGCTACTTTAAAAGCACAGTATGACGTAAACATAATAAATGCTTGAATACGAAGCTGAGAGAGACTGAAAATACGGTAAATGTCAAAATGCAAAAAGGTTAAAAACAGTTGCTAGGAGACCAGCCGTGTGCCGGTAACGGGAACAAAACTCACCAGAATGCTTTCGGGGTACAGGTTGTCACAGTAGGAACCATTATCAAAGTTGACTTCAAAGAGAGTCTGGGTTGCCGTGCCGATGATGTCACAGTGATAGAACCAGCCGTCTAAGTTGCGCCCGATCACCCGCTGCCCCAGAGACGGACCCTGCGGACCTTTGGGAACCGCCGGAGTCTGGGAAGGGAGAAAAGAAGTGAGGTTAAGAAGGGATTTTTTTCGTTCCTCCTGTTCTGTAACTGCAACACCCCACTGTAGGATGAATCAAGTATCTCTTAACACCTGTGCTACCCTCGGGTCAAGATTACCCACCAGTGATTGATAAAAATGGAAGAAAAATGGGCCTAAAAGGGTCTAAATGGGGAAGGGGAGAAGGGGAGAAGAAGAGGATAAGGGAAAGAATGGGAAGGAGGGGATGGGGTGGAGAGGTTAGGGATGAATAAGGGGGTAGGGGGATGGGGTTGGGAATTAGAGATTAATGTGAAGGAAGTTTAAATGGTATGAGGATTAGATGTGGATTGTGTGTTTAAGATAAGAATAGTAGTGAATATATGGATATGATATGGGGTAAGTGTGGAAAGGGTGGATGTAATGATTGATTGGTTTATGGGTGGGAAGTGGAAAGGGGATTTCGGATGTGTAAAACAATAGGGGGTCTGTAGGGGGGAGTGTTAATTATGGTTGGTTTGATTGAATATTGTGTGGTGTGGAATAAGGTGTTGGTAGTTTTGTTATTAGTATTATGGCATATCAGATTGTTTGGGGTGAGATTTGTGGGGAGTTGTGATGTTAGGTATGGGATGTTAGGAAGTGAAAATGTGGGAGGGAGGGTGGGGTGGGGGGGGGGGAAGGTGATGATTGGTGGGTTGGGGGTTGTGATAAGGAACAAATTATAGATATGGGAGTAGAGATGGTAAATTAGGAGAGATTTTAAATGTGAAGATTGTGGGTGGTAGGAGGTTGGGGGGAGAAATGGATGATGGGGATATAGTGAGTGGTTAGTTAAAATTGAAGTGAGTTTGGGGGGGGTATGTTGATTTATATGAGTAGTATTGTTTTTTGATTTTGGTTGTAAGATGGGGAGGGGTAAGTTTGGTGTATGTTTATATGGTGATGTGTGGATTGAGGGATGGTTTGGGGTTTGTTTAAGAAAGATATGATGATGTGATCTAGGAATGGGGGGAAGGGTTGGTTTGTAGAAGTGATGGGGGAGGTGTTAAGTTAGAGATTTGATTGTTGGGGTTAAGGGCTGGGGAAAGGGTATTTGATAAGATAGGGGGGGGGTTGGATGGGTGGGTTATTGTAGGAATTGTCTAATATTGAGTATAGATGATGATAGTAATAGTATATAGTTGGGAGGGTGTGTTAGTGAGTGAGTAATAGGAATTGTATAAATTATGTGAGTGATTGATTATAATGGTTTAGGTTGGAATATTTTATGGGTATATTTGTATGAAGGTAATAAATGGATAGGATGGGATGGTTGGTGGGAGGATTAGGGGGAAGGTATATTTTAAGGGGGGATTGGAGTATTTTAGTGTGAGATTTTATAGTTGGTAATGTTGATTATGAGTGAGTGAGGGAGAGGTGAAGGAAGTGATAGGAAAGGGTTTTAAGGGGGTAGATAGATGGGGTTGGGATGGATTTTTGTATGGGAGTAGGTGTTGGATGGAGTTGTTGGGGGGATTTGAGGGTGTGTGAGGGGGGGTTGGGGTGTTGTTTTGGAGATGGGGGTGGGAGGTTTGAAGAGATGGAGATGGTGTGATTGGTGGGTAATGGATGTAGGGGAGGAGGATAGTAGGGGTGGGGGTGGGTTTATTTAGGAAAGAATTAGAGTAGATATAGGGGGATAGGGGAGGGTTGGAGGTTATATGGAGGTTGATTGGAGGGAGGGGGGAGGGAGAGATTAATTTTGGAATGAATAGGTGAGAGAGGGGGTGATTTTTGGGGATAAGGGGGGGGGGAAATGGGATAGGAAGGGGGGGTGGGATGTATTGGGGAGTTTTGGGAGATAATATTTTTATGATTTATGGGTATGTGATGTTGGGGGAGGGGGTTTGGGGGGTTGGGGGAGTTTGGGTGGGGGATGGGGGGGGGTTTTTAGTTTGGGTGGTGGGGGGGGGGTGAATGGATTTGTGAGGTGGGGGGGGGGGGGTGGGGTGTGTTTGTTGGGTGAAGAGTGATGTGGGGTTAGTTTTAAGAGGGGGGGAGTGGGGGGTATGTGGGTTATTGTTTGGGTTGGGGATAGTTGTGTTGTTGGGGTTGGGGGTAGGTGGTGGGAGAGTGTGGAATAGTGGGTGTAGGGTTGGGTGTGATGGGAGGAAAATGGGAAAAGGGGAAAAAGGGGGGGGGAAAAGGGAAGTGGGAAAAGGGAGGGGGTTATAAGGGTAAAGGGGTTATGAGTAAAGGAATTTAGAAGGTGGGGAAAGGGGGAAAAAAGTAGGAGGAAGAGATATGTGTATGGGGTGGGGAGGAGGAGATTTTGTGATTATTAAGGGAGAGATGTTAGTGGAGTGGGGGGGTGAAGGGATGTGGTGTTGTGAATTTTAAGAGGGGGATTTAGTTTATTGGAGGGTAGGGGGGGTTGGGGGGGGGATTGTTGTGGGGGATTTTAGATTTATGAAGTAGATATAATAGATAAATGATTATGTATATATTGGAGATGGGTGGTTTAGGAGGGGGGTTTTGTGGTATTGGGGGGGGGGGGTGTTGAATGGGTAGATGGGGGGAATTTTGGGGGGGGGGTGTATGGTTTATTGAGGATGGTTGGGGGGGTTTGGGGTTGTTTGTTTGGGGGTGGGTGGGGTTGGTTGGTTGGTTGGGATTGTGTGGTGGATGGGGGGGGGGGAGGAGGGTTGGTTAGGAGGATGGGGAAGGGGTAAGTAAGGGAAGGGGGGTGTTGGAGGGATGGGGTGGAGAGGGGGGGTATAGGAATGGTGGTGGGGAGGGGGGGGGGAGGGAATGTGGATATTTGTTTAGAGGGTGGAATTTTAGGAGGATATGGGGAAGGTAAGAAGAGATAGGAAGAGGAGGGAGATAGAGGGGATGGATGGGGGTGTAGGGGTGGGTATTGTAAAGAGGGTGGAGGGTTGTGGGGGGGGGGGGGATGGGGGTGGGGAGGTGTATATATGTGATTTGGGGGGTTTGTTATATTGGATGGTTATGTTGGGGTAGGTGTAGTATTTGTGGAAGGGAGGTATGTAGATGAGGGATGGTGGGAAGGGAAAATGATTGTGAGGGGGAAATATATGAAAGGGGGGAGGTGGGGTATTGGGTGTGTTGAAAGGGGTAGGGGGGAATGGTGATATTTGGGAAGGATATTGGTTTTTATGTATGTGATTTTGTTGTTATATATTGGATTGTGTTGTGGGTGGGGAAGATGTGGAGGTGGTTGGAGATGGTGGGGGGGAGGGGGGTGGAAAGTTTGGGGGAGGGGTGAATTTGGAATTTGGGGGTTTAGGTGAAATGGTATTATATGGATGTGTTGGGGGGGAATGTAGGTTGGGGGGTGGGGGGGGTATGTGAGTTTGGGATGGGGAGGGGGGGGGAGGGGGGGGGGAAGTTGGGGGGGTGGGGATGAGTGTGTGGGTATAATGAGGAATGTAAGGGGGAGGGGTGGGGGTAGTGGGGGAGATATAGGAATTGGGGGTTTTGGAGGTTTTGGGTTGTGGGGTGGGGTAAAGATGGGTAAAGGGTTTGGGGAAGTAATGGGGGGATGTATGGGTGAAATTGGGTGGAAGTATGATGGGTGGAAATATGGGGAGATATATATGGGAAGTGTGGTGGTAAGATGATGGAATGGATGAAGGAAGGTAAGGGAAGATGAAGAAGAGGGTAATTAGAAAGGAAGAGGGAGAAGAAGATATTTGGAAAGGGTTAAGGGTGGTTTTGGTTTTGGTTTGGAGGGAGAGGGGGGGTTGGAGGGGGTTGAGGGGGATTAGGGTTGGTATGGGTTGTAGGGGGGGGAGAGAGGAAAGCGGGGGTTGTGGTTGTGGGGTAATTTTTGGGATAATGTATTAGTAGTGTTGGGTTTGAGTAGGTGGGGTTAGGGGTGGTAGGGAGATGGGGGGGGTGGTGGTGGTGTTTGGTGTGGTGGTGGAAAAAATAGGGGTGGTAATTGTATATGGGATGTGGGGGGGGGGGGGGGTTGGAGGGTGGAGGGGAATTGGTGGGTTTTTGGGGGTTTAAGTTGTTAATTGATGGTTGGGTGAGGGGGAGGGGTGAGGTAGGGGTATAGGAGGAAGGGTGATGGGGGGAGTTTGAGATTGGGGTTTTTGAGTGGGGGTAGGGGGGGGGGGGGGGTGGGTATGGGGTTATAGGGGGGGGTGGTATAGTTTATGGGAGGGTATTATTGATATTGTAGATTAGATGGAGTTTGTGTTGTTGTGGGTGGTTTGTTGAGAGTTTTTAGTTTTTGATGTGGAAGGGGGGGTAATTATTTTTAAGTAGGATTGTGAGGGGAATGTGGAGGTATTGGATATGGAAAGATGATTTTAATAGGTGGGGGTTTTTATTTTAGTGTGGGGAAGTTATGTGGGTGGGTGGAGAGTGGGGATTGAGGGAAGATGGGTTGGATGGATTTGGGGGGATGTTTGTGAAAATGGGTGGTGGGTGATTGGGGGTGTGTTATGGGAAATGTATGGGAAATTTTTGTGAAGATGTGTAGATTGAGATGATAGGGTTTGTGTGATTTATTGTGGAGGTGTGGGGTTTTTGGTTTTGGTTTGGGAGGAATGGATTGGTGTGGGGGGAGATATTATTTTGGGGGGGGAGGAGGTAATGTGGAATGAGGGAGGGGGTGGTGTTATTATTTATGATTTGGGGAGAGATAAGAGGGTTTGGAAGGGTAGTGAGAGGGGGTTGGGAAGTGGGAATAATAGGAGTGTGGGAGGGGGGGTTATAGGGGGGAAGGGGGGTTATGAGTAGGGGGTTGGTAATTTTGGTAAGTGGGGGAAAAGGGAAGTGGGAAAAATAGTGTGGTTGGGGGGGGGGTTATGAGGGTATAAGGGGTTATGAGGGTAAAGGGGGTTAATAGTGGGGTAATAAAGTTGGGGATGTATGTTTTGGTAGTTTTATAGATTAATGGGTGGTTTTTGTGAGGGAAAGGGATGGTGTGTTAAGGGGTTGGGGGGGGAGTTGGATTGGGGGGGAATTGTTGGATTAGATTTTGAAAGGGAAAGAGAAAAAGAAATGAGGGTGGGGGTTGGGGGGGGTTGATGTTAAAAGGTTGTAAGATTGGGGGGGATGGTTTGGTGGGTGGGTGTGGTGTAAAGGGTTGGATGTTTTTGATTGGGTGGTTAGTAGGTGTTTTTTTTGAGGGGGGGGGTGTGAGGAGGGATGTTAGAGGATGGGTTGTGGAGGGGAGGGGGGTTAGGTTATAGGGGGTTGGGGGGAAAGTTTGTTATATGATATGTGGGATGGGGGGGGGGGGGAGGGTGTTGGTGTTGATTTAATTGAGGTAGGTATAGGAGAGTAGGGTGGGGATTTGGTGGGGGGGGGAAGGATGGTAGGTTAGAGGGTGGGGGAATTAAATATGTATGTAGGTTTTGGGGGGATGGTGAAAGGGGGGGGTGAATTTAAGGATGGGGGGGTATGGATTTTGAGGGGTGGGGGTTTATAGTGAGAAGGTGTTTGGGGGTTGTTTTGGTAAGGAGTGGTGAGGGAGGGTTGGATGTATGTTGAAAGGGGGGGTGGGGGAGGGTGGGGTGTGGGATGATGTTTATTTGGTAGGGTATGGTTGGGTTGGGTATGTATGAGTTGGTTGGGGTGTAGGTGGTGATGTGTGATGGGGGTGATGGGGGGGAGAGGGAATGTAGGATTAAGGGTGTGGGAATATTATGGGTGGGGGGTTTTTGGAGGAGGGGAGATGTGGGGGATGTTGGGGTGGGGTGGGTGTTAGGGGATAAGATGGTGAGGGATTTGGGAATGGTTATGTGATTTTTGAGTTGGGGGTTTGTAGAAGGTTGTGAGAGGGAGGGAGGAGGTTGATGATGATTATAGGGGAGGGAAGGGTAAGAATAGGAGGGGGTTTTTTGTGTGTTTTGGGATTGTATTTGGGGGTGGGATTTGGGGGGTAGGGAGGGATTGGGGGTTGGGTGGTGGGGGATGGGAAGGGTTTTGTTGTTTAGGTATGGGGGAGAGTATTATGGGGGGTGGTGGGGGAATGGGGGATTGAGTGGGTGGTATTTTGGAATTTGTGGGAGTTAGGGGGGTGGTTGGTGAGTTTGTATTAAGTAGGGGGAGGGTGGTTTTGTTGATGGGGTATGTGGGTGAGATAGATGGTGAGATGGTTGGGGGGGGTTTGGGGGGGTGGTTTTGGGGGTGGGATATGGTATTTTGTTGGGTTGGGTGGTTTGGGGTTAATGTGTTTATTATTGAGATTGAATAGGGGTTGGAGGGGGGGGTAAGGTTAGGGTTTGAATGATTTTAGGGGGTGAAATGGGGGAAAATTAGATGGGGTGGGGTGGAGGGTGAGGGGATGGATGAGTAGAGAGGTGGGTTTTTGTGTTATGATTGTGGGAGGTGGTGTATATGTTATTTGGAGTAGTGTTAATAGTGGGTAGGGGGGGGGTTATGTATGGGGGGGTTCGAAGTTATTTATGTTAAAATATGAGGTATTGTTGGGTGTAGGAGGATGAAGGGTTTGAGGGGTAGGTGGTGGGTTGTGGAGGTAAGGGTGGGATATGGGTGTGTTGTTTTTTGGGGGGGGGGGAGGGGGAAGAATGGGGGAGGGGGAAAGGGTGGGATGGGGGGGGGGAGTTATGGGGGGTCGAGATGGGAAGGGGGGAGGGGGGAGAGTTTGAGAGTGTGAAAGAAGGAGGGGGGTGGGTAAGAGGTGGTGGGGGTGGAGGATTTGTGGCCATCGTGCATGTGATAGGGTGGGGAGTTGGATGGTAGAGCTATAGTGGGTAAAATGTGGGGTGGTATATTGAATTATATGGAGGATTGGGGGATTGGGATACAACGGTTTAGTAGGTAAAGGATGGTGTTTGGGATATTATGGTGGTAAAGATTAGGGGATTTGTATGTTGGGGGTTTTTTGAATTGCAAGGGGTGGGATATGGTGTGGGGTGGGTTTGGGTTGGGGTATGGTGTTTTGTGGGGGGGGTTTTGTTGGGGGTATAGGTTTTATAGTTGTAGAGGGGAGAGATATGTAAGGTTAGGATTGGGTTGTTGGGGGGATATGATGGAAGAATAGTAGGGAAAGGGGTGTGGGATAAGGGTGGTTAGATAGGGTTGTTTTTTATAAGGGAAATATGAAATTTATGAAGTAATTTGTGATGGAATGATTGGGTATAATGGTTTTTTTGGGGTGGTAAAGGATAAATGGTAAGGGGTTGTGGTGGGGGTTATCTTGTGATTGGATG
The DNA here is from genome assembly GCA_964034765.1 of Knipowitschia caucasica. Classification (NCBI taxonomy): domain Eukaryota; kingdom Metazoa; phylum Chordata; class Actinopteri; order Gobiiformes; family Gobiidae; genus Knipowitschia; species Knipowitschia caucasica. The sequence continues at coordinate 21,580,155 of OZ035824.1, forward strand.
AGGGGGGGGGTTTTTTTGGTTAGGGGGGGGGGGTGATTGGTGATTTTTGGTGTATTTATATAATAGGGGGTGTTGAGAAAGATTGATGGGGAGATAGATTGTGAGATTAAAGGGGGGGGGGGATTTTGGGGGGTGATGGTTTAGGGGGTGTATTTTGAAAAATTAATATGGGGGGGGGTAATTTGGTGTTGATTTGAGGGGTAACTGTGGTTTATTGGGGAAATGTTGTTATATAGTATAGTAGTATGGGTTGATTTGAAGGATGGAATGTAGGGAAATAGGAGGGTTGAAATGTGGATGGGGAATGGAAAGAGGTTGGGGAGAATGGTATATTGGGTGGAGTATGATTGGGTGGGGGGGTGTTGGATGGGGGAATGTTGGTTAATTTGGGTTATTAGGGGGGGTGTTTAGAGGTAGAGGAGGGGGTTGGTTTTTTTGTAGGGTGGGGAAGGTAATTGTTATATGTAAGTAGGGGTGTGAATGTTTGGGGGTTGTTATGGGGGAGGGGGTGGGGTGTGAGAGGAGATTATTATTATTAGGGTGGGGTGGGGGTGTTTTGTGTGGGGTTGATTTGAATAGGAATAGGGGGGTGTGGATTGGGTGGAGAAGTATGTGGGGGTGGGGGGGGGAGGGGTGGATTAGATTTGGGGAAGGAAGAATTTATAGTAATGAGGGTGGGGTGTAAATTAGGGGGGGGTAGGGGGGGGGGGGGATAGGGAATATGGTATGAGAAATTGAATAGGAGGTGATAAGGGGGGGGGGAGAGAGGGGGGGATTTAGGAATGGTAGGGGAAGGATATGATAGGGAGGATGATGGGGGTATAGGGAGGATAGGATTGGGGGTGGAAAGGGAGGAGGTGGGGGGTAGGGGGGTGGGGTTAAGGGGGGGAAATGGGAAAATGAGAGAGGAGATGAGGGGGAACAAATGGGGGGGGGGGGGGGGTGGGGGGTGATAAGGGAGATGGGGTGATGGGGGTAAATAGGTGTTTCTGAGGGTGAAAATGTGTGGTGGGTTGGTACTATGTTGATTCCAGGTTGTGAGGCAACAAAACACACAAAATGCCAAGGTGGTGAATACTTTTGCAAGGCACTGTATATAAATAAATCAGACCTAATTTATTTTGTGGTACTGATATCAAACTTTGTCTTTTGAAAGACTACCTCGCACATCCATGAATCTCTCTGGAGCAACACATCTCGAGCGCATTGTCGATTGTCGGTTTTCATCTGAATTGTGTTGCAGCATTTCTTTATCGTTACTATCCATCACCGAACACGCTCTCACTCATCCTCCTCTTCACATCCTTCCCTCCCGCATCTCCTGGTTTTGACAAATCTCTGGACCAGCAGCTGAAGCCGATCAATAAAAATAAAATTCTTTATTAAAGTGTCAATACTTCATTTTTGTGTTGGTGCCGGAGAAATGTGCAGCAGTTTTCAATCGGACTCAGTCCAGAGATATTTCACGTCATGAAGGGTTTGTTTTCGCACAAATACACTAGAGTACAAAACATATTATTATCACATATATCTTTGGTAAAAACCTCATAATAACAAATATTAATAACTACAACATTGAGGGAGAGTAAAATGCATTGTGCAGGAACATGCTCACCTTTGTGCTGGGTTTGTAAAGGGATTGGTTTAGCATCTTATTCCTGTGTGTTCCTGAGACCCACCTGACGACACACTAATGTGAAACACCAACATCTTTTAGGCTAATTTCAAATTCTAAAATTAGGCCCTGTTTATACTGAGACGCTGCGCAGACGTTTCCAAGCTATTAACAGAAACGACCTGGCTCCTAATGCAAATTTCTCAGCGTTCACATGAGATTGAAAAACGATGTAGTTCTAGCGCCCGGCCAGTAGTGGGCAGAGAAACTTTACAACACGACACACGACCCCCAGCCCCGTGCCCAGCCCCCCTCTCGGCAGTGTACTCACTTCCTGTGCCAGATGCTCAGAACGTACCAACATCATTCTGCATTTTAACAGCAGCTGTGAAAATAGAAATTGAACCTAGAGCTTTGCATGCTCTCGTTTGGACGAACGAAGGAGTAGAGTTATCCTCTGTGCCGCGCTGGAAGCCCACGTAGCTAGTTAGTGTGCGCGGCGCCATTATTGTTTTTGTTTGTTCTCCGCTACTGCGCATGTCCAAATTTACGTGCGGGGAGCAGCGCGGAGGTGGGGGTCAAAGCAGAGGGGGATTTCACACCTTTCCCCTCTCGCTGGTGTGAAAGAGAGCCCCCGCTGTGCAGCGTTTCTGAGTTGTCCCACTTTGCAGGCTGGATCTGAACACTTACGTTTTCACCCCCCTGGAACACAGTCTTCGTATGAACGGTTGGTAGCAACCGACATCCAACTATACCGTTTTACTGCCACATTGTCTCCGTGTAAACTCAGCCTTAATTGCATGTTGCATGCAATTTATGACATCATATGAAATACTATAAAATAAAATGGGTGTTTTAGGAATCTATTGGTTCTCACTATTATAATGTTGCAGTGTGCAAGTTTATCTGCTTCAAGCTCAAGCCCGACCCTTATGTTCAGCATTAGTCTGGGTTCAGACTAAGTCCAAATAAGACACTTCCTGTCGCCTTGCGTCACTCTGTTAGAAGTGAGCCGCTTTTCTCCAACTCAAGTTTATTTGCGAACAGTTTAAAACAGTGATACGCATGTTTTCCACATGTAAAGTTTCTCTCCAATAATGTCTGTTGAAATATGTTTTGTTTTGCTCTCTGCTGTTGAATAACTGTCATAAGGAGCACGAAAATATGAAAATAGAGTATGCAGCCAGCCTTGATGTTTATTCATTGAACTGAATTTCTCCATTGTGAGATAAAACATTTATTGATTGATTAGAATCATGTCACAAGTTAAACTTTATCACAATTTTTCTAGACTTCTACCTTCTCAGGCTATTATCAAAGATGTTACTGCCGCTCATGGGGTCCACTCAAAAACGCGTCAAAAAGAGGGAGTAAAAATAAAGATTAAAAAGAACCAAAACAACCTCACAATGACAAGGCAAACGTTAGCGTTGAGAAACAGATGCTGCGGCGGGGGCCGTTTCCGTGATGACCTCTGCACTTCCCCCACGTACATTTGGACGCAGTAGAACGTAAACAACAATGGCGGGGGATCGACCAATGCTACGTGTGCTTCGCTGACGAAGGAGGATTCTACTCCTTCGCCCAAACCAAACCACAGCTGTAGTTTCACTTTTCACGGCTGCTGTTAAAGAAAGATTCTTGGTTGGTTCTTTCCCGTCTTTGCGGCGGCCTGAGGAGGATGTGTGTCGTGTTGTAAAATTCTACAGCCCCCTACTGGCCCGGGGGATAGAAATACATCAATTTCCATCATGGTCTAGACGCTGTGCACTTCGAATAAGCAGTCCCTGTGCTCCTCAGAGTCAGAGTAATTATTACGTATATACTGTAGCTTCCTTTACACTTTACACCATTTCCATGCAGCGAGAATATGTTCTGTTACGTGGCTGGAAAAGCTTTCATCTTATTCTGTGCACCAAATTATCACAGAAAAGAGAATGAACTGCAGCAAAAACTAGTTTCACCCGAGATCAGCTCAGGAACCAGCAATACTCACACACTGGTCCGTCTTTGATGGATTACTGAGAGCAAAGGCAACAAAGAGGGGCCACTATTTCTGCAGAGATTTGTAAAAAAAAAAAAAAAATTTTATATATATATATATATATATATATATATATATATATATATATATATATATATATATATATATATATATATATATATATATAATGCATAAGCACGAATAATGGCTGTGAGAATTGTCATGGTAAAAAACAAAAATGCTTCAAAGCTTGGCACAAATGTATGGATTGCTTCTTGTTCATGAGAGTGCAGTCCTACCATGTGTAAACTGTGGTCCATGATCATTTCCTACATGTATGTCTGGGTCTGATCGATGTGGCTGCAGTTTCCTCGGTTGAATCCCCTCCAACCAGTCAGAGAGCGGGGGAGGCGGGTGTTGTAGGTCGGTGTCGATGACGTCAAGAGTCTGCACCATATAAGCTGGTTGTAGTTTGGCGGAAAATGCGATAGAAAAATGATCTGTTCTGCTTCAGCTCCAAATAAGGAGAAAGAAAGAAATTGATGCTGGAGCTAGAGTTCCGTTAGTGGCAAAGGAGATGGCTAAAGCTAGGCTAAATGTTAAGGCTAGGCTCACTCACTCGAGCACATTACACACGTCACAGTAAACTCAGATGCCATCGTTTCAATTTGCAAAAGGAGTTAACCCAGAGACCAGATGAAAAGACCAGAGGACGAGACCTTTGCAAATGTATTCCAATGTGGTTTTACTGAAAATGGCAAGTGAACTGAATCTGAAGCTGTTTCTGTCCCACTCCAACACAATTTTATTTTCTACTTTTGTATTTGTGCATGTGCTAAACTTAAACATAAACATAAAAACTCACCAGATTCTTGCGTTTTTCAGGGACAGCACTGACGTCCACTGGTTCACGTTCAAGAGCGTTGACAAAGCGGGCCTCAGCCACGCCTATGGCACAGATCACATGGACCCACCTGGACACACAACAGAAGGGTGAATGAATTAATACTTTGTTTTGAGCCATAGCAAACAATAACAAAGAACAACAAAAATAGAAAAAGTAACAATACATGATATTATACAAATATACAGTATTCTTGGGTTTCATATGATGTCGGGGCAGTGGCGCGAATGACATACGTGGGACAGGACCGGACTGGACTGGACGTGACGTACACTGCAGTCTGCCGGGTTTATACATGGAGATATAGAAGACGCGCTGTCAAAATGCCCTCTTTTTGTGCGGTGTACGCTTGTAGCAACCGTGCAAATAGAGAGAAAGACAAGAGTTTGTTCCGTGTTCCAACTTTGGTCTCATATAAAGTAGGACACTTTGAAAATAATCACTGAAATGAGGCAGGCGAGGTGGATGAAGGCTTTCCCAGATAAGCGCCCCCTGCAGGCCACCCCAATGAAACGCAGCAATTTGTCCTGTTACATTTTCCAAAAATACCCAAAATCAAGATTCTTGAGAAATATTTTTTAGTACTCCCTTAGAATTGAGTGTCCCCGATTATGACTGTTACAACGTACACCGTACAGGAGGAGAGCCTTTTGACTCCAAACAGACTTTACATGGTTTTCAATGGGAGCAAAACTGTCCCATCTCTGCTCATGCGCCTCCTACTGGCCAGGTTCACGAAACACAAGAATGTTTTGTTTTATTAACAAAAATCCAGTTTAAAAAGGAGTGGGGAGAAGTTAAGACTTTAAATCTCCCACCCCCCATTTATTATTCTAAATTAACTTAAATGATGAAGTCATTTAAGTCACTATCAACAATTATTATTATTACTTTATTTATACAGTGTATGTATAATAGGATATTGTTATGGGCCAGGCCCTTACTGTCCAGGAGAGGGTGCTGTCTCTGTTTGTCTGCCTTCTCTGCCGTCTCCTCCTTTGTAAAGGGTCACACCTGCACCATGCCACACCCCTCATCAGTGGACCTTTTCAGCTGTGAGCTGAGAGCTGCTCACTCTCTCCTGTCTCGTTTGGTCCTGTCCTGGTGGGCTCTACCTGGAGCCAACATGTTAAATCCTTTTTGTGCACATTTTAGTTTGTCTTTTGTTTATGCACCACATTCACTGCACACCACACACTGGCTTTTAATGCACTCATACACCTGCACCACACACTAATTACTACATGCTCATACCTTGTTTTTGTTCATGTTATACTCATCTCATGTTATAATTAAATATACTTTTTGCACTTTTTACCCCCGTTTCGCCTCCCTATTTGTTATGGCCCTGAGCCAGTGGTAACAAGTTGGGGGCTCGTCTTATGAAGGCCCGTAAAGCCTAGTGTATACTTGCGCGGCGTGGCTTACGTTAGCGGTTGCGGTGGACCTACGTAAGCACAATTGATGTTATACTGCCGCGTTCCCCTTACGGAGTTTTGAGGAGAATGTTGTAATCCCACAACAAACCACATGAGGGCGATCACACAGGAGCGGTCCCATTTACGCTGCTACTTTGTCCTCTTCAGAACAACAATAGCAAACAAAGCTGTTTGAGCTCATTACACGTGTTTCTACTGTAGGTTTATGTGATAGTTTTATGGATTCATTATTTTATAAGTCATTTCAACTGTGATGCTGTGAATAAAGACACAGTTCTTGTTGGAAACGTAGTTATTATTAAATAGTTTTCAGCACAAACAGCAAAACAATAATGGTGGTAAATATCTGAGACAAACATGAACGATTTACGAGTGCAGGAGGAAAGCAACAAACGTAGCTACGATTCAAACAAAGACAGGAACAGTGCAAAACAAACGACTGCACAGTTTATAAGTTATATATATGTTAGATCAGGGTTTCTCAAACTGGGGTACGCGTACCCCTAGTGGTACACGGGCGCCTTCTAGGGGTACGCCATAGAATCTGTGAAAAAAAAAAAATCTGTGAAAAAAAAAATACTTTTTTTTTTTTAAATTTTACCAGGAAAGTCCCATTGAGATTAACTCATTCTCAGCCATGGATGTCATTTGAGGACAACATTGTTTTTCAATCTTTTCCTGTCAGTCTGTGTCCCCTGTATCATACAGTCTGGGGTTTGGCTGTAGACAGTATTTTATTAAGCTAGCAGGTGGCAGCAGAACTCCCTGGTTTGGTCAAAGATCACTCTGAGCACTCTGAGCAGGAGAGACAGAGGTGAAGCAGACATGGAGTAATATAGTCAGGGTCAGGCTACATTTGGAGGCAGTTTGAGCAGTAAATGTGTCTCCAGAGCTGACAGAGACCATGTGGAGGGTCATAGCAGCAGACCATGTGGAGGGTCAGGGCAGCAGACCATGTGGAGGGTCAGGGCAGCAGACCATGTGGAGGGTCAGAGCAGCAGACCATGTGGAGGGTCAGAGCAGCAGACCATGTGGAGGGTCAGAGCAGCAGACCAGCGGAGCACCCCAAAAAAGCCACAGAAAAGTGGACTATTGCTAAAACTATCACTGAGTCCACACCAGGAGCCAGCAGCAAAGTCCAATTATGGTCACAGACTAAAAAGACGCTCTGTAGATGTAACCACACAAAAACACACAAATGCGTGCATTAACGCACATACATGCACGCCCAAACACACAAAGACACACAGCAGTATTCCATTGCACTTATAATTATAGTATAAGTATTCACTTTGATTTATTGTCATTTATAGTGTTTATCATTGTTATTTTGCTTATCTCTGATTTACTCTTGATGACATAAATATAGCGCCACCTAATGGATGAATACTGGCCATTCTATCTGCCATAGTTTGTCATGGGCTCTACTTTCAATATGTACATTTTGACATTTTTTGGATGAGTACATTTTGAAATATTTGAGCAACACTTTGTGGATGTGAGTGTGTGCCATAAAACGTATTATTTTGCATCAAAAAAACTTTCTCATAATGTGTTGTTGCTGTTTTCTAACATGTGTGATCCTGGACATGTTTGAGGAGATGCTAAAGTCAAACTAAATAGTTTTACAATCCCTTTTCTGCAGGTTCGTCTGTTTTCACAAACACCTCATTTTCTCATGTTTTTGTCTAAGACTGGTGCTTTTTGTCACACTCCCCTCTTTTCGACTGGAGATCACAGGAGAACGAAACAAACTAAGAACAAACTTATTTTTGCTGCTGAAAGTAGACAGTCCTGTCTTTCAGACTCTGGTTTCATATTTTTCATAGCACACAATATTCTGTGAGTCTTAAAAATCAGTGAAGTCATAAAAAAATGGCTGGCAGTCAATGAGAACCTCTTTTTCGTGTTCAAAAATTACATAAAATTATAAAACAGTCACATACAGATGATAAAACGGTCACATACAGGTTATAAAACAGTAACACACAATTTCATAAAATTACGGATTATAAAAACAGTTACATTTCACTGAAGATGTCTCAATCTGGATCTAAAAGCATTCAAGGAAATAAGATCAGATAATTTCTAGTCTTTTTGCAACACGTTCCATGTAGAAGGAGCAGCAAAAACAAAAGTTTTTTTTTCCCAGTTCTGTGCAAAAGGAACAGAGATCAACAAAAGATCATTTGATCCAAACCATATGAACATGTCTCTGTGAGTAAACGACAGATGTAAGAGGGCAGCAGAGCAAGCCTTAGAAACTAAAGTGCACCAGAGTCCAAACCTTCTGTGGACAAAGATCCCACTCCAGAATATCATTCACAGTGAGGCTTTGCAGTTTGTAATGAATTAAACATTTAAAAAACATTTTTTCCTATATTTAAGCGCAGTCTTACTGTTGAAACGGTGTAAAACATTACATTAAATATACTTCTTTAGGAATTAAACCTCTGCCTTGTTTTTGATGAATACTTCGGCTTAGAGCGCTACTGTGTGGTGTTGGTCATTTGAGGGGGTACTTGGTGTGAGGGGGTACTTGGTGTGAAAAGTTTGAGAACCACTGTGTTAGATAGTCCACAGTCCCCTGTATATCAGGCTCTGAGCCCAAACTGCTTTTCCTTCGAAGCACAAAGCTCTCTGCTCCATAGTGCCTCGCCCATGCTCCTGCTGCAGCCGCTCTGTGCTTCCTTCCAATACACACACACGGACCAATCACAGCGGAGATTCCTTGCGGCGACCCTTACGTAGTTAGAAAATTTCGATGCTGCGCGGCAGGCGACGTAAGGGCCTTGCGGTGACCAACGCGTTGGGCAAGTGACGTCACGTCACCTCCGTAAGCTCCGCGCCGCGCGAGTATAAACTAGGCTTAACAAGTTGGGGGCTCCGTCCTAAAAACCCACGTTTGTTTAAGGTAAATATAATTTTGAGTTGGCTGTAATATCTTTTTGTAAACTGGTTTTGTTAGTGAGCGCTTTGGTTAGCGCTGCATTTCTGGTGCTTTAGTCTGGATGTTAAAGAGCGACTAAACACCAAATAAATAATTTTTTAACTCAAACTGTATAAAAGTTTATTGTGGTGCTCTCTACATATCCTGGTCATTTTTTTGACATTTGAGTGCAGATTAGATAAAATCTCACTTTTGAGCCTAAAAACGTCTGTGTGGCGCCCTCTCAACCTTTTCGGTGGCACTACATTTGAATTTGGTCCTGGCCTCTCCATTGACTCTAATAGGGCTGGAAAGTCTCGTCCCAGAAGCACTTCCGGTTCATTGCTCGGATACAAAAAAACCGTCAGCTGTTCGAAGAGGCGGTTTAAGTGAATGGTGCATAATGCTCTGCTTTGTTTTCGGCTGTAATCATCACAGTTTACGCGACACATGTTCATTCTTTAGGTTTCCCAAAGACCAACTGAAGCTGTGGGAAAAGCTATGCAGTTCTGATAAAATATTTTGTCTGATTTCAGAGACAGTTAACTTGAACATGTATTCAAGCTAACTTGTAGCTAATGCTAACCTGTAATAGTGCGCGGCCAAGCCTTTAATTGTGGCTTGTATTTTAAGATAAGAAACTTTATTGATGTCACACAGGATAAATATTGTCTCTCAAATATTTATCTATTTGAGAGATAAAGGAGGAACATATTAACACGTATTAAATAACATTTAACAAATGTTCAAATAACAGAAAACGGACAATCATTCGTCTTAAATGAATAGGTAGCCCAACTACATCATGTTATTTTTGACAGCACAGCAAAAAGGAAAAAGGCCCAATATGAAGCTGCAGTGAGTGTGAAGTGGAGAAGGAGCTGATGAACAGATAGAAAACTGATCATTCATATACATTGGCTTATAACCAAAGCAGCAAAGATAGCTGTAAGGGACAACATCAATTTATTTGCATAGGAATAGTGTTTCTATATTTTCTTTCTGATGCGTGATAGTGGATTAAAATACAATGAGTTTGAACCATAGACTGTATGTTTGAACACGGCCCTGTGCCTTTCTCATCTCCCCGTCATATGGAAACGTCAGGACATGGCCAGTTCACAGCTAATTCCGACCGCTCACTCAGTTTTTCTGTCCCAGAGACGAAATGTCTCCAAAATAACACAGGAAAGTCCATTAACGAGGAATAAGTCAGCGATCTCCGCACCATAAAACTGGCACGTGTGGTTTGTTTGTATCCACGGGTGGAAACCTCGCAAAATCTCGCACTTCCGCTTTCCAGCCCTATTCTGTGTGACGTCAGTTTGTATGTGTGACGTGCGTCTGTAATAGTAACGTCACACATACACGTTATGTGTGACGTGATATAATATAAATATCACGTTATAGTGATATAAACCAATTCAACTCACACACACACCCTAGTAGCAGGTTGGAGTATTCTGGCACCATCTAGTGGATTCAAATTGAATTACATGAGTTGACAATCACTGCTGCTGAGAAATCAATGGCTTAGGTTCAGGTGTGTAGCTCTACAATTATCTTAGTGTGTAAACAAGGGTGGAATGAGACTTTCTGGTGTGTAAACTATTGCTTTAAGCAGCAATGACAACTGTTTTCTCGTGTCACTAGTGAGCTGTCAATCACAGCCCAGACCACGCCCAACTCTGAGCTCCCCTTGTCCCTTGATCCTCCAGGCAACGCCCCTTTTAGAGAGAATTTGCAAATGTTCATGTGGCCGAAGTAAGGCTGGTCACAGGTGTTTAGTCGCTCTTTAAGAGTGGGTCGTAGCTTTCCCTTTTCCCTACATCGGCTCGGGAGCGCGCCGTGGTTACTTGATTGGCAGCTTGGTCGTCTTGTTTACCATCGGTATCAGGCGCATAAGAACCCATAGCCATGCTTCACGAAGACTAGGGTTGAGTTAGTAAGCTTTTGGTTAGGTAGTTAGCGGGTGATAATGGAATTGTATGGGTTTTCATTAAAATGAATGAGAATATAATCTAGAGATAAAATAGTCTAGACAACTTGGGGCTTGACCCAATTCAGGTGTTTGAAACCAAGTTAATAATTATCCGCATCGTCCCCATTGAGGTGTTTTGTGAAAATTATGTGGCAAGACGTTGTCCAAAAAGTGGTTAATGTGTAACTTCACCTAGTTTTGGGGCTTTTCCATGTGTGAAGGTGTGTTATTTATTTCACAGCAGATAAGCTGCCTGCAGGAGTATCGAGCAGGACATGATTTTGGGTTGCAGAGGACGCAGATGCCTCCTTCGCCGCCATAAAACCATCCCCTCCTTGTTGCATGCAAGTATAAAACTATTACCTTGTTTGTTGTGTGCTTTTGCCTAGGTACTGTAGTTTTGAACTAGCTTTAACAGCAGGGTATCCTTGGCTTTGTAGTACATTAGTAGGTTATCGCTTAAGCTTCAGGGGGTCTTTTTGTTATCATGGATGAAGTGGTTGAAGATTTTCTGGAGTCACCATGTGAGAGTAGTTTGGAGCTCTGCACTAAAAGACATTTAATTGCAATTGCAGAGTGTTACAAGGTTGATACTGGGAATTCAACTGTACTGAAGAGTGTTCTAAAGAGCAATTTAAAGGAAAAATTATTTGGAATGGGCATTTTGGTTTCACCTGTGGGTGTGACTTGTTTGACTTTGGAAGAGCAGAAAGAGTTGCTCTTGTTGAGATTGGACGCTGAAAGGGAATTTGAGAAAATGAGGTAGAGGGTTGAATTAGCTAAACTTGACATTGAGCGACAGAAACTGGATTTGAAGAGACAGGAAATGCAGAGTAGTCCTAGGTCTGAACATACAAAGGATGAACTTAGTGACTTGAAGCTTGTTCCACGTTTCAATGAAGGGGATCCTGAAACGAAAGCTTTGCAGTTCTCAGCAGTGACTTTCACTGGCTCAGATTCCAGTTGTGGGAATGGCTTTTAAAGTAATGGGGGTTCCATGTCATGAAGTTGTTCTGCATTGTAATTTTTTTCCCAGGAGGAGGTGTCTATGGGAGTGCGCCCAGCATTGCCATTAGATGTAAGTAAGTAAGTAATGTTTATTTATATACCGCCTTTCACAGACAAGGGTCACAAAGCAGTTTACAAACTGGCGTAACTGATCTTGGGCAATGATATTGCAGGTAGCCGGGTCTGGGCTGATGTACCTCCTCCAGTCCAGGTGTCTGATTCGCCTGTGGTATGTAGTAACCCTGATGAAATTGAGAGGCAGGTTCCAGAGGGGTTTACTTTTTGTGCGTTTACACGTTCGAAATGAGTGGGACCTGAAAGTGAGGAAGATCTTGCTGACAATGAATTCCCTGTGCCGGTTCCTGTACCTGGTGGAAGAAGTTTTTGTTTCTGTTCCTAACAATATTTCAGTGCTCGTTCCTCCCTGTTCGGTGACACACGACGTCTTGGTGGTGAAGCAGAAGTCTGTTGCTTTGGAGGGATTAGTGGGTGATCCTGTGCACCCGGTGGTGGTTTCTTTCAATTGTTGTGATGTGTGTTACAGATCGGTCACGACCAGAGCAGCCATCGTGGGGTCAGGAACACTTATGGCCATAGCGGGTTTATTTCTTCTGTCATTCCACACTCAAGTCTAGAGCTAAATGCCAAAGAGATGCTAGGCTCTGAGGTGTGTGACTGGTCCTATTGAGAGTGCAACGGTACAATTTGGACTTTCTCTACTGCATTTTGGTTGGAAGCTGCTGGAGAAGGAAGTACCGTATGTGGTGGTGTTGCTGTTGATTCTCACTCTAGCTGGGCTTCACAGTATTTGCTGGTGCCAAGCTCTGATGAAGCAACTGGGGACAACAGGGACTGTTCTGGTGGGAGCGAGAATGCTTCAGCCCACCGTGCAAGCGACACTGGGACGGCACGGTGGAGACCCCAAGTCCCGGGGCCAGCGCTTTTTCTAAGATACATGGCTTGAATCTACTTCGACGGTCATACATGTTTGGAGAAAATGTCAGTTACTATGGATGGAACGTCTTTTGGAGAGGGTGCCATCTGTTTGCAGGTCCACACCTGCACCATGCCACACCCCTCATCAATGGTCCTTTTCACCTGGGATTTGGGAGCTGCTCACTCTCTCCTGTGCTGCTGTCTCATTTGGTCCTGTCCTGGTGGGCTCTACCTGGAGCCAACATGCTTATTCCGTATTTGCACATTTGAGTTTGTCTTTTGTTTTATGCACCACATTCACTGCACACCACACACTGGCTTTCAATGCACTCATACACCTGCACCACACACTGATTACAACATGCTCACACCTCATACCTTGTTTTTGTTCATGTTATAAAAAATATTGTTATAATAAATATTGTTTCCTTAATACCTTATAGGTCTTTGAGAATCACAGATTGTCATATGGTGATGATCATACCGACATCATATTCATATTTATAATTTTCTAAATCATGTATATTGTATTGAGCCCTTGCATGAAACGTCCCGGCCACGCCCACTCTCCATGACTGAAGGCGTAAGTCTAACTGCAAGCCTTCGGAAACTTTACCAAAACAACCTTTCAGCGAATAACAGCCAAAACTGATATTTGGGGGTGCGGTTGGTTGTACTAACAGGCAAGCCAAATGTGTCCTTTTATCTGATACCTGCTTGTCATGAAGACTATGGCCAGCGGCAATCAACCAAAAGGACTGGGAGCCATCCAAGTACACTTTTTACAAGATAAATCAATCAGAATTTTGTATTTAATCTATTTCCATTAATTCATTTAGAGGACCATGAAACAACAAACGCTTGAAGTCAAACGTGTGCTCTTACTGTCCTGTATGTGCGCTGCAAGATTGAAATTTCCCCACTGTGGCACAAATAAAAGATCTCTTATCTTAGACGACAGTTGCGTTTCAATATGTTTGGCTGTAGACAGAAAAGTGCATGGCTAATGTGCTAATGCTACCAGCTAATTTTACATATAAATCTGCTCCAGGCTAAAGGGATGCATTGTTAACGACATAATGATAACGATCATGTGGAGTGAACTCGGGCAAAATTGGACATTTAATCAATAAAATTGACTGGGGGAGAAGGTACGAGTCAACATCCAGCTCAGCCATCCTTCACTCCAAATACCGCTCTTTGAGCATTAAGATGTCCTACTTTCACCGAAAACGTAATCGAACATGTGCTTGAAGCCACGTCTGGATTTATGAGAGGAGTGTCAGTTTTTAAGAGTTGTAGTCCGCTTTGCTCTCGCCGCAATGCTAGTTTTCACTACCTCCGGCGTAAGCTCCTTCACAATCACGTGACTGGATGACGTCGATGCATCTGGTCTATCCATCTATCCATTTTCTTCCGCTTTATCCGTTGCCGGGTCGCGGGGGCAGCAGTCTAAGAGACGCCCAGACTTCCCTATCCACACACACTTCCTCTAGCTCGTCCGGGGGGAGCCCAAGGCGTTCCCAGGCCAGCTGAGAGACATAGTCCCTCCAGCGTGTCCTAGGGCTTCCCAGGGGCCTCCTCCCGGTGGGACGTGCCCGGAACACCTCCCCAGGGAGGCGTCCAGGAGGCATCCGGAACAGATGCCCGAGCCACCTCAACTGGTTCCTCTCGACGTGGAGAAGCAGCGGCTCTACTCCGAGCTCCTCCCGTATGACTGAGCTCCTCACCCTATCTCTAAGGGAGCGCCCAGCCACTCTGCGGAGGAAGCTCATTTCGACCGCTTGTATCCGCGATCTCGTTCTTTCGGTCATTACCCAAAGCTCATGACCATAGGTGAGGGAGGGAACGAAGATTGATCGGTAAATCGAAAGCTTTGCCTTTCGGCTCAGCTCCCTCTTTACCACAACGGTCCGATACAGCGACCGCATCACTGCGCACGCTGCACCGATCCGCCTGTCAATCTCACGCTCCATCCTTCCCTCACTCGTGAACAAGACCCCGAGATACTTGAACCCCTCCACTTGAGGAAGGACCTCTCCACCCACCTGCAGAGGGCAAAGCACCTTTTTCCGGTCGAGCACCATGGCCTCAGATTTGGAGGTGCTGATTCTCATCCCAGCCGCTTCACACTCGGCTGCAAACCGCCCCAGTGCATGCTGCAGGTCCTGGTTCGCTGGAGCCAACAGGACAACATCGTCCGCAAACAGCAGAGATGAAATCCTGTGGTCTCCAAACCGGACCCCCTCCGACCCCTGGCTGCGCCAAGAAATTCTGTCCATAAACACAGTGAACAGAACCGGTGACAAAGGGCAGCCCTGTCGGAGGCCAACATTCACAGGGAACAGGTCTGACTTACTGCCGGCAATGCGAACACAGCTCTGGCTCCGGTCATACAGGGATCGGATGGCCCTCAGCAGAGGACCTCCGACCCCGTACTCCCGGAGAACCCCCCAAAGGACACCCCGGGGAACACAGTCGAACGCCTTCTCCAAATCCACAAAGTACATGTGGACAGGTTGGGCGAACTCCTATGAACCCTCGAGTATCCGATGGAGAGTATAGAGCTGGTCCAGTGTTCCGCGACCGGGACTAAAACCACACTGCTCCTCCTGGATCCGAGATTCGACCAGCCTCCTCTCCAGAACCTTGGAGTAGACCTTATCTGGGAGGCTGAGGAGTGTGATCCCACGCATCTGGTCTATATAATTTAAATAGGATTATAAAACATCTAATAGAAATTTGAATATATAGTGATGTTATATGTGAGTTACATTTGATAATGGGCTCTATGCACGCACCACTTCCGCGTTCTAGCTACAACCCCACTTCACCTCCTGTTCGCGGGAAACGGCTTGAGTTTCACTGGAGTTCAGCGGTGGTTTACACGAGTTTCCCAAATAATGCTCAAACGGGAATTAAACTGAGGATACTGGGAATTTTTGGGACACAGCAGTGCTCTTTGATTATAAAAAGCACAAAGTTTATAAATCTGAGTGGCCACAGTCGAAGCTCTACCTCAGAGAGAAAGCACAGTGACACTTTTGGGTCAGTCTCACAGCTGAATGTATCAATCAGTTACTAAAAAACGTCACTAGAGGCCATAGGATAGCATAGGCAGGAAGTGAACGGGCTGATCTTTGTTAACAGGAAATGACGTCACGCCTCCCCGTGCATATAGCCCATTGTCGGATATAGTTCATGTTTTTCAAACCATTCACTGTTGATTGCCTTGTTGGGAGATAAGAAACTTTATTGATCTCACACAGGAGAAATTTACACTGTAAATACATCTCCAGATTAACACACTTTTCCTGATGTTTAAAAGTACAAACCTATTGTCAGTGGTTTTCTTCAGAGCACCTCCTCTTAAGTTACACAGACAGCACTCCTAAAAACACACACAAGTTAAAATTACATACAGTTCACATTGCTTAAGTAAGAAATATACTATACTTAATAACTTTAAAACATGTTTACGACCAAAATGTATGATTTATGATAGTTTCACAAGTTTAATCAGACGTTCCACCTCTTTATAATAATTAGGGATACATCAAAGCGCTGCCATGTCTAATTATAAATGATGAGAGTTGAGAGATTTCAACAGTGGTACACAACAGTATTTCCTATATTTTATTCAGATGGCTAAATGAGCTGTCGGGGTGTGCCTTTTATGGTAAGGACTTATTATAAAAAGGTCAAATCTGAAACTGAATTTACCAAAAACTCTAAGATTCTGCTTCACTTTTATCGCTGCACCACTGAAAGTTTGACATCACAGCCAAAGAGAGGAGACCAGAGAGAGAGACCGGAGAGAGGTGCTCTGTCTGTTCTGGAGGTTCTTTATGAATCCAGACTTTTAAACCGAGCTCTTAGAATAATCATTGAATCTTCTGGTCCCTGGAAAAGCTATGTTCCAGCTTCTTCCCTCTGGCAGAATTTATCGTTCGTTGAGATGCAGGACATCTCATTTTGCTAACATCTTCTTTCAACAAACTATCAGTTTAAACAGAGCAGTTTAAAGGACAACTCACCCTCAAATCCACTTTTTTTTTGCTGATTAACGGTATAAAATGAGTGTCCAATAGTGTTGTCTACATATCCTGGTCATAATTTTGTCACTTTGGTGCAAATTAGTTGAAAGTTAAACTTTCTGCCTAAAACCGTCTGTGAGGCGCCATCTGCTGGCGACAAGTATTGCTACATTTGAATTTTGAATCTGGCGCCAACACTGGCGCGGCAGCAAGACCTGACGTCTGAAGCAAGACCTGACGTCAGCAGCCCCCCGCCCAGAGCAATGTAAACAGCCCAGTCTCGTTCACGCCCCCTTTAGTCCTCCAGGCTACGCCCATTTAGAGGAAGATTTGAACAGGAAATGTGAGTGACGTAAGCTCCGAGGAGCGGGGGTGAGAACCACTTTAATAATCTTGCACTTGTTGAAACTATGTATTATAATTTATAACTAAATTCTGAGAGTGGATGTTTTCCACATGGCACAGAGCAGTTACTCACCACAGTAAATTCACCAGCTGCACACCGGGAGCAGTTCCAGTTATCGCTCACAGAGTCCGGCTTCACACCATAACAGCCTGAGAAAGGAAAGGAAAGACTTGTCACCTTCAAGCTTCACAAGTTAAGGTACAGCTGCAGAACATATATTCAGTGAACGCAGATGCAAAATGGAGAATGGAGCGTTTTTCACAAATGGACAGACTCGACTCCTCTCTTTCGGCTGTTTACTCCGACACAGAGGCGGTTTCTGTCAGAGACTTGTTTCTGCTTCATGCGCTCTTATCAATAGTAAGCTCCGCAGCTGAGCCCTGCTCCGTCCTGGATGACTAATGAACTGGTGTTTTTGAAGGTGCACTTCAGCTTTGGGGATAATCAGAGCCCAGAGGGAGACTGTGCCTGTCTGGACAGAGACGGTAATGGGTTTGGTGGAATAACACTTTTGTGGCCCACTAAATGTAACTGTGTAAACTACAGATGGATTTTTTGTCTTCATAGATTGTAAATTTCTCCATTGCGAGATCAATAAAGCTTAAATTATCTTAAGATATAGGTTGTGTTTATGTTTATATAAAGATATTTTTGGGATAAAAAGTCTAAACTTGGGCGGCACAGTGGCTAAGTGGTGAACACTCCTGCATCTCAGCAAGGTCCTTTGAATACCAGTCGGAACATAGCCTTTCTGAGTGGAGTTTGCATGTTCTCCCTGTGTCTGCGTAGGTTTCCTCTAGGTGCTCCAGTTTCCTCTACCACTAAAAACATGTACAATAGGTCTGTGCCTCCTGCACTGGCCCCTCCCATCTCTGTGTGGAGTGAGAGACAAAAGCCCACAATTGTAAACCGCTGTGACTATATAGATAAAGATTACTACTTATTAAATGTTTTTTCAGCGCCACATTTTTGGCCAGCGATTACATTTGCTAAACATTCCTCTTGCTCCGGCCTTAAAATTCTGGATAGAACCAGACCAGAATACTTTACTATTGGACTCTTCACCAAACTACAACCTGCCCGTTTGGCGCAAACTCTTGACGTCACCCACATCTAACTACAACACCCACCTCCCACGCTCTCTGATTGGTCGGATGGAATTCAACCGATTATAATCGCAAACACAGGGACAGACCCAGACGTTACATGCAGGGAATGATGATTGAGCGGAGAGTACGGATGGATAAGATCAGGCTAATATAGATCTGACTTTTGACGGATTTCTTAACTGCACTACACCACAAATATAGACTATAGGCACTTTGAAATGTTGTGATGTCACATGAATGCAACGTCTTTCAGGAATAATAAGTAATTGTAACCACAGTGTTTGAGCTTAGACCAAAGTCAAGATGACCTGAAGCGGGAACCACAAACAAGAGCAGCATCATAAGAATACAGTTTGTTTGCTTTACTGTAGTGAGTCTTCATCTTAACCAAGTGATTCAGAAACATTCTCGGCCAAGTGTTACACAAAATGAAATGTGGACTTACTGGCATGAACCTGAAGGTGGCAGGACGAGCAGCCAATCAGAGGACTGGTGCCGTCCTCTCCGATGTAAGAATTTGTGGGTAGAGGCTCTGTGTTCTCTGTTCCAGCACTAAAACACATTTCCGGAACAATCGGGCGAGTTCTGGTCCCAAGGGTTTTTAAATGATCTCTTGAAGGATGTTTTCCGGGCTGAAAATAAAGCAGATATATAAAACTCGTCCTACTCTAAAAGAAAGGAGACAAAAGCGTGTTGTACCTTCATATAGGGACAGAACATGGAGCAGACCGCACAGTGTGGGCCGAGTCCTGACACGGCAGAGTTGAAGTTTTTCTCCGTCAGGAAGTTTGGCGAAACATTCTGCCATAGGTGCTGTTGTTTCTTCATCCCATTGTCCAGTGACATATGAGATGGGAAATCTGTTGGTACATTGTAAATGACGAAAAATATTACACATAGTAAACGTTTTTCACTCAAGTATTCTATCAATTGGGCATCATAAATTCCAGACTCAATTTGATATACAGCCATTTTAAATAAAAATGCATTTTCAGTAGAGCAGACCTTTGTCACTGGTCAGTTCCTGTTTCACAATAGATAACGGCGACCGCATCGGGGGCTTGCTCAGTGGGTGGCGTCGGCTTTTCTTCACCTCCGTTGGCATTTGGATGTTGGGAAAACTTGACTGTGAAAAGCAAAGATAATGATGAGTTTAGAACGATTATTAGTAAAAAACTGTAAAGAAAGCATTTTTACCGGAGGATTATTTACGTCCTCAATTTCGTCTCTCAGGTCGAGGCCTGTAAAGCCAGATTTAGCAAATGCCTGAAACTCTTCCTCAAACCCAGTGATAGCGCTTTGGAGATGTGCCATTTTCCGCTGCTGCTTCATTTCATTCTTTAACTCAACTTCTAAAAAAGTAGAAAACACAGGATGTTGAGTTTATATTTACTCACTGTAAATGAGTGTTAAATGACTCACCGTGAATGGCCTCTGCTGCTCTGGCTGCAGCCTGCTCCTTCAGCTCGATGGCCTCCAGGGTCAGCATGGCCTCTCTGGTGAGCCGCTCTTCACGCTCCTGTCTGCGCTGGGCCTCGCGCTCTTCCACTTGTTTCATGTAAGTCGCAGAGTCCATCTCTATTCCTTCTTCTGCCAAAAGCTTCACCTCCTCAAGCTTGAGCCGTCTGAACTGCTTCATCTTCTGCAATGCCCTAAAAGCACAACACACACTTTTATACAGTGTTCAGTGTGTGTCAGAGCTGGGACGGTTAGATCTCTTACTTGCGAAGAGCAATAGCCTTGTACGCCACACGGCTTTTCCTCCATTCATCCAGTTCAGGACTGTCCAGCTCCGTGGGCTTCAGGTGGTCCACTACAGTGGTGTCTCTGCCCTGTTTCCACAGCTCATAGCGATCAGGCTGCAGGCAGCGCACAAACACATCCATGGAAATCTTGACCATGTCCTTTCGGCAGGAACACTAAAGGAAAAAAAAGAACAGAGGACATTTTGATTTCATGTGAAACACAAAAAACGGCAAAATCCTCTTTTCTGCTGCAAACATGTGGTACAGTAAACCATCCATTTATGCATATTCACAAATCCAAGTCTACATTCTATAGGGAAAAGGAGGAAATTAAAAAGAGGCTTGAGGAAAAAAAGATGAATTGACTGTTTTTTCTGCCTTTCTGGTTGTATTACTTTCTGTCTATATTATTTTCTCGAGTTGTGCTGAGAGCCTATGTTCAATTACTGGAAACACAGCAGCTTGCCGGCCCCAAGAAAAACAATATCCAGCCTACATCTCATCCAGACACCACTTGACAGACGGAAACATTACAATATGGTGTTGGTTGGAGGGAGGTGGAAGGGAGGGCAGAGGGGACATGCCTTCAGTGTTATTGGTATCAGCAACAAAAACATGACAAATAAATGTTACTTGTACAGTAATTGTATGTGTAATTTGCATTAGCACGCGCTTATTTTACTCTTTGATTCAGTGTTATGGATGGTTGTTCTTGTTAGCCCCAAGGGCCTCGGCTGCCACCACTTTATTACCCCATAAATACTTAATTAGAAAAGAGAAACAGACTTGCAAAATACAAAACCCAGCAAAACAAAAGCTCACCCTGAGGCTAACGGTCAATGAGCCCTGAAGAATACGTTGGGTGCTAATGAACCCATAACCTCCGGCCCGGGGATGTGCTATGGATCAGTACATTCACTGAATGCGCGTATAACGAAACAGGGTCGGACCTGCGTAACCCTTATTTATTAATCCTTATTAAGGGCCAAAAGAGACCGACTCACACATTTCCTTAATAGGTTTAAAAAGAGTCTTTTGTTGTGTGCATCTGGCTTATCTGGAGAAATTGAGCTGTTCACAAAACATGTTTTTCATGGAATTTTGAAACAATGGACTTTAAACAAATGCATTCTATTTGAGTGTATTCATAAACAGCAGATGCGGTAAACAACATCGGATTATAGCCTTGAGCCTTGTCCCCCAGTCTCGCCCTTACGTGCTCATACATACACACTTTTTAGTGGTAGGGGGAAACCGGAGCACCCGGAGGAATCCAGAGCAGAAAAGAGTAAAACTCCACACAGAAATGCTACGTCCAACCCAGCACAGTGCAGGATATATTTGAGAAACATAGCAGGTAAAGCAAAAACATAAGTACTAACAATGTGAACTATTTTAACAGACAAAAAAGGGTAGATTAGCCGCAGGTGCACAAAGGCTCAATAAATTCATAAATAGTTCATGTAGTTTGTAGGGTTTTTTAGGACACATGGACACCGAAGGACAAAACACATTGTATTTCAGTATTCCTGCCATGACCGCAGGTGTGAATTCGCTTAGTAAGTCAGACAGATGGGGCAGCAGTTAAGGGGCTTGTATTTCAGAAGACTGAGACGTAGGCTGTGCACTGGCAGCCTCCGAACGGTGACAAATTCGATCGCTGGCCTCATCGTTCACTGTCCTGTTTGGTGCTGACAGAACAGGCCTCTGCAGAAGGAGGGAGGCAAGAAGGGCAACCACAATGGGAGGCAATGGTTCCTAAGATAATAATCATATTGTTGTATATTAATAATACACACATATATATATAAAATGTATATATTCCCACCTCTGCACCTTCTCCACCGACTCCCACTGATGACTGCTGTCGTTGTGTCCTTGGGCAAGACACTTAACCCCACTTTGCCCAAAGCCCCCACTGAAAGATCAAGGCTATGCTCACACTCAGAGAGCAGCCGTCCTCCTGTGGACTCACCACCTGCAGAGGGTCAGTGAGGGGCTGGTGCTATGAGACTTGGGTGGCATCTCTGACTGCCACCCCCCTGACTGGATTAAAGGGTAGAAAATGGATGGATGGATATATAAAATGGCATCTACCAAAAGATACTCTATCCCCACTGCTATTCTGCATTAGGTCTGAACCCTTTTAGCCAGATAAGACTCACTATGGATGGATACCGCATCAGTTACTTCCTCTTCATGGATGACCCTCAAGCTGTACGCTAAGAGTAGGACATAGACCACTTGATCCATAAAACCAGGATCAGCAACAACATTGGGATGTCATTCCGGCTCAAGAAATGTCAGTGGTAGGTTGACGCGAAGGGGCAAGAAGTCCACATGGAAAGGGTCTCACTTCCACCAGGAACAATAATACACATTGAGGGTAGTTACAAGTACCTTGAAATCTTGCAAGCAAAAGGAAATAAAGTGGGACAACTCCAGTGAGAGAGGCAAGCCGACTCAATGGCAAGAACAAGGGTTGGGCCATAAACAGCTGCGCCCTGCTAGTGATCAGATACTCTCAGGGAATTATAAGGTGGCCAAAGGAAGAGATACAGACCACAGATGTTAAGACTTGAAAGCCCTAGGGTTCATGTTCCAAATCCAACCTCCCCCAGAAGCCATAAAGTATGAGGCTGAGGGCTAGAGACCTACTATCTAGAACCAAACATCCAAACTCCACAAAATCCCCAAGAAGGACCCAATGGATGACCTGCTCAGTGAATGTCTCAACAGAGACTGATCTCAAGAAGGTCCTAGCAATGGCAAGAAAGGGTTGGCCAAAAGGAGCAAACCCTGAGCACCAGAGCGATACAGGCCCAAATATACCATAACAGACAAGACCCAAGGTGTCGGTTGTGCAAATAGGCACCTGAGACAATCCAACATATAACTGCAGGGTGCGAGATTCTGGCAGGGAAAGCCTGCATGGAACGCCATAACCAAGCGGCTGCATAGTGTACAGAAACATCTGTGCAGAGTATGGGCTGGAAACCCTAAAGATAAGATGGGGAAGACCTCCAAAAGTAGTGGAGCGATGAATTCTGTGGCACTGACCAAATGATAATGGTGAACCAACCAGACATCGTGGAGGAAAAAGGGCAGAGGAAAGCTGTAAAACGACCCAAAGCAAGTTGCAGATAATAATGACGATTATATAATTTGGTTTCAATGAACCCTGCTGACTGAAGCGATCACCATGTGATCAGCTCATTTTATACAGAGATAGAGCATTATTAAGTGCTATATCATTAGAGTCAGTGCATTTTCAAAGTACAACAACCAGGTTAAGATAAATGTCTTAAATAGACACAAAATCATACTGGGTAAGGGTTGAAAAAGCCCAGACATGTTCTTATGGAAACACAACAATGTACATGAGGCTAAGCAGGTAGTACACACTATACTGAAGTCTAAGTTTCTCAAAATTATTTTAAAAGTTTCACTCCTTGTACAATAATCTTTAAACTTATACAGTTAACAAATACAAGACAGGCTAGATTGTTAAGCCGGCATTTGAAAGGCAAAAAACCAAAGTAGAATGTGGTCAGAAAAGACAAGTTGTTCTCTTATTCCCCAAGTCAGAGTGTGTGGCAGCTGTGTCACTTTGTGGACGTGGATTAGTGGTGCAGAGTTGACTCCTCTTCTCTATCAGGCTGAGACAAGTGCAGGAGATGGTCCCCTGAGCACTGGGCTTGGATGGAAGGGCCGCTGGTTCTTAAATTACAAGTGGCCGCATGGGCAAAGTGGAAAAGGCAGAGAATTAGAAAAAGAGGGGAAAGTGACGCTCTGGCACCTTCATAAATCTGGCATTCAGACAAGTAGAGAGGCAGAGGACAGACGCACACATGTTCACCCTCAAACGGCAAGAATGAGAAAAGAGAAATGGAAATTGTAAAAGAGAAAAGGAACTTTGAGGGGACATTGTGGTAGCGCTGCCTTCCATTTCCACACATGCCCTGTCAATTTCATGCTTAGCAGCTCTCAGCCGTTTGTGGCCATACAGTGGAGATGGAAGGTTATGGTTAGAGTGGCAGTAAAATGGTTTGGAGAAGACTTAAATGTAAAAATGAGTATTGTGCAGGTCACGAAATAAATGTATTGAAATTGAACAACAATAACCACTTCCTCGATCCATTATTTGTGGCTAGAACAAAACCAAAAGGCTTGACAAGGCACATATTTGGTGCATTACCTGTGTAGCCATCTTGCCGTAATCCACCCACCGCAGAGTGGCAAAGTTTGTGGACTCTGCACAATTGAAACCGTGGTTGAATCCAGCGTGATACCCATAGGGGAACGTGACCATGAACTCTCCCTCATTTTGAGTAATCTGTAGAGAGAATAAAGATTAGTGATTGGTAAATTCTAATGAAGACAAGAGGGGATCAACAGGACAGTAGTAAGAGACACAGGGAGCACATAATATACAAAATACTGTACGTTTCATTATCAATCTTTCAAAATATATATGTATAAGTATATACAAGTAGTGACATTCCACATGTTTGCAGTATTTACTTATTTACAGATGAATGACAAGTACAGGCAGTTCTCATCGTACAGTCTGACAGCAGCAGGAAGGAAAATTAAAGCAGCACGAATATAAAACAGTGAGTTTATAAATATGTTAAAACTCAAAAGGAAACAAAACAATGTTTCTGTATTGAGTTTTTACATTGGATGGAGGTTTAACTTCTGCTGGAAATAGACCAGCCACACAAGAGACACACACAAGATAGATACACGCAAGAGAGACACAAGAGACACACACAAGATAGATACACACAAGAGAGACAAACACAAAGACACAGACATACACACAGACACACACACAGACCCACAGACACACACACAGCAAAAGGCTCACCCTGTCAAAGGGGATGCTGTATTTCTTCAGGATGGACGGTGAAATTAGCGTCATCTTGTGGCGAAGAAAAGCATCGCAGCCTTGAGAGCTGCCTGGGAAAAATCCTGCAACAAACACACATTTAAATACTGTACTTTTGACACAAAGTCATCAAACCTCACTTTTCACCTTTATTCTTGTACTTTTTGTCATAAAAAATTTAAATCAGCTTTGCACCTGACCTTTCTAAAACAGTTAGTCTTCAGAGCAAAACGCCTTGTGACATTTTTGAGTTTCAAAGACTCCACTTTCTCTGTGAAAACAAAAGCTTCCAACGACTTTTGCATAATCAAAAGCATGAATTTCTCCTCCATCACTCGTCACTCTCGGCCCTCGTTGAGCACGCCCGCCGGGGTCTCAAAGGGGGGCCGTCCAAGCCCCCGCCCAGTTAAACTTTAATGTGACTGACAGTATAATCGTAGTCATTCATCCTTCATTTTTCACTGGATGGTTTCGGCCTCTGTTCCGGGCTACAAAGCCAGAAAGGGACAGGGTGCTATTCTCCCATCGCCTGCCTGCTTGTTGGAGCTGATAAAGGTGAATAATGTGCCGGCACAGTCTTGGTATTAATCCCTATTAAAATGCATCTGGCTCTGGGAGCGCTCCACAGGGTAGTATTAACTTAAAGGCTCCATTCTGTCCTTTTTGAGTCGGGGAAATTAAGTTCACACTAAGGCTGCACAATATTGGAAACTAGAGCGATATTCGTAATGAGTGTTTAGTATTTTGATTACAATATTATTGCGATATTTTTGTCTTTCACCTAAAATTGCAATCTGCATTAAAACGCAAGAGACAAATAACAAAAAATAAGCACAACATGATTGATACTCAAATGCATATATTTTTATACTTTTGTTTGTTTGTTGTTCTTGTTGAATGTTGATGCGTGTCTGTTTTGTTGTCTTTAACACACTGACTTCCAGCCGTTTTTGATGATTTCCCTGACTTTCAAGACCCACAGAATATTGTGTGCTGTGACTATGAATAATATGAAATCAGATTCTGACAGATTGCACCTAGGGCTGGGCGATATAAACGGTATAAGCGGTATGCAATGAAAAATTGGCCAACGATATATATTATTGTTACATATTGCGATAGGTCATTAGGTCATTATGTCATCAGCAACACGCTCGGCCTGCTGGGACCGCCAACAACCACGAGGAATGTGGCTGCTGGATTCGTCCCGAAAACCGGATTTGTTCAGTTTGCGCATGTCAAAAAGTGTAAATAAGCATCTGCAGTCCCTGGACAGGTGTACATACTCTCCCTAAAGATAAAAGTCATGACAATAATAAAATACAAATCAGATTATATTATTGATTTGTGCTCATTTGTATCAAGGTTTATTACGAGAAATGGCGGAAAAAAAGCTCAGAGAAAAAAATACTAAGTAGCAGCGCAGCTAGCGCCCTGATGTGTTCAAAGGCACACGAAAATGAGGCAAACACTGACAGTTTAATTATTAATTAGAATCACTGTCCTTTACTTGTTTAACTAATAAACAAATAAGTGTTCAACAAGACTTGACTATGCATGCATGTATGTATGATAACGGGATAAATTATCACAATTGTTTATTGCAACAATGGAACTTACAAATGGGTGGTTTTATGGCGTTCTCTCTAGGTCACACACTGAATGTCAAGGAAATGCTAAAAGTATCAAATGAATAAACATTATCCAGCTGTAAAATAGACATTTTACATATGTAACAATCTTGGCTATTTCATGCAAGAACCTGCTAGATCTATATTGAAATTCACACACCAAATTATACCGCAATATATACCGTCTGTGTCCCAAATTATACTGCAATATGAATTTTAGGCCATATGGTCCAATTCGTCTACTTTCATCAGCAAAAATATGTTGGTATCTAGCTAGTTTTGTTCTGCTGTAATCTTCAGTCGAATAGAAAGAAGTTTGACAGAAATCACCAGTCTCAGCCAAACACGTGCATGGCAGTCAATGAGTTAAAAAAGGAAAAAAACTTAAAAAAAATTACAATAACAATATTTTAACAATATTTTTTTGATGTATCGTGCAGCCCTAGTTCACGCCTCAACCACAAACCCTTATTTTAAACATTGTGTCCAGGTCTGAGGACAGAAGTGGGAATAAAAAGACAAGGAGAGAAAACACATTTCTCTTTATCATGTTTTTGAAGTTTTAAAACTATGGATGGAGCGTGCTGGGCATTCGGTTACACTCAGAACGGTCTTTTAGGAGCTCATAAACAGTTGGCTTCTGGTGCTGACGATGGCTTTCATAGGTCAGCGGGTGCTTGTTAAAAGACGCTGGCATGGATTTCCTCCCACTGCCAGCTGCTTCGAGAAGACAGACTGAAAGGACAAGTGCAACATCTACTGGAGGATCGTGTTCAACTCCAGTCAGTGCAGCATTACGCGGATCACATGCACAATTCAAGATTCAAGATTAATTTATTATGTCCCATAGGAAATTTGTCTTGGACTCACAGACGGCTACATTGAAAATACACATAAGACAGACATAAAAACAACAAAGTAATACCGACATAAACCATCACCGCTCTGCTCGATGGCCTGCATTCAGGAGGTTCACAGATATGGGTAGGAATGAGTTCTTATACCGGTTTAGATATAGTTTCTTATTTCTAGTTGGTACTCTGTGGAGGCAGCCTGATGGGAGGAGCTCATATTGAGAGTAGAGGACATGAGAAGGGTCTGTGGTGATTTTCAAATATCTGCTGCAAAGATGGATGCACCCTAACTCGACTTGGCTGCAAGATTTTGGCAAAATATCAAATTGCTGAGGTTCTGACTAACATTAGATAAGATAAAAAACACATAATTGTGCTTGAATGAAAACACATGGAAAAAATGTCATAGTAGTAGAGTCCCATTATTATTATTATTATTATGTAATGTTGATAAAGGTAGAGGTTTTATATGTGCTTCTTTAATGCTAGGGTTAGAGATTTTTATTTTATTTTAATTAGTTTAGCTATTGTTAATTTCTTTGACTGTTCTATAACGGGCGATGCAACACTGACATTTCCCCCCTGTGGGATGAATACATTTTCAAATAATAACATTAACATCTTGGGTTGAGGATGTAATAAATTTGTATTCCGTGTCGTCTTTGTAACAAGAACATGGAATAAATAATAAATAGTTTCACACAACCAAACAAAAAATATTTTTAAACAATTTTCAAATGGGTGTAGACTTTCAGGTATAATTGCATGTTTAAAATTTTTGGAATTTTGTTCAATTTCCATAGCCTTCCCAACAATTGTACAGGCATTCATTAAATTATGAATGCTGTATTTTTTTTAGGTTTTATTTATTTAGACTTTAAAAGCACAGGATCCATAGCTAAGAATAATGGATGCATTATTCTTAGTTAATCAATTACTATTTCAACAACACATCAGTAGGGTAAGACTAACTTGTCTCACAACGGTATAAAACAACAAGAATATATGCATTTTGGAACAGATGATCCAAAAAAAGGGTTCCTAGTAATAAGCAGTGATTGTGATTCGCAAATTTCCCAAAATCACAAAGCGTTGACACCACACACTTCTGTAGAATTTACATTTCCGTCTCAAAAACCAAAGCATGATTATCGATGGTCACAAAGGCCCTTGCTTCTCCTCACGGTGCACGGCCGGTAAAACGGCAGTGGCATTTCTCTGCTCATCCGTCATATGCCACACATTGCGCTTGACATTTGCCCAGCACTCAGGTACAACAGGACGAGTGTGCGAAACCCGAGCTCTGTGCTGCTGATTATTGATTTGTTCTCAGCGCTCCACAACAACAAGGACAAATGCTGGTGTATTGAATGTGGTTTGGCGGCTCCCTCTCTCCCTCATACTTTCGGCCGCTTCCTTCTCGCTCTGAGCCTTGTGCACTACACAGGATAATCCCCATTGATCAGGACATGGATAGGATGGGAGGAAAACAGCAATGAAAAGGAGATGGTGTATGTTTTTTTATGTGAACGGCAGGACAGCGGCAAAGAGAGGAGCGTGTCCACCAGAAGATATATTGAAAGCTTGGAGAGCAGTCATGGCAAGCCTTTGGAGCCATTCTTTCTGCTCAGTCTTATTTGTAATGGGTTTTAACTGTATCTAGACCAGGGCGTGTCTACAAGCGTGAGCACTTTTTTCCCAGGAAGGTATTGGTCCATGGGGAGTCGACCCAAACCCATGAATGTTAAAACAGATCAGTCAATTACTAAGCCTACTTTAGACAAAAATACATAACATTAAATTGAAACCCCATGTATAGTCTAGTTAAGTGCTGTGGTGTATTCTCACCTTGGGCCAGTCTCTCCAGCCTCTTTCCATGTTCAGGAGGAATGGTGTACCTGGAACAACATACACTAATTATTCCATCTGACCGGGATTTAAACAATTCGACAAAAACTGCTTCACACGTGTTAAGACCAGGCCTGGGGACATTGTAACAAATAAGGTTTAATAAATTACACCAGCTTTATCCATTTATCACATATACTTTTATTGCTACATGAATAGTTTACTTCAGTGAGACTTGCCCACATTTCAATCCATTACCAAATGGTACTCAGTCCCAGGGCTCGCGGTGCAACACTGCCATCTGGTGGTGGACAGTGACAACATGTGGTTTGTCGGCTCAGAGTACCTTTAGCACAAATATTTGGCTTGAATATGTTTTTAATAAAATACTTAACCGTGCTCTTATTTATTCAACATGTATCTAAGCAGGTACATCATTGACATCTAATTATCCAAACAAACAATCCGAAGCCAAGAGGTAATGACTAGAAACTTTTGCAAACAAAATTTACATACAACGTAAACATTCAACAGAATAATTGTGAAGTATATAACAAGAGCACGAGTCTGTTTGAAAGTTATTGAAGTCAAGGTTTTACTCAAACTTCCACCACGATTATGTTTTGTGAACATTGCAGAATGACCAAATTATGAGCACCACAGCACCGTCTGAATAATGAATGCATTTGTTTGGTTTATGTCTGCTTCTCTTTGGAGGAGCACAGCATCAGACAAATCAGAGTCTCCTCCCGCCGCCGTCCCGAGGCCACTGTTGCCATGGCAGCGACATGTCTGTGAGTGTGTGCGAGCGACGGACACAAATCAAACAACGTGAGGCTAATGAATGTGAGATGTTGTAATCCAACTGAGCAAGAGATTCATCTACAGCGGAGTCTGCCTTTGAAATAGAGAAATGGGATTTATTTCTCTACTTGTTCATGATCATAGTGAAAAAGGATGATTTTATGTCGTCTGCTCAACATGGAGTTGCCAATTATTTGAGTAATAATTTAAAAGAGACAACTACATGTGGTGCTAAAGAGTTTCAGGTCAAAACTGTAAAGGGGCAACATGCTTGGTTTTTATATTGGATCAACACCAAGGTCCAAGAGCAGTCTGTGGATACTAGAGGTAGTAGTAGTAGGTTTGTTTATTCGGTCATACAAATGATTATTATTTTTTGACATAAAAAAGGCATTAAAAAAAGGACAGGGTTACAAAAACAATGCATCTTATGTCACTAGTACATGCTTTAACATAGATTTACAAACGCAATTGTGACCGAAGGGTTTATGCTGAAGTATAACTTATTTTTGCCAAATCCAATTAATTAACCCTTTCAAAATAAAAACCAAACAAAATTTCAAGATCAGGAGAAAAAAAAAAAATAAGAAGAAAACAATAGTGGTGTTTGTCATGAAAAGTCACCGGGCATGTGTTTTACATAATCATTTTAATAACGGCTGCTCTGTCCTTCAGTACAGAAACCAAATTGCATTAACATTCAGAGTTTCGTTTTGTGTGAGTGCAGATTATTTTATTTATTTATCTATTGATTTATTTGATTGGGACAAGTGTAACACAATCAACAAGTGAAACACTACAACATTTATGGCCAAGGCTGATTTGCTAAGTCCGTCCCTAGGAGAGTTTTTAAACACAATTAAAAGCACATTTCACATTATAATATTGACATTATACAAACGCAGGTGTTCTCCAACTCATTGATGCTCACACAACTGGTTTGTTTTAAGAAATCGCTTCAGTTCGTGTTTAAACCAGCCCAGTCAGAGTTCAGTTTTCGCAGAGGGCTTAAAGAGTTCCCGAGCTTTGTCAAATAGTAAATGTTTTGCTTTCGTAGTGGCTGTCCTGGACTTGCGCATGTTTGAGTCAAGGATACTTTCTATTCAGCGATCCGGGTTCGAAAAACATTTCCCTTAATGGTCTTTTATTTATTTATTTATGTTTGATGTAAAGTTACAATACAATGTTTCAGGGTTTTTTTGCACACTGCCTTCCAGAAGTTACAGCAGTTGTACTTGTGATTCTCAAACCTTATAACAATTGTGTATTTCGCGTGAATTAACAAAATGATTATCTTTCTTAAATAACGACAGCTGATGTGTTCATTTCACAAATCCAGCTTCCCGTCACCAGTAGATTTGAGAAAGTCTCCCTCAGTGTGTGTCGTCAGCCCCGCTCCTCGCTCACACAGCTTTGATCTGACAGAACATCCGCCGTGTGTGAGCAGCGCCATGGAAACAAAAGAAGAAGATGGAGGACGACGGCAGAGGGAGGTGACAGTGATGTTTGACACATTGAGCTTTTAGAAGGCACTGGGGCCGTCCAGGGCTTTCTGACTTTGATGGGCGTGCAGTTGTTAATTTCACAAGTGGCTGCACTTCGAGAAGAGAACGTGTTTAAAAG
The DNA here is from genome assembly GCA_964034765.1 of Knipowitschia caucasica. NCBI lineage: Eukaryota > Metazoa > Chordata > Actinopteri > Gobiiformes > Gobiidae > Knipowitschia > Knipowitschia caucasica. The sequence continues at coordinate 21,611,902 of OZ035824.1, forward strand.
GAAAGCTCAGTTTAGCAGCTTGTGATTAACCCACTGTACACAAGTGGAACTGGGAACAATGACTCAGTCCCACCAAGATTTGAAGACAGAAGTTTGGAAGCTTCAAGAGAAAGTAGGAGAAGTAGTAGGAGGACGGTGGAAAACAGTGACATCCGTAAGTTTGTTTTGGGATATAAATGTTTAATACTTTTCTGTCCAAACAATCTTTTATTTCTCAATGCAGACGTATGGCTCTGAGCCGTACCTAAAAAAAAAATATATTTTAACCAACAGCTAATAATTTTACTAACAGTTTTAGGCCGCGGGGAGAAGAACCACAACATCTTTGCTTCAATGACATTTACCAAACATTCCTCTTGCTCCAGCTTCAGTTTCTTGATATTTGGATTGAACCAGAACAGATTATTTTACTGTCGCATTCTCCGACAAACTACAACCAACAAATTCAGCACAAACTCTTGACGTCACCGACACCAACCTACAACACAAGCCTCCCCCGCTCACTGATTGGTCGGAGGGGACCCAGACGTACATGTAGGAAATGATCATGGACTAGGGCTGCACGATAATGGAAATTAGTTCGATATTTCGATATGAGTGTTTAGGATTGCGATAACAATATTATTGCAATATTTTTGTTAACTCAAAAATAGAACTAGGTTTTTACAACTAGGGATGTAAAAAACTATGCATTTTCATGACCGACCACCGAGCCTCATTAACCGGTTGAAACCGGTTAACCGCGTAGTTTAAAATAGTCCACGTTCTTTGAAATAACAGCCATTTCGAGCCGCGTACTTTTCGTAAGTGCAGCTCTGCGTTCTACTGGATCAGAGCTGAGACAGCGGCGCCCAAACCCGCAACAGCTTCGGCACCTTTGCGCACAGAGAACTGCTTTTTTAATCTTCCCATACTGTGCTGCGGGTTAAAGCATTTTTAAGCAAAAGACGGCTTGTTCACATGGTCAGAGCAGTGAGTTACACGCCGCGTCTCGCAGGTCTCCGCTAAAGTTTAAAAGTGATGTGTGTGGAGCACTGGAGCTGATCTAATGACAAGGACCAGCAGCACAAACATGTTTCATGTGTTTGACTGGGGCCGCGTATTTGCGAGGATTCTTTGGGCTGCGAGACAGACCGGTATGTGTGTGTGTACAATACATGTATGTCAGTAGCGGCGCCAGGTTTGCAATTTTGGGTAGGCCTGCAGATTAGTAAGTAGGCCAAATTCGCACGCAAACTACAAGGGGTAGCTGGAATTGGGGTTTCAAAGAATATGGTTCAAACGCACGCACGCACACACACGCACCCAAGCACACACATACACACAAGCTCATTTATGAAACTTGCGTAGAAAAATGTGTACATTTGGGGTGTATATTCCATTGACGCAAAATCCAACGTCGGATTTATGAATGTGTGAGATCAGCCCAGATCTGAGCGTATACGCAGCTGCGGGTGTTGATAAATCGGCTGAATACGAACGTATTTATGAAAGTCACGCCTAGAATTATGCAGCAATGTTCGCGACAGGTCAGCACGAAAGTCCAAAAAGACTGTTGGAAGCCTCAAAAGGCACGTTTGTTTGTTATGTTTATGTAAAAATAAATATACGCTATATATTCAGCTGCGTTTTGCACAAATTTGCAAAAATAGTTTTGATACATTAGAAAAATCTCTCTTGAATTGTAGAAGTGAATAAATATAGATTGATTGAATGAATGAATTCATATTTATTATGCAGCAGTGGCTCTCATGAATGAAGCGTCTGCAGTGTCTTGGACGCAGCCTGGCTCGGGGTAGAAGTGCGCATTGAAGCACTGTACACTTCAGAGAGTGTTTGCGGTCCAGATTTCACAAAGAAACTGAAGCCAAAACTTCTGCACATTTGAGGAGTTATGTGGCGCGATATCTCACGGCACTCGCTGCGCACTCTGGACAGGGCAGTGAGACATTTGGAGTGAGCAATACCATCGGTGCGTTATTGGGGTGTGTGTCTGTGTGAGGCTAACACAAATCTAATGAAATAACACATTGCTTTACCAGATGTGAGGAATACAAATAGCCGTGCGTAATTACGCAGTGCAGAGCCTGTCACAGCAATAGCTGGGTCACACATCCCTGTTGCGTAAAGTGTATTTACTGTATATAGAGCCTTTCACAGTTCAGGATCACAAACCGCTTCACATTTAAAAAATATATACAGATCAAAATAATACACACACAAGTCAGATTTAATAGAGGGTCCTGATCATGAGCTGTGATTTATTCGAAGTTTGCATTTTTCCATTAGACTTTTTCCGATGCGCAAATTCAACTTTTGAAACATGATGCTCAATGAAAACACAGCAAGTTTCATACATGAGGCCCGGTGTGTCTCACACAGGCCTCTCCTCCTCTGGGACCTACGGGCCCGGGCCTCTGGCTCCTCTACCTCACGAAGTTCACGCTGAACTTTCTTAAAACTAAAATGACTAAAAAGGCTGCTCTGTTGTGAATGTTTTGAGAGCGTTGTCAATCTTTAAGACGAGGAATAGCTGCTTGTTCTCGGGAACGAGCTTTGCGCTGTGTGATATGATCATGCAGATTATTGGACAAAATTGTTCAGCCAATAAACAGGACTATTTGAAGCAACGTGAACGCTCAGGGGGTTACATTTTCTTAAAACATTAGAACGCAACATTTAGGCAATAATGTGTGTATAAAAATAACAATATTAAAATTATGACTTTTAATAAAAAGGCTAATGACTTGAGAGGCGAAGAACAAATTTGAGTAGGCCAAGAAAAAAACTGGTAGGCACCGGCCTACCCGGGCCTATCCCTGGCGCCGCGGCTGATGTATGTATGTGTGTATATGTCTGTGTGTGTGTACAATACATGTAAATGTGTGTGTGTGTGTGTGTAAATATAAGCTCCAATGTAGTTCTGACCTGCACTAGTGTGGAACTTTGGCGGTAACAGAGGGGAGAGATGATGCGTGTGGATGTTACGTATGGAGAGGGGGAAAGTGTGTATGTGTGTGTGTGTGTGTGTGTGTGTGCGCGCGTGCGTGTGCGTGTGCGTGGCTGCGTGCATATGTGGAGCGTGCGCCATGAAAGTCGCCCGTAGTCTACTAATGCATTGGCGCACACAGCTAGATACGGACCCGCTCGTCACATCTTACAAATAGGGCTTAAAATAGCCTTATTAAGAGACCTCCCCTCTCCGCTTTTTCTTATTTTTAACCGACAGCTTTGACCGGTTAACGCTGTGACGGTCAACCACCGGTTAACCGGTCACCGATTTACATCCCTAAAACTTACAATCATTTTCTGTTTAAAAAAAACTCTTTTAATCGCTACTCTTAAACAAATAATGCTTCTGCTAGGAAATCAACTGTGTACTGTTAGTTTGTTCATTGCTATTCACCCGTTGTCCCATTGTCTGTTTCATGGTACGATGACGGGATCTCTGAGCCTGGCCTCCTCCCCCTACGCCTGCGGACTGCCCCGCCCGACCCGCCTGGGAGTGCTTCGGTCCTGCACCGGACCTGTCCACGTTCAGCGGCCACTGGTCCACGTTCTGTAGCTAGCTTAGGTCCTAGATCAGGGGTGGCCAACCAGTCAGAGACTAAGAGCCAATTTTTTTTACTGTGTTACAGCAAAGAGCCACATCATACAAATGTGCACTACATAAACATCACCCCAACCCTTACACACGCACGCACACGCGCACGTACTGTACGCACACGAGCAGACACGCGCACACACATGCAATCTGTCTGAGCAGAGAGAGGTGTGCTCTGCTCAGACAGATTTATTGTAAATGTCATCAACATGATAATGACAGAAATTGACTCGTACAGCACTAAAGGGCTGGACTCGACTCTCCCCGGTTTGCGGGCACTTCTACCGCTCGCTTCAACCGCTCCCCGGTACTTTTTATTTATGGTTTGGCCCTGGTTCTAACCGGGCGAGTCGATACCAGAACAATTTCACGTCAGCGAACATCAATTATGATTCCGAAATGAATGCTTTCAATCTCTAACCAAGAAAAAAAAATCAAGTTTCAACCCAGTGTTCAGCAGAAACACAACTGTCTTTAGTAAAAGATATAGATTTGACACATAACACCAACACCACTTTAGCTGATTTAGAACCACAGACACATGCTCAGTATAAGACCAGATAGTTTCGCATTTGATTGAAGACAGACACTCACCAGGCAGAGTTGGCTTATCTCCTGGTGTAATGCTAGTTGTTGTTAGCTGGTTTTAGCATGTTAGCCGGTGTTAGCCGATGTCCGTAAATGTAATCCATTTGGTCAAACCACCTCCAGACTTTTCGGGTCTGCCTCTACTTCTGCTGCTGCGATCTTTCATTTCACGGTTGTCACTTTTAAGCTTTTTAACTTTTCTCTGCATTGTCATGTTTGTGGGAATCATTCTGCTCCGTCCTTAGTGCTAGCTCCACAAACACCTTCTGGTTTCTGGTGGAACCAGCGAGATCAGGCTGGTGTCCTCTCCTCAAACTGAGGAAGGTGTTGCCCTCATCCAGCGACCAAGGAATTGTTTTCCGTACGGACGTCATGGTTCGAGGCAACGTGTTGTTTGTTATGATATTTGCTACAGCTGAGGTAGCAGCTGCAGAGTGATTGACAGCGCATCTGACCAACCAGAATTGACGTTCGCCGACGTCAGATTATTTTGGTGGCCTGGCTAGTGGAGTGAAGTCGGCCTTTACTATTGGTCAGAACTACATATGGAATGAAAGGCAGCGCCACCAACGAGGCGTTTTTGACGCTTGTCGAGTGAAAGCCCGAGAGCCGCACGGAACCAGCCAAAGAGCCGCATGCGGCTCACGAGCCGCGGGTTGGCCACCCCTGTCCTAGATCTTTAGCCTGTCCGTCCGGAGGAGCGGATCCCTTTCTCAAATGGGTCTCCCTCCCTGTGGGTTTCCCCTAGTTCTCCCCAAGGTTTCTCACTTTTTCCCACTGGGTTTTTTAAGAGTTTTTCCTTGTCGATGCAGGAGGGTCGTGTTGGACAGTTAGTGTCCAACAGAAAGGATTGGTGATGATCAGGACACTTTAGCATTCTACAACATGTATGGACATTTTCTTCTGTGTGTGCTTTATATTCTCCATGTGTTAACTGTTGATTCTCTGATCTGTGTTGGTGATTTCAATGGTTTTGTTAAGTCCTCTGAGATGACTTCTGTTGTGACCTAGGGCTATACAAGAATAAATTGTATTGTATTGTGTATTAAATAAAAAACAAATCTATAAATCTATATTTAACCTGCTCATGTCAGTAAACTGTTTGTTGAAGACCTTTTTTCTGAACAGTTTTGCATTTTATAGTATAGTTTATTATATGGAATAGTATTATATAGTTTTATTGTATTAAAGGTATTTAGGAGGATATTCTACGTCCGGGTGGATCATCAAGATTATTGGTCCTCCCAATTGTCAATCATTCTGGTGATAGTGCTCGTCAAATAAGACCAAAGAGTTTTGTTCAAAAAGAGGAGAGGGCAGTTCTTTCCTAAAATTTGGGAAAATCCTCCTTTATACCTTTAACAACTGACATTTAGCCAAATCAGTTACAAAAGAGGTTTAAAACATTCATAATTTTTTTATTACAAACTTTTTTAACTACATTTGAAACTTATTACAATATTTGCTTAGCTTTTATCAAAGATATACTATGAATCAGACCATAGGTTCACTAATCAATCGATCTGGTTTTAGCACAACTTAAAGTAAATAATTTTAACATTAAGTAATGAACTTAGGAACATGATTGCTAACTGCATTTTTTAACACATAAGGTTTTAATTCAGTTTTTAACTTAACATAGGGCGAATATCATTGATTAGTAGTGAATTATGATTTGTTCCTGGAGTTATGTTTTGGATACATCCTAAACTCGGTACAATGTTTATAAACAATCAGAACAAAATAAAGGTTATAGAGTCCACGTTTCCGCTACTTCAGAGGGCTCTCGAACGCATCATGCATAAGTTCTCAGTCAATGATCGTGAATGATGACGGCGCTTACCGGGTTCTTTCATGGGGTTATAGAAGGGTTTGTCTTGTACAGTACTTGTCTTTACATGCACTGATAGTGTGCTGCGATCGCTGCTTGTCCTGCTCGAACTTATGCTGAAGTGTTTGTGTCCGTCCTTTTAAACACACCGGATGGGTGCGGATTGCGCAGGTTAACAGTTACACCCGCCATTTCCCTCCGGTGAGGAGGGAGAGTGGGACTACAAGGCAGTTCGCCCGCACAATCTATATATTTTTTTGTTTGTTTGTTGCTCTTGTTGAATGTTTTTTTATTATTTTATTTTGGATATTTTCTATATGCATATCGCACGCACCAATATCGCAATAACGATATTTTTTTGATATATTGTGCAGCCCTATCATGGACCAGAGTTTACACATGGAAAGACCCAAACGTACAAGTAGGAAATTATCCTGGACCAGAGTTTACACATGGCTAAGGCCAGGCTAGCATTAATGTATTATTATTATACATTTAGTTTGAACTTCTGTTAAGTTCTGGGGTTCCTCTTTGGCTTAGTTAGACTTCAGTATAGGCTGAGTAATAGGAGTCTTCTTCCACTGAAGACTCAGAGCAGTAAATGCTTCATCCAAAGATGCATGTGTAGTTTGGTGTGACTTACCAGGACTTTGGCTGCCCAAAGTGCAGATAGTTGATGCTGTAGAGATCCATGTCCTCAGTGTGCCAGGCAAACGTTGTTTTCCACATTCCAAAATACAGGTATGGGGTGTTGACCCCTTCAATGACGATGCCACACTCCTGTTCCACCATGTCCAGAAGGGTGTTAAGATGACCAATGTTCCACTCATGGACACCCTAGAAATAAAAAAGACCTCATTACAGAAGCAATAAGTAAGAAATTATAGTAATCATTAAAGGGCCCCAATGTGTAAAAAGATTCTTAATAAAACATGCTCTTTTCCAATCCTTTTTTAACTGATAACAGTAGTTCAGAGATATTTGAATTTCTAAATTACTTTTACAGCCCCTAAATCTTGTTATTGTTTTAATTTCAATGTCCCGCCCTCCACCATTTCACCAATCAGAAAGTCTGTCATCCGGGCGCCAGAACTCACCGCGTAGAGCTAATCTCACTCACTAATCTCACTCAACTAAAAAAGGTCTCGTTATGATTCTCAAATCATTAACGACAAAACAAGGAATAAAACCAGGAATTCTATCTTTGTGAAAAAAGGTGTTGGTTATAGATTTGTTGTTGACAAAACTCTTGTCTATTCAGCTGTTATGGTCCCAGCTGGTTTCATCTGCATATCTGGCAACCTGAGACAGGGAGAGTGGGAGAGGCTGCAGTACCACTTTTGGCCAGATTTTTAAATTTTGCTCCTTTAAGTTCCAGCTAAAGCCTGGTTCACACGGCAGGATAATTAGGCCGATTTTGGACCCGATTTACCCCTACGACAATCGTAAGAATGCTCCGAATATCGTAACAAAAAAATTTGATGGATTTTCCTGCCGTGTGTGGTGTGTTAAGACTGGGCTCGTCGCTCGGAAGGACTTCGGGACTGCTCCAATCATAATATCGGGGATATCCAACATGTTGGATTGTTTTGGCCCGAATCATCTTCGTGTGTGGTGTCCCCCGGGGACAGACGAGCCCGTTGCCATGACTGCAGCGTGTAGCCAATCAGAAGACGAGACGGCGAGGAAACACCATAAAAAAACCAAAACAGTCAGCGGCATGGCGCACCAGAAAGTTCGGTGGACATCAGAGATGAAGGAACAACTTGTTGACCTCTGGCAACACCGTGAATGTATGTATGTCTGACATGTTGTGTGAAGAACATCATCACCGAAATGACAAGGAGAGGAATTGGGCAGAAATTGCTGCTGCACAGGTAGTGTTGGCATAAGCCCTATTCGGACAGGATTAGTACACTAAATGATCAGACTGATGGGTTGTGTTTGTACGTTTACTTTGCACTCTGTCCTAATACAGTACAGACGTGTTGATGCAGCCGTTACAGCAGCCGTGCTTGTTGGTTTGCACGCTTGTAAAGTTTCATGTCTAGCAGTGTGTGTGATGCGTTCACAGGTAGTCCGTACAAACTGTATTGTTGAACAGCACAGACAGTACGGGCCAGAGAACTGTAGAGCAGTAAAATCCACATGTATGTGTCTGTCCTCATGGTGTCTGTGGCTGCTGTGGTCAGACGAGAGTCTCTATAGGCTGCGTGAAGAGGAGAGGCCTGCACACTCTGTTTACTCTGAAGTCACGCTTGCTCTCGAGAGATGTTGTGAGATTTCCGGTGACCTGTGAATACTCAGGGGCGAAATCGGTTCGTGTGTGATGTGTGTGGTTTGCGTGATTTTGCCGTGTGGCTGCGCACCACACACTGTACGACCAAAGTGGTTAGACCCGTGATTTTTTATCTCTGTGTGTGGGGAGAAAAAAAAAAAAAAAAAAAACAAAACATCGGCCGACAATTTTTAAATCGTCTCGTGTGAACCAGGCTTTACACAAGATGGATCTGAGGTCATAGATAGGAGCTCTGCAGTGTACCATGAGAGGTAGTACTACCATTTCTGTGTAGCTGATATTACTAACTACACTCTTAATAAGCATAATGAATGAAGTAGTAAGGAAGTAGTAAGAAAGGGAAAGACCACAACCATAAACTTTAAATCCACACGAGAAACTTGCCTCATCATAAATGGAGCCACTGACATCCGCCCCGTAGATTGGCGAGACAAAAGTGAGGTTTTTCCAGTACTTTCTCTCGAGGTCGTCAAAGTCTTTGTGGCGAGGAGTGCAGTATCTGATGATGCAACATATTTGTATCAAAGATCTCACATTGTACAACTAATAAAAAAATAAACTGCCAAAACGAACTCACTTTTTGCTATTGGCGAGCTTGCGATATTCTCCGACCGTCATGGACTTCTTCTGGATGTTGTACTGCGTGAACAGACCGGACTGGCCGGTAACCACTTGAGTGATGGGAGATGGAATTACCATTTCCTCAATCGTTTCATAATTCTTTCTGGGTTTCCATCCTTCAGGGGGAATCACCTGAGAACACAAAAAAATATGTCAACAAGGAATTTCACTTGCTTACACGTGTAAGATATATATATATATATATATAATTACATTGTAGATACAGCATAGGAAGTGGCTGCTGATGTTTAAGATAGTTCACTTCCATTTGAATCTGATTCATCTTGAAAACCAGGAAGTGCGATGCAAATGTCACTAACAATAAATTGTATCATTTCTGCATTTTTTTTGACAAATTTCTAAATACAGAAACAATGCAAATCAATATTTACAAGAAATTCATACAGATAAAGGAATAAAAGGAAGTAGAGAATGTGTATGTGTGTGTGTGTATGTGTATGTACTGTATGTGTGTGTGTGTGTATGTACTGTATGTGTATGTACTGTATATGTGTGTGTATATGTATGTACTGTATGCGTGTATACTGTATGTGTGTGTACTGTATGTGTGTGTACTGTATGTGTGTGTACTGTATGTGTCACTATTATTGCTGGATATTATCACAAAAGTGTTGGGATATGTAGTTGTTTGTAACAGTTGTAACCGCGTGAGGACAGTTTTTGTTGTCGTTAGTGTGTGTGACGGTGTCGTGCACATGGCATGTGCCTCTTGTACTGGCCTCGCTCCCATCTCAGTGTGGAGTGAGAGACAATTGCCCACAATTGTAAACCACTTTGTGACTCTGGTCTATGAAAGGCGCTATATAAATAAAGATTACATCCTCTCACCTTAGCCAGACCCGCACGGTGAGCTCCTTGACTTTCCATGTAGGCGATGTATTTGGAGAAGTCCTTGAACTCCTCCATGGTTGGTCTGAACGTCATGATCTTGCAGTTGGGGTTCTTTGTAAAGACGGGCAGAACTAAAGGCCCTGAAGGCACCTGAGGGCCAAGAGGAGGGCCCGTAAGAGGGGTCATATCAGGGACCGCCAATGGAGCCCCATCAGGACCCAAGACGGGACATGAGATGGAGGCCACATCAGGGTTTAGGGCAGGAGCGGACTCTGGAGGCCCGTCAGAGGCACTGGGCCAGGCTGAAGGGGGCTGGGGGTCACACTGTGGTAGTTCAGCAGGGACTGGATCAGGAAGTGGAGTCGCTGGAGGGCCAAGGGTTATCATTTCTTCTTGGGGAGGACAGGGGCTGGGAGCAGGAGGATCTGGCGCGTGGCCCTGTTCCATGGGCACCTCAGAAGCCATGAAGACCTCAGAAGATGTGCAGACGTATCTGAAAGACAGAGACATGCATCTTACTCCAGCATCAAACACAATGATAATCTTATGAAACACACTGCCCCTCACACTCAAGAGGATAGATAGACCAATAGAGTGCTAAAAAGTCAAAATAATTAGTGAGGCTGCACTTAAGCAATCGATTAGTCGTTTAGATCCTGAAAAGTCAGTGAACCTGGGATAATGTTTTACACAATTGACTATAGACCAAAATAAAGTGATGCCCCCAAAATTGGAGCGAGGCCTATTTACAAATTGCTTTGCAGCGTCTCCATGTAAACGAGGCCTTCATCCTCTCCCGGCCTTTGCTTAATGTTTTGTCACATGCCTTAAACATCACATATCTGCCTTCATGCTAAAGCTAAACAAAAACATTTATTTACAGCTAATTTAAACATATCTAAGTGCAGAACTATAAAATACTTTTAAAACCATGGGTGTCTAGGCAGCTCTACACGGAGGATTTGTGGCTCTTTTTAACCTGGTAACCTCTGTGTAGAAGTCTGAGTGACTCCGTAGAAATTAATCATCATTACTTTGATGATAATGATCAACAATTAATTAAGTTTTAAAAAATGTAAACAAATGCCTTTGGCGTAGTTTGAATTAGTGTTGTAATTTTAGAAAATGTACACTATAGAGTACATGGATTAAAGTGATAGTCTGTAACTCTAAATGAATCACAAATTTTAGGAAATGTGTTAAATTGACCTCCTGGCCTTAAATACTGATATAAAATAAGTCATTTTATTAATTCTAATATTACGGGTAAGTCCCGCCTTCCCTTCTCTTAGCTATAGCTCAGAATCCACGATGCCGTCCACGTTAACCAATCGAGTCATGCCAAGGGCTGTCAATCATCACGCTGATGCTCGTAGCTGCACGCATGCTCAGTTGTTTGTTTTCGCGGAGCCTCCGAATCAAGCCTTTATAGGCTCTGGAACTACATGAAAACTGAACAAAGAATTCTGAACATCCGCGCTGAGTTACTTATGTATATACTGAACCTATATCCATAATCAGATCCTCTGCAGATGTGTCCTATAATGTGCAATTCATGATAATAGCACTTCCGGGTTTGCTGCGATTGCTTTTTTGTGCATAAAAACATTATTATTTTCATGAAAACTTTAACAAGTAATTCTGAAAACCTCCGTGCATGTGTATTAATAATGTATATGTGAAATGTGTTCTCTGATTAACATTTAAAAGTGTTCCGGAAACGCAGGTGTAGACCAATCAGAAAGAGGGAGCCTGCGTTGTTTTTTTTTTTTTTCAAATCAAGCACCTCTCTGTCTCTCTTTCTGACAAACTCCAGACAATCACTTTAAATGAAGGAATCTTTATGAATGGAAATCCATACAGTCATACCCCATGAAAGGCCAATGTATATTACTTTATGCAATGTACAGTATCATAACTGTATTGAGTCTTAGAAAGGAGTGAAACAAAAAGGTCAAATGAGTAAATAGGTCAATGTTCATGAGTGTCCACAAACAACGATTTGCATGCAGGCCTTCCAGTAAAATACTTCTGAATAGATTTTAATTCTTAATTCGTACAGCCGTGACCCATAGACCTTTCACAAGTTTAGATGTTCTGACTGCCATCCACGATCTTTTTTATCTGTGTTATCGACAGCTAAAATACAACGTTGATGATCATGTTATTTCAGAAAACTCCTGGGAGTCAAGTGGAAATTTCAGAGGAACACTCCACCTAAATAACAAGTGAATATGCAAAAATCAAATAACAAGGCTTGTGAACAATGACTGCATATTATCTTATGGTTAGGTGGTCAGCTTTAAGTATACATTTAATTTAATTTATTAAGGTCATTGTGCAGTTGCAATACAATGATGGCTGCACCAGCTGCTTTCCATCTGTAGTTCTTGACAATACAATCATATAACTTTTATATTAACATATATAAAAAGGACAGATTACTCAAATACATATTAAAATACAGTTCCATAGTCACTAAAATGTATATTAAAAAACTGTTCAACAAGGAGAAACACCAAGTTACAGTTAGCAGCCCTAAACGTCCCCACCGCTGTCAGACTGTACAAAAAGTCACTTCGATGACCAGCAGTAGGACTAAAAAAACTTTACATTTCTTATTGTACATAATATATATTGAGACTATATTTCCTGGCTTTTTGCACACCCTGAGTGATTCTATCTATCCTAAATGCGACGTATACATAACTCGATTTGAAATCCATAAAGTTTATGTTTTCTTATAAAGTACTTGCACACACTCCCAGCTGAGCACCATAACAAAGGGCCTACAGGACATTTAAGTTTGCCTGGCTCTAAACTAACTTGAGTCGTTAAGTAAACAAATGTAGGTAGTTTCTTAAACGACACACTGAAATATATACGTGTTTATAAATGTAACGCATGAGTCTGGGCAGATTTGATGTGAGACTCCTAATGTTGCACCAGTAGCTGCTAGTTATAGCTTACGGTCACATAAAAATCTGGATTTACTTGGAGTTACAATGACCGACATTCAAACCATGCATATGTTCAATTACAAATGTGGAGAATGCAACGTTTGTAAGCACGGATGGCAGGTAACATGGCCATGGGATGTTATAAAGCTATAACGCTATAGCAGTTATATATATCTCACTGCTGCTTAGCTCCGGCTGCAGTCGAAAAAAAATAACACGCGTCGAATAACACCGTCCGACACACAAAACACAACACCCGCAGAACAAGACCATTCCTCTCCAAACATACCTCCTGTGCGAAATAAATCACCCTTCTCCTCGGGTCCGTGGAGGAGGTATCGTTCTTTAAAACCCGTGGGCCAGTTTCGATTCTATTAGCATCCTAGACTGTGTTAGCATTAGCCTCGGTTGATACTAGCAGTTTTTAGAGTCACGCCCCTCGCCGTCTCCTTGCTGCTGATTGGTTGCATGGAATTGGTCGTCGCCATTACTGCTAGGAGTCCAGTGATTGACAGGCTGTTGGGCCAATGTGAATCATGACGCTCGTACACCGCATTCTAACTTTACGCACGGGGCGTACGTGTGCGTGATGCACGTAGGCCTTGCAGCTCGGAACTAATTATGCCAAAAAAAGAAAAGATCCTTTATTCGTCCCACTGTGTGGAAATTTGGAAAAAAAAAGGTTGTACAAATATGCTTCTGTTGAAAACCAGCGTAGGTTAAAGGAATGACATTTTTTGGTTCTTTCCAAATTTTAAGAACCACCCTGTTTTTTTTTTTTTTCAAAAAAAACCTGTTCTTATTTAACGAGCACGTATCAAGAATGATTGACAATTGGGAGGACCAATAGTCTTAATGATCCACCCGGAAGTAGAAAATCCTACTATATACAAAGCTTTAACTAAATATTTAGGTCCCATTCTTTAAAACCTTGTAACTAGTTCCATAAAATAAAACTTCATAAAATAGCCATCCTTGTTGCTTTTTATTGAAGAACATACAAAACAGGTAACATTTCTAAAAATAAAACAAAAAAAAACTAAACCACTACTGACAATGATGACAAAGTGAGAAATCCAATACAATTTGGGAGAATTTGGCAATCTGGTCTTTTCCAAAGTGGAAGGGATGAATCTTGTCACACTATGGAAAACACTTTACACAAAAGGCAGGTATACACATTAAAGGAGCAGTGCATTTTTAACAATATATCAATGTAAAATATGCAAACGGTATAAAATCAAGTACAAATTCTCTATTTCATTGGGACATGTTGCTATGAAAACAAAGAGCGGTTCTTTACTTGACATTTCTTTGGGCCATAACATCAAATCTCCAAAATACCAGTTTCCTTCCGTTTAATAAAAAGGCACCAAATTGATCTAGCTGGCAGAACCCATAAAGTCCAGATAAATGCTTAAAAACAAATCTTGAAGCCTGGTGCAGAGTACAAAGAAAATGCATACATCACATTCAAGTTGTAGTCAAACTAAAATTGGTCCAGTTAACGGATTGAACAGTGAATACATTTGAGAACTTAAAAACGGTTATAACATTAAAATATAACGGTTAATACAATTAAAACAAAATACTGAAATTATAATTAATGGCTGTATTATATACTGGAAAAAAATAATCAGAACTACTACATAATGAACAATGATGTTTAGTTGCATTTCAGTCCACAAAATGTAGTTTTACAATTCATTAAAATATATTAAGAAAGGGATTCTTTATTGCCATTACTAGATTCCTTATGGTTTACTGTAGACCAAAAACAAACTCAAAAGATCATCGGCCGCTGCTGTAGCCTGGGAAAAACTGATTTAGAAGGTCTTGCAGCGACTGGTTGATGGCCATGGAGTAATTTTTGCCCAAGTCGTGTCTGCAGGCGGGACAAGTGAACACATCTGCCCTGAAGGAGCGCTGGAGACATTCCTGTGAGGAAAAATACATTAGAACCATGATGGAGACTTGTAACCCATTGTTTTTGGTTAACGTTAAAAAGTCAAATTATTTACTCATTTCACAAAAATGAAGATTTGTTGGTCTTTCACTTAATATGCTAATAAGAGCCAAAACATTTAAAAAGTGAAAAAAAGTCCTTAGAAACAAAAAAGGTTTGTTGCATGAAATGTATTTTTGTCAGGCCTCTTTAATATCATTGTTATATAAATAACCATGGCCAACCACTATAGTTTGCAATTTTCCACTTGTATTTTTAAATTTACAGAGAATCATTGCTTTCTACTGAACATATGGAAATTAGACATCCATCCATTTTCTTTCCCTTAATCCATTTCTGGGTCAGGGGGGTGGCAGTCAGAGCTGCACCCAGTACACTCCGCACCAGCCCCTCACTGATCCTCCTGGAGGTGCTGAGTCCACAGGAGCTGTGATCTTTCAGCTTGGGCTTCAGGCAAAGTGGGGTTAAGTGTTCAACCCAAGGACACAAGCTCTACCAATTGAGTCACTGTCGCCCCTGAAATTTGACATGTCAAATTTAAATAGTTGAGGTGGCATCCAAATGTAATCAAATTTTGCAGTTTTATTTTTGAATCTTTTAAAGTTACTGCCCACTCACCCACCCCGATGACTACAACGTGAGCCGTCAATACAAATAAATTTAAAACTGAATCTGCAAAATTACAACCTACACATCCATAATGTCTAAAATTGTATAATTGTTTAAAAGGGTGGAGCAGGTGATGCTAAAGCCTAAAGTTCACAATGTCATCAAACCAACTCAGTTACACACATCTCCAACCTGTAGCTTGGGAGCTAGCAGTAGCTCACCGGCACCTCTCAGGTATCTCCTGAGATACAATTAGAGAACAATTTAGAATTTAACACATGATCTTGAATGAATATTTTGAGCCAATACATATTATCAGTATAATTATAGGGTTATACAGTATTATTGTATATTTTTTGTTTTGTCAGAGTATTGTATGTTTTGTCGTAATTATTTAATAGATTATATTATGACTGCATAAAAGGATAAACTCCGTCTTTTTGTATAAAGTGACTGATACCCCTGCAGTAGAGCAACATCTCTCACATGACTAAAAGCCTACACCTCTTTTGGTTGAAATGAACAAGAAAAACTAAGTGAAAAATTGAAAATATGATATTAATTTCAGTCAATAAAAGTATGTTTTCCGTGCATACTGGCTCACAGCTGGGTCAGGAAGAAAAATACGGACACAGAGGAATTCACAAAAACATCAGGTCGCAATGCTAACACAGAACCACATAGACAGACAGACATCATCCAACTGGACGTATGACATTTGGTTGTGACAAGTCAAAGCAAGTTGAACTGTGTATCCAAAAAAGCAAATTAGTTATAGGTTTTAGCTCCTCCCTGACACTCTGAAAAATAACAGCAAGCTCTGTAAATGATAAAGAGTCTGATTAAACGGGCCACATATGCCGCTCCAATTTGAACTCCTGTCCATTATGTAAATAAAAAGACCTTCCTCCACAAACCACAAAGTTGAGTATTTGCAAATAACCAGAATTTATGCAGTTGTGATCATATAAAATCAATTAACCATGATTTTAGTCAAGAACACCAAACTTATTGCCTTGAGAGTAAAAAAAAAAACAACCTCTAATTAATTAAAGATCGTTAAATAAAAAAGTAACTCACCCGACAGACATTGTGATGGCACTCTGTGGTGATTGGCTGAAACACGACTTCCTGGCAGCAAATGCAGAGAAACACCTCTTCAACGTGAGTTAAGAATTTCTGCAGAAAAATACCTTTTAATTCACTTGTAAAAACGTCATATACATAAGCCATACATTTCAGTCTCGCCATGCAAGATATTTTAGTTTTACTCACTGGTCCCAGAGACAAAGACTGCATGGCTTCATCCCACACTTTTTTGTTCAGCTCATCACTCTTGATAAGTGCCTTCTGTTCCTTGGTAAGTTTGTACGCCTCGACTTTTGTCTTCTTTGGCGTCTTGGCGGGCGAGCTCTTGGCAGATTCTGGAAAACAAAACATTTAAGAAGTTGAAATGATAATGATGGGGCGACAGTGGTTCAGTTGGTACAGGTAAAGGTGCACTTTATTAATCCCCGTAGGGCAATTCCTCCCCTGCATTTGACCCATCCTGATGCCACTAAGGCTTAGTGGTAGTGCATTGGCCTTTGAGCCTGAAGGTCGTGGGTTCGAGCCCACCAAAAGACCTTCACCGACTCCTCTGACGTCTGTTCTTGTTGTGTTCTTGGGCAAGATACTTAACCCATTTTGCCCATAAGGAGCGCGTAAGTAATAATACGCTGCATGCCATGAGGTGTATATGTATATTTATCAAACTGAAATGTCCCCACAGACCTTCTTAAAACGTGAGGAGTGTAACTTACCCGAGCCCTGGGACTTTCTCTTTCTTTTTGACTTGTTGGGAGTGTCTTCTGGTGTTCCATCTTCCACTTCGTTCTTATTCTCCTTTTCTTTTTGATAACCAGCGGGATACTAAAAAAAAAGTACATATTGTTAAAGTACAACATGGTTTACATTTGGGGCGGGAATCTTGGGGCACCTCATAACAATTCAGAGGCTGTGATTTGATTATAAAACTATTATTGATGCACTTTAGACATTTCCAGAGTTTAATTCATTTCCATTATATTTTATTACCTATATGAAAATAACCATTGGATGGAAATGCATGATCATTTGAACGTTAGTGATCAACTCAAGGTGCTTTCTACTGCTTTTAGTGTTTCATGTTAGTTACAAATAATCAGTCAGAAGGGTCCAACTTCAGCAACAATCTCGAGGTCGGAGTTAGGTTCCAGTTTCTTTTCCTGTTTTCGCTCTGCTGCTGTGTGCATGGATCTAGACTCTGGCAGACAGCTCGACCACGGATCTCGTTCTTTGCAATCAGCTGAGAGTCAATGTTTACAAGTGTGCATGTGTGTGTGGGGGAGTGCGCCTTGACGTTATCTGTGAGCGAGGCGACCAGAGCAGGTGGGATCTCACGGCGAGGGTTGGTTGGATCCCTCTAAATCTGAATTTAGATGTATGTGAATTGTTCTTGATTCTTCCACGCCCGAATCACGATTACCCTAAAGAATCGGACATTTCCCCACCTCTAGTTTACATGGCGTTATTGCATTGAAAAATACCTGCAAAATAAGACCAAGCTTTTTGATCCTTTCCTTCCCATCTTTTGACCACGGTGCAGATTCACTGTCGTCTCGCCGCAAAAGATATCTCCAGACCAAGAAGCCAGACTTTCCCTTTTCTGGCCAGTACTTAACAACCTACAACAAAGGTGCACAATTCCATCATTTCATGTCTCAAAACCCAAACTCATGCGGGACTTGTTTTTAACACAACTGTATGAGAAATATGCTTTATAATTAACATTTGATTGAAACTCATTTGTGACGCCGTACCTTGTAAATGCCGTCGTATCGATTGCCTTCTTCAGGGGCATATTTACTGTGTTTAGCCCCCTTGGAGTTCCGAACAACCCGGACAGGCTTCCCGTCTTTCCAGTTTTTTGCCTCGGCCCCATTTTTGGCGTTAAAAGACACGTTGCAGTTGAGAGCCAAGGCCCTGTTCATGTGTGTGAGAGTCTGGTCGCAGGATTGCTCCGCAGTTCTCTTGTTCCCGGACAAGTCGCGGCCTCCAGACCCCGTGTATGTAAATTCGTTTCCGTCATCCTGCGATTTGGGGTGAAAAGTCTGTTTGAGAACTGAAAAAACATGCATGAAAACAAAGAAGATTTCTAACATACCACGTCGTCTTCATAACCTCCAGCGAGCACAAGGGAATAAGCGCCATCGTTGCTTCTACCGTGGATTCCTGCCACATGAGGACGATGCACGCCTGCCTCACTGACCTATAAAGAACGATAATAAATGAGCAAACGGTAGAACACAACTCCCAATGTATCGAACAAGTATAAAATCTGTAAACCATCACAAACCTGTACTCTAAACTTCCATAGAGAGCCGACAGGAACACCGGGAATGGGTCCATAATGATTTGATGGGACGATTGTGCACTGTTTAGTCCGTCCAACACAAGCCATTCCCTAGTAATTTAAGAAAAAAGTTGATTTATTGGTTCTTTAGCACTACAGCCGAATACGTTTTTGGTAATTAAGTCATCTATTCTTGTATCGCCCTAAATCACAACAGTAGTTATCTCAGAGGACTAAAAAGCATGGAAATCGGCAACACAGATCAGAGAATAAAACACAAATATAGAAAATATTAGTCTATAAGAAGAGACCAATGTGTCCTGGATTATGTTAGACCACCTTAATGCCTAGTGTATAGTCGCGCGGAGCTTACTGTGGAGACGTCACTTGTGCAACGCGTGGATCACTGCAAGGCCCTTACGTAGCCTGTCACGCACCCTAATTTCAAACTACGTAAGGGTCGCCGCAAGGAAGCTCCGCTGTGATTGGTCCGTGTGTGATTACTTTCTGTGAAGCATGGAGCGGCTGCAGGACGAGGCACTTCGGAGCAGACTGCTTAAAGGATGAGTCCATAGAACTATAACACATAAACCTACAGTAGAAACACATGTAATGATCTCAAACAGCTCGGTTTGTTCATGTTTTTGTTCTGAAGAGGAGAAAGTAGCAGTATAAATGAGACCGCTTTGGTTTCTCATGCAACTCCTGTGAGTTCGCCATCGTGTGGTTGGTTGTGGGATTACAACATGCTCTTCAAAACTCCGCCAGTCGAACGCGCGAGTGTACCACCAGCTGTGGTTACGTAGGTCCAACGTAACCGCAACCATAACCAACGATACCAAGCGAGTGTACACAGGCCTTAACAGTTTGACAGACTCCTGCATCCTAAATATTAAATTGAGCAAAACAATTTACTTTCAAAACTAACTAAAATGTGTCAAAATGTAAAGTGCATTTTGGTCAAATTTTGTTCACCACATTTGAGAGAAAAGTACGACTCAAAAGAAACAAAAATGACTGCGTAAAAGATGCATAATTAGTTCTATGTGTGCAAGTTTCAAAACCGATTAACCTAGCCAAATTATAACCGGTGAATAATAATTCGATTGATGAATATTTTAAGCCAACGTCCATAGCACTCACTTTGCCCCAGTCTCTCTGGGTGGAGGAGTTTGCAGACGCCATCTTTGATTTCTTTTTGCTCTCCTTAAGCTTCTCTCCTGCACGCACGACCTCGCTCGAGTCATTGCGGCAGTTTGGGCAATACCTAAAAAACAGATAAGAATATTTCATCTTCATTAGTGGTTTATGAACAGGCAAAGCCGCACTCACCAGTCTTCGTCCTCAGGGATGGAGGTGAGGGGCGGGTTGAGGCAGTAGGTGTGGTAGGCCATGTCGCACTCGTCGCACAGCAGCTGTTTGTCAGGGTCCTGCTTTATGCCGCACACGTGACAGTTACACAAGCGACAGTTCTTCTTCAGGTCATCTTTGCAGTGCTTGCACTCCGGTCCATTTGATCCTAATCAAAATACAAGAGAAAGTTTATTGATCTCACAAAGGAGAAATTTACATGTCACGTATAGGAAACGATGGAAACACTCGTTGTGCAAAAAGACATGAACTGTGCAACATGTTAAGGTTAAAAATACAGGGTTAGGGTTTATTATGTCCATAGCAATAGCGGTGCTGGTTTTTCAGCATCATGATTGTATTGCGGTCAAAGGGATTTAAAGTAAGAAGATTGTACAACTATGTGAGGCAGTGGTAAAAACACAGGAAACTTAGAAATTAAAAATCCAAGGCACTCTTGACATTTTAAGTAAAAATAATAAAACGTGCCCTGAAGAAGAACCTACGAGGCCGAAAGGCGAAGCATATCTTTGTACATTTTTATTTATGTCATAGGTGCTTTTTTAATTTCTTTTAAACTCATTAATAAAGTAATAACTGCATTTTATACAAATATTACTCATTCCTAAAACACTGAAAAAAGGCAACATAGTTGGAACAGATAAACATTGGCAGCTTTTTTGTTTTGTAAATAGGGATCGGCACAATAAGCCCTAGCTTCTTTCTATTCCATTTCAGACATAATCTGTATACATTTTCTATTTTTATGTAATAAATGTTTAAATGTTTGAATAAATCAAATCTTATCTGCAAAACACTTGCAGTGGTTCCAATTTGTCTCTGGTCAAACTGATTAACCCTTCAGGCCTATTGCAACTTCATTATGAACAAACATTCCCAAAACAAAATATTGTTGATATTTGACATTTCCATACATACTTTTCAACGGACTCTCATTTCCTGTTGGAGCATCATTCTGACTGCCAGGTTCTTCAATTTTGTAGATTTCAGTAATAAACATAATGCGACAGTCATTGAGAGAGTCCTCTGCATTTCTAGAGGAACATACAAACCATTACAATCCATATTCATACCTCAATAATCACAAATAAAAAAAAATATTTACCCAAGGCGGATTTTTGCATAGATCTCACGGATTGTTCGGGTTTCTCTTACTCTCTGGATCTCGGCATCATACCAAAAGCCCCGTTCTTTGGGGTCATCCGGGTTATAGTTTACCATAACAATCATGCCAGGTTCCAACTGGTGCCACTGGTAAACAGTGCGAGCTCGAGGACGGATCTCTTTGGCGGCCATTTTAACCACTCCATTTTCTGGGTAACTGAAAATACAGAACATGATTTGGTCAATGTGGCCATTTTGCGCATCTATGATTTCATATAAAGATGCAGTGTGATTTTTTCCAGACGCATTTTTTTTTTTATATTGCGGGAAAACGTCCCTAAACGCTAAAAGTATCAAGTCATCATGTGTTTTCAAATTAAAATTTTTGGTTTGGAGGAGAGGTTTACACTTGGTGCTACGACTAAGCTAACAAAGCCGCTTACTGCACCTTTAATAGAAAATAGGGCTATCCAGAAGCAAAAAGTAATACAATTATTTCACAGCTGGAACCTGACATACTTACTCTTCATATTTGACATGGTAAATGATCTCCTCTGGCTGAGTCTCCATTTCACCTTCAGTCTTTTCAGCCTTTGTGACATTTACAACCTGGGCCTCAAACCAAGCTCCCATATTCAGATCTCTTGCATCAACAAATTCATTGATCTATAAAAGAACATTCCAGCAGAAAAAATGTAAACAAACCACACAGACAACATAACAAACCAACTTAGTTTTGAAAATCCGTTTACCTTGTAATGACCAAAACCTGGATCAACGAGCTCTGGAGCGGCCGCCTCTGCTGATGTGCTCGCTGCTGGCACTTCCTCTCCTTGAGTTGAGTTCTTATCGGACTCGCTCTGAGTGGAACCACAGCCAGAATCAGAATCAGACAGCTCGGCTTCTTTGTCTTTCACCACTTCAGCCGGAGGAGCCATCTGGCGAACCATCAGCTGCACAATGTCATTGAGGCCGACATTGTAGTCAAATATAGTATGGCCATCCTCCATCTAAAAAGGAAAGATGTGACGTCAAAAACATACTGTGTACACATTTATTTTAGTATACACCTTATTTTTATAAAGACTCACCTGTTTGCCCCGGTAAAACAGCCTCTGTCTTTCTGGCTCCACATCAAACAGTTCCATTATTTTAACTCTTAGCTCGTCCACTTTGGTGAGTTTGGAGAGAGAGTCAACCCGGTGGGTGTTCTTCCCATCCATGGTGCGGACTTGAATCCACATTGTACCGACCCTACATCAGCCGGAAAAAACATGATTAAGATCAGTAATGAGTGTAGGGCTGGGCGATATGGCAAAAAAAAAATCTCCGATTTTTTCACACCAAATCCGATTTTCGATTTTAATCGATTTATTTTTTTTCTATTTAAAAACAAACTACAACTGACAAAGAAATAGATTTTCCTTTATGCAGTTTAATCTAAACCCCCATGGAGCATAAGTGTAACAGGAATTAAGCCTTAAAACATGCTTGTAAACGAGATGGCTCTGCCATTGTAAACAGTGAAAATGTAGCTTAACAGTTTTATAATAACTTCACTTACAATGACACTATGCACCTTCAAAATAACTTTAATCACACAAACAAGGCCCATCGCAAATATATCAATCCTATTAAACACATGCATTATTTACATGAAATATCACATTTTAAAAACTGATTACTCAAAATAGAAATGTTGTAACAGTCTTTTCCAAAAGCCTCCTCGGGTTTTCATGCTTGTTCTTTCAACTGTGCCTGAGTAACTGTGCTGTAGTACACCGCTCGGTCCAGCTGGTGGCGCTAATACTAACTTCAGTGACTCCCGCATTGTGCGAGCTTCCTGTTTCCATTCTGATGCTGTAGCTAACAGCTACTGTAGCAGCTACAGTCGCTAACAGCTACTTAGCAGTAGCTAACAGCTACTGTAGCAGCTACTGTAGCTAACAGACAGCGGGGAACACATTGTTTGTATCAGAGCAATGAGAGCAATGTGTGAGACGTGTCTTTCCCCAAAGTGCAGCGGCTCAGTGGGACACGAGTGTGTGCGCGCCACGGACACGGGAGTGCGCTTTGGAATAACGAGCGTGAGAGCGTGAAAGATGTGGCGTACGAACATGGCGTACGAACATAGCGACCGGAGCCTGCGTGCGTGTGTGTGTGTGTTCTGGCGATTTAAATAAAGTCTGATTCTTGAACGTTTGAAGTGTTATTGCAACAGCACCAACTGTGAGAGCGAGCATCAGGCCAGAGGGAGACTGTTAGCATTAGGTTAGCTTCAAAATGACTGCTCAACACCATAGACCCGCGGCTAGCGCGTTAGCGCTGTAGTTCTGCGCTGGAGAAAATAAAAATCGAATTTTTAAAAAAAGAAATCGCCCTAAACGTAAAACTCGAATTAATGATTTAAATCGATTAATCGCCCAGCCCTAAATGAGTGCATTAAGAACATGCGTCACTACAAGAGCTGTAATTAATGCTTGTGATAATAGATTAGTTCTATGGCTCCTGAACGTCCATGAATATCTTTTTTCATATATTTGACCAACGCAAAGCTCAAGTTATGGCCTTGGAAAACGACTTCAGAGACGACTTAACTTTCTACACATTGGGTAATTTTTCAGAGTGTGTTTTTAAGTTATGTGAAGTTCAAAAATATATGTTTAAATGTTAAAAAAAAAAATCCACAAAGACAAGATGCTGTTTGGGACACAATTAACTTGTTAACTGTTGGCGGTTCTGACCTAAGGAATGAGATGTTTCCAAATTATTTTTGTTTTGTTCTGTTATGGGGTTGTGTTGTTTTTTTGTTCTTAACCGTTGATGTTTTTAATAAAAAAAATAAAAAGTTCAAAAATATTTAAATGTTACTAAATTTGTTGGCAACCATTTCAATATTTGCTTGGTTGCGATTAAATCAACTTCTAGTAATTCTACTCATTTCACGTCAATTTCATTCAATACATACAAAGAGCTAACGGAGTAGACAGAATAAAAGAAAAACCCAGAGCCACTCACTTCATCATAATTTCAATAAAATATGGGGAAAAACTTGGTGAACATAATGCACATTTTATTGGCCGTATTAGTCACATACACACACACACACACACAATTGACTTTCCAACGTTTATGGACAATGCTGTGGTTTATGGATACAAGACCTTCACAGACTCAAGATTCATTTTATTTGCCATTTGCAGTAAAACTCCATTGGAATACACTTCCTAAAGTCCCAGATGTGCACAAGACACATGAACAAAGTTAAAAATACAGGAATAAAAAAAACCATTTAAAAAAGTTTCAATACAACTGCAAGTTAATTTAGTCAGTTTAGACGGAGCAGCTGCAAAGCAATTAGCAAAGACAACCAGGCTTTGCTAATTAGAGTGCAGCAGAGTGTTTAGACAACTACAGAAAACAATGCAGTTCTAGCTTGCGGCCAGTAGGGAGCAGTGGAACTTTACAACACGACCCCCAGCAGTAGAACCACTTCCTCACCAACATCCTCCTCAGGCCAAAAACCGGAAAGAACCAACATAATTCTTTAAAAGCAACAGTGAAAATGGAAAGTGAAACTACAGATGTGGGTTGCTTTGGACGAAGTAGTAGAATCCTCCTCCGTTAGCGCAGCACACAGTAGTAGCATTATCCGACTCGTCGCCATTGTTTACGTTTGTTCTACTGCGCACGTCCAACTGTACGAGGGGAAAGTGCTGAGGTCATCGCAGCAGAGAATTCACACCTTTTTCTTCCACTCTGGAGGCTGTTTGTCAACGCTAGCGTTTTCACCTGAAACACGGTCTTCATGTAAACAAAAGGACAAACAGACGTTTTACTGTCGCAGCGTCTCCATCTAAACTGGGCCATAAAGTTTGTGGAAAGAAGCTGTGAGCAAAACGAGATGACCTGAATCTCAGCGAATGATATCTTCTGCCAGAGGGAAGAAGCTGGAACATGGCTTTTCCAAGGGCCAGAAGAGACATTGATTCAAAGAGGTTGGTTTAAAAGTCTGGATTCATAAAGAACCTCCAGAACAGAGATCACAGCAGGGTCTCTCTTTGATCTCTACTTGTTTAGAACTCTCCTTGAGCTCTAAACACTAGGGTCATACTTCATGTGAATCACTTTAAAGCCATAAACTAGTCTATTGCACACATGCCTCCTCCCACTTGTCCTGGGGCGGTGTGTCAGGCAGAAAGAGAGGGAAGCAGCTCATTTGAATACAGTGCGGGAAACTGAACAGCAGCTCCGCCCCTTTCTTTAAAGCGAGGACACATCCGGAGGAGACATCGCCAGCAAACAATAAAAACAACTACTTTATACCTTAAACAAGTAGAATCTGCTGCTGCAAAACTCTGCTCAATCAACAGGCACATCATAGTGCAATGTAGAGAACTCAGCGGGCACCGAGAGATTTCACACAGCTGAGATCCTGCCCTGGACTCCTCCATACAAACCCAAAATGCAAAAAAACACCAGACAAAAACTGAAACTAATTGTAATGGCGCAAAACAAAAAAGTAGATTTCCGTTTGTAGCATGAATGATTATGTACAAGTATAAAAGAACGTAGGATCAATGGAATAACAACAAGGAAATGGAATAAACAAGGAAATGGAAGTAACATCCAAAAAGAGTCAATAATAAAAGTATAGATGAGTGCAGTTTCCAGGGTGTTTACAGCACATTTCTTACGTCGTGACAGGAATCTCCGTTAAATTTGACACTATGAGAATATCTGTGTTCAGTTCAAACGTATCCACGCGATAGTACAGCAGTAACCACTAAACCCGAAATGAAAGGAAGTATGACGTAAAAAATAAAATGAAATAACACAAAGCAGAAAAGTCCAGCAGAAAGTAGAAGACTTTGGCTAGCACCAGTGAGCTAGCAAAAGGCTACACTAGAATCGATGCATGATCCCTATGAAGTAAGACGATTCTTTAAAGAGTAAATGTTTACCTTCAGTTTGGTCCAAGATTAAAAAATAAAACCGTTAAATTATAATAAACTTGTGCAAGTTTGTCCGAGAAGAAAATCCTTATCGTGGCATGAAGCAGAACTCTGCAGCTTGTGGAAGACTGATCAATGAGTAATTCTTCAAGACTTTGACATCCCGCCCTCTGTACCGGATTAGAGTCTCCATTGGTCACCTCTGTCTGTGCGTTTTCATCTGATTGGACCAGGCATATGTCAATCAGAAAAGTGGATGGCGCTCTGCCCCAGCGCGCGAAATGCACTCTCGTGGGCGCAGCGTTTTACAGTTATCGCGAGAGTACGGTAGTAACAAGGAGGCATGGTGTTCTTAAAAACAACAGAAGCGTTCAGTGTGTACATTGTGTACAACCGAATCCTTATAACAGCATGGCAAACAATGGATCATTTTCTTTTGTCAAAAACTTAGTTACTTCAATCGGTGATGTAGCTCTTTGTTTGCATCTGGTAGCCTATGTGCGTGATTTTCATGTGTTAGTGTGTTATCCGTTGTGAGTGTGTTTTTGTATCACCCAAGATTATAATAATTGTCTTGGTGGCCGTCCCCAAAATGTTGAATTCACCAACACATATGATAATTACAACTTCAACACATGGAAATAAATACAAGAAAATGCAAAAGGGTAGTGGGTTTACCAATGTTCATATAAGTTAGATTTTGGTTGCAATTTATTGATCTTTATTCAACCAGGTCCCACTTAGATTCCAGAATTTATTATTTCCTGGGGGCAAAGAGGGGACAGGAGTGGGGATTTTTTTCCATTTAGTTTAAAACCACATTGGAAATAAATGTTATGTAGACAAAACTGACTGATCATTTTGAAGTTTGGAAAATCCATATAAAAGTTGCCTGTACAGGTTTATGTGGTCTGTATGTCTGATGTGGTGGGGCCTGGGCAGAGCTGTCTCACGGGGACTGTGCAGCTCTCGGTGCTCAGAGATGATGAGAAGAAGTGGACCCGGCAGGCGAGATCCTCCAGGAAATCCGTCTGTAACTTGCTCATTGCTTGTGTGATCGCTGTGGGAAGAGACTGCACTGACACAAGCATAGAGTCCAGTTTTTCTTCTAGAGCTGCGACCCTTGGATCCAGCTCCTCACTTCTATGCTGCAGTTCTGACAGTAAATCATACATCATATTTTGTGTCTGCAACAGAATCAAAAATTGCAAATTGCTTTATATGTGGAAAAGTGACACATTACAACTGCCTTAACAAACCTTGGCTAGATCTGCAACAGTATTTGCCTGATCAGTCAGTTTTCGTTGTTCCATTTTGACACGCCGTAGTCTAATTAAAAACAAAAAAACAAAAATTAGTAATATAAAGGGAATGATAATGTACATGAGTAAATAAAGAAGGACTTACTGGTGAATAGCTTGGAGGAATTTGCGCTGATGATGCCGTACCTTTGCATGATCCATTTTCTTTGCCAGTTTGGTGTTTTTATAGATGAGCCAAGTCTCCCTCAAAACATTGGCAGCTGTGTTTTTTATCTATTAAATAAAAGCTTTATTAGGCAAACTCTCAATAAGAATAGTTTTGTTTATTTTTCTGCACAGTAGCAGATACCTAAAGATACCTTTTTGTAAAGCTGAGTGTCCATCATGAAATTATGAACATGTTTTTCAGCTCTGGTCAATTCAGATTTCCTTGCAACAACTGCAACGACCAAAGCAGTGCATCCCGCCCCCTGGTGTTTCAGAACATCAGAGTTACCACTTCATACAGTCAATGGATCCTGCAGAACATTTCTAACTAACTCCTCTTACCATTATTCCAGTTAAAAGACAAACCCCTTTACCACAGTAGGTGTGAGGGACCATGTCACCATAACCAATAGACAAAAATGTGATTGAGATTAACCACATTGCTCCAAGGAAAGTACTGGTTACTTCCTGTGCATCATGGTACCTGCAGCAACAGAAGGATTATTATCTCCTGAAACATACACAAGTAACACTGCTACAATAACACCTGGCCTATTAGTCTTTTATAGTACAGCGCGTAGTTTCATGTTTCCACAACTTTGTTATGCACTTGCATAACAAAGTTATATATATTTATTTTCATATATTTATTTGAAAATAATAGTTAATTAAAGCCGCAATTGGAGATGAAAGCCCTCGCTACTCTCGGGTGAGTCACCTTGCAGAATGTAACCACTATACCATCAGCAGGGACGGAACCAGAGTTATTTTGGAATGTGTGTCTGAGGGATCTACAAAAGTGGCCAAAACGAAGGCCTTATTTGCCTTGGCGTGGGACAAAATGATTATATTACTTAAATCCATCCAGATTGTAAAATGACATGGTAGAAACATTTTGCCGAAAAATAAAAAAATTATAATAATATGAAACCAGCGAATAACAATAGCCGGGCTATGTATTGGCTCAGGCTAATAATGCCATTTTAACTTGTTAATCACTGACTGTGACTGTGCAGAAATTAGAAAATGCAAATTAAAAAGATTTAAAGGTGCAGTAAGCGGTTTAATTAGCTTAGCCGTAGCACCAACTTTTCTGGTCAGCCATTTTAGGTTTTAGAAAATCCGATAACTCTGGTGCACTCGCGAGAAACAGGAAGAGGGTGAAGGGAGTAAACGCATTCCATTGGTTCATTGGGGATGAACGAATCCCATTGGTTTATTTTTATCGGTCCGCTCCAAAATATGTTTTTTTTTTTTTTTTTTATTTATTCATTCCGAGCAAGTAAGCGGGCATAGAAATAATTAGTTCAAGCAACTTAGGTACATGTACAAAATATAACAAAGGGGTAATAACAAAAAGAGTGAGTGATACTAACATAACACTTATGGATGCTCGAAAAGGAGTGGGAAGAAGTGAACACTTATTTAATCCCACCCCTAATTACTTCAGTCATTACAAGGGTAAAGTAAAATAAAAGCTCCGGTTTTAGCTCCAACGTAAATTTAGCACAGATATCAAAATCTTAAACATATTGTTCATAAGCAAAATTAGTTATTGAAAATGTCATCAGGGACAAATGTAAAAAATAATAATAAAAAAAATAAAAAGAAACTACATGCAAAAACAATTTAAAAAAAAAGAAATACCAACAATGGTAATGAACAGCAAATACCAGCAATGGTAAGGAAACATACTCCAAAATGTATTAACAAGAGCAAGTACATGCCAACATGAGTCGAGGGAAAAGAAGAGAAATACATTCAAGTCATAATCTCTCTGTATTCGGACCAGACATTGTTTTTATATAATGTCTTAAATCTGTGAATATCTTGGCATTGCATTAATTGAGGATCCAAAGCATTCCACAGTTTGACACCACACATAGTCACACAGAAACTTTTACGGGTAGATCGAAATTTGGGAAGTGTAAAATGTCCAAGACCTCTTAGATTATAGTTTTTTTCTTTAGGCACAAAATATGTTTGTATGTTATGAGGTAACAATTTGTGAAATGCCTTGAATAACATGATGGCGGTGTTAAATTTTACAAGGTCTGGGAATTTTAGTATTTTAGATTTAAGAAAAAGTTTGTGAGTGTGATGCAAGTAGCTTGTTTTATGAATGATCCGCACAGCTCGTTTCTGCAATAAGAATAAGGGTGTTGTTGAACATTGGTAGTTGTTACCCCACACCTCAACACAGTATGTTAGGTAGGGTAATACCAATGAACAATATAATGTGTGTAGTGCATGAAAATCAAGATAATGTTTCACTTTATTCATGATTGAGATGTTTTTAGCTATTTTTGTCGTCACATAACTTATATGGGCTTTCCATGACAATTTGTTATCCATGATTACACCTAGGAATTTATTTTCAGCAACATTTTCAATTTCAACTCCATCAATATTAATTTTAAACTCTGTATTTTTCTTTGCATAATTCATGTTTTATGAATTTTTGGAGACTCTAGGCATCTGGTCAATTCCATTACTATTTGAAAACACATGTTTACTTGATACTTTTAGGGTATAGGGACGTTTTCCCTAAAATGCGTCTGGAAAAACTTCATCTTTAAATCAAGACAGTACCAAACTTGTTATTTTGTCATTTTGATACCTCTCACAAACTCTGACTGTCCATGCAGCGATGATCCAACAGGTCACACTGAAGACCAGCAGGACCGTGCCGGGACAGATGGTCATCAGGGTCTTCATGACGAACCTGGTGTCGAAGCTGATTTTGTTGAGCGCCCCGATACTGCGCGAGGAGGCGTCCGTGAAGAGCTTACTGTGCAGGAGCATGACCCGACCAATCAGGTACAGGCGGAGGAACATGGGCACCGAGAGAATGATGTCCACGTCTGCGTCCCCCACAGACCCTGTGTGGCTGAAGGTTAATCGATTGGTCCAGGTGAACACGTACTGACCCGGGATGGGGTGGACCGCACACACCCCCAGCTCCAGACCAACAAACAGGACCCTCTCCACGGTCATCGCAATCCTCCAGTCGTCTGCTCCATTGTCCACCATGAAGAGCTGCTCACACACAAAGGTCTAATTTTATTCCATTCATAAGTTGTTATTAATAGACACAATGAAAATGAATAGATGCAGGAAAAGGTACAGATTTATGAGACCTGCATTTTTTACCGTTCCTTTCCGATGCAGGAAGGTCTAAAGACAGTGATCTGGCATTTGTTTAAGGAGATTTAAGGAGATTTAATTTCTTTTTTTAAATTGTACTCCTAGTCTAGAATTGATAAATTTCAACACTTGTAATGGGCATTTATAGCATCTATGGGCATTGACTCACTTACTAACACTAATCTGTTGTTAAAGGAGCAATATGTAAAAAGTGGTACTGCAGCCTCTCTCACTCTCCCTGACTTAGGTTGCCAGATATGCAGACGAATCCAGCTGGGACCATAACAGCTGAATAGACAAGAGTTTTGTCAACAACAAATCTATAAACAACACTTTTTCCAAGGCCTCATCACTCATAACGAGATTAGCTCGACGCGGTGAGTTCCTGTCACCCGGATCACAGACTTTCTGATTGGTGAAATGGTGGAGGGCAGGACATCGAAATGAAAACAATTATAAGATTTAGGGGCTGTAAAATTCGAATAACCCTGAACTACTGTGGTTTATAAATGCCTTTGAACAGATTAGGGCTCTTTAAAGATGACTTGACATTAAAATCTTACATATTGCAACTATATGATTCCTAGACAACAGATAACTGCTGTTGTGTTTTTAAAGAAATAAAATAATAAAAAGGTCTGTGGTCTGATTCCTTTTAATTTGCTAAACTGAAAGGTAGAAAAGTATAGTTTTTGAATTACTTCCTCTAGTCCTGCTCTTTTACAATTTATGTTTTCTGATGTAGCATAATCTACACACAAAATACAAAAGTTTTATTTTTATTTTTTTTGTTTGTCACATTTTCCGTATAAAATTAAAGACTGTTGTTTATTTACCTGAATTTCCCGAGCATGGTACATCACGATGAGGACCAGAAGAACAGCTGTAGAAAAACTGATGAGGCCTTTGAGGGCGAAGGAATATCTAGAGTCCTGGAGAGAATCAGCAGGAAACGATTTTATATTAGGACTAAATTATAACAAAGTGAGTAACGCTCTAAGTCACTGTGGATTTATCGATGTGGGAATGTTTTGGGAGAATATCCTCATCTATCACGGTCACATAACTTTGAATAACTTTTAGAAAACTGATTGTGTTTGAATGACATAGTCTAAGTTTTGACAGTTTTTTTCCTTCCACCTCTCTTTTATTATTAGTATTGTTATTATTAATACATTTTTTGTTCTTTTTTCCATTCTATTTTTGTTTAAACTTTTATGATTATATGTACTTTTTCCAATTGTCTTTTATATTATTATTATTACTATTAAATATATATAACGGTTGCGTTATGACATTCTGTTTGAATTCTAAAGGCAAAAACTCAACAACAAAAAATCAGTTTTAATGATCAACAACTATAATGATCAATTTTGTTTGACTGCGGGACAAATGAAGAATCCCCTAATTTCCCAAATAATAATTGTAAACGGTTTGAAAACGTTTTTTTTTACTAGTTACAATCAAATCACTCAAAGGACATCAAAATTAAAACAATAACAAGATTTAGGGGCAGTAAAAGTAATTTAGAAATTAAAATATCTCTGAACTACTGTTATCAGTTAAATATTTGGGCCCTTTAATGATGACTTGACATGAAAATCTGACATTGTTTATTTTTAGCTTTTTATTGTTGTTGTTTATACTTCTTCTGTAAAGTGCTACATAAGTACGATGCATTATCATTATTGTTATCATCATTATTAATATATTATAAAAGTAACTAGGATGGCAGAGCATTGGCCTTGAGCCTGAAGGTTGCGGGTTTGAAGC
The DNA here is from genome assembly GCA_964034765.1 of Knipowitschia caucasica. NCBI lineage: Eukaryota > Metazoa > Chordata > Actinopteri > Gobiiformes > Gobiidae > Knipowitschia > Knipowitschia caucasica. The sequence continues at coordinate 21,644,424 of OZ035824.1, forward strand.
CAGCGTGAGACCTTCTCCACCGGCTCCCACTGATGTCTGCTGTCGTTGTGTGTGTGTGCTGATGTGTGTGTGCTGATGTGTGTGTGTGTATTGTTCATCAAACTGAAATTTTCACACAGTGGGACGACAAAAAGGACCTTCTTCTTCTTCATCCTCCAAGAAGAGAAGAAGAAGAAGAAGAAGAAGAAGAAGAAGAAGAAGAAGAAGAAGAAGAAGAAGAAGAAGAAGAAGAAGAAGAAGAAGAAGAAGAAGAAGAAGAAGAAGAAGAAGAAGAAGAAGAAGAAGCTGTCGTTGTGTGGGTGTGTGTTGATGTGTGTGTGTGTGTATTCATCAAACTGAAATCTTCACACAGTGGGATGACAAAAAGGACCTTCTTCTTCTTCTCAGTCTTGGAGGAAGAAGAAGAAGAAGAAGAAGAAGATTATTTATCGTGGGTGCTTCTTGACTGTTCTTACCTTGGTGTAGACCCCTCTGGACAGCTCCGTTTCTATCACCATAACCAGGATCCCGAACATACCACAGATTAAGGCATAGTCACTGAGCTGCTTGCGTTTCCCAAACAGAGCTTTCCTTTGGCCCAGTCTGTAGCTGATGTCTCTGGGCTTCTTTTGGGGGATGTCCGGCTCCTCTCTCATCTGGGACTCACTGTGGGCTTTACTGGAGTCGTCCTGGATCACTTTGGACAAGGCGTCGTGCAGCAGCTGAAGCGGCTGGGGAGCGGGGAACAGGTCAGCCAGACTGGACCTCACAGTGGCCCGGCTGCTCGGAGAACGCCCTGCTTCACCGTTCACTCTCTCTCTAGCGTCTGTGTCGGGGCTCGAGGCACCATGCTTCATTTTGGAGCCACAAAGATGATGAGAATTTCCCTAAAAACAAAATATACATCACTGAATTGAGAGTAGAAATGTGTGATTAATGAGAGCTGTATTGGTTGGATCACAGTATTTTCTGTGCCTTCTTTAAAGACATTTGAAGTGAACTGGTAAACCACTTTCTACATTACATCGTATTTGGAATTTGGTATTTTTACATCGTTTATATGTTTACACAAAAAAATACATGTATGTATTATCTGTCAAATTATACAGTACAGTAAAAAAAATTATACAGTAAAAAAAAACAAAAACCGAAATCCAGGCATTTCACCCGGAGGCGTGATCTGCTGCAAGTAATAAAACAGTACAGAATACCATTTATTTTAGACAAGTAAAAGGTAAACTAGTTGGACCACAACTGGCGGTTTTATCGTATTTTTGTTTTTTGCATACTTAAGAAAGAGCTTTGTTAGTCCTTTTCTGACTCACAGGGCTGAAAGTGGATTTTCTTCATAGGTCTATGGTCGGGGATGATAAGTTAACAATGTCTTAAACGCACTTATACATAGTTATAATCTGCACATTAAATATCAAATTAACGTTTTTGTGAGTCAGGTTTACATCAGGGGTCTCCAACCTTTTTCAGTCGGAGAGCTACTTTTATATAACAGAAGAGGCAGAGAGCTACTCCTAATAATGAAACTATAGTGAATATCTAATTATGATAAGAGAGAAGACACATGGAGAACACATATATACACAAATATGCTATAATACTGTATAACCCCATTTTTATACTTATATCTAATGAATCAAAATATCATGTCATACATACTGTATACTATATACACTACACACATGCATACATATACTATATACACTACACACATGCATACATATACTATATACACTACACACATGCATACATATACTATATACACTACACACATGCATACATATACTATATACACTACACACATGCATACATAACATTTCAGAAGCATTTACCTGTGATGTCTTGTTCCTCTCCCCTTCAAAGATCAAACTCTGTCTCTCCAGTGAACTAAACTGGGCGCTGAACAGGGACTGGACACTTTTGTTGACGTCCGGTGAATCCAATCTTTGTTCTTTAGCAGTTCCTTGATAAAAGTCGGCCGCTGGATCATCAGAATCTTTGCAAAAGTCCTCTCCGCCACTTAAACAATGCAAACCCTGCTTCTTACATTGCTGGACTAACAAAGTGCCAGTTCCAAACATATCCCTCCACTTGGGCTCCGGCGTTGACATGTCTATTGGAATGTTGTACATGTTTTGTCCTCGATCTTTTGACGTCGAGTGATGCTTCGTCCAGTCTTCTTGATGATTGCTCTGAGGGCCTGCTCCATCTTCCACCTGGAAAACACTACAGACGCTACGAAAACCACGTTGGTTTGTTGACTGTGGTGGAGTCTCTGAGGTGTGCACGCTTGACAAATGTGGATTTCTTTCAACTACGGAAAGGTCTTGAGGTTTTGAGCGGGAATTGGTAAAGTCTTGACAAGAACATAGACGGTCTCTTTGGCTCGGAGTCTCCGGTAAGTCCGTGGTTGTGTCGTCTTCCGCATGCCTGCAGAGCAAAAGCCAGTCCTGATCACTCAGAGGTGAAAAAGTCAAGCCGTCAGTTTTATGGTTTGCTGTGTGATTGGGAACTTGGTGGGGTCTTCTGTGGGAGTCTGAGGGACCCCGAGGTAGACCGGACTGTTGAGGGGATGGAGCCACTTGGATGGGAGTCCCGGAGAAGCCATCGCACTTGGCTTCTGCGGCTCTGGCTGGAGGAGAAGGGCCCTCAGAGTGGAAGCGCTCATCGTCCGGCTCGTGGTAGACTTCCCCAGTGGAGTCCAGGCGGCGAGTGGCGTTTGTGGGTTTGACCAGAATCAACCTCATCACAAAGGCATAGCACTTCAGGAACAAGAATGTATATATTAATCATGTATATAAAAGCAGCCATATGGAAGATTTTCACGTCAAGTCATCAGGACCATAAAGGACCCTAATCTGTCAAAAGGCATTGATAAAACATGCTATTTTCAAATACTTCTTCTAAAATAATTATCTGTTTTTAACTTTCTGAAAACTGGAGTCTTTCACATAACTGCTGCTAAAGTTTGTGTCAATGTGGTGATAAAAGTTAAGTTTTAAATCACAAGATGCCTTACTGTTCCTTCAAGCTCCCTCTCTCTTCGTATCATGCTATCTTGTTCAGCACTTTGAGTTGCCTTGTGTATGAATTGTGCTATACAAATAAACTTGCCTTGCCTTGCCTTTTTTATTTTTTTCTTTAATGACAATGCTGTGGCACTTAACAGCTTCATAACATACCACATTTGCAGGATACATTTCCATGATTGGAAAAAGGATATATATAGGACAATATATTATGTTTGTCTGCCCCTTTAGCTTAAGTCCTGGATCTACAGCCTCAGTCCTCGTTCTACAGTCTGAGTCCTGGATTTACAGCGTCAGTCCAGGATCCAGGACACTCTACATTCTACTACATTCATATACATTGGTCTCTCCCTATAGTCCAATACCATGTGGTCTATATTCTCTGTGTTTAAACTGTTGATTCTCTGATCTGTGTTGGTGATTTCAACAGTTTTGTAAAGTCCTCTGATAAAACTGCTGCTGTGATTTAAGGCGAAACAAGTAATTAAGTAAGTATTTATTCATATAGAGCATGTTTACAGACTAAGGTCGCCTAAAGCGCTTAATGAATAGAATAGAATAAAATTGAAATCAAGGCAATTTACAGCAATAAAAGTATTCAGCCTGGATCAAAGTAACGGCACAAATATTTCTTACCTGAATCAGTCCGAAGTCCTCTCGAAGTCTGTAAAAAGAGGTAGGTGCACTTCGTGGTTGAGCAGAGGCAGGTTCTGAGGCCCCCGAGCTGCACACACTTAATACTGGGACCCTCCTTTGAAAGTCATAATCAGATTCAACATGAAGAAAGATAAAAGTGAAAGGTTGACATGCAAATGAGAGCAAAGTGGCCGGGACACAACAGACCGGAGTGCGGAAAACAAAAACAGGAAAATCAATGAGAGATGCTACACCACTGCCTCAAAGAGATGGAGCTAAACTGGTCGTCAGGGAAATGATAAATACAGGCTGTGTTTAAGGAGACAAAAGGCCGTCGGGAAACACTTTGGTTCAAAGGCCTTTATGTGTCTCTTATCTGCTGCACCAGAGACTTTGGGAAAATAAAGGCAATTCTTAAAACACTTCACTTAAAATGCTTTAATGAACGTACGGAAAAAAAAGTGATTCAACCAAAATATGTGGCTATTTTTATAATGGATTGAATAATGAAATAACATTTTAAATTTTCGTTAGTTTTTTATCAATCAATGTTATTTATAGAGCTCTCTACAACACTCAAGGCGACCAAAGTGTTTTACAACGAAATCACATAAAACCCATCAAAACATTTATGCATTCAAATTAGTAAAACAGTTAAAAAGCATTAAAAAAGTGTCACAGTGCTCATGAGTGTTTATCAGTGACAGGCACATCAGGGGCAGCTAGGTCTAGAGTCTGGGTCCAGGACTGAGAGAGACCGGTCCCAGAGTTTAGACCTGGTCCTTGGTTCTTCCAGGAGGAGCTGAGATGACCCACTCCTTTTCAAACATGTGCTTAGAATTCATATGAATTAACATTTTCTCTGTATAAACATCAAATAAATACTGGGTGACAGTGGCTCAGTTGGTAAAGCATTGGCCTTTGAGCCAGAAGGTCGTGGGTTTGAGCCCACCTCAAGACTTTCACCATTGACTCCTGTTAGTATTAGATAGCAATATGGCCTACGTGCAGGACTCTACAAGGACTCTACAAGGACTCCATGTTATGACTATGATGTGACTGTCTCTTTGTGACACGTACGTCTTTCGATGTGTGACGTGACAATGACTATATAAACTGTGTACTGCCTTTATTCTGTCTGAGAGAAAGAAACAAAGTAAACCACTGGAACTTGAGAGAAACTTAAATAAACTTCCAGACTTCCACTGTCTTTTGTTATGTCCTTAGGCAAGACACTTAACCTCTGGGAACACCAGGTGCCACAGTGGGGCGGCTGTAAAGTGCCAAACTGCCGTTGTGTCCTTAGGCAAGACACTTCACCCCCATTGCCTAGAATGAGTCTGGTGTGAGTGTGAATGGTTGGTGGTGGTCGGAGGGGCCGATGGCACAGACTGGATGCCTTGCTTCTGCCAGTGTGCCCCATAGCAGCTGTTGCTACAGTAGTAGTTTATCACCACCGTGTTTTGAGAGAAAGAATAATGACATGTGAAGCCTTGTTTTGTGTCCAGAAAAGCGCTGTATAAAACCAATGCATCATTATTTAAAGTGCTGTACAGACAAGTGGAAATAAAAATAATAAAGAACAGCAACAATAAAAACACATAAGAAAAACATATACATACAGTATACACACACAAAATGTTATTACATATTAAAACTATTCTAATTATTGCTAATACTTGATTATAAATGACCTATAAAGGACCATACGCAGTGGACAAACAGGGTCAAAGTCTGAGTTATGGAAAAACCAAGCATTCTGTGGGTGAATTCTGAGCATCTTTTCTGATTCCTTTTTTCTACGAGGGTTTTCCATGAGATTCATTCTGTCTGCTGAGTCTCCTCTTGGTGCGGAAGTAACTATGAGTTTTCACTTTGAATTGAAGGCCGCAAAGTGTTGGTTGAGGGGATTCTCTGGAGATTTTGTCCACTCCTTTTTCAGCTGCTGCTTGAGCTGCGACAACCTCATGTTGGGGTTTTCCTTCTTTAAACGAGGCATGTGGACTTCCTCAAAGGCGGCAAATGCTGCTTTCACTCTGCGCTCCGGGTGTCGGTCCAGATCCTCTCCTCCGGTGCTAAAGAACAAAGACGATATTCTAATTATGCTGATTTTTTTTACTCTTTTAACCACAGACTGTAAACAGCCCAAAACAAACACCTCAGCGCTGCAATGGCGTCTTCTATACTTCTCGCTTCCACACTTCCTTCCTCTGCAAAGATTCTATTCACGTTCTCTTCCAGGGGAGTTTCCAGACGTGTCTTTTCTGGAAGAAGAAAACAACAAGTGTGTGGGTTTGAAGACAGATGAGGAAAGAGGTTTTAATATTCTTATGCATCAATCATCAGCATCTTGGAAGAATGTCGGGATGGATTCTCACTGAATCTGATTGAACCCATAATAAACAGAAGAAAAACAAAAGTGCGTGGGTTCAAGCCCATCACGGGACCTACTCCAACTGCTCCCACTAATGTCTGCTGTCGTTGTGTCCTTGGGCAAGAGACTTAACCCCATATTGCCTGAAACTCCCGCTGAAACATCAAGGCACCACTGATGTAGCAGCCATCTTCCGATCAGAGGGACCGGCGCTTTGAGCATTAGGTGGCAGCTCTCATTGCCACCCCCCTGACCCAGAAATGGACTAATAAAGGGGTTGAAAACTAATGAATGAGGATGAATGTTTCTGACTGACCTCTGGGTGGATCCTGTCGCTGCTGCTTCTGCTCGTTCTGCAGAGTTTGTTCGATCTGGGCCCGGGTCACTTTCCATGTGGCTACGTCGTCCTCATTTGGAGATTTTCCTTTGATTTTAGAAGCTTCCTCATCCAGAAGCCGCTGGTTCTCCTTTTTTCTCTCCAGAAGTTCCAGTCTCTTTTTCTCTTTGTCATCCTATAGAGCTCAGAAGGAAACATTAAAAACAACTGTTACCACGGAGATTCATGGAGTAATTCAGGTTCTCCATAGAAATTGCTCAGCGCGACTCACTGAAATGTGCTTCTAATATCTGCCAGGACAAAAAAGTACACCAACCACTGCACCTCCAGCCACGACTCCGTGAAGCTGATCAAGTTTGCGGACGACACCACCCTCATTGGACTCATCTCCAACAACGATGAGTCCGCCTACAGGAGGGAGGTGGACCGGCTGGTGTCCTGGTGCAGTGGTAACAACCTGGAGCTGAACGCCCAGAAGACAGTGGAGATGATTGTGGACTTCAGGAAGAGCACTGTCCCCCCGCCCCCACCCTCCGTGATGGACTCCCCCATCACCTCTGCCCCCACCCTCCGTGATGGACTCCCCCATCACTTCTGCAGTCCTTCCGTTTCCTGGGCACCACCATCACCCAGGACCTCAAGTGGGAGCCGACCATCAGCTCCCACATCAAGAAGGCCCAGCAGAGGATGTACTTCCTGCGGCAGCTCAGGGAAGCCAAGCTGCCTGCACCGATGTTGGTGCATTTCTACACGGCCATCATCGAGTCCTCACCGAATCCTCACCTCCTCCATCACCGTGTGGTTCGCTGGAGCCACAGTCAGGGACAAACAGAGACTACAGTGCATTGTGCGCTCTGCAGAGGAAGTGATCGGCCGCAGCCTTCCATCGCTGCAGGACCTGTACGTCGCCCGAGCTCGAGGCCGGGCTGGTCGTATCACAGCCGACCCCTCTCACCCTGCACATGGACTATTCCAACCACTCCCCTCAGGCAGGAGGCTGCGGTCCATCAGGACTAGAACCTCCCGCCACAAGAACAGTTTCTTCCCCTCTGCTGTTGGACTCTTGAACACTTCTTAACCTGTCCCCCCGCCCTTTATAAAGTCACTTTACTGCCCATCATACGTCACTTTACTTCACTGTACTGCTGTCACCTTACATTGTGTGCACCATGTGCACTTGTATATTGTAAATAGTAACTGTAACTCTATTTTAAATTTAAATGTATTCCTTAGAAGTGTTTTTTATTCTTTATTTTTATTATCTCTTTCTGACTGTTGCACTGAGCCAAAGCAATTTCCAAGTCTGTGACTTCCTGTTACTTACGTGGCAATAAAAATGATTCTGATTCTGATTCTGATTAGGGAGAAAATGAAAATATTTGAATGTGCAGTAAGTTTTTATTGTCCTCATGTGTCTCTAAATCGTATAATTTAGCATCTAAAAATGTCAACCGTCTGACACTGTGGAAAATTAAGCTCACATAGACGGGATCTCTACGCACCAAAGCCACCTGGAAGTTTATTCAGTTTCTCTCAGTTCTTTCTCATGTTTTCTTCAGGTTTTCAGACAGAACAAAAATCGGCATATGGTTTATATAGTCAACGTTTACGTCACACATACGTAATACATGGAAAAACATAGTGTCATCCAGAGACATCGACAGAACATAACACGGATACACAATCATAGCAGATACACAATTGGCTCGTTGTGACTTACAGAAGGCCAGATCACTTGTATAGCTATCTAAATCCATTACCTTCCTCTGACCCTTCTTCAGTGCATGTTTGTCTGTTTCCTGCCACAGAGCATCCTCCTCAGCCTTCTTCTTGTGTGCATCAACCTCTGCCTTGGCCTCAGCTTTGCGGGCTTTGGCTGTGGCTGCCTTGGAGTTCTCGCCTTGGAATTTCCTTGGCATCACAAGGGCCTGGACAAGACCAAACCCCTGCCGTCCGAAGAAGTAGTGAACGGGAGAATGAATGAATTGCTGATAACTGAAAAAAGAAAAAAACAATGACGCTATGAAATGGATTACTAGTAATAATATCTAAACAACACCAAGTTTGGAAAAGGTGAACTTATCCATCATAGTCGGACAAAAGTGCAGTGATAATAATACAAATGATGATAATGTCCTCTCTGTCATCTTTACCTGTGTATGAACAGGATTAGATAAGGCTGGTGATATGATACATAAGTCAACACAAAGTAAACTGTACCAAATAATGTAATTTAATATTCGTTCGCTTCCCTCGCAGCGCACATTGATGACGACATCCATGGACAGTTTTACGAACTTAATTAAAACTTCACGTTTTTTATGTTATTGTATCAGTGGGACAATAAAACACAATGTATGAAAAATACACTGTGTGCATCTCATAAATATATTATGCTGACCATTTCACTACAGAGTGGGCGTCATGTGACGTCTGTGTGCAGCTGCTCTCTCGTCCGCTAGAGGGCGCCCTCTCTCCGCTCTTCAGGCCCCGGACCATGGATGGTTAGATTTTCCTGTGGACCATGGAGCAGAGTGCGGAGGGCTCTCAGACCAGTGGGAGAGAAGCGTCTGTCTGTGGTCTGTACAGCAAGCGGTTAAAGGAGCTGGAGAATGCTGCGTTACAAACCACGCTGACCTCCGAGATGGACACCGAGCCTCCCGCAGAGCAGAGCCCGGAGGAGCCTCGGAGCGGACTGTCCTTGAGTCGTGAGGCCGCGGAGCAAGAACCAGACCCAGGCAGAAGTGTGAAGCAGCTGCCGGAGGAGCAGCGGAGCCTCACGGACCACCTCAACAAACGCCTCCTCTCTTCTTTTCTGGACAAACTAAACGAAAGAGACCTGGCCCTCCCCGGGGTCCGACACCTGGACTGTGCTGTGGCTGAGGCCGAGGAGGACTCCAACCGAGCTGCAGACGACTGGTGACGGCTCATGTGGACTCATCTGGACTCATGTGTGGATGTTATCCTCCTATTCTCTACTGCATTTAGCCTGGACCTTTGTGTTGCTTTTGTGTCAGTTTCTGCCTGAATACAGTGTGTGTATAGGATTACATTAAACACCATTTAAATTGCAGTATATTATTGTATTCACTTCCAGTGTACAGTACATGCAATGCTTTGACCAGAAGGTGTCAGTAAATTACACTGAGTCGTACCAAAAACAACTGTTTAAAATAAATACACGGAAAGGAAAACACATAGCGATGATTCTCTTTTGTTGCATCACTATAATAGATTTATTTTAAAGTGCATATTTCAGTTTATTTTATATCTACACATTTTAATTTGTTAAAGTACATAGGATTTTTCAACATTTTAGGAAAGAACCGCCCTCTCCACTTTTTGAACAAAACTCTCTGATCTTATTGGATGAGCATATATCCCCAGAATGATTGACATTTGGGAGGACCAATAGTCATAATGATCCACCCAGAAGTAGAAAATCCTCCTATATACTTTTAATACAATGTGCTAAATATAGAGCCCAACAAATTTGCCAAAAAACAAAGACAAATACATTTATAGTCTAACCCGTGGGTCCTAACATGACCATTGTACATTCTCGAGCCTCGTCTGTGGCGTTTTCCTGAAGCCTCTTGTTGGAATGTTCCGCTCGTGTTGACTTTTCAACCTTTAAAATCAAACCAAAGAACAAACCAAATATCATAACATTGTGAAAGAGCAGAGGAATGACATTGACAATAGTTTTTTTCCATGAACTACCAAATTTTCGGTTTATAAGTCTTTGTCCTAGTTTGTCCGGGGGAGCGACTTATGTGTGAAATTTGATATTTTATTTACTATAAATATCACATAATAGCCCGGGCTAATTTAAAGTGGTTCTCACCCCCGCTCCCCGGAGCTTACGTTACTCACATTTCCTGTTCAAATCTTCCTCTAAATGGGCGTAGCCTGGAGGACTAAAGGGGGCGTGAACGAGACTGGGTCGTTTACATTGCTCTGGGCGGGGGGCTGCTGACGTCAGGTCTTGCTTCAGACGTCAGGTCCAACTTCTGTGCCAGTGTTGGCGCCAGATTCAAAATTCAAATGTAGTAATACAGGTCGCCAGCAGATGGCGCCTCACAGACGGTTTTAGGCAGAAAGTCTAACTTTCAACTAATTTGCACCAAAGTGACAAGATTATGACCAGGATATGTAGACAACACTATTGGACACTCATTTATACCGTTTATCAGCAAAAAAAAGTGGATTTGAGGGTGAGTTGTCCTTTTTAAGCTATTAAAAATGTGACTTATTCTCTAGTGTGACCTATATATGTTTTTTTTCCTTCTTTATTTTGCATTTTCGACTGGTGCGACTTATACTTAAAATACATATAGTTTTTGTTTTCACCTTCGGTTTCCTTGATCTGTTTGAAGAATGATTGAGCCGCTTCTGTGTGTTGTGAAGCAAAGAGCGAAGAAATGTCGATTCATTTGTCTTTGGAGAGAGAAAATATGAACCAAAATATAAATACACTTTTTAACAGTTGAAAAGCTTTACACACTTACACTTGGATCTGAAAGCATGTCTGCTTTATTCTTGTTTAAGTCCCACCACAAAAGGCCCTCTTTGATTTGGTCTCTCTTTGTGGGTCCTGTAAAAAACCTCCATGTTGAAAAGCAAGATGTTGTTTTGTTACATAAATGTACATTGTTCTTCTTAGCAATAATAAATCAACATAAGCTGATTCTGAAAAGTGTATTTAGGATTAGAACATGTTGGGTCAATGTAAGATCATTACTGTCTATATCTCTCTCTCTTTTTTATATATATATTTATATATAAAAATATATATTTTTATATAAAAAAAAAAATATATATATATATATATATATAGATAGATAGATAGATAGATAGATAGATCTTTTAAAAAAAATCAAATCCAACCAGATTTGAACATGTTTCTGAATCATCTGTTATTAATCTGTTCCAAAGGGATTTGATGAAACTCTAAAAACTTGAAAATGCTAACTTTCATACCCGTAGCATAGCTTACAATCAGCCCGATCAAGACCACAGAACTCGTGGCCATGGCTCCGAAGTACAGGTAGGACACGGAGTAGAAGTTATGAAGTCCTCTGCGGCCATAAAGAAGAGGTTAGAAGGTTCTGGATCAGTGGGAATATGATGCTACATATTTCCATGTTTTGGAATCTGTATCACATGGTGTTAAATAAAAAAATAAAAAAAGAATATGGTGGAAGGCGGGGTGACAGCCTGGGGGTCATGGGTTCAAGCCAACCATAAAACCCTCTCCACCGACTCCCACTGATGTCTGCTGCTGTTGTGTCCTTGGGCAAGACACTCAACCTCACTTTGCCTGAAGCCCCCACTGAAAGATCTCAGTTCCTGTGGACCCACCACCTGCGGGAGGATCAGTGAGGGGCTGGTGCTGGGCGCAGCTCTGACTGCCACCCCCCCGACCCAGAGATGGATTAAGGGGAAGAAATTGGATGGATGGTGGAAGGCCAGACCTGTGCTCTGTGGACTGCAGCTTGGTGGAGAAGGAGCCGTGAGAGGTGTTTGTAGGAGAACAGAGGTCTGCGGAGGTGGGTAGGACCCCCATAGTCTCTGCACTCGGAGGGTAGAGAGTCGAACCCACAGCCAGCCACAAAGACACGCCGTATCCTGTGAGGATTCCCACATAAGCTCCCTGTGAAAGAACACAACTTTCAGACAGTGTTGGGGAGAATGCTTTGAAAATATGTTACGTTCCAGAAAACTGAAAACGTGACCTAAACATTTTGTATAGCAACCTTTTTCAATGGGAGAGCTACTTTTATACAGAAACCAGTGAGCTACTCTTTTTGCAGTTTTAAAATAAAAGTCTATGTTATGACAAAACATGGAGAAAATATAAATATCCCATAATACTGCTAGCACTAGCAGTATTCAGATCATGAGGCTAAATCCTTTGAGAGCTACCTGAAAGGGGCTGGCGAGCTACTGGTAGCTCCCAAAGTACAGGTCGGACACTCCTGTTGAATAGTTTTCAGTTTGTGCCTGTATTCTAAACACTTAGAATGCTTTTATTTAAACTTTTAATTATTATTTTTTACTTATTTATATTTATTGTGCATTTATTTTTATTTACTACATTTAAAACCAAACCTCAATAACTGCTCCATTAAATAAAACCTGTTTTTATTCAATAATTTGTTGTATATTTTTGTAAAACAAGTCAAATCTTCAACAGCTGCATTTAACAAACAGAAAAAATAGAATCTTCACTAAAAGAATACACACATACACAATGTTTACTTTTCTTTTTTTAAATCTAAAAATGCGATGTGAGAAAGTTTTTATTTTTATTTTGAGAAAGTGACACACTGTTTTTGGATATAATTTTTAGAGTAAAATGTGTTTGGATCAAGGTCAAATGATCACATTAGCAAATTCATGTTTAAAGATTAATACATCCAGAAATAAGACCTATTTGTTTAGACAGACTCTCTCCTCACTGAACATACCCCTACTTGTATTTGTATTATTTTATCTTTATTTTTTAGAATAGGATGCGCTTTGTGATCCTGGACTTGGAAAGGCGCTATACTAATAAACTTTACTAACTTACTTTACTAAAAAATGGAAAAAAGCCTCAATGGTTCAATAAATAAATACATACATCAAAAAGAGTCCATTGTTCTTATCAAAGAGTGTTTAGTGACTGAGGGAATGTAGACGTCATGAGCCAAAAGCACACACGCACACACACGCACGCACACGCACACGCACACACACACGCACGCACACACACACACACACACACGCACACACACACACCTGTATTTTATTGGAATCTTACCAATTTATTTGCCCCAGGAACAAACATGCCTAAGAGGAAAACTCCCAACAGAGGGCCGCTGACCACTCCCATCACAGTGAAGGATCCCTGCGTGGGAAAGAAAATAACAGAAATGTCAAAAGCAAGTTTCCTACGGGACATAATAATCCTGAATCTTGACTCTTGAATGTGTGAATAATTGTTAAATTTAAAGGAGCAGTATGTACAAATCTGGCTGAAAGTGGTACTGCAGCCTCCCCCTCTCTCCCTGACTCAGGTTGCCAGATATGCAGACGAATCCAGCTGGGCTTATAATACTAATAACTAAATATACAAGAGTTTTGTCGACAACAAATCACCTTTTTCACAAAGTCCCCGACAGAAAGCCTGGTTTTATTCCTTGTTTTGTCGTGAATGATTTGATAATCATAAATTACCATGTGGCCGCAGAACTAAAAGGTCTTGTACTTTTTAGTTCTGCGCCACATGGTACTTTACCAGTGAGATTAGCTCGACGCAGTGGTGAGTTCTGGCAACCCAGATCACAGACTTTCTGATTGGTGAAACGGCAGAGGGCGGGACATCGAAATAAAAACAATAACAAGAATGAGGGGCTGGACAACTAATTTAGAAATTCTCATATCTCTGAACTTCTGTTATCAGTTAAAGAAGTATTGGAAAAGAACTTTTATTAATGCCTTTGGACAGATTAGGTCCCTTTAATGATGTCAGATTAGGGCCCTTTAATGATGACTTGACATGAAAACCTTACATATTGCTGCTTTAAATCAGAAATCCTTCACAAGCAAAAACAATGTGTTACCTGCAGCACTCCCCAGTCCAGGAAAGAGGAAAGAGAAGCAATAGAAATGCAGCCAACTCCAAACATGAAGGCTGATCCAAAGAAGAACAAATCTGGTAAATCATCCACATTTATCTGACACCGACAGATTGATCCAATAAAAGGTGTGTGATCAGCGACTCACAGAGGGCCTTTGAAAGTATAACCAGATTTGACTGTGAAATGTGAGGCAAATGAGGCCTCAGTACGTCCTCCATCGTGACCGCTGCCATGGCGTTGATACTTGTGGAGGCAGTACTTAGAAAAGAAACAACACATTATAGAAATGAAAGAAAATACATATTATGCTTTTGTGTGACGTTACCTTAGAGTTCCACTGTACGCACAAGCCAAAAACAGCCCAGGGAATCCAGGGTACCCGTCAAAAATGTCAAACACAAACTTTGGCATGTACTTCCATATGCAAAAGTAGAAAAGGAGAGTTGATGATGAGATTTGGAGATACAGCAATTGTTACATGATGAAAATACACAAAAGAAAATCAGTTTGTAATCTGGGTTTGTTCACATTAAAGGTACAAAAGCTTTGGCGGACGGAGCCACGGAAGTTTGTTACATATTTTCAGATCCACATTTTATTTATAGATTTTTTTTTTTTTTTACACAGAGTAGAAATATAGTAAACAAATGAATTTTAATTTTGTATTTTTTGTGTGGCACCAAGTAACTGTAGACCAGGGGTTCCCAACCTTTTTCAATCGGAGAGCTACTTTTACACAACAGAAGAGGCAGAGAGCTACTCCTTTTTGCAGTTGTAATGAAAATCCATGTAATAATTATGACAAAACATGGAAAAAACATCCCATAATACTGTATAACCCTATATTTATACTTATGATAGATGTGTAACGACTCAAAAGTCAATCATTCAAGATCATGTGTTGAATTCTAAATCCTTTGGGGAGCTATCTGAAAGGAGCTGGCGAGCTACTGATAGCTTCCAAGTTACAGGTTTGAGACCCTGGCTGTAGACCAACAGAATGGATGAGTAGTTCACAGAGGTCCGGTTAGATTGTATGATGTGTCAATCAGTCTGTGCTTACCCCTCGTCACCCTGGAAACCACTAAAATTATGATATTTATTATACTTTGATAATTTGTGCGTTACCAACCAACATACGGTTTGTTTAAAGGTCACAGGCACAGTGAGAAAAAAGCATTGGTATTATGTATTTGTTTGTTACCGAGCGGCTTGATTATAATTTAAAAGGCCTCACTTACACACGTTTGTGTAAATATCTCACATAATAAATAGTTTTTTGTTTTCTGTGTGGATATGAAAGTGAACAAAGTGATGGTAGATGTTGCTCTTTATCACGCTGATGGATTAAAAACAACTGGTCAGGGACTCACTTCAAGTTTAGAGCTACATTTTTCATTAGTACAATGTGGGACAAGTGCAGTTTATAGTCCGGAAAACCATATGTACATCCACAACTGTTCATAATAAACCATGCATACACCTGTTGTGAATGCACTTGTTATTCACGTGTTGTCCCTGTTTCCTGAATGCACCTGTAATGTGACTCTTTGGGATTTTGGGCGATACAAAAATGCTCAAAACATCTCCCTCAACATTGACGGCCACACAATCACTCCCTCCCCCTCTGTGCGCAACCTCGGCGTTATTATGGACTCCATCCTCTCATTTAGACCCCACATTAACCTCATCTCCAAAGTATCATTTTTCCACCTCCGCAACATCGCTCGCCTCCTCCCCTCCCTTCATGCCTTCATCCCCTCCAGATTGGACTCCTGCAACAGCCTCCTCTTCGGTCTCCCTTCCACCATCTCCAAAAACTACAATACATCCAGAACTCTCACCCACACCTGCTCCAGAGACCACATCACCCCTGTCCTCAAACAACTCAACTGGCTCCCTGTTCCATACCGCATCCAAAAGATCCTCCTCTTCAGTAATTAAGTAAGTAATGTTTATTTATATAGCGCATTTTACAGACCGAGGTCACCCAAAGCACTTTACAATGTTCAGAGTTCAGATATTGTTCCAATCATTCCACACACAGTGATGACGGAACACACTGGTGCATCAGCCCACAATCAACACCATCCATTCACAGTCATACCTATTGTGCATGTTTTTAGTGGTAGGGGAAACATACACAGACACGGGGAGAACATGCAAACTCCACTCAGAAAGGCCCTGTTCCGACCGGGATTCGAACCCAGGACCTACTTGCTGAGAGGCCAGAGTGCTATCCACTCAGCCACCATGTCTTCAGCTACAAGTCCCCCCCGTCACCTGGCCCCCTCTTACCTCACTGACCTCCTCCATAGTCACTGTCCCATCTGCCGCCTCAGATCCACTGACTCCAACCTCCTCACTCCCCTCAGGACTAAACAACAAACCTTGGGGGACCGAGCCTTCGCTGCAGCTGGCCCCACTCTCTGGAACTCACTCCCTCAACCAATCAGAAACTCAGACTCACTCCTGAACTTTAAATCTTTCCCCAAAACCCACATGTTTCAGCCTTTCCATAATTTTGTTTGTCAATGTTTCATTTCTATGTGTTTTGTAAAGCGTCTTTGAGTGTCCATATAAGCGATATATAAGTTTGATGTGTTATTATTATTATTATTATAATGAAGCCAGTCTACATGTCGGACCAGATCTGGTGAGGAGATTTTCCCAGACTTTAAAGGGTCACAATCGATGTAATAAGCAAACATCACGATCCCACAAGTGGCTGCGCTGCCCACGATGAGGCACAAGCCGAGCTGGTTTACAAAGAGGGCCCTGAAACAAAACAATCAATGGATCACAACAGAGCATTTCAATCCGTGTATCATCCCTAACCCTAACACATTCAGTTGATTTACCAAAAAAAAAAGAATAACAATGGATGTTTTTGATTCACAGCATTTAAATTTAAGGCAAGATTTAAATATTGTTTTGTCTTTTTGTTTTCTGTGGATCCAATTCAATCGAAAATACAGTAAACTAATCATTAGTATGTAGACGGTCTACATACACCCTAACCCAAGACAGAAAGACAATTGTAAACCGCTTTGTGACTCTGGTCTGCGAAAGGCCGTATATACATTTTAAAGTTTACTTACTTACTTTTGAGTTCCCTGAAAGTTTTTCACAAGAACCGGAAGTGCCGCCTCCTGCTGCCGGATTGTGAAAAAACATTATTAATACATTTACTCAGAATACCTTTCTGTGACCCCTGTAAGAGGAATAAAAAGCCTCTTCAAAAAGTCTGCTTTCATGATAAAGACTGTAAATATGAACAAAGGTAGTGACGTCTATCTCCACCGCTGAAACTAATGTGCCACCACTTTTTCCTTCTGCTCCCCTCAACATCGACAGCATCTGGAACGTAGCTTTGGACCAAGAGCCACCTTTGGACCAAGAGCCACATTTGGACCAAGAGCCACATTTGGACCAAGAGCCACTTTTGGACCAAGAACCACTTTTGGACCAAGAAACACTTTTGGAACAAGAGCCACTTTTGGACCATCCTTCCGGGGAATTGCAAAAAAGTATTTAGTCACAAAGCGGTTTACAATTGTGGGCATTAGTCTCTCACTCCAAATAGAGATGGGAGCGGGGCCAGTACAGGAGGCACAGACCTATTGTGCATGTTTTTAGTGGTAGGGGAAACCGGAGTACCCAGAGGAAACCTACGCAGACACAGGGAGAACATGCAAACTTCACTCAGAAAGGCCCCGTTCTGATCTGGATTCGAACCCAGGACTATCTTGCTGAGAAGCGAGAGTGCTAACTAATTTAGAGACTGTTGAATAATTGAAAATGTTGAATAATTTTGACAAGCTATAACAAGAATAACTGAACCAGCAAACCAAGCCGTCTACACACGATGTTTAAAAATGATGATGAATGACCGGATGTAATTTTTATGCTAGAAGATTGAGCCGTCGTCTCTTCCTTTCTCGACTTCCACCATAGACAGAGCAGAATCCATTGATCACAAATTACTACAAAGCACTTTTGTCTCACCACTGAGCATCTTTTTCGCTTCGGCAGGATATGTATCGTTGAACTTGAGCTTGGTTCACTCCATACATTGACAACCAAACCATAGCTCCCCCTACTGTCAGGCTCCAGAACGAGTAGCGTTTGCGAGGATCAATGTCAAAACTGTAAAAAAACACACAAAAATCTAAAAATTAAACAGATACTGAAATGAGGTTTATTTCAGTTCCTCAAACACCTACTCATTGAAATTAATACGTGATCCATTGTTGGCGATCTCCAGCACGCGGCCAGGACCCCCAACCAGAACTGTGCCTTGGATGAAAATGGCCACAAAGCCTGAAAGCATGACAAAAATCTGGAAAACGTCCGTCCAAATCACAGCCTTCATGCCTCCCTGTGGCAGAGAGGAGTCAGAGACATTATAGGCATCATCCAAGTGAGTTTAGTCCTTTCTTGTATTTACCAGCGTGGTGTAGACCGTGCATATGATCCCAGTAGAAAACAGAGATAACCACAGGTTTAGGCCAGTCGCTGAAATTAAACAATAATACTATAATAATATAATATACCGGAATACTTTAGTATCGCTTTCATCACCAAACTACAACCTGCCCGTTCAATGCAAACTCTTGACGTCACCCACAACTAACTACAACACCCGCCTCCCGCGCTCTCTGATTGGTCGGATGGAATTCAACCGATTGTAATCGCAAACACAGGGACCAGACCCAGACGTAACATGCAGGAAATGATGATTGAACAGAATGTATGGATGGATAAGGCCAGGCTAGTCCTACAGCTAGTAAAATAACAATAATACAAAATAAGATAAGATAAGATAAGATAAAAATTATAGATCTCACACTGGATAAATTTATATGTCACATTTGGCACAAATAGAATCACTCAGATTGTGCATAAGACAGAAGTGTGCAACATGTTAAAGGTTAAAAATATAGTCTGTGCACGATATAATTATGTACGATAAAAAATGGAAATAGCAGTGCAGGTTTTTTCAGTCCTAGTGCATTAGTGACTTAAAGTGACTTATTGTACAGTCTGACAGCAGTGGGGATAACGACCCTGTGGTAGCGTTCAGATATAAAATCCTCAATAAGAAATAGTAGCAGTAATAGAGTAAAGAAATCTTTGTCAATCAAAGCGTTAAGTGTTAATCTGTGACTGTAACTCCATCCATCCATCCATTTTCTTCCCCTTAATCCATTTCTGGGTCGGGGGGGTGGCAGGCAGAGCTGCACCCAGTACACAGAGCACCAGCCATGATATTTCAGCGGGGGCTTTAGGCAAAAAGGGGGGTTAAGTGTCTTGCCCAAGGACACAATGACAGCAGACAAGGGGGTTAAGTGTCTTGCCCAAGGACACAACGACAGCAGACATAAGTGGGAGTCGTGAAGTAGATATATAAACTAGAACACAACTATTACACAACTTTCATAAGATCTTCCTCCCATCACATTTAATCAACACACAACATTTCAGCTAATTCAGTTCACAAGGTATTGCGCAATCTTATCTACACACACACACAGGATTACAATACCCCAGGTGGGCCAAGTAATAGCACAATGGTTTATTGTGTATCTCAGCATTGAATTACAAAAAAGAGATTGTATGAACCGCACAACTTATACCTTCATTGAGAATCAGTGCTGGAGCGTAAATAACAATTCCGGTGTAAAGCAGCTGTAAAAAACATACTTAATCAAATGAAATGCAATAACATCAGTCAAACCAAGAAGAAAAACACAGTATGTTTGCATGACATGGAAGATGTTTGCATGTCGCACATACTAAGAATCAGAAAGGAAGTGGGGTTCATGTATTGACTATTGTAAATCATTAAGAACTCTGCCTTAGGGTTGACTGCCCCCCTTCTTTCCCTATTATTATCATTATTATTATTTATTTATTTATATTTATTTTTTAATTCATCTTTCTTCTTGTTATTATTATTATTATTATTATTATTATTATTATCATTATTATTATTATTATTATCATCATCATCATCATTATTATTATTTTGTTTTTTTTATTATTATGATCATTTTCACTTTTGTTAGCATTAGTTTCACTTATTGTCTATTTGGTGCCCTTTTTTGTTTTTGGAAATGATTGAATGTTTGCTTATCTCGCTATCTTATGTGTATGTGTAGTGTATGCATGCATATATTGTAGATGTATGAACAGTACAGACCAAAAGTTTGGACACACCCACCCATCTCAAGAGTTTTTTATCCTCATGACTATCAAAATTGTATAGATTCACACTGAAGGCCTCAAAACTATGAATTAACTGAAAATATGTGTTTTATTCTGGGTTCTTCAAAGTAGCACCTTTTGCTCTGATTACTGCTTCACTCTTGGCATTCTCTTGATGAGCTTCAAGAGGACCTAAAATGGTCTTCCAGACTTCCAACAGTCTTGAAGGAGTTCCCATGATGCTTAGCACTTGTTGGCCCCTTCACTCCGTGGTCCAGCCCCAAAACCATCTGGATTGGGTTCAGGTCCGTGGGGGCCTCCACGGACCTGAACCCAATCCAGAGCACCATCACTCTCCTCATCGGTCAAACAGCCCTTACACAGCCTGGTGTGGATCTACAGCAATAGTCATGAAAAGAAAGGAACCTCATTGAATGAGAAAGTGTGTCCAAACTTTTGGTCCGTACTGTATGTGTTTAAGTATGGGTGTATATATATATATATATATATATATATATATATATATATATATATATATATATATATATATATATATATATATATATATATATATATATATATATATATCTTGTTCTATTGTGCAGGGGTTCTGGGAAAAAATGTAATCTGTAAATATGTATGATGAAAATTTTACTCTTCAGTAAACAAATGTATATTAAAAAAAAGAATCACAAAGGAGCAACACAAATGACTCACTGTGGCCATGAGGAATTGGATACTGCCCAAAAGCTGCATTCCCCGACCGAACCTCAGCTTCAGATACTACGACAAAGAGACAGATGAAGTGAATATCTCTCCTCGGATCCTTCTGCACCTCCTTTAATCAGTCATGCACTATCACTATCAAAGGAACACAGGTGCAGAGGAGAGAATATTCCATGGAAAATCCTCTATAGCTTTGTGATGATGTGTTAAAATGGCAGGTAATCACTGCAATGCTAGCCATGCTGGTTAGGTTAGCTTGTTGATGTTGATGATCCATCTACTTTCCGTCTACTAGCAGCGGTTGAAATTACTTCTACACTCTTAAACTCCTTGAAGAAAGAACTGTACATTTTTCTATTTTCTATTTTCTAAGACGTAGGAGCACTAACCCCTAGTTTTTTTTTTATTATAGGCCCAAATTGTTGAGATGCTAATGCTAAAAGTGCCAAGTGATAGCGATGCTCCAAAAAGGTAGATTTCAATCAATCAATCAATCAAAGTTTATTTATAAAGCGCTTTTCATACAAAAAATGCAACACAAAGTGCTTTACAGTTTGGCCAAAAAACAATCCTGCCCATGCCCTCCCCCCGACCGCCCAACAGACCCTCCCCAGACCACAAGCAAACACCACCACCACCACCCCCCACCCACGCGCACACACACACACACACGCACCGATAAAACAATAAAACGATGATAAGAGACTTGGCAGGGTTCAGATGCAACCGGCTGAAGAAACGCCATCCTAGAAGCCGTCAGCGCCAGGAGCAGAGAGCCGCCCATAGCCAAAGGGGACGACACAGGACCCAGAGGAGACCCAAAACCGAGGCCCCGGGCCCCCACCAGGTCCAAGAGTCCGACCCCCACAGCCAACCACCGCTCCCAGCGCAGAGGGCTCCTCCAGAGGAAACACTGGGGATACTAAAAACAATACAATAAGTAAAACACTAAAATGTGAGCCTGAAAGGAACTATCACACAAAACATGAATAAAAGCAATAGCAATATAATAAATAATAAAAGATAAATAGAATATATAAAAATGGACTAATAAATACTAATCAAAAGCTAATCTAAAAAGGTGTGTCTTGAGCCTGGCTTTAAAAATATGAACGTTCTCTGCGGCCCTGAGCTCCTCCGGCAGACTTTTCCAGAGACGGGGGCCGTAGTGCTGGAAAGATGCCTCACCGTGAGTGTGTGTCCTGACTTTTGGAATGGTTAGGAGTCTGCTGCCGGAGGAGCGCAGGGGCCGGGAGGGTTCATAGGATAAAAGCAGTTCTGAAAGATAAGAAGGCCCAAGACCATTAAGACATTTGAAAACCATTAGGAGAACCTTAAAATCAATCCTGAAACACACGGGGAGCCAATGCAGCGATTTTAAAACCGGTGTAATGTGGTCCCGCCCCCTGGTCTTAGTCAGGACACGTGCTGCTGAGTGTCCTGACTAAGTTCCAGTTCCAAGCTTCCACTAGATACTGTGAGTCAAAACACTGGAAGAAAGCCCTTGAAAAAAGTAAGAAGAAAAAAGATGTGAAAATAAGTAAAATACTGCTTAAAATAATACAAATGATCTGGTGAACAGGAAAATATGACTTTCTGAAAATAAGAAAGTAATACTAGCCCGAAATGACATGATTCTGGTTTAAAAACATACATCTCTAGTATTGTTTACTATTTCTAAAACATTTTTGAGAAATTTTTGAGAAACTAAAGCATTACAAACTTATTTTATATAAACAAGGAAAGTTGTCTGGAAATAAGAAAAAAAAACAGGCTTAAAAACTCACTGCTCAGACTTTTTTCTCTTATAAGAATTTGAAGTACTATTATCCTAGAACTAGCCTGGTCGTACCACACAATAGTACAAATTACATTTCATACTAAGGTCTGGATTTGCTCCATTGACTCCGATAACAGGTGGGAGGGGTTAACGCCTTTTGCAGATTGAAACGATTGGATCTGAGTTTACTGTGACGTTTGTAATGCGTGAGTCAGGCATTTAGCATTTAACCTAGCTTTAGCACGATTACATTTGCTAAACATTCCTCTTGCTCCGGCTTCAATTTCTTGATAGAACCAGACCGGAATACTTTACTATCGCTTTCATCACCAAACTACAACCTGCCCGTTCAATGCAAACTCTTGACGTCACCCACAACTAACTACAACACCCGCCTCCCGCGCTCTCTGATTGGTCGGATGGAATTCAACCGATTGTAATCGCAAACACAGGGACCAGACCCAGACGTTACATGCAGGGAATGATGATTGAACGGAATGGATGGATAAGGCCAGGCTAGTCCTACAGCTAGTAAAATTATATTACATGAAAAACGACATTCAAGCCAAAAAATAAATAAAACATGCTATCAAATAATAAGTATCATTCATGTTATTTTTAGTCAACAAATCTAATTAAGATTCTACTTTTTTCAGTGAAAGTGTAACAAAGGGGTTAATGAGTTGCTATTACAAGACCTGGTTGGTGCTGGTGATGCCCAGACGATAAAACACCGGCAGAAAGATCATCGCTGTGAGTAGAGAATTAAGGCTTTGGCCCAGGCACATGTAGAGAAACTTAAATCCATATCTTGAGGACTCAGCGGGGACTCCCAGAACCTGGATGGCTGACATGAAGCTGGCACAAAGGGACAGGCCCACAGGGACAGCAGGCAAACTTCTGCCCCCAGTGAAGAAGTCCTCTGCCGTAGAAGCGATGTCTGCAGGTTTCTTCAGGGCCTGGTACAGTCCGATCCCCATAGACACCAGCAACATGACCGCAAACACGGCATAGTCTCCCAGGCTAAAGCCCAGAGAGGGGGGTCCATCTGCAGGCACATTCTCCATGACCTGGTCCAAACCTGTTGCAAAAAACAAGTGAAAATGCACAAAAGTGGGTGATTGTGGAATAATGCCCAGTTCAAGTCAATTCAATTAAATTTATTCTTGTATCACTTTATTAAAACACTTCCAAATATATATTTTTTCCCATAACACCACTATTAGTTGGAAGAGGGGAGACCCTTTTCTGTCAGTGTAAAGTCTGGAGATAGCTTTGTTAACTTGGATCTGTGAAGGACTTGTTCATGGCGCTGGTGTTGTAGGTTCGAGCCAAACTTCACCAGCATCTTTTGTGCTGATCTTCAGAGGTTTGGAAACATGGCTTTGTTAAGTGGCAAAGGAGATGGCTAAAGCTAGGCTAAATGCTAAAGGTCTTAATATATACAGTCTATATGTATAATATATGTATAATATATATGTATAATATAGACATCTGTAAATACTCCGAACCAAGTGCAATTGTAGCCCAGATTTTCTTATTTTATTTTATTTTATCTTAAATGTATTGTCTATTATCTTAAATAATAGACTTTGATGTGTGCAATCTGAGTGCTCTTATTTCCTTTCTCTGCTGTAATGTGCAACGATGACACTGAAATTTCTCCACTGATAAAGGTTTATCTTATCTTATCTTATCTTATCTATGGGCCTCACTCAATCAGTTGTATTACATATGTCACGGTAAACTCGGATCCCATCGTCACAAAAGGAGTTAGCCCCTCCCACCTGTTAACGGAGCTCAATGGAGCAAATCCAAACCTTTGTATGAAATGAAATTTGTGTCCCCCTGCTGAAGCCAGTGCATGTCCAGGCCCGTCTGAAGTTTGCCAGAGAGCACATGGATGACACAGCAGAGGATTGGGAGAATGTCATGTGGTCAGATGAAACCAAAGTAGAACTGTTTAGCTTAGCGTACATCGGACTGGCAACTGATTATATCCGTCGCATACGAGTTGCTGCCCCTCACACATCGACAATCTGACGAAAACGGGCAACTCCCAGTAGTAGACCAGTCTCGGGAATAACAGCGCGTACATCGACAGCAACTGGCCTCAACTACAGTGTGTTTTCTGACATAAACTGTTGCGGGCTCGCAATACACGCAATACACACACGTTGTCGGAGCGGCGCATGGAGCGCGCACATCGGGTCATATCTCCGAAACTGAGGACAACTAGTTGCCGAAAAGTAGAACACGGGCAACTGACTGAAACTGGAGACCGACTGATCATCTCCAGTTGTAAGAGCGCGCACATCGACCGATTTCGGCAACTGATCATCTCCCACCATCTCCTCTCAGTTGCCAAAAGCCGCCTTGCAACTAGTTGTCCCCAGTTTCTCTGTCGATGTACGCTAGGCTTTAGGTATAAACTCAACTCGTCGTGTCTGGAGGAAGAAGAATACTGAGTTGCACACCATACCTACTGTGAAGCATGGGGTTGGAAACATCATGTTTTGGGGCTGTTTTTCTGCTAAGGGGACAGGACGACTGATTCGTGTTAAGGAAAGAATGAATGGGGCCATGTATCGTGAGATTTTGAGCCAAAACCTCCTTGAGTTGAATTTCTGTTATTGACCAAATACTTATTTTCTACCCATTATTTACAAATACATTCTTTAAAAATGTGAATTACTGGATTTTTTTTTCACATTCTGTCTCTCACAGTTGAAGTGTACCTATGATGAATATTACAGACCTCTGTCATTATTTGGTCATTATTAGTTGGTATATACAAGTGGGAGAACTTGCACAATCGGTGGCTGACTAAATACTTTTTTGCCCCACTGTATGCTGTTAAAAACTATCTAACTCACTCGAATGAAACTCACAATTAATCCTGACACTCACAACAACAAGCCCCGTGGTTGTGGTGAAGTGGCCACAGCTGATGGACAGATCAGATGAGGAGCATTTATGGACAGCAGTTTGTAGATTGCAAATTCCAAATGCGTTTCTTCAAAAAGATGTCCTGTGGCTCAATCTTCCATTCCATCAACCCTGAAACTTTTCTCAGTTCCTGTAAAAGCAGCCCCACAGCATGATGCTACCACCACTGGTTTGGCCGTGGGCATGGGTTGAGTAGAGTTATGAGCTATAATAGTTTTTCCCCACATATGGTTTTTTGCATTTAAGTGAAAAAAGTGGAACTGGAGAACCTTAGCCAGGGTCTCCCCACAAAGGCTTCTGGACTGTTTTATTTCACTCAAGCTTCTAGGACAGATATCACAGAAAGAAGGAAAGGTCACGTCACCAGTTTGGCAGCATTTTTGATTTTTAAGTCTGACATGAGAAAGAGCGACGCGGTCTGAATACTTTGCAAGGTCGTCCCTACTGAGTCTGGGAACAGAACACATTTATTTACTTAGATAGATAGATACAGTAGATAGATAGATAGATAGGTAGATAGATAGCCCTTCAGGTCACAGCAACAGAGGTGGAGTAGCCTCTGGGTGGAGCAGGACAGGTCACAGCAGCAGAGGTGGTCACATGGTGAAGTAGCCGCTTGGTTTGACCATTTTCTCTGCTCTGGACCAAAGTAAAATGCTAAATGCTGCATTAGCATTCCTCCAGTGGATTTTTGCCTGATCTGCTTGGTTCGGACCATAAATCCTCTCTGCTCCTGTCTGGACCAGTGCAAACCATGAAAACCATGAAATTCACATGTTACCCACTGAACTGCTGCACTTTGCATCAGAGCAATTTGGACAAGTGTGAGATGTATCTTTCCCTAAACAACGCGATCCGTACTGAGCTGTTAGCTACAGTAGCTGTTAGCTACAGTAGCAGAATGTAAACAGAAAAAGAAGCAGATCTCAACCAGGGCAACGAGGTAGTCACTGGTGTTAGTATTAGCGCCACCAGCTGGGCCGAGTGTTGAACTACAGCACAATTTCCCTGGCACGGTTCAGACAACACGTTCATGCGACCGCGGTCCGTTTTCATACCCCTGTGGCGACGATCCGGGCCACTTGGCCCAGTTCGTTTGTAAAAACCTATGTGATCGTGCCCTAAGTGTCTTGCCCAAGGACAAACGGTAGCAATCACCGAGCTGGTTTCACACCTGTTAGCCTGCGTGTCAGTCAATATGACTGCTCAAACTTGCTTGGGCGGCACGGTGGCTGAGTGGATAGCACTCTCGCCTCTCAGCAAGAAGGTCCTGGGTTCGAATCCCGGTCGGACCAGGGCCTTTCTGAGTGGAGTTTGCATGTTGTCCCCGTGTCTACGTAGGTTTCCTCCGGGTACTCCGGTTTCCCCTACCACTAAAAATATGTACAATAGGTCTGGCATGCGCCTCCTGTTCGGCGACCCCGCTCCCACTCTCTGTGGAGTGAGAGGACAAATGCCCAAAAAAATAATAACAATTGTAAACCGCTTTGTGACCCTTGTCTGTGAAAGGCGGTATATAAATAAACATTACTTACTTACTTACTTACCACTTGTTACTTACCACTTGTTTGTGGACTCTGCCTTCAACACCATCCTGTCATCCCTGCTCCAGGACAAGCTCTCCCAGCTCAATGAGCCCGATTCAAATACAGGTGCCCCACAGGGCTGTGTTCTCTCTCCCCTACTCTTCTCCTTGTACACCACCCACTGCACCTCCACCCACTGAACCTCCAGCCACGACTCTGTGAAGCTCATCAAGTTCGCGGACGACACCACCCTCATTGGACTCATCTCCAACAATGATGAGTCCGCCTACAGGAGGGAGGTGGACCGGCTGGTGTCCTGGTGCAGTGGTAACAACCTGGAGCTGAACGCCCAGAAGACAGTGGAGATGATTGTGGACTTCAGGAAGAGCACAGTCCCAACGCCCCCACCCTCCGTGATGGACTCCCCCACCCCCTCTGTCCCTCCCATTCTTGATCCCTGATAATTTTATCAATTGATAACTCGACTGTTAAAAGTCTATTCTGAGTGCCTAGAATTACTACTAAATAAAAGTGAACTGAGATTTTAACTATACTTTGTGCACTTTCTATGACTCTGTGGTGGCATCAGCCATCTTGTACGGTGTGGTCTGCTGGAGCAGCAGCATCACAGAGAGGGACAGGAAGAAGCTGGACAAGGTCATCAGGAAGTCCAGCTCTGTCCTGTTCCTTGAACACAGTGCAGCAGTATAGGGGAGCAAACTAACATCTATTTTTATTTATTTTTTTATTTATTGGCATATACAATATATTACAGCACAGACATTATAGACCCATTTGTACATTTAGACATGAACCTACATAACATATAAGCATTTACATTGGGTCAGGAGGGGGGACAGGGGGGGGGGGATTCAGCGTGCGCAAGTGTGTACAGTATGTACGTGTTCACTTTTGGTGTATTGAATAGGTATCTGAGGGTGTTGAAGATTTTCTTTTATTGAGTAGTGAGAGAGGGGAGAAAGAAAAGAGAGAGACTAATAATAATAGTAATAATAATAGTAAAAACATAGGACGAGTTGAGGTGCTATAATCCAAGGGAGGGGGGGTGGTCGTAAATGTTGGTGAAGAGGGTAGCAGAGCCATAACTAGGCATATTAAGGTTTTTGGTATGAACGTAAGTAATCTTTATCCAATCAATCAATTTTGAGCATTAGTCTTCTCATTCCACACAGAGATGGGAGCCAGTTGGTAGATGATTAGTGTTGCTCTTCCAGCAGCATCCCTGCATAATGTGACTGTGTGGTGCATTAAAAACAGGTTTGGGATGTTGTGCATTAAAAGTTTATGCTTGAGATGCATGTGGGAAAAGGACTTATCTTTTGTTATTTATTTATTATTTTGTTATTTATTTATATATTTTTATTAATTATTAATTATTAATTCCTTTATTAATTTATTCTTATTCCCTCCTCATCAACATATCACCATAGAATGTATGTATATCTATATATATATGACATTAAACAGGGGTACAGTGGTGTAGCAGCAGGGAGAGAGAGAGAGGTGTGCAAAATACAAGATGACATAAATAGTGGTAATAGGTAAAGTATATAAGGTTAGCTTATGACTGGGGTCTGGGATGCGTGGGGTGTATTGTTTGAGGTGTGGTTGGGGGGGTATGTCTTGAAGTGAAATATAATCTGACATTAAGTTTTCCCATGTGGAGATGTGTATGTTGGTTTTGGATTTCCAGTTTATGAGTATTGTTTTTTTGGCGATAGCTAGCGACATTAAAAGATACTTTGATCTACTCTGATTGATGGGGAGTGTGGATATGTCTCCTAGAAGACAAAGGGATGGGGACATTGGGATGTTGCAGCCAAGTGAAGTGGTGAGTGATTGAGTGACTGCTTTCCAGAATGCTTGGACCGGAGTGCAGTGCCAAAGAGCGTGAATGTAATTGTCCCTACAACCCTGTGTGCAGTGTGGGCAGATGTCTGAAGTGGATCCCATTTTTGATAATTTGTAACCGGTGTATTGATATCTGTGTAGGATTTTGAATTGTATGAGTTGGCGGTTGGAGTTGGTGGTCATTGAATACATATTTTTGCAGATTTGGGTCCAGAAGTTGGCACTGGGAGTATGTGCTAAATCTTGTTGCCACTTTGCAGTTGGAAGAGATTGTGTATTATCTGATTTGGTGATTATTTTGTATATTTGGTGTTCAGTTTTTTGGGGGGAATATTTATGAAATCCGCAATTGTATCATGAAGGCCTAGATTTATTGTTTGGATGTTGATTTTTTTTTGGATTGCTGATTTTAGTTGTAAGTATTTGAGGAAGCATTTACTCCCAATGCCATACTCCTGGGCCAACTGTGTCAGTGGTTTGAAACTGTTATTTGTGAGAATGTGATTGAGGTGAGTTATACCTTTATCTGCCCATGAATGGAAGTCCAGAGGTTTATTATTGCTTGTGAATTCTGGGTTGTGCCAGATTGGGGAGCGGATGGATGGGGCAAGGGGGGTGTTTGTTAAATCGTGTAGTTTCCACCAGGCTGTCAGAGCTGCCGATATTGTTGGTGTTTTGAAAAGTGGGTATTTCTTTATTGATTGATTAAGGAAGGGTAGGTCTGAGAGATTGATGTTGTTGCAACGTGATTGTTCAGTATCAATCCAGATTGAGTCAGATGTGTTTGAGTGGAAACAGAGATGATCATTCCTGTATCCGGTGAGCGTGTTTCTTGACTGCTATCACTCTGCTCTCTGTTTGCACTAACAAACACATTACAAATCCACGTATTGTACACCAAGCTAACTGTGTAAGCACTCCGAGTCAGCTGTACTGTAGCTGAGGTTTAGGTAGCGGTTGTTTGTCTGGTCTCGGAGTCTGTTGTGCGGGCCCGGATCCGTACTAGCTTAGCCTAGCCTAGCTTAGCCTAGCCTAGCCGCTAACTCGCTACTATGGCGGCTGCTGTCTCTCCCTCAATCCTTTACTGCTCGAGTTGCCATATGGCGAGTCTAAACCCTGGATCCTTCTCTGAGGGTAGTGATAGATGTGTGAAGTGTAGTGTAGTCGTAGCTCTGGAATCCAGGGTCAGTGAGTTAGAGCTGCGTCTCCGAGCACTGGAGTCTCGAGCTAGCGCTAGCATTAGCTACAGCCAGGCCGTATCCTCAGGGACAGCGGAGCGCAGCTTTAGGGAAAGGCAGAGGAGAACTAGCGAGCCTAGCCTCCCAGCCCGTCCTCTGCAGCTGGGACAAGACCAGGACAGTGATGGCTTTGTGACTGTTCGGAGAGGGCGACGTGTTGTTGGTAGTTTCCCCATTGGGCCTCCTCCTGTCAGCATTTACAATCGCTGGGACGCTCTGTCCGGCTGCGCCCCCGCGCGGCCGGGCGGGGAAG
Source organism: Knipowitschia caucasica (assembly GCA_964034765.1). Taxonomy (NCBI): domain Eukaryota; kingdom Metazoa; phylum Chordata; class Actinopteri; order Gobiiformes; family Gobiidae; genus Knipowitschia; species Knipowitschia caucasica. The sequence goes on from OZ035824.1 coordinate 21,674,973, forward strand.
AAGGCCCCACTGAGAGAGCCGCTGAGAGAGCTGCTGAGAGAGCCGATGGAGTCGCTGATGCGCTGGTAATTGGCTCCTCTATTGTTAGAGGTGTTAAGATCCCAGGAGCCACTGTTCGGTGCTTCCCTGGGGCCAGGCTTGGTGATATTGAAGGGAATCTGAGGCTCATGATGACCCACAAGCAGCGTTTCCGTCGAATTGTTATTCACGCGGGTGGTAATGACGTTCGGCGGAAACAGTCCGAGGTGTTGAAGCTGCAAGTCGCCGCCGTGTGCAAGCTGGCTAGCACAATGGCCGACACTGTCATCTTCTCTGGGCCCCTACCTAGCACTAGCAGTGCAGAAGCATTCAGCAGACACTCGGCTTTCAACCGCTGGCTGTCTGGCTGGTGCCCTCGAAGTGGTGTTGTTCATGTTGACAATTGGAGTGCCTTTTGGGGAAAGCCCGGTCTCATCCGCTCGGATGATATCCACCCAACGTTGGCGGGTACATCCCTTTTGGCTAAGAATTTGGCCCTGGCTCTAAACTGTTCTGCTCGGCTCAAATGACGATGCAGAACTGAGGCCCGGGTGCAGAGCTGCTCTGCCACAACCTCTGAGCCCCCATCTGTTCAGTTACTAGCCTCAGAAGCTAGTCAGATTGAAACTGTGTGTGCATGTGTGTGTGTGCCTGTGTGTGCTCAGTTACTAGCCTCAGAAGCTAGTCAGATTGAAACTGTGTGTGCATGTATGTGTATGCCTGTGTGTGCTCAGTTACTAGCCTCAGAACCTAGTCAGATTGAAACTGTGTGTGTTCCCCGCTTGAAGTCTAAAGCACTATATGCGAGGAAATCTGACCTAGGTGTCAGACACAGTAACTTAATAAAAGTTCAGACAGACAGAAATAGTTCTAACAGTAGGGTTGTTAAATGTGGTTTAATGAACGTCAGATCAATCTCGTCTAAATCGCTTCTCATAAACGAACTTATTATAGACAAGGGCTTGGATCTGTTAGCGCTCTCGGAGACTTGGCTCCAACAAGACGAGTACGTTAGATTGAATGAGTGCACTCCTCCGACGCATGTTAACTACCAGAAAGCCAGAGCTACAGGTCGCGGCGGTGGTGTTGCGATTATATCACACACCAACTTGGTTCTTAGTCCCAAAACCAACAACGCTTTTCACTCGTTCGAAAACTTAACACTTTCAATCACCTGTCCTGGGTGGAGAAAACAAAAAGCAGTACTATTTATAGTTTTATACCGACCTCCTGGTCCTTACAGCGAGTTCCTAACAGAATTCTCTGACTTCATTTCAAACCTAGTTTTGGAATGGGAAAACATAGTTATAGCTGGAGACTTCAATATACATGTGGACGACAGCACTGACAGCTTAAACAAAGCTTTCAGCGCCGTACTAGATGGTGTTGGTTTTACTCAGAATGTCGAGGAACCTACTCACATTCATAACCACACCTTGGACCTTGTCCTGACCTACGGCTGTGATGTCTCCAATGTTGACATCCAGCGTCAAAGCTCGTTGCTGTCTGACCATTTCTTGATCACGTTTGATCTCGCTTTGGAGGACTTTCCTGTCCCGCAAGATAAAACCATAATGAAAAGAACCTTAAATGATAAATCTATCACAAGGTTCAAAGAACTAATACAGCCTATGTTGAATACTGCTGCAGGTGAACCTGTTCACAGCAGCTGCAGTCCCTCAGTCATCGACCAAACGGTGGGCAACACTATGGAGTCTTTAAAATCTGCATTAAATGCAGCAGCTCCTTTAAAACAGAAAACCATTAGGATTAGATCATCGTCGCCCTGGTACAGTGTTCAACTCCACACTTTAAAACAGGACGTCAGAAAATTGGAGAGGCTATATCGCCACTCCCACTCGGAGCCTGTCCACAGGGAGTGGAAAGCAGGTCTCCGAAACTACAAGAAGGCCCTTCGCGGGGCTCGAACTCAATACTATTCAACTTTAATAGAAGCGAATAAAAACAACAGTAGATTTTTGTTTGGTACCGTCGCTAAACTCACAAACTGCCATAGCGCAATCGAGCCTAAAATTCCAAGCTCACTGAGCAGTGTCGACTTTCTCCACTTCTTTAATAATAAAATTACATCCATCCGTGACAAGCTGGAGGAGGTTGCTCCTGCTGTTAGTGGTGGACAGGTTGAAGCGGCATACGTGACTTCCCACTTAGACTCTTCAGTGGGCCTTAATAAATTCATGGCTGTGAGCCAAGCAGAGGTGATCTCTGTGGTCACATCCTCAAAAGCCTCAACTTGCATGTTAGACGCAGTCCCGACATGGCTCTTCAAAGACATACTTCCTTTGATAATTGAGCCTATCGTAAATATAATAAACGCATCCATACAATGTGGCTATGTCCCACAAGCTTTTAAAACCGCGGTAATCAAACCCCTTCTGAAGAAAACAAACCTGGACCCAGAAATACTTACAAACTACAGACCGATCTCGAACCTCACTTTTATATCTAAAATCCTGGAAAAACTTATAGCTGAGCAGCTCCGCTGCCACCTGCAGGAAAATGATATGTTTGAAGTCTTTCAATCAGGATTCAGAGCTCATCATAGCACTGAAACGGCACTAGTCAAAGTCACAAATGACTTACTACTAGCTGCTGATAATGGACAAGTGTCAGTGCTGGTCCTACTGGACCTTAGTGCTGCATTTGACACAATAGACCACAGCATTCTACTGCAGAGGCTAGAATGTGATATAGGTCTTAGAGGAACAGCCCTTGGCTGGTTTAAATCCTATTTATCAGATCGATATCACTTCGTCAATGTGAATCAGGACTCGTCGCCTTATTCTGGAGTGGAATTCGGTGTGCCGCAGGGTTCGGTACTCGGACCGATTCTTTTTACTCTCTACATGCTGCCACTGGGAAACATTATTAAAAAGCATGGAATTAATTTCCACTGCTATGCAGATGACACACAGCTTTATCTGTCGATGAAGCCTAATCAGACAGATCAGCTAGAAAAGCTCAGTGCCTGCATAAAGGACCTTAAAATGTGGATGACTCTTAACTTCCTACTTCTCAACCCGGAGAAGACAGAAGTGATCCTACTCGGTCCGAAGCGCCTGCGTGACTCCCTCACTAACCAGATGGTTACTCTCGATAATGTCAGTATAATACCCAGTAACACTGTGAGGAATCTTGGAGTCATTTTTGACCAAGAACTCTCCTTCAAGGCTTATATAAGCCAAGCAACTAAAACGGCGTACTTCCACTTACGGAACATCGCTAAAATTAGGAATTTCCTTCCTAAAAGTGACGCGGAAAAACTCATTCACGCGTTTGTCACCTCAAGGCTTGACTACTGTAACGCTTTACTGGCAGCGTGCCCTAAAGCCTCTTTGAAGAGCTTCCAGCTCGTTCAGAATACAGCAGCTAGGATCTTAACAGGTACCAAAAGGAGGGAGCACATAACTCCGGTGTTAAAATCACTCCACTGGCTCCCTGTGGAGTACAGAATAAAGTTTAAAATCCTACTCTTAACATATAAAGCCATAAATGGCTTGGCTCCTTCTTATCTCCAAGACACGTTAGTGTCGTATCAACCAAGTCGAGCGTTGCGCTCACAAAACGCCAGACGTCTGGTGGTCCCTAAGGTCTCAAAGGTCACTGTTGGTGGCAGAGCATTTAGCTACCAAGCTCCTTTACTGTGGAATCAGCTTCCCATTTATGTTAAGGAAGCAGATACGGTCTCCACATTCAAGGCCAGGCTTAAAGCACTTTACTTTAATTTAGCATATAATTAGGTAATATATAATATGTAGTGTATATATTATATATATATGCTGTATTATGTTATATATTATGTTATATATTATTCAATAATGTATTGTGTTATGTTGTATATTATGTTATATATTATGCTGTATGTTATTCTTTATTCAAGGCTAGGTTTAAAACAGTCCTCTTTAGTTTAGCATATGGCTAGGAAGGTAAGACTCGGAGAAGGTTAAACTCCTCAGAGTGTTATTCACCGTTGTCCCATTGTCTGTTTCATGGTACGATGACGGGATCTCTGAGCCGGGCCTCTTCCATCTACACCTGCGGACTGCCCCGCCCGACCCGCCTGGGAGTGCTTCGGTCCTGCACCGGACCTGTCCACGTTCAGCGTCCACTGGTCCACGTTCTGTAGCTAGCTTAGGTCCTAGATCATCAGTCTGTCCGTCCGGAGGAGCGGATCCCTTTCTCATATGGGTCTCCCTCCCTGTGGGTTTCCCTAGTTCTCCTCCAAGGTTTCTCACTTTTTCCCACTGGGTTTTTTAAGAGTTTTTCCTTGTCGATGCAGGAGGGTCTTGTTGGACAGTTAGTGTCCAACAGAAAGGATTGGTGATGATCAGGACACTTTAGCATTCTACAACATGTATGGACATTTTCTTCTGTGTGTGCTTTTATACTGTATTCTTCATGTGTTTTAACTGTTGATTTCTCTGACCTGTGTTGGTGATTTCAATGGTATTTGGTTAAGTCCTCTGAGATGACTTCTGTTGTGACCTAGGGCTATACAAGAATAAATTGTATTGTATTGTGTATTGTGTATTGTAGTGTAGGACGCGTCATCATTCAGCAACTGCTATGTTAGCTTTGTGGTTTCACAGGCGCAGTTTGCTTACAACTAAAGATGAGGTTTGCATTACATCATAAACACTTCTCTCTTCAAGACAGTGTATCTCGGCGTTACACCGGCAACGGATAAAGCGGAAGAAAATGGATGGATGGATGGATTAATAATTAATCTACCTACTCATTCAAATGTAAATGTGCCTTCGTTTAGAAATAAATTGAAATCAAAGAGTCTTCAGTTCTTGGCACTTTGATTAATCTCTTAATGCCTCCATTCTCCACTTTGACCAGCATTTTCTGCACAAAATATGTATTACTTTGTCAAGTCAACAGACTGCTCACCGACCAAAAATGGCAAGTCAATAGGTATCAATATGATGACCTTCATGCATTAAATTACACACTTTTAGAGGAATTTGGACTCAAGGTTGACAGAAGTACGGAACTGATGTATGCTTTACATTCATGGTCCGTCACAATTATTACACAGCATTTATACAATTTTAATGTAGTAGATGTAAAGTTTAAATAACGGAGAGGCTGTCGTGAACATTCATAGCGCTCCTCCAGATGGACCTGTGAGCGCACTGCTGCAAGCACATCCAATTTAACAGTAAATTAGGCATGAATTATATTCGCCACAATCCCTAAATACATCTGGAACTACAGTTCTTTCCATAAAACGTATGTGGCCAGTCTATTCAGTGCTCCTCGCGAAGCATGGCCAGTCACCTCTACAGTGCGTGGCTACATTTTGAATGGGAGTCGGCGGCGCTCCGGTTCTGCTCGTTTTCCTGTACACCTGGTTCTTCGTGCATACAACTGCATTTCCCCGACCCAAAACAGAGCAGCGTGTAGTTCCTCTGGAATTTCAAATCCTGAATTTTTTGCTTTAGTCTGCACCGCATCACTTTGGGAAACCTCCACGAACAAAACACAGTGGACCACGGGTGGTTGCCCGCCACATGCCTGAACAAAATTAACACCTCAGTTAATTTACTTTGCATTAAAAGGGACCTTGTTAATGATACCCCAAAGCCATCGAAACTACAGGGGCGGCGTGTGGTGTTGCGATTATTTCACACACCAACTGGTCTTGAGTCCCAAAACCAACAATGCTGCTTTTCACTCGTTTGAAAACTTAACACTTTCAATCACCTGTCCTGGGTGGAGAAAACAAAAAGCGGTGTTATTTATAGTTTTTATACCGACCTCCTGGTCCTTACAGCGAGTTCCTAACAGAATTCTCTGACTTCATTTCAAACCTAGTTTTGGAATGGGTAAAACATAGTTATAGCTGGAGACTTCAATATACATGTGGACGACAGCACTGACAGCTTAAACAAAGCTTTCAGCGCCGTACTAGATGGTGTTGGTTTTACTCAGAATGTTGAGGAACCTACTCACATTCATAACCACACCTTGGACCTTGTCCTGACCTACGGCTGTGATGTCTCCAATGTTGACATCAGCGTCAAAGCTCGAACTCAATACTATCAACTTTAATAGAAGCGAATAAAAACAACAGTAGATTTTGTTTAGCACCGTCGCTAAACTCACAAACTGCCATAGCGCAATCAAGCCTAAAATTCCAAGCTCACTGAGCAGTGTCGACTTTCTCCACTTCTTTAATAATAAAATTACATCCATCCGTGACAAACTGGAGGAGGTTACTCCTGCTTTTGGTAGTGGACAGGCTGAAGCGGCATACGTGACTTCCCACTTAGACTCTTCAGTGGGCCTCGATAATTCATGGCTGTGAGCCAAGCAGAGGTGATCTCTGTGGTCACATCCTCAAAAGCCTCAACTTGCATGTTAGACGCAGTCCCGACATGGCTCTTCAAAGACATACTTCCTTTGATAATTGAGCCTATCGTAAATATAATAAACGCATCCATACAATGTGGCTATGTCCCACAAGCTTTTAAAACCACGGTAATCAAACCCCTTCTGAAGGAAACAAACCTGGACCCAGAAATACTTACAAACTACAGACCGATCTCAAACCTCACTTTCATATCTAAAATCCTGGAAAAACTTATAGCTGAGCAGCTTCGCTGCCACCTGCAGGAAAATAATATGTTTGAAGTCTTTCAATCAGGATTCAGAGCTCATCATAGACTGAAACGGCACTAGTCAAAGTCACAAATGACTTACTACTAGCTGCTGATAATGGACAAGTGTCAGTGCTGGTCCTACTGGACCTTAGTGCTGCATTTGACACAATAGACCACAGCATTCTACTGCAGAGGCTAGAATGTGATATAGGTCTTAGAGGAACAGCCCTTGGCTGGTTTAAATCCTATTTATCGGATAGGTATCACTTCGTCAACGTAAATCAGAACTCGTCGCCTTATTCTGGAGTAGAATTCGGTGTGCCGCAGGGTTCGGTACTCGGACCGATTCTTTTTACTCTCTACATGCTGCCATTAGGAAACATTATTAAAAAGCATGGAATTAATTTCCACTGCTGCAGATGACACACAGCTTTATCTGTCGATGAAGCCTAATCAGACAGATCAGCTAGAAAAGCTCAGTGCCTGCATAAAGGACCTTAAAATGTGGATGACTCTTAACTTCCTACTTCTCAACCCGGAGAAGACAGAAGTGATCCTACTCGGTCCGAAGCGCCTGCGTGACTCCCTCACTAACCAGATAATTACTCTCGATAATGTCAGTATTCTATCTATCTATTCTATCTCTATAAGAGCTCTGTGCTTAATGTGTTCTTTGTCAGTCATACCATCCTCATTCTCGGAGCTGACCCAGGCTGAACGCGCTAAGCCTGAATTGGACTTGATGTATTCTGATTATGCCATTAAACTCTTTCTTTAATACATAACTCAGAGTGCATTCCTTCTCCAACACTATACTGGTTTGTGCGGGAAACCCCATCTTCTGCGGAGAAGAAGATACAACATACCCAGTAACACTGTGAGGAATCTTTGAGTCATTTTCGACGAAGAGCTCTCCCTTAAGGCTTATATAAGCCAAGCAACTAAAACGGCGTACTTCCACTTGCGGAACATCGCTAAAATCAGGAATTTCCTTCCTAAAAGTGACGCGGAAAAACTTAACCACGCTTTTGTCACCTCAAGACTTGACTACTGTAACGCTTTATTGGCAGCGTGCCCTAAAGCCTCTTTGAAGAGCTTCCAGCTCGTTCAGAATACAGCAGCTAGGATCTTAACAGGTACCAAAAGGAGGGAGCACATAACTCCGGTGTTAAAATCACTCCACTAGCTCCCTACAGTATATTCAAAATGCTGCAGCTCGAGTCCTGACAGGAACCAGGAAGTACGACCACATTAGTCCAGTCCTCAGGTCTCTGCACTGGCTTCCTGTGGCTCAGAGAATAGATTTTAAATCAGCTCTCCTTGTATATAAGTCTCTCCGTGGTCTCGCACCAAAATACAGTGCCTTGCGAAAGTATTGAACCTTTCAACATTTCAGGCTTCAAACATAAAGACATAACATTTCTATTTTTTGTCAAGAATCAACAACAAGTGGGACACAATCGTGAAGTGGAACAAAATGTATTGGATAATTAAAACTTTTTTAACAAATAAAAAACTGAAAAGTGGGGCTTGAAATATTATTCGGCCCCTTGCGCTAATACTTTACACCACCTTTGGCTGAAAATTACTACTGCAAGTCGCTTGGGGTATGTCTCTATCAGTTTTGCACATCGAGAGACTGGAATTCTTTCCCATTCTTCCTTGCAAAACAGCTCGAGCTCAGTGAGGTTGGATGGAGAGCGTTTGTGAACAGCAGTCTTCAGCTCTTTCCACAGATTCTCGATTGGATTCAGGTCTGGACTTTGACTTGGCCATTCTAACACCTGGATACGTCTATTTGTGAACCATTCCATTGTAGATTTGGCTTTATGTTTTGGATCATTGTCCTGTTGGAAAATAAATCTCCGTCCCAGTCTCAGGTCTTTTGCAGACTCCAACAGGTTTTCTTCCAGAATGGTCCTGTATTTGGCTCCATCCATCTTCCCATCAATTTTAGCCATGGGTCTTCCCATGGGTCTTCCCTGCTGAAGAAAAGCAGGCCAAAGCATGATGCTACCACCACCATGTTTGACAGTGGGGATGGTGTGTTCAGGGTGATGAGCTGTGTTGCTTTTACGCCAAACATATCGTTTTGCATTGTGGCCAAAAAGTTTGATTTTGGCTTCATCTGACCAGAGCAGACCAGACCTTCTTCCACATGTTTGGTGTGTCTCTAAGGGTGCTTTTCACACTTAGAGACACTAAGGGTGCTTTCACACTTTTTTTTGAAAGTGGACTAGTTAAATTTGGTCCGGACTAAAGAACCGCACAGAGACCACCATATGGAGCTGGTCTCGGTGCGGTTCCATGTGGACTCCAGTCTGGTTCGCTGCTGGTGAGAACGCAGACCGGCCTCAATATGGCCCTGGTCTGTTGCGTAGCTCACGTTTTGACACACACATTGTTTTTTTATATGATAGAATAGTCAAAAACACCCACAGATTGTTCTCGTGTTGAATCCGCGATACATACTGGAACAACAGTATTTGTGCTGCACAAAGCAACGATGATAAAAAAATAGCCAAAAAACGCAGAGTAGCACAGTCACATACGTCATCCAATACACAGTATTTTGTGAACATGTTTGGGAATATGTAACATCCACAGTGGTTGGTTCATTTGCAAAAACACTGGTGTGAATGAGAACCAAACCAGTTGAGAACTGCAACATTGTAACAACTTTAGGGCCCAAGCGAACCACTTTACTGGACCAACAGGTGTGAAAGCTATGGGGTGCCGATTGTAAAAATTCTGTTAAAATTTTTTAGCTGAACATTTTTCAACATTTAGCTCACTTTCCTCACATTTAGCGCATTTTCCTCACATTTAAGACAGACATTCATGTAAAACAACACGTTATATGTAGTTGTCAAATACATGTTAAATATTATATATATATGTTTATATCTAAATCTAAATGTGAAATGTTATATCTAAATATTATATCTATATCTAAATGTTATATCTATATCTAAATGTCATATCTATATCTAAATGTTATATCTAAATACATCTATATCTAAATGTTAAATGTTATATCTAAATGTTATATATATATATAAATGTTAAATGTTATATCTATATCTAAATGTTATATCTAAATGTTAAATCTAAATGTTATATCTATATCTAAATGTTATATCTAAATATATCTATATCTAAATGTTAAATGTTATATCTAAATGTTATATATATATCTAAATGTTAAATGTTATATAATTCTACTATCTAAATGTTATATCTAAATGATATCTAAATGGTTATATCTAAATCTGGTTAATCTAAATGTTATACTAAATGTCTAATCTAAAATGTTAATCTAAATGTCTAAGTGGTAAAGCTAAATATAAAGATAATATCTAAATCCGCAAGGAAACCACGTCTTTTGATTATTCGGAGCCAAACAAATTATCTGATTTACATTTTCACCCTTTTATTGTGTGTATTTTCCTGATTTTTACCTCTCCTGGGGTTCCGCTCTGGTCTCCTCTGGTTCTCTCTGTCTAATTTCTGGTCTAATTCCGTCCTCTCTGGTCTCTCTCTATGGTCTCTCTATGGTCTCTCTATGGTCTCCTCATGGTCCCGGTCTGAACATGATCCGGTCCTGAACATGATCCGGTCTGAACATGGTCCGGTCTGAACATGATCCAGTCTGAACATGAATCCGGTCTGAACATGGTCCGGTCTGAAACATGGTCTGGTCTGAACATGGTCCGACCTTCAGTACCTTAAATGTTTCTGCAGTTTTGTGGTTCATGTGCTTCAGTTCTGCTCTGTAAAAACACAAGGTCAAAGGTTAAACACATACATGAATCCGGTCCCAAGATCAAAGTCACATATTTACATTAGCTTTTTGTTTTTCCCTCGAGATCGTCGAGTTGAGAAACAACCTGTGAACAGAGGAGACATTAAGACAAATAGGACGGAGGATGGAGCAGCGTCTGAGCTCCGAGCACCTGTGGAGGCTCCTCTGCAGCTGCACTCTGAGCGCTGTCATCGCTGAGAGACCATCACTGAGGAACACAGACAGAATATGAGGAGTGTGACATCACCACAGTGACATCACCATTAGAGTGCCATCACAGTGTGACATCACCAGAGAGTGACATCACCACAGAGTGACATCACCACAGAGTGATATCACCACAGAGTGACATCACCACAGTGTGACATCACCACATGACATCACCACAGAGTGACATCACCACAGTGTGACATCACCACAGTGTGACATCACCACAGAGTGACACCACAGTGTGACATCACCACAGTGTGACATCACCACAGAGTGACATCACCACAGAGTGACATCACCACAGAGTGACATCACCACAGTGTGACACACCACAGAGTGACCACAGATATCACCACAGAGTGACATCACCACAGTGTGACATCACCACAGAGTGACATCACCACAGAGTGACATCACCACAGAGTGACATCACCACAGTGTGACATCACCACAGTGTGACATCACCACAGAGTGACATCACCACAGAGTGACATCACCACAAGTGTGACATCACCACAGTGTGACATCACCACAGAGTGACATCACCACAGAGTGACATCACCACAGTGTGATATCACCTCAGTGTGACATCACCACAGTGTGACATCACCACAGTGTGACATCACAGATGACACCACAGTGTGACATCACCTCAGTGTGACATCACCTCAGTGTGACATCACAAGAGTGTGACATCACCACAGTGTGACATGTGTGACATCACTACAGTGTGACATCACCAGAGTGTGACATCACCACAGTGTGACACACCTCATCACCTCAGTGTGACATCACAGAGTGTGACATCACCACAGTGTGACATCACCACAGTGTGACATCACAAGAGTGTGACATCACCACAGTGTGACATCACCACAGTGTGATATCACCAGAGTGTGACATCACCACAGTGTGATATCACCAAAGTGTGATATCACCAAAGTGTGACATCACCATAGTGTGATATCACCATAGTGTGACATCACCATCATTTCACTTTTAGGAGAAGATTTTTTTACAAAAGAGTTTCCTTCAATGGGCCCAAGAGAGGGAAAATGCAGTTAGAAGTTTGTTGATTGAGTATGTTTGGCGCCCTAGGCCCGGGAGAGATGCTGTTGAGTGCGGCGCTTGCTCGCGCGCATAATCCCCAAAAACGGGCAGAGTTACCTTTGCGCACCGGGACGTGAGCGCTCGCTTCACGATCAACCGAACTGCCTGGGACGTGAGCGCTCGCATCACGATCGGACTGTGAGTTGTCTTTGAGCGCGGGGACGTGAGCGCTCGCATCACGATTTAAACCGGACGCTGCCTGGGACGTGAGCGCTTGCATCACGATCGATACCAGACGCTGTAGCAGAGTTGTCTTTGAGCGCCGGGACGTGAGCGCATCGCATCACGATTTAACCGGACGCTGCCTGGGACGTGAGCGCTCGCATCACGATCGATACCAGACGTTGAAGCAGAGTTGCTTTAAGCGCCGGACGTGAGCTCGCATTTCAACCGGACGCTGACTGGGACGTGAGCGCATCGCATCACGATCGATACCAGACGTTGAAGCAGAGTTGCCTTTAAGCGCCGGGACGTGAGCTCGCATCACGATCAACCGGACGGTGACTGGGACGTGAGCGCTTCGCATCACGATCGATACCAGACGCGATGTAGCACGTGAGTTGTCTTTGACGCGCCTGGGACGTGAGCGCTCGCATCACAATCATACCGGACGCTGCAACAGAGTTATCTTGAGAAAGTGCGTGCCGCCACCAGAATCTTTATTGGATCACTTACTTTGCATTGCTTTGCTGGGAGCTTACGAAGAAGCCAGTAGCCGTTGTGCAGCCAGGATGGCGGACGCGTCTGGCCTGATGTAGGCGGAGAAGGCCGAAGAGGAACAGCGCCCCAGCTGTTGCAGAGAGGTGTGGGGGAGCCCCAGCGAGGCCGCGCGCGTGGCAGCGCCTATCCTGAAGGAGTGGGCTGTGTAGAGCTGGGGAGACAATTTACAGAGGAGCAGTAGGGATCTTAGTTGAGCTCTGAACCAGGTTGCTGTCATGGGAAGAATGTCTGGAGTGAGAAATAGAGGTCCGTTAAACTCTCCTTTTTGCAGCGGAGGCGAGTGTAACGCATCATGGATTTGTAGGGGCAGAGAGATGTGTCCGAGCGAGCTGTTACTATATTGCAGGCTCCTTTGATTTTTGAATGTTTGAATTGAAGGTTGAAATGGTCAGGGGACATTATGTTGGGTGAAAAAGAGCGACCTTTGTGTAATGCTTCCACTACATCGAGATTATCACACATAACTCTTTCTCTGCCACGTGTGATTCCACAGCGCGCAGGCCACGACCACTGGGAATATTTTGTGTAGGGCAGAGGAGATGCTCCGGTGGAAAGTAGCGGCCACGGCCAGGCAAACCAATGGTCCTGGAAGAAGCCCCAAAACCCACGGAAGGGGCAGCGTCCGTGTAGAAGCGGAGACCTGTAGGGGCAGAGACATATCGGAGAGGGCCATTGATGTTGCAGGCGCCCTTACGCTTAGAATCTTGGGTTGGAGAGTAGATAATCAGGATAGTAGGATGGTCGGGAATCCGTGTCTCGGACCGCATGAAGGTTGAGTGAGCAGTAGTGAACTCGCTTATGCAGAGAAGCCATAGAAGGCGAGCAGGAAGATGCTGCGAGGAGGGCAGATATGTACTTGGAAGATGAGCCGGAGTTCAGCGCCGCTGCAGGATGGGCAGCATGATGGGGAGCCTGCGATCAGAAGAGTGAAGAATACAGGTATGGATGCCTTTGATTAGGAGTCCGATTGACGGCTCAGCGCAGCAACTCGGCCAGCTGCATCTGATAGAATCAGAAGATTAAGTATAGAGATGAAGCATGACCGCCGAAGCGACCCTGGGAGCATAGGTGCGAGTCCAGCGCAGCGCGGCATACTCAGCCGGGCTGCGTCCATTAGAAGCAGGATAAGCTTCTGAGAGAGTGGGTAGCAGCAGCTGCAGCATCTGTAGATAATAACAGCAATAATCCTGTATCAAAGCCACAGCAGTAGAATGTTGTTGTAGCTGTTCAGTGTTTCAGTAAAAGAGATGCAAGTGAAGAGAGATGGCAAAGTAAACGAAGCAGCAGCAGCAGTAGCAGTATGAAGCAGCAAGCAGTAGCAGCAGTAGCAGTATGAAGCAGCAGCAGTAGCAGCAGTAGCAGTATGAAGCAGCAGCAGCAACCGTAGATAATAACAGCAATAATCCTGTATCAAAGCCACAGCAGTAGAATATTGTTGTAGCTGTTTAGTGTTTCAGTAGAAGGATGCGAAGTGAAGAGAGGTGTCAAAGTAAAAGAAGCAGCAGCAGCACGGCAGCAGTAGCAGTATGAAGCAGCAGCGGCAGCAATAGCAGCAGTAGCGGCAGCAGTAGCAGCAGTAGCGGTAGCAGTATGACGCAGCAGAAGCAGCATTAGCAGGAGCAGTAGCACCACAATGCGATTCATACGAACAACAGACGTGTCACGCCAGCGTGCGCCGCTTGTCTCCGTGAGCCAGGTTACATACGTGTCTGAAAGAGCCGAGCCGTAGAGACAGGTGCAGCCTGGGAGCCCGCGGAGCGGCAGCGGCAGGAACAGCAGCAGCGGCACATGTAGTAGCAGGAGCAGCAGGAGCAGGCAGTAGGGGCAGGCAGCAGCAGGAACAGGCAGCAGCGGGAACAGGCAGCAGCGGGATCAGGCATCAGTAGGAACGGCAGCAGGGACCGCAGCAGCGGCGGTCAGAGAACCACGCCCACGGTGGTTTAACAGCCTGAGGAAATAAATCAACCCGAATCCGAAACATTCCCATACGAATAACAGATGTCCCCTGGAGCCATCTTGCTGCTTTGGTTATGGCAGATACGCATGAACGATCACTTTTCCATGTGTTCATTAGCTCCAACTCCACTTCAAACCCATTGCAGATTCATATTGGGCCCTTTTTCTTTCTGCTGCACTTTCAAAATGCAACAACTGCAGTTTAGTTACCCAATTTAATACGGGTGCGTACCGATGTTCCCCGGGTCCGATGTTCCCCGGGTCCGATGTTCCCCCACTTCTATAGGCGGGGGAACATCGGACCCGGGGAACATCGGTACTTCGCGTCTTAAAAAGTCCCGATGTTCCCCGGGTCCGATGTTCCCCCGCCAATAGAAGTGGGGGAACATCGGGACTTCAACAACGAGACAAGTCCCGCTGTTCCCTGCGTGCGCCCTTTGATGTTTGATGTTTCCTCCTCCACTAAAGATGGCATATGATCCGCGCCAACTTTTGTGAGAGAAAAAATACGAACTAGCCTAAGCCTATTTACTTTTCTTTTTCCCTCTCGCTCTTTGTGTGCTCATATTTCAGCTGATCGCAGCTTGAGTCTATGCAGGATATTTTTGGGCATGTTATATGGGCATGTTATCTCCCCTTGCTCACTCTCCCATGGGCATCTATATTTGACAGGTCTGACTGAATAAAATGAGGACGATTGAAACTAGAGCTACTACATCTGTTAGCCTATAGTTTTTCCAAATACGTGGTTTTGCTGAGGCCACTGTGCTTTTACGCATAATGGACACGCATATGACGTCGTTTTTGTTGTAAAACTTGAATATGCTCTTTTAGTTTTAGAGATATTAATACATATTATTCTATTCAGAATGCGTGCGTCATTGTGCATTGTTGTCCCGCCTTACGTGTCACTCACAGTTAAAATGTAAATAACCAATTCAAACATAGCATTTTTACAACTTGAACTTTAAGAAAAAAATGATCAAAGGAATCAGTGTAAAATAAGATCGGAAAAGCTCAATTCATGATTGTTTAATTAGGTTTCCCATTTTTAAATACAATTGGAAACGCTCAGAATTCAAAAATATTGAAAAGTGTATTGGCTCCTACAGTGGGGGGAATAATAATAATAATTATAATAATAATATAACCCCCTGAGCGTCATCACGTTCCTACGTTGCTTCAAATATAGTCCTGTTTATTGGCTGAACAATTTTGTCCAATATCATATCACACAGCGTGAAGCGAGAACAACCAGCTATTCCTCGTCTTAAAGATTGACAACGCTCTCAAAGCATTCACAACAGAGCAGCCTTTTTCATTTTAATTTTAAGAAAGTTCAGCGTGAACTTTGTGAGGTAGAGTAGCCAGAGGCCCGGCCCGTAGGTCCCAGAGGAGGAGAGCGCGGTCAGGCCAGGCTCGCCTTGCACTGATGAGGTAAACTCTAGGCCTGTGTGAGACACACTGTGGGCCTCACTGTGGGCCTCACTTAGGGCCTCACTGTGGGCCTCACTGTGGGCCTCACTGTGGGCCTCACTGTGGGCCTCACTGTAGGCCTCACTGTGGGCCTCACTGTGGGCCTCACTGTGGGCCTCACTGTGGGCCTCACTGTGGGCCTCACTGCGGGCCTCATGTATGAAACCTGCGTACGGCCAAATCAGGGTAAATGAGGCGTACGCAAAATATTACACTTTTCCGCATTTATCTATCTGGACGTGAGCGTACAATACGCAAAAAATAAACGCCAGGTCTGGAGGTGGTGTAAATCTATACGCTGAACTCAACCTTCGGCACAACACGCATGAAATTCAAGATATGTACAACAATAAACATATTCCCTCTGGCAAAATTATATGCTGTGTTTTCATTGAGGATCATGTTTCAAAATTTGAATTTGCGCATCAGAAAAAGTCTAATGGAAACACGCAAACTTCGAATAAATCACAGATCATGATAAGGACCCTCTATTAAATCTGACTTGTGTGTGTATTATTTTGATCTGTATGTTTTTAAAATGTGAAGTGCTTTGTGATCCTGGACAGTGAAAGGCTCTATATAAATACACTTTACGCAACAGGGATGTGTGACCCATCTATTGCTGTGGCAGGCTCTGCGCTGCGTAATTACG
Organism: Knipowitschia caucasica; assembly: GCA_964034765.1. Classification (NCBI taxonomy): domain Eukaryota; kingdom Metazoa; phylum Chordata; class Actinopteri; order Gobiiformes; family Gobiidae; genus Knipowitschia; species Knipowitschia caucasica. Next base: position 21,691,552 of record OZ035824.1, read on the forward strand.
CACGGCTATTTGTATTCCTCATTCACATCTGGTAAAGCAATGTGTTATTTCATTAGATTTGTGTAAGCCTCACACAGCCACACACCCCAATAACGCATCGATGGTATTGCTCACTCAAACGTCTCACTGCCCTGTCCAGAGTGCGCAGCGAGTGCCGTGAGAGGTCGCGCCACATGTGCAGAAGTTTTGGCTCCAGAGTTTCTTTGTGAAATCTGGACCGCAAACGCTCTCTGAAGTGTACAGCGCTTCAATGCGCACTTCTACCCCGAGCCAGGCTGCGTCCAAGACGCTGCAGACGCTTCATTCATGAGAGCCACCGCTGCATAATATATATGAATTAATTAATTAATTCAATCAATCTATATTTATTCACTTCTACAATTCAAGAAGGATTTTTCTAATGTATCAAAACATTTTGGCTGCTAATCTGCAGGCCTACCCAAAATTGCAAACCTGGCGCCGATACTGTTGCGAGGATGAACGGAGGGAGATATGTTTCCAAAAAGAAAAGGTGGTGGAGCTAATTTTACTTTTCTTATCTGCAACACGTTCTTATTCTGAGGTGGTAGGTTGTAAAAATGTAGTTGGCTACTACAATGCGAGATCTACAAGGCTTATAATATAAAGTATTCAGTAGCCCTAGACTAGTTATGAGCGAAAGCCGCTTGTTGCTCCATTATCCGCGCGCAGCAATAACATGTCTATGAGCGAGGCCCGCAGTCGGGGAACACCGGGCCCTCCGGCGTTTGGAAGGTCCGATGTTCCCCGGGTCCGGTGTTCCCCGCCCCGGGGAACTCCGGACCCGGGGAACACCGGACCCGGGGAACACCGGACCCGGGGAACATCGGACCCGGGGAACATCGGGCCGACCCCATTTAATACTAGTGACCTAGCTATTTAAATGCATGGCCCCTCCTTCCTCCTGCAGATAGACGAATTTAAATGCATTCATTTAACAATAGTGACCTGCGAGTAATGAGATTAATGCTGTAAAGATGGCGCCGTGGCAAGAGCTCTGGTGTGTGCCGTCTGGAGCACGATGGGTAGTCTTTGCACATTTTTTCCAACGTGGTTTTACTGCAAGTGGCAGAACATGAATCTGAATTAATGCACATTGCTCCTCTTATATCCCTCAGACAATAGAGATTGATGCCATTTAAGATGCATTGTCCCTCAGTTAGCTCAAACACGTGTGAAAACGGAGCCTGCAGACCAAGCACGGGGCGAAAACTGACGCCTGCAGTCAAGTGCGCAGGGCAAAAACCAGCCGCCTGCAGCCTAGACTCCGGGATTAATCTGTCCGCGGTCGGCGCACTCACTGTACTCACATGCCAGGAGACTTGGGAAAAGCAACGGGACAACGCGGCACCGCCAATCGGAGGCAGGAACACGCACGGCACCGCCAGACCGTCTGCGCGCGGCAGCAGACCACGAGGAACGAGCAGCACAGAACCCGCGGAGGGGCCCCGCGGAGCAGCCCCGCGGAGCAGCCCGCAGAAGAGCCCGCAGAGGAGGAGAGCAGTGGGGATATGCGAACCACAGCAGGTGCAGGGACGTGGAGGAGGAGCAGACCACAAGCAGCCAGACTGAGGACAGCCGGGCCACGCGCACGAGCAACACGTGAGCAGAAGCGACCCCTCCAGAACAACGCATGCATTTGCGAACAGGAGCGTTAGCGACATGCACCTTGCGGACTTCAGAAGCTTTGCAAACTTCAGAAGGCCGGGAAGTGGGCGTCTCCGGCTTTTAACTTGCTGTCCTGGTGGTTATTGGTGGATTAGATGTGGGCGTTTTGCTGGTGTAATGAGTAGAGGATGAGCAGGCTTGTAGATCTGGCAGCAGTGGCCGGGTCTACCACAGTGAACTTTCGCGAAGAGCTTCATTTCACTCCTTAGAAATTCCACAACAATACCATTGGATCCAAATTTACCGTGACGTATGTAATGCGCCCGAGTGAGTGAGGCATTTAGAATTTAGCTTAGCTTTAGCATTTAGCCTAGCTTTAGTTGTATCTGATGGTTTGACAAAGTGACAGGCGACAGCAGCTCAGTTGGTAGAGCATTGGCCTTTGGGCCTGAAGGTCGTGGGTTTGAGCCCACCTCAAGACCTACTTCCTGACTCCCACTGATGTCTGCGGTCATTGTGTCCTTGGGCAAGACACTAAACCCCACTTTGCCTGAACCGATGGGTCCCCAAAATTCGAAGATTCTACAACTAGAGACAAACACGGATGTACTCTGAAAATGAGCGGGGATAGACAAACAAGGTCCGGGAAGGGAATTGTGGAGAAGAAATTGGATTCAAGTTCCAATTCGGATAACCTGGCTAACGCGACACACCACAATGTTGGGAAGGAAGCTGTTTGTGGTACCTTGTTGTGTGCGGGAGATCTAATTATGATAATGGACCACAAACTGGACACAACAAATCCTAAAAGGATCAAGACGGCTGTTGAGTCCTGGGTGGGAAAAACAACAAGAATTCTTGGTCTCAAGGACGTGTGGCAAGGCCTGCATGTTCGAGAGAAAGATTTTACTTTTTATTCAGCCCGCCATAATATGTATTCTCAAATTGACTATTACTTAATGTTTAACAGTGAACTTCACAGAGTGAAAGAATGTGAAATTGGACAAAGGGACCTCTCTGACCATGCAGGGCTCTACCTAACGTTAGAAAATTGACAATTTCTTGAAATCTTTAGATCTCCCCGCTCTTGGAAGAAAACACAATAAATCCCTGACCACTGAAATTTCGGATATAGAAATTAACAAAGCTATCTCAGCCTTAAAGACGGGAAAAAGTCCAGGTACAGACGGATACCCGGCTGAATGGTACAAGCTGATGAGGGAGCCGTTACTTGCTTAAAGAATGCTTTAACAATATATTGAAGGGAGGTATGCCCCCCCCCCTCATGGAGGGAGGCTTTTATCTCAGTTATACATAAAGAGAGGAAAAACAAATTGGATTGTAAATCGTATAGGCCTATCAGTGTTCTCAATGTAGATTATAAGCTTTTTGCATCGATTCTGGCCAGGAGAATGGAAGAGGCTATATCCTTTCTCATAGATGAAGACCAAACAGGTTTTGTTAAAGATCGTCAAACACACGATAATATACGACGAACCATTCATATCATTGATCACATAACAAAGACAAATTCCAGTGCAGTATTTCTCAGCTTAGATGCTGAGAAGGCCTTCAGTTAGTTGGTAATTCCTCTACCAAACAATGAGCCGCTTTGGCTTCGCAGATCAGTTCATACAATGCATAAAGGCCCTATATTCGACACCAACCGCAAGGATCAAAATTAATGGAGATCTAACTAACACAATAAAACTTCATAAAGGTTGTCGACAAGGCTGCCCGCTTAGCCCATTTCTGTTTAACTTGTTTATTGAACCGTTGGCCCAGATGATCCGACAGGAGGAGGATCTAGAAGGCATAACTAAAAGAGGCACGGAATATAAAATTTGCTTATATGCCGATGATGTGTTGGTAACACTCCAGAACCCAGAGTCCAGCATACCTAAACTCATGAGTGTAATTCAATTATATGGGTTATTATCTGGTTATAAGCTTAATTAATTGGAACTACATGAAAACTGAACAAAGAATTCTGAACATCCGCGCTGAGTTACTTATGTATATACTGAACCTATATCCATAATCAGATCCTCTGCAGATGTGTCCTATAATGTGCAATTCATGATAATAGCACTTCCTGGTTTGCCGCGATCGCTATTTTTGTGCATAAAAACATTATTTTTTTTAAATAAAACATTCACAAATAATTCTGAAAACCTCCGTGCATGTGTATTAATAATGTAAATGTATGATGTGTTCTCTGATTAACATTTCAAAGTGTTACGGAAACGTAGGTGTAGACCAATCAGAAAGGAAGGGGGAGGGAGCTTGCGTCGTTTTTTTCAAATGAAGTACCTCTCTGTCTCTCTTTCTGAAAAACTCCAGACAATCACTTTAATAGATGGTCTGTGCTCCCTATAGAGATCGGTGACAGGATAAGGTCAATTAAAATGGTAACACTGCCCAAATTATTATACGTTTTTAATGCTTTACCAGTTGAGATCCTGCTGATACAATTCAGAGTATGGGATAAATGCATATCCAGGTTTATATGGAAATCGAAGAAACCACGCATAAAATACTCTGTTCTTCAGCTGCCCAGAGACAGGGGAGGCATGGCACTACCCTGTCTGAGACATTACTACATTGCGGCCCAATTAAGATATCTCATATCTTCTTCTTTGGTGCGATGAGTCCTATGAAGCAAAATGGAAGGGTTTGGAGCTATCCCTGTCTGAAATGCCATTACAGGCAACACTTGGATGTGTAGAATGCTGTAGGACAATTTTGAATTTGTTAAATTTGGCCTTGATAAACATGATTTTTTCAGGTATCTCCAACTCCGTCATTATTTTACAAAAGAAATACAAAGCAATATATGAGTAAATTTTCCAGATCTGGTCCAATTACTCTTAAACATCTATAATGGAACAAGCTGCAAAAAGGTTGTTAGCAAAATATATAGGATTTTAAACTCAATGGAAAATGACACATACCTCCATGTAAAACATCAGTGGGATAAGGACCTGGCAGTTGAGATACCGGAGGAACTCTGGTTGGAGGGATGGAAATCCCAATGTAATACAACTAACTCATTTACTTGGAGAGATTTCTGTTGGAAAAGCCTGAGTCGTTTTTTTATGACACCAGTACGTAAATCAAAGATTTCAGCTGCTCCATCTTTGTGCTGGAGGGAATGCGGATCCAACAAAGCGGATCAGGTACTTATTTTTTGGTCATGTCCTGGAATTTTACAGTTTTGGCAGAAGGTGATAGCACTGATACGTCTTGTCTTAGGTATACAAGTTGACAACTCTTTTATTTCCCTATTCCTAAGTGTTCCACCAACAGGTCTAAATAAAAGTGACATTTATCTCTTTAGGATAATTCTTGCAGCTGGGAAATAGGCAATAACCAAATGTTGGCTTAGAAAAGAGGCTCCATCTTTGAGTCACCTGACACAGATATTGAACCAAATAAGAACAATGGAAACAATGACTTTTAACCTTCATCTACAACGTCACAAAGGGGAGGGACTCTGGAAAAAATGGGACTGTTTCATACAATCAACTGACAATGTCATTTGTGAAATATGCTATCTGCTATTCGAAATAATGTCATCTGCCTTACATGTATATCTAATCCAATCTCTGATAATGTGTGCTCTGTATTTTTGTTTTGTTTTTGAATGTTTCCAAAATGTTAAAAATGTTTGAAAAAAATAAAGTTATTAAAAAAAAAAAAAAACAATCTCACCACTCTCCAGTGTCACTGAAATGACTGTTTCTTGGTCTAAAACAGGAAATACAACACTTCCTGAAACTGCAACACACCAGAAGCCAGAACCAATCTGCTGCTTCATTGTTTTGGCTGCATCGCTTGTTCCCTTAATACTTTATTAGTTTTGTCTATGGATCTAAGGGAAGAGGAGCGAGCCCCTCTGGTGTTTCGAGACAGAGGTGGAAGCCAGAAGTCTGAGTCCAGTTCAGCTCACAGTCTACAAGTGCACCTGTACTTCTTCCCCGGTTCAAAAGACCAAAGCACCATAAACATCTCCTCTGGTCCCATCTCCGCCGAAGAACTCTGCAAACAGGCAGCAGCCAAATGTGGTATGTTCATTTTTCTCAACACAAGCTCTGGCCTCCTTATTTAAGAGTCGAGAATGTATTTGCCATTTGCAGTAAAACCACATTGTAATAACTGTGCAAGACGACCCCAGTGTGGGAAACTTGCATGCATGGGGGAATAATGTAGTCTGAGCGAGGGGTGGGCAAGGTTTGGAATGATGAGTCAAAATTCATAAATTTTGGCTTAAAAATCAAACGTACCCTGTGTTCCATTTAGAAGGGAATCAGCAAAGAATATCATCGAGTCTATACATAGTTCCTACATGACGTCACTACATACGGGGATTTGCCGACCCGGCGCCATTTGTGTTGGCATTCTGTGGGCAAAACAATAGAAAAAGAAGCTGAAACGTGTTAATGTCGTGATAAAGTTGAAAATGGTCATCTCCTGCTGGGTCAATGGATGTTCAAATCGTGCCGGAGGTTCTGTTAAACTTGGATTTTACAGTATACCCATCATTAGACTTCATGAATGTGAGAAGACTAAGCTTTTGTCAGAACAACAACGGAGGTTATGGCTTGCGAAGATAAACAGGCAAGAAACTCCCTCAAAACACGCAAGAATATGCTCGGAGCACTTTGTGTCAGGTGCGTATCGTATCTCATAATGTGTTGACAGACGTAATTTACTCAGTACTAACTTGTGTATGCTGATATCTGGTAACTTGAGAGTTTCATTATTTAGATTACTTTATTATGAGGAGGATCGGTGTCGCGTCCGAGGCTCTCGAGGGCAACGTAAATGTATTAAATAGATAATAATAGTTCTATGGTGGGCTAAAACAATGTTCACAAACAGCATTGCTTCTGTAAAAAGATCTGTGTCATAAAATAAACTGCTCTTTACGCCTGGAAAAATCAGTTGCCCACCATTCACCAAAACATACGGTCAAAAACGCGGAAATAAACAATAACAGCAATCCAGAGTGTCCGTGTGGCATTAGCATTAATTAAATTAAACCCCGCTCCCATCTCTGTGTGGAGAGAGAGACAAATGCCCAAAAAATAACAATTGTAAACCGCTTTGTGACTCTGGTCTGTGAAAGGCGGTATATAAATAAAGCTTACTTACTTACTTACTTACTTAAATTAATTGTTAATATAATTAAAATAATTAAATGGAGCTCCAACTGGTATTAAATCTAAAGTTTTTGAGAAATGTTTGCATTGCTTGTTAATTTTTGCTGCATAATTTGATCAAATATGTAAAACATGTCCGTAGCACGTTAAACTGTGGTGCCATTGTATTAATATACAATTATTTGCTCAAAAGTTGCCCTTTTTTTTCCAATTTGGTTTGAATATCTACATTTATTCTCATTCTTCTGTTTAATGGAATGCACAAACACAGCAGCGTGCCATCAAAGATGGCGTCTCCGAGGAGGTCATGTGACATTCATTGGTCTGTGGGAACTATGTATAATTGTTTTATTATACATCTCTATTTTTGAGAATATTATTCACCACACAAATTTAGCCCCCTTCTATGTTGGTCCTCGGTGGGTGGGCTTCACTCTGGGCACCTCTGGTCTGAGACAAATACATTGTTCCTGATTAATAATGGCAGTCTGTTGTCATAGGATATTGATCATGTTTATTTTATAGGAATCGTTCCAGTTTATCAGAGTCTTTTTGCTTTGGCGTCTGCGGACTCATCTTTCTGGTATCCTCCATCGCATGTGTTCACCACCGATGACAACCTCAAAGTCCAATTGCGAGTCAGGTTTGTCACTGTCCAGTTCACAATTAAGATTTAATAAGTTTGCAAACATTGTTGAGGTCATTTGGTGATAGTCTAGCCTGGTCTTACCATACCATTGTACTCACTTGATTTTGTACTAAGGTCTGGATTTGCTCCATTGACTCCGTTAACAGGTGGGAGGGGTTAACTCCCTTTGCAGATTGAAACCATTGGATCTGAGTTTACTGTAACGTATGTAATGATCCCGAGTGAGTGAGGCATTTAGCTTTAGCATGTAGCCTAGCTTTAGCCATCTCCTTTGCCACAAACGGAGCCCGTGGAAAGTAGAGCCACAACATCTTTGCTTCAATGACATTTACTAAACATTTCTCTTGCTCCCGCTTCAGTTTCTTGATATTTGGATTGAACCAGAACAGATTATTTTACTATCACATTCTCCGACAAACTAAAACCAACAAATTCAGCACAAACTCTTGACGTCACCCACACGACCTACAACACCCACTGCTCTCTGATTGGTTGGAACAACAACCGTTTCAGAGCTACTTAGGACTTGCTGCTGTTTTCATCGCATTCAAAAGATTAATAGTAATAATAAACACAATGTTTTATTTTTATTGAAACATTTATTGTGGTTTTCATTTTTTTTAAATTGACTTTTACATGTTTTGTAAATAATTTACAATAAATATAAACAATACATAAATAATAATTAAAATAAAAAGTATTCAGAATACAGCTACAACTTTTTCCAAATAGACAGAATACTTTATAATTTACATCTTAGGTAATGTATTCAGTATTGTGGAATAGAATACATTTTCAAAGTATTCTCCCAACAATGATTTCAGATTATTCAAGACTGTATTTCAGAAAATAAACAAAGGAAAGGTCTGTGCATCCAACTACTCAGGAAATGACGTTTTTTATCAGAATTTTAAGAGTGAAACTGTCACTTCCTGTGTTCATGTTCTCTGTGTTTGAAACATTTATTTGCTCAACAACGTTTCATCCAATTATTTTAAAATATACAATTTAAGCATTTGTCTTTTTAATAAGTACAACTGTTTGTAGAAGATTCTTTTAATGAGAAAAAATCAGAAGAGTTAAAATATTGAAATAAAATAAATACAAAACCACAAGAGTTTTCAGCTGCAGAAGAAAGAACCATCAGGAAGGAATTTGAAAAAGAAAGATGGGGCCCCTCAATTTAAAGGTATTGTCGAAAATCAACCTCACAGACGGGAACCTGGAAGTTTATTCAGTTTCCTTCAGTTAGAACAGAGTTAGAACAAGCTTTATTTTGTCAATGTTACGTCACACATCAAAGGAAACACATGTCACAATCGAGGCATAGTAGAGTCATAACACGGATACACAATCGAAGTAGATACATAATCAAAAGCAGATACACAATCGGAGTCGTTGTGACCTACACAAGGCCAGATCTCTCGTACAGCTATCTATTTCTCATTATATATAGGAGGATTTTTCCAAATTTTAGGAAAGAACCGCCCTCTCCACTTTTTGAACAAAACTCTCTGGTCTTATTGGACATATCACAAGAATGATTGACAGTTGGGAGGACCAATAGTCTTGATGATGCACCTGGAAGTAAAAATACCTCCTATTCTTGGGTTTCATATGACGTCGGAGCAGTGGCCCGAAGGACATACGTGGGACAGGACAGGATGTGACGTACCCTGGCGGTGCAGTCTGCCGGGTTTATATACGGAGATATAGTAGAAGAAGAAGCGCTGTCAAAATGCCCTCTCTTTGTGCGGTGTACGCTTGTAGCAACCGCGAAAATAGAAAGACAGAAAGAGTTCCAACTGTGGTCTCATATGAAGGAGTACATATAGAAATTATCACTCGAATGAGGCGGGCGAGGTGGATCAAGGCTTTCCCGGATATGCGCCCCCTGCAGGCCATACGAATGAAACGCAGCCATTTCTTCTGTTATATTTTCCAAAAATGCCCAAAATCAATATTTTTTTTTGTACTCCCTTAGAATTGAGTGTCCCTGATTAAGACTGTTACAAACAACCGTACACCGTACGGGAGGAGAGCCTTTTGACTCCAAAACAGACTTCACATGGTTTTCAATGGGAGCAAAACTGTCCCATCTCTTCTCATTCGCCCCCTACAGGCCAGGTTCATGAAACCCAAGAATATACCTTTAAATATCTAAAGAGGATTAAGTGTAAATATTTGTGCTTCTTTTTTTCACGACAAGGTTTCTGTTTGGGAACTGGTACGGTCAAGAATCAAAGTCTTCTTATCGCTTTAGTCATTCCAAAGACAGAATGAATCCAGTTGGGGACTGCGCCGTCATTGACTACCTCTTCGCACAGGTTTGAATCACATTTAAATCACGTTTCCACATGTGGTAACCCTTTAGATCTGATCTTATTAAGTCTTATCTTATTATTATCACTATTTTCAGATTGTTGCTTTAATGTTATTTGTCTTTTATTCTATGCAAGCTACTGTGACAACGCAATTTCCCCTGTGGATCAATAAAGTCTGTCAATAAAGTCCAAGTCGGCGCCAGAGGGTTTTTCCTAAGAAGCTCAATTTTGACATCTTAATTTCTAAATAACTTAAAAGTGAAAAGATATAGAGGCTTTTTGTAAATTAGAGAAATTATAAGAATGACCCAAAGTTTATGTAGGAATTAGTTATACCAATGTACAGTAATTTGCATATTACGACTTCATATGGTGGTGGCAATCGTGGATTTTCATTAAATATATATGTATTATTTACAGACAAAATTCACTAGATCAAGGAACACACAAACAGAACTCACCATACCACACTCAAGACTCAGGGAAATAGTAAAACAGTGAAAATCTTTTTGTGGCAGGAGTTTGAATGATCATTGACGTCCTGCTTGGCGCTTAGAGGGTCAATAATTGTTTGTGTTTTATACAACTAACAACTTTTGTAGTGGAGGAATGACTTCATCAGTGAGGCAGGAGTGTCTCTGCCTCTGACCACTCAAGAGGACTGTCTGGGACTCGCGGTGCTTGACTTGTGGAGAATGGCAAAAGAGCAACATCAAAGTGTGAGAGAGCTGTGTAAATCTGTCAGGTATAAAACCAAAGCAAACATATAACCATCTTACGACTATGACGCCAATACAGCTGGAACTTTATTGCATTTCGCCACTTTACAATCACAAACATAGAGATTTTTATTTAATCATTTTGCCTTTACTTATTTTTGTGTGGTTTTTTTTCAAACGTCTATCAAAATAAAACACAAAAACATGATACAAAATTACCAGAAGTAAACCGCTTGAAAAGGGGTTGGCAAAGGCTTGGCTCCAACCCCTCTCACGTTATTCGGTCATACAATATTTTTTGTTTTTTACAAAAACAATTTCGCTTATGTCAGTAATGTACATACTTCAACATAGATATACAAACGCATTTGTGTCCGAAGGGATTTGGCTGAAGTATAACTAATTTTTGCCTAATCCAATTCATAAAGTAAAGTCTCCAAAGTTTGGGGGCTTAACCCTTTTAAAAAAGAAGCAAAAACTAAATTTCAAGATCAGGAGAAATAAACAATGGATGGAAAGGAAAGATTACTTATAATAGTAAAAGTTTAGTCATAAATATATTCCTTTCTATTTTAACAACAAAAAAGAAACAGCAGTAAACTGTCTTATTAGAAATGTAGGAGAGCTGCTAGACCTATCATTCTTGGGCTTGGTATTTATCTAAAATATTATGTTTAATGGTATTTTAAAACAAAAACGTTTACTGTGTGTCGTTGTCCAACTCATCCAAAATGAGAACAAACGCCCATATAAGGAATATGGCTCCAGCTAGAGTCAGTCCACTCTTAATAAATCATCTAAGGGTTTTCCACCATGCGCCCAAATACACATACGATTTTAAGGTAGTAGTCTTTCAGTAAAAAAAATCCAAAATCAAATGTTTGTCGTCGTGTCATGGACTAAATGTGAAAACGTTCCAGCTGTATTGTCACATCCACAATCACTGTATAAAGAATAAATTGAGTTTCTTGATCACAGTTATAAATCCTGCCTTCCTAAATCGCATCGACACGCCATCCAAAAACGAAACCGCCTGGACCGCTACCGTATCCGGAACACTTTGAAACAATTCTTAAGGAAGCTTGGTAACTGCCCCGTGGACGCATGTACGCTCAAGATCAAATATCTCATTGAACTGGCCGCCATTGAACCATCTTTGGGGAGTGAGGTCTTCGAGGTGCACTCTAAGTCTGGATTCACTCATGTGCGAGTCAGCGGAGAATCAGGCATTGAGACAAAAGGAGAGGAGGATCCCAATCAACCAATGGTAAATCTCAGCAAAAATCCTCATTACAATACGTCTTTCAAGTGATACGTTTTTGATCTTGTTATGTTGTTTAGGAATGGAAGAGTGTTTGTGATTTTCAAGAGATCGTTGATGTCAGTGTCCAGCGAGTGTGTCTAGAGAACGCAGGCCAAGACAGCCGAGTGGTCACAATTACTCACAGCAACGACAGATTTTTGGTGACTAAAAACACATATAATGATGCTTTTTTAAACCCATCCATCGATCCATTTTCTTCCGCTTCATCTGTTGCCGGGTCGCAGGGCAGCAGTCTAAGCAGAGACGCCCAGACTTCCCTATACACACACACTTCCTCCAGCTCTTCCGGGGGGACCCCAAGGCATTCCCAGGCCAGCTGAGAGACATAGTCCCTCCAGCGTGTCCTTCCCCGGGGTCCCCAGGGAGGCGTCCAGGAGGCATCTGGAACAGATTCCCGAGCCACCTCAACTGGTTCCTCTCGACGTGGAGAAGCAGCGGCTCTACTCCGAGCTCCTCTTGTGTGACTGAGCTCCTCTCCCTATCTCTAAGGGAGCACCCAGCCACTCTGCGGAGGAAGCTCATTTCGGCCGCTCATGTCCGCGATCTCGTTCTTTCGGTCATTACCCAAAGCTCATGACCGTAGGTGAGAGAGGGAACGAAGATTGACCGGTAAATCAAGAGCTTTGCCTTTCGGCTCAGCCCCCTCTTCACCACGACGGTCCGATACAGCGACCGCATCACTGCGCACGCTGCACCGATCCGCCTGTCAATCTCACGCTCCATCCTTCCCTCACTCGTGAACAAGACCCCGAGATACTTGAACTCCTCCACTTGAGGAAGGACCTCTCCACCCACCTGGAGAGGGCAAGGCACCTTTTTCCGGTCGAGCACCATTGCCTCGGATTCGGAGGTGCTGATTCTCATCCCAGCCGCTTCACACTCGGCTGCAAACCGCCCCAGTGCATGTTGTAGGTCCTGGTTCGTTGGGGCCAACAGGACAACATCGTCCGCAAACAGCAGAGATGAAATCCTGTGGTCCCCGAACCGGACCCCCTCCGGCTCCTGGCTACGCCTAGAAATTCTGTCCATAAAAACAGTGAACAAACCCGGTGACAAAGGGCAGCCTTGGCGGAAGCCAACATGCACCGGGAACAGGTCTGACTTACTGCCGGCAATGCGAACGCAGCTCTGGCTCCGGTCATACAGGGACCACCTTGGTGACCTTAGCCAGGGAGATAGAAGTATCCGCCCCAACATCCTCAGCCTCTGCCTCCGGGACGAAGAACGTGACGGGGGGATTGAGGAGAACCTCAAAGTATTCCTTCCACCGCCCGACAATAGCTCTCTACCCGCACTATACACGGTGTTGGCAAAGAACTGCTTCCCCCTCTTGAGGCGCCGGACGGTTTGCAGAATCTCTTCCAGGCCGACCGATTGTCATGCTCCATGGACTCTCCAAACTCCATGGACTCTCCAAACTTCCTCCGCTTTTTTAAACTTCCTTTTAGCTGTGCAGCAGTGGTCTCCAACCTGTAGCTCGCCAACCCCTTCCAGCTAGCTCACCAAAGTATTTAGAAATGAACTAATTAAAAAAAATACTTAATATTCTAGCTCCTTCGCACCAATATATCGCCAAAGTTTTCCCAGTGCCGCTTAAAGTGGACATATTGTGTTTTCAAATAATTGATTTTTACATCTAAATCATTAATTTGTGGCCTATATAAAGCGTAACTACAATGCCTGGGTCTGAGTCTCATTATATGTAGCTCCACGGGCCTTTCTTCTACACCTGTTCTGAGGTGCGTCTGAGAGCAACCTGTTTTGGTGCTGTCTCTTTAAATGCAAATGAGGCGCTTTTGACCACGCCCCCTTCCAGGTGACACAGGTTCAACTCCACCCCGAGCGGCCATTTTTGTAGTTACTAAGCACAGATACAATTATCTCATAGAAACTTCTCATTACAACTCAAACATGAAGCAGGCCTTCCTCATTGACTGAAAGCAAATGTTAATTTTCATTCTTAGTCCAGTCTTATTATCAACTCTTCTCTTTTTAGCTTTGGGATCCATGCGCACAGTCTATGATGCTCACACGCCGGTTTGTTTACAACAGCGGCCGCCTGGCGCGGGCCTACGTGGCAGGATATGACGCACTACGTTGACAGAAATGTTTAAATTGAATATTACTTATGCACAATTTTACAGCATTTAAAAACGTTAAGAACGTTTTTGCTTCTACAGAAGGAAAGAGACGCATGCGCCTCCGGAGCCGCAGGTTCTCCTAGGACTCCTAGTTTATACAGTATGTGGAAGCAAATACTAGAGGATCAGGATATGTGCAGTTTCAACAATAAAATAGACAACACTATTGTTTGTTATAGGGATGAGAATTGGTCAAAAAAGACTGAAATGTATATTGTCAGCCATTTGCTGGCTCTAAATCTGTTTAATTTGTTCACAACATATTACTTTTGGGCTCAAACATGAACTTTTAATGCAATGCAAAATGTAGGTATCAGAGCTTTATTTAGGGCGTTTAATCGCGCTTCGAGGAGAGAGGGGAGACGCAGACTGTTTCCTGCAGCAGTGTATTTATTGGGTGCACAGATTACTCAAAGACACGCATGGTCCTGTGCGCGTTTATGGGGTTGGGTACATGGCCACGTTGAGGCTGCGCGCTCAGCCACAACACGGTTGGAAGGCGCTCATTACAAAGGGGCCGCAGAACATGTGGGCCGCAGAACATGTGTTTTGCATGAGGCAGACAGACCGGCCCAAATATGGGCATCGGCCCTTTAGGCATTGCCCGGTACGCCCGATGGCCAGTCCAGCCCTGTTCGCTGGCATCCTTGAGCTTGGAATACAAATTCGAAGTGATGCACAGTAGAGGAGGGCTGGGCCGAAGTGTTTTGTTAGACGCCCATGCCCTTATATAGTCTCTCTGCAAATACTGTGACGTAATAATTCTAAACACGTAATAGAGAATGGCAAAATCAGAACGGGTTGAAATATCTTACCTAAACAGAATATGAAGTGTTCTCTGCAACCCATGAAGAGACTGATTTCAACTTTTTTGCACTTCTGGAGGCTCCAACTACATAACATAAGGCATTTAAGGCACAAAGAGTGGATTTTTCATGATATGTCCCCTTTAAAGGAGTAGCTCTCTGCCTTTATCGTGCTAGGAAATAGCTCTCTAGGGGAAAAAGGTTGGAGACACCTGATGTACAGATAAAATCCCATTGTGTGTAATTTAATTCGTTCAATGTGTTTTTGCAGGAGGCCACATTTTCCAGTATCCATGAAGCTTTATCATTCGTGGCACTCATAGATGGATATTTCAGATTGACTACAGACTCCAGCCACTTCTTCTGTCAGGACGTCGCTCCACCAAGTGTTCTGGAAGGAATCAAGAATCACTGTCATGGACCCATTACGTGAGCTATGTCATGTTTTTTCAGTGAACTGTTGGGGGGAATCAAAGGGATAAAAATGTAATAATGATAATAATAATAATGCGGTTTTGAATAGCGTTTTTCTGGACACTCAAGGACCCTTCACATGTTATTCTTCTTTCACTCCAAACATGGTGGTAATAAAGGGGAGTCAACCGAGGTCACTGCAACCACTAAGATCCGACCTGGACGTACATGTAGGAAATAATACTCGACCGGAGTTTACAATGGCTAAGTCCAGGCAATAAAAAAACAAACAGGCAGTGGAGAACAAAAGACAAAATACAGTATGCAAAAAATACAAATGGAACGTTGGACTAAAACTCAAAGGACTAAAATGCGAGCGAGTGCATCTGGGGAAGAATGTCTCAGACTCTAGGATTATAAATTCAAGAGCCCCACAGGGCTGTGTTCTTTCTCCCCTGCTCTTCTCCCTGTACACCAACCACTGCACCTCCAGCCACGACTCCGTGAAGCTCATCAATTTCACAGACCACACCACCCTCATTGGACTCATCTCCAACAATGATGAGTCCGCCTACAGGAGGGAGGTGGACCGGCTGGTGTCCTGGTGCAGTGGTATCAACCTGGTGCTGAACGCCCAGAAGACAGTGGAGATGATTGTAGACTTCAGGAAGAGCACAGTCCCCCCGCCCCCACCCTCCGTCATGGACTCCCCCATCACCTCTGCAGTCCTTTCGTTTCCTGGGCACCACCATCACCCAGGATCTCAAGTGGGAGCCGACCATCAGCTCCCTCATCAAGAAGGCCCAGCAGAGGATGTACTTCCTGCGGCAGCTCAGGAAAGCCAAGCTGCCTGCACAGATGTTGGTGCAGTTCTACACGGCCATCATCGAGTCCATCCTCACCTCCTCCATCACCTCCTTTATGCTACTGTCACTTTACTGCACTCTACCGCACTCTTAACGGTCTATTGTGTGCACCTAGTGCACTGTATATAGTAAACTGAAGAAATGTATGCAGATTTTTATTGATGCCTTCTTGTTTTTATTCTGCTTTAACTTGAGAGACAAAGCAATTTCCTGTTACTCACATAAATAAAAAGATTCTGATTCTGATGCACTGACCGAGAATCTTTGATTACCTTGAAGTCTGAACCAGAGTTTGGAGTGCAGGGTCATGAGTGAATCAGATGCAGCGGATTAATCAGCCACGCCCCCATGTCACACACAAAACCTGAAAAACACAAACCCAACATAGAGTTTATTATGAGTCCGGTTGAGTCACAACTTTGTTTGACATCTTCTTTCGCTTAGACAATGGTTTGGGTGCAAGATGAGTTTAGGAACCATTTTGGTTTGGTGGCAAAGCAGAGAACACTTCACTGCTAGAAGGTCCTAGGTTCTATTCCACCTCTTTCTGTTCTCACTGTCACATAAAAAATACATTTATAAACATAATTTATTTCTTTGTAGTTTGCTGAGCTCCACTCTGGAGAATCCAAAATAGAACAGACATATTGGATCACGACATAGCAAAAGTTTTACTGAAACAGCGAGCGGTTCATTATTTGTTGCTATCTTGAAACCCAGATCCTTGTGTGGAACTCAGTGAAACGCCTCTGGTAGAGTATGACGGAGCTACAAGAGAGATCCTTGCTCCGTAACTGCCCCCAGGTCAATAACAAAACATTGACCCTTAATTTGTGATTTAGTTGTTTGGATTATTTGTTTTTTATCCTTTAATTATTTGTATTTGACAAGCTACTGCTGTTATTGCTTCCTTTAACCCAGTAAAAACATTTGTAATTCTGTAATTGCTGTCATTCAAACAGATCTGAGTTTGCGATGAATAAGTTAAAAAAGTCTGGATTTAAAAGTGGCGCGTTTCTCCTACGTCAGAGTCCCAAAAGTTATGACAACTACTTCCTGACCGTCTGCATTAAGGTTAATGTGTTTTTTTTTTAAATTGATAACCCATTTTACTGCAGGTTGTAGTTGTTGCCTCATCGTTGTTTGCTTTGTCTCTTTAGACCCCCCTTGGACTGGATTATAACGACTGTCTCATCATAAAGAATGAAACCTTCAGTCTTCCTGGAGTGCAAAAGTCCTTTTCCACTTTAAAGGAGCTCACAAGTTTTTACCAACACAATAGATTTCTTCTGGCTGACATTCCGCTCAAATTAGGCCAATGTTGTCCACCAAAACCTAAAGGTGAGTTTGAAGCTATAAAATAAATATTATAGTTAAAGATGCAGTCAGTGATTGTTTCCAGACGTATTTTTTTTAAATATTGTGGGAAAAACGTCCATAAACCCTAAAATTCGTCAAGTTATCATGTGTTTTCAAATAGTAATGGAATTGACCAGATACCTATAGTCTAGAAAAAATATTAGAACTTTTTTTTATTGGATTGGACTGATAAAAATAATCCAACGAACCAATGGGATGCGTTTACCCCCTTCACCCTCTTCCTGTTTTTCCGAGTGCACCTGAGTTTTTGGATTTTCTAAAACCTAAAATGGCTAAACAAAAAATGACTATTTCACATTTGCCGCCCACTTTCCCTTGGATGTTTGGTTTGGTGGAGAGGGAGGGGAGGGGGGTGTGGTTTGTTGGAGAGGGAGGAGAGGGGGGAATGGTTTGGTGGAGAGGCGAGGGGAGGGGGGAGTGGTTTGGTGGAGAGGGAGGGGAGGGGGGAATGGTTTGGTGGAGAGGGCAGTGGTTTGGTGGAGGGGAGGGGCCAGTGGTTTCCAGTTGGCGCTACGGCTAAGCTAACAAAATCGCTTACTGCACCTGCAACTAATACATTGTTAATATTATGCTTGTAATTTTTCAACAGAACTCACAAATCTAATCATTATTCGAGGCAACGCCTCAGTGGAGCAGGACTCCCCTCGTGCCGGCAGAAGCAAATTAAGTCATATCCAGTTTCACACGATCAAATACGAAGACCTAAAATGGGTGAGTTTGGTTTTTCAATCTTTTAACAACCACAAGAGCTGTCTGTATTGATTGGAGCTGAGATTGTTTTAGCGTACATTGTTCTCTCATTGCTTTAGGGCTTTAGGGAAATGGCCAAAGCATTATGTCCCGATAACATCCGGGATAATGATATCGTTCATTATATAAACAGCCTGGGAATCTAAAAGCTGCACCACTGAACGCTGATGTGTCTGACCACAGGTTTATGTTTGCTAATGACTAAAACACTTCTGCTCAGACGGCTCCTCTCCAGTCGGATGCTCTAATTGCTTGCTTGCAATTGACGTCACGTCCGCCTCATTACTTACGCGTATCATGAAGTGGTGGTCGCCGAGCTCGTTGTTCACTAGAGCAGCGTGTCTGAATAGGCCTTTTGCATGTGTTGTTTTAGGTTTTTCTAAGTGATCGAATCGTGAAACCAATAAAGAATACTTTAGGATTCCTCGTGAAGAGATTATTAAAGAGCCTCGTACTAAGGACTTTACGAAAAGATGCAGAGAAAAGTGGCTTGCTAACATTTCACTGGGAAACGCTTTTACATCGAAGGATTATTTATTTACCCAGCCATGCACTCACAATACGCAGTTATTCATTATTTTGATGAACTTTCAGGTATGAGTTGGCGTTTTAAATAAATACAGTGAATGTTTGACCTGAAAAGAACACAGCCACAGACGCATCGTTTTGTTGAGAATGACAAGTTCATATCAATCGTTACTTACACGGCTCTGTACAATGCAGGATTTGCACTTTAACTCTGAGTTCTTTAACCACAGACAGTTGTAGCATCCATGCTTTTCCAAGCCTTTGTTTGTTTAGCAAAAACTTGAGTGTAACACTAGATAGTTTGCAATATCTGGGAACTGAACTGGCGGGTATTTTTAACTTGCAAATCAAATCATTCTTGGATAACGCATTAGGATCTTTATCGTTACACAATTTGACTCTTTCGATGTATGGATCTCGAGAATCTAAAGTGAAGAAAAAGACAGTCTGCCAAACATGCAGTGGAAAAATACTGGCTTGTGCATATTGTTAGAACGATGAGTTTAACTTTAATACTCTGAAGAAGATTCACATTTTCTTCGCATATCAGCAGCAATTTGTGTTGGCCTGACACCACTTCATTCACCGGAAGTTGATGCGTCACGTGAGTGCAAGCCAAGAATTTCCACTGACATCTACATAACCTGATGTAGCTGATTAGATATTTGTCATTGCCTCTTTCTGTTCTCACTGTCACATAAAAAATACATTTATAAACATAATTTATTTCCTTGAAGTTCGCTGAGCTCCACACACGGATCTGGGATTTCTCAATAGCAGTGCTACTTCAACCACTCACATCAAAATCAACCCGTGACGAGAGCGACTCCGGAGAATCCAAAACAGAACAGACATATTTTATAAACTTTGGAGCTATAATGTCACTTGGTTCAGGTGTATTTACAGATGTGTCTATTGTTCTTAAGCAGAATATGAGCAGAATAAACATCAGTAATAAAATAATAACAGTAAAGTGACTATTGAAACAGAAATTACATCATTGTAGCTCCAAAGCAACTGTTTAAACAGAATCAGAATGATTTTTATTGCCACGTAAGTAACAGGAAGTCACAGACTTAGAAATTGCTTTGGCTCAGTGCAACAGTCAGAAAAAAGAGAATAGAGTAAGGCATACAGTAATAAATCAGCACACACTTCTAAGGAATAAAATTTAAAATAGGATAATTACAGTTACTATGTACAATTTGCAAGTGCACATGGTGCACACAATTCAGCTCCAGGTTGTTACCACTGCACCAGGACACCAGCCGGTCCACCTCCCTCCTGTAGGCGGACTCATCGTTGTTGAAGATGAGTCCAATGAGGGTGGTGTCGCCCGCGAACTTGAAGAGCTTCACGGAGTCGTGGCTGGAGGTGCAGTGGTTGGTGTACAGGGAGAAGAGTAGGGAAGAAAGAACACAACCCTGTGGGGCTCCTGTATTTATAATCCGAGAGTCCGGAACATTCTTCCCCAGACGCACTCGCTGCTTCCTGTCCGTCAGGAAGTCAGTGATCCACCTGCAGGTGGAATCAGGCACGTTGAGCTGGGAGAGCTTGTCCTGGAGCAGGGATGGCAGGATCGTGTTGAAGGCAGAGTCCACGAACAGGACCCTGGCGTAGGTCCCCGGGGAATCCAGATTCTGTAGGATGGAGTGGAGGGCCAGGTTAATGGCGTCGTCTACAGATCTGTTTGCTCTGTAGGCGAACTGCAGGGGATCCAGGAGGGGGGAGGTGAACGACTTGGGGTGGTGGAGGACGAGGCGCTCAAATGTCTTCATAACTACAGACGTCAGTGCCACAGGTCTGTAGTCATTGAGAGCTGTGATCCGGGTCTTCTTGGGAATGGGGACGATGGTGGAGGATTTGAGGCAGGTGGGGACATGGCAGGACTCCAGCGACGTGTTGAAGATGTCGGTGAAGACTGGGGACAGCTCCTTCGCGCAGTGTCTCAGGGTGGAGGGTGACATTCCATCCGGGCCGGCAGTACTGAGGAGGTGTAGCCTGGAGAATGTCGTTGTGTCTTGTCTGGGGCTATTGTCAGTGAGGGGAAAGGGGGGCAGAGGAGCTGAAGGGGGGAGGAGTCGAATGAGCAGTGGGGGGAGGTGTCAGGCGCGAGTTCGACCGTCACAACGCACGGACCTCTCGGCACGCACGAACGGACTGTTCAATAATGACGCACGGACTTGGCGGGAAAGTGAAAAGGGAGAAGCACGAGCGAAAAATCAACGCCCACAGGAGATTGATTCTGCTCATCCTTTCCTTGGGACGTTCGCGCGACAACCAATCAGAGAGCAGCAAAGTGGTCACGGGACATTAGTGGACTGAGCGAGCAGACTGAAAATACTCGTAAACAGCCAAAATTAGGAGCTACGCCAGGCTTCACCAGAACTCAAATCAGGGTTGACAATGGGGGACTCTGTGCTTGTGAAAATATGCGTTGTCATGCTCCCGTGACCTTATGCAACGGTGAAGAAGATGACAAAGTCTGGGATCGCGTCTTTTAATTCAGACAGAAGACATGTTTTATTGTCGATGGTAGAGACAGCACGAACAACACGAACAATAGAATGCAAGTGTATTATACAAAGCGGAGGCATGGAGACCTCCAATCAGCAGCTTCCACGGTGCCATGTAGCTTGGCCTTCAGATAGACAAAACAAGGGAAAAGTACTGGCTTCTGCACATTGATAGAATGATGAGTTTAACTTTAACAAAAGTTGCTTCAAAGTGTTATGAAATCTCACAACGGCTTTGAGTGTGTTCGCCGATGCGGAAATTCCGTTTAATAATATGAAAACACGTATGGCGCACCTTCTTGAACACATACTATTGTTATATAAAGCCCGTGGAATGTCTGTGAGCAAAGACACGCTCCAAAGCTGCATATTGGAGAAGATCTGTACGCAAGAAGCCACTAGCATAGCTCTGTTAGCATTAGAGCCGGCCGGCTACTTCCGGTACTTCTGGCTCGCGTCAGGACGTTCTGGTGTCAAGTTCTCTGCGTCTCAAAACTTGAGAATGCGCGTCTGGTGAGTGGGGCTTCCGCGTTTCAGCGTTGGCGGTCTGAAAGCCCCATTATACCCTCTGCTATCTCCCTCTTTGAACGTGGACTCTTTCAGTTTAGCAGAGTTTAGCAGTGAACCAGGGTTTGTCGTTGTTATAGATGACCCTGTCATTGTTGGGATAATGCTATCCTCACAGAAGTGAATGTATGAAGTCACAGTGTCAGTGTAGTGTAGTGGAAATTTAAATACTTCAATGAATGGATCTGAGAGAAAACAGCTTGTCTTTGTGCAATTTATTTAAAAGGTGATGAATAAACAAATACAATAAAACTCTGCAGAGTCAGACAGAAGCGACGCACACTCAAAGTCTGCGTCGTCTCTCTGGTCTGCTCACATCTAACATTTGGTAATATAGTCCTGCCAAAAGCTAGAACAAAGAACAAGACATGTCACAGTGAGGGTAAGTTGGGTTGAGTTATGCAGGAAGACGAGGTAAAAGAAGGGAGGGGAAAAGAATGATAGTATACCTGTCAAATATTTAACATTATAACGAGCAAAGGAGTGGTACATGGTACTGTCGCCTCTGCGAAGGTCATGTGAAAGTGAAGGCCTCTTTGTGCAGGACAAGCGGCCTTTGTCTGCAAATGAGTGAACTTTAGTACAATATATTCTAATATATGAAACTCGCCACAACAGTAGTCATCCAGACTATCTGTGGCAGCTCTGAAAATCTTCCAGTCTGTAGATTCCATGCATGCGCGCAGCTCCTCCACAGCCTCATCAGACCACACTTTGGAGCTCCTCACTACAGGTTTGGAGAGCTTCAATCTCTGTGTGTAAGCAGGAACCAGGTGGATCATGGAGTGGTCTGAGAAGCCGAGAGCTGTGCGTGGAACAGCGCGATAAGCTCCGCGCACAGTGGTGTAGCAGTGATCCAGGGTGTTCTCCTCTCCCATGTAATAATCTGTCTGTATTTGGGTAGTTCCTGGCCCAGGATAATAATCAGAGAGTCCGGGTATAAACGTTCCATACACAGTACTTGCTCTGCGAGTGCGCACTGATTCTCGCGCGCGTCCGCGCATGGCGGTATGTAAGCGGAGGCAAGAATGAATTAAACAAATTCACGTGGGGAATAGTATGGCTTGCAATGAATTAAAAGATATTCCAGAGCAGGAGAACAGTGCTTGGAGATCACTGTCACATCGTTACACCAGTTTGTATTAATGTAGAAGCAGAGTCCTCTCTGCAGCTCCAGAGCGGGATCTGCTCGTTTAGCCAGGTCTCAGCGAAGCAGAGCACACAGGATGAGGAAAAGTCTCTGTTCTTAGTCATCAGTAGGGAGAGTTCGTCCATCTTGTTGCCAAGTAAGCGAACGTTGGAAAGGAATATCCCGGGGAGTGCTGTGCGCGCACCCCTTCTCCTGAGACGCACCAACACATTGCCACGCTTTCCTTTCCTACGGGGTTTCACTTTTTTGGCTAAAACATGAGCCAAGTCGGCTGCAGACGCCAAGAAAACAGGCAGTAGGGAAATGGGAATGGTGGGTCTAATGTTCAGAAGCTCCTCACGTGTAGGAGCAGGCAGAGACGCTATTAAAGCAGAGAAAAAAGAAAGGGAGAGCGCACCAAAGAGCCGAGGCGACCGTGCGAGGCGTCATCTTGAGACAAACAGTTTCACATCACTCAATTATACCGGTATTTAACTCAACTCAACTCAGAGATTTTCCCAAGTGGAAAATTGTTTGTATGAGGTGGAGCAGTAAAAAAAATAACACCTGCATCCATCTTCTTCCCCTTAATCCATTTCTGGGTCGAGGGGGTGGCAGTCAGAGCACCAGCCCCTCACTGATTCTCTGAGTCCACAGGAACCTTGATTTTTCAGCAGGGGCTTCAGGCAAAGTGGGGCTAAGTGACATCATCAGTGGGAGTCGTGAAGTAGGTCTTGTGGTGGGCTTGAACCCACGATATTCAGGCTCTAAGGCCAATGCTCTACCAACTGAGCCACTGTCGCCCCAGAAATAACACAATACAACAATATTACACAAGATTAGCACAAATGGAACTTTAATGCAAGCCCTTTGTCATTTTGTATTTTTTATTTTATATAAATATATTTTCTTTTAGGAGGAAAGCCTTGGTCAAGGATCGTTCACTCGGATTTTCAAAGGCAGAAAAACTGACATCAATGAAGATAAAAAACATGTGACAGAAGTTCTACTCAAAGAACTAGACGTAGTTCACAAGAACTGTTGGGAAGTGAGTTAAGATTAAGAAATCCTTTATTACTGAGTCACTGAGTGATCTTTTTTTATAAATGTATTTATTTATTTATTCAAATGTTTTTCCTGTTTTTTTTTATCTGTAGTCATTCTTTGAAGCTGCCAGTCTGATGAGCCAGGTCTCTCACAAACACCTGCTCCTTGTTTATGGTGTCAGTGTTCATGGTCCAAAGAGTGAGTACAACCATGTGACCAGAAAGCATGCTTCATACATGTGCAGCACGTCTTAACTTTAGCAAACAGGTGTTTATGATGATGATGGTGATGATGATGATGGTGATGATGGTGATAATGATGATGATGATGATAATGATGATGATGATGATGATGATGATAATGTCAGGAATGAAACAGACAGAGACGGATCGTGGTGTGTCAGAGCACCGGAAGTTTATTAGGTTTCTCTCAGGTTCCAGTGGTTTCAATCTTTCCAGACAGAATAAAGACAGGACATGGTTTTATAGTCATTGTTACGCCACACATCGAAAGACAGTGTCACATCAGAGACACTCAGAGCATATCATAGTCATAACATGGATGCACAATCAGAGTCTGCGTAGTGTCTAGCGCTTGTCCTAACCCCAATAGCTATCTAATCCTCACAATAATGATGATAATGATGATGATGACGGTGATTACTATAATGATGATGATAATAATGATGACAGTAATGATAATGATGATGAGGATGATTATAATCATTACTGATTAATGATTACTATCATCATTATCATCATTTTAATCATTATTATTATCTTGATGATAGTCATGATTATTATAATAATGATGATGATGATGATGCTTGCTCAGAGTGCTGTGGTGCGTTGCAGACATAATGGTGCAGGAGTTTGTGAAGCACGGGGCCCTGGACCTGTACTTGAAGAGAGAGGTTTCTGTCTCAGTGAGCTGGAAACTGGACGCAGCCAAACAGCTAGCATCAGCATTACACTTTCTCGTGAGATAAATGTTTGAATACAAATAATTGTAAAGTACTTTTGTCGACATATTCAGTATAAATCTGAGAGATTCTTTTCTCTACAGGAGGAAAAGAATATTGTTCATGGAAATATCTGTGCCAAAAACATACTTTTGGAAAGAGAAGGAGACTCATCGCAGGGAAACTCCCCCTTCATCAAACTGAGTGATCCGGGCATTAGCGTGGCTACGCTAGGCCGAGACGGTAACAACACACACATCACATTCTCAGCTTCCTCGCTGCTTCAAAAAGAAAACATTTTCTACCTCACAGCCCAAACTCATTTTGATAAATAGATGTTTAAAAACTGAAGCAGGTTCTGACAAATGTTATCAATCAGCAAAAGAATAGATTTTGTTATAGATCAAATATTAGTATGACAGATTAGATCAGGTCTTTGAATGATCTACTCATACATTAATCAATACCATGCGTTTTGGTGATTAATAAATCCTTTTATTTGGCATATGCTTAATTCATGCAGACAGTTAGAAGCACAACACTTTGTAAATGGCCAAATCTTTAAAATACAAAGATTACACAATGAAGTCTAACTTAGTTTTTAAGTGTGAGGGGGCTGCAGAAAGTTCTTTTCTGATCGGCATCATACTGATGTCCATCACATTTTACCAGCGGTTAATCATAAGAACTTCTGAAGGTCACAGATAAAGATTAAACACAACATTTGTGTGTGTTTTCTTTGAGGAGGAGTCAAAGGGACATGTTTCTTAATACACTTTATGCACTACTTATTGATACTGTTTCTTGATTGCCACATTTTATTTTTCATTTAACATGTTTGCACATTTCTGTCTTTTGCACAACCTTGAGTGTTTCTATCCATGCCAGATGTGACATGTACATTTCTCCTGCGTGAGATCAATAAAGTCCATCTTATCTTATCTTATCTCTACATTTGGTCCATGGTTTTCATGTGGTTTGAACAGAAGAGAGAAGTATGATGCACCTCAGCCTCCCTCTCCACTGAGCCCTGTTAATAAATATCCTGATAGCTGTAAATGATTTAAAACACAGGAAATATCCGTGTAATGAATGACCTCAGACTGTAGACGGCTTCTCCTAAACCCGCCTTTCAACAGATCTATAAAACCTGCTCTGTGTTCGTTCTTTTGGCAGTGTGTGTGAAAAGTGTTGTGTCCACAGTTATTCTGGACCGGATTCCTTCGGTGGCTCCTGAAGTGGTGCAGACTCCAGAGAAACTCAGTCTGGAGTCAGACAAGTGGAGCTTTGGTGCCACATTGTGGGAAATCTTCAACAAAAAGGCTTCTATGAAAGGCTGGAGTTTAGAAAGAGTATTTATGTTATTTATTTTTACAAGCACAAACACACACGGGTCCAGGATATGAAAGAACAACAAATGATAACACATTCTGCTGCAACTATGTTTGAATAAAGAGTAATGCAGCGGTTTGCTAAAGAAGTAAAAAGAAATTAACATTCTTCAACAGTATGCATTAACTTAAGGACATATCCCAAGTGTATTTGAATGTGGTGAAGCCATATACTAACACTAACGCTCACTAAGGTGGTGGAGAAATTCTCAAGGTATTTTCTATTCTCAAAAAATGTATTGAATAAAAAAACAATGATCAGGATGATATGGGCTGCTGTGGCTCGTTATTTCATTATAAATAAATAAAATACAAATGAAGCAACCTGTGGGCACCAGCATTACTTCATGGCTGCATTTAAACAGAGCCTCTCAGTTTTTGCATCAAGCTACTGTTTGTGCAGCAACTCTCCTCTTCCCCCTTATCGCCTTTTCAGCAGAGAATTGTCATGTTACCGCCTCAGATTCCTTCACCACCAGAGTTTAGGCCCCGGGGGGTTACTAAACTCCCTCTTGCATGTTATTTCGGCTGGGATCTAAAACCTTAATTGCCAAACCATAATGAAATCAAACTTGAATCAAATGCCATAAACATATTAGTCCATGTTAGACCTCGTTGCGCGTCTGCGGCTCTAAATGTCTAATCTCGCAGCTACAAAACAGTTGTTCAAGCATGACAATATCATTCTAAAGCAATCTTTGTCTTGAGTTTTAATCTAAAGCTACTATTATTTGACCAAATGTCCAAAATGGCCTTTTTTCGTTCATGGAATAAAAACATTTAAGGTTTTTTCTTGCATGGGATCTGCAGTTATTGGCTAAATGAAACGTAAAACATTCAATGGAATGCAGTGGCAATGATTAAAAATGTATTGTCGATTATTATTAATTAATACTTTAAGTTGATTAAGATAAGTTTAAGATACGTTTATATACGGGAACCACTAACTGAATGAATGAAAAGATGCATAGTTAGAATATACAACAAACGTTAGAAGTAATGAGATGAGATGAGAGGTACTTATACTTACTTATCTCACGATGGAGAAATTCAGTAATATTTGTTTTACAGAAGCTTCAGTTTTATGAGTCCTTCCAGCAGCTGCCTCGCTCTCAGTGGGCAGAGTTGGCAGATCTGATCAACCAGTGCATGGATTACCAGGCAGACTTCAGGCCTTCATCACGGAGCATTATCCGGCAGCTCAACAGCCTCATCACATCAGGTACCTCTGTCATGTGCGCCACGCTTATTTTTTGCCTCGAAATGCTGTGGAAACCAATAATAATATGTCTTTTGCAGATTATGTGATACTTCATGCGTCAGAGTCGGTGTACCAGAACGCAGTTTGGAAGCTTCCCAACCCTCAGAACAACGACGTGTTTGAAGAGCGCCACCTTTGTTACCTCTCAATGCTGGGAAAGGTCATAAAACAATAAAACAAACCGGTTCTATTCAAACACACACATCATACTGGCCATGTGACAGTGATGCTGCAGTCAGAAAGAATGTGTGGAGATAAAAACAACAGAAGGTCGCTCCCCCATCATCTCTACTTCACTTAACAGGTTTCCCAAAGTTTTGATTTTTCATTAAAGGAGAAGTATGTAAAAATCTGGCCAAAAGTGGTACTGCAGCCTCTCACACTCTCCCTGACTCAGGTTCAGGGCTGGACTGGCCATCGGGCGTACCGGGCAATGCCAGAAGGGCCGATGCCCATATTTGGGCCGGTCTGTTTGCCTCATACAAAAAAAGTGTTTGTGAAAAGTGTAAATCCGTTGAGAACTGTTCGAGGGGGCGCGCGTGTCCGCGGGGCACCTGCTGTATGTACTCGAACGGGATTCCACCACCTCAGCGGCCGCAGTGTTTCGGCATCCAGCGGCTCTGAGCTGGACGCAGGAACCGCTCACCGGGAGCCGCTCACAACACAACACGGTGAGCGCGTAGCCGCAACGTGACCATGTACCCAAGACCATAAACGTGCACAGGACCATGCATGTCTTTGCGTAATTTGTGCACCCAATAAATACACCGCTGCAGGAAACAGTCCGCGTCTCCCCTATCCTCTCGAAGTGCGATTAAATTAAAGCTCGCGTACCTACATTTTCCATTGCATTAAAAGTTCATGTTTGAGCCCAAAAGTAAAATGTTGTGAACAAATTAAACAGATTTAGAGCCAGCCAATGGCTGACATTATGCATTTCAGTCTTTTTTGACCAATTCTCATGTCTGTGTCCACCTCCCTCACTCTGAGACATGTTTATTACTCTCTTGTAATGTAGACTATTGCACTTTTTTATTATTATTGCACTTCTAACCCACTTTTTTGTTGAAACTGTAGACATCCTGATCCTCTACAGTATGCTTCCACATACTGTATAAACCAGGGGTCGGCAACCTTGAGTGCTCCTCCAGTGGCTCCTGGAGCCTTTTCAAAAATGTCTGAAAATGGAGTGGGAGGGCTATTTTGGAGTGGGATTATATTTCTAGTTTGAATGTGGTTTCTGTAGGAGGAAAAACATTCCTAACGTATTTCAATGCTGTAAAAATGTGTATAAGTAATATTCAATTTCAACATTTCTGTCAACGTAGTGCGTCATATCCTGTGACGCAGCCCCGCGGCAGACGGCCGCTGCTGTAAACAAACCGGCGTGTGCGCACGGATCCCAAAGATAAAAAGAGAAAGAGTCGATAATAAGACTGGACTAAGGACAAGACTGAACATTTGCTTTTAGTCAATGAGGAAAGACTGCTTCATGTTTGCGATGTAATAGGAAGTTTTGTTGCAACACGAGGAACAATGAAGCACTAAATACCGTTCACAGGGATTACGTGAAGGATTCTTTCATACAAAATCCGGAGCTTTTTCAGACTTCAAAAACCTCCGCAAAGACTGTGAAAGAAAAGGCCATTAAGGACATTCAGCTCCAGCAAACTTCAGCCTGTGATGTAATTGATATGAGCGGACAGTGCAGGTGTTTGACCTTTGAGCCAAAAAGCAGATTTATTTACTGTATTTCTACAATTGCATGAAGGCAAAAAAATGGAAGTCAAAGTTAAAGCAGAGTCATTACGTGGTGCGTCATTCTCTCCAGGACACGCTGCAGTGAAAACACACATTTGATAATCATGAATGCTTATTATGTATTTGTAGCCTTTACTTGGTCATTTAGATATTAGGCTACTGTAGCTAATGCAGCTACATTGTGTAACCTTCATATAAGCTTTATACAAGGCTGTTATTTTTTTGCGGCTCCGGACAGATGTTTTTAGTTTTTTTTGTCAAATATGGCTCTTTGAACCTTTTGAGTTGCCGATCCCTGGTATAGACAAACTGTAAAAAACGTGACAAAAACATGCCTGGGCCGGTAAGAAGGAAAAAATGCCCGGGCCGTTTTTTT
Organism: Knipowitschia caucasica; assembly: GCA_964034765.1. NCBI lineage: Eukaryota > Metazoa > Chordata > Actinopteri > Gobiiformes > Gobiidae > Knipowitschia > Knipowitschia caucasica. The sequence continues at coordinate 21,721,253 of OZ035824.1, forward strand.
GTCCCAGCCCAGCCCTGCTCAGGTTGCCAGATATGCAGACAAATCCAGCTGGGACCATAACAGCTGAATAGACTGAAGAGTTTTGTCAACAACAGATCTATAACCAACACGTTTTTTTGCACGGGCCTGGGCCCGTGCCCGGCCCTGGCCCCAGGGGGTGGAGCACCAGCCCGGCCCGGTCCGACGGGTTTTCAGAATTCTCAGGCCCGAACCTAGCCTGGTCGTACCACACCATAGTATAATTTACATTTCGTTCTAAAGTCTGGAGGTGCTCCATTCAGCTCCGTTTACAGATAGGAGGGGTAAACTCCTTATGCAGATTGAAATCATTGGATCTGAGTTTACTGTAGTGCGCCCGAGTCTGTCGTTAGCATTTAGCATTTAGCCTAGCCATCTCCTTTGCCGCTAACGGAGCCCGTGGGGAGTAGCGCCACAATTTTTTCCAGCAATTACATTTGCTAAACATTCCTCTTGCACTGGCCTCAATTTCTTGATAGAACCAGACCGGATCGCATTTTTCGCCATTGCCAAACTACAGCCTGCCCGTTCAACGCAAACTCTTGAAATCACCCACAACTAACTATAACACCTGCCTTCCGCACTCGCTGATTTGTTGGTCAAAATTCAACCAATTCTAATCGCTAACATAGGGACCAGACCCAGACATTACATGCAGGGAAATGATGATTGAGCGAAGTGTACGGATGGCTAAGGCCAGGCTAGCCCGAACCCGTATCAAGCCCGACTTTTTTTTTTTTTTTTTTACCTCCCATAACAATGTTTTAGCGTAGTATATAGTGCCGCGCACTGATATGAACACAAGCCCGGCTAGAGGGCGGAGTTATACATGGTAGTGATGTGTTGCAATGAGTTCTGTGTGTACGGAGTGAACGGCCGCAGCTGTATGATACACAGCTGTATGATACACAGATGCCGCAATAAGTGTGTTACCTCCAAACACACTTGGAGGTAACACTATGTGTCGTCAATGACAATACTACACAGAACAACAAACACTACAGCGTAATAGAACGTGGGTGCGTTCATAAATGTAATCTGCTGCTCTGAAAATGAATAAATAAAAGTGCCCGACCTCGGCCCATGTCCGAGGTAATTATACGGTCATTGCCCGAAGGCCGGTCCTCGAGCTGTCGGGCCCCTCGGGCCTAGGGCTCAAGTGCAGGGTTTTATTTCTTGTTTTGTCGTTAATGATTTGAGAATCATAATGAGACCTTTATTAGTTCTGCGCCACATGGTACTTTACCAGTGAGATTAGCTCCATGCAGTTATTTCTGGCGCCCGGATCACAGACATTGGGCCTCATTCACGAACGGTTCTTAGGAACAGATTTGTACGTAAATCCTACTTACGCGGTTTTTACGAAGAAAGTGGCATTCACGAATATTTCTCGTAACCAGAATTTCTCTTGGGCAAGTGCAAATCCTACGAGTCCTCAGGAGCACTCGTACGCATTCAGTGCCGACATGTTCACACGCCGGGGTTGTCCTCTTTGGTGAAGTTGAATAAAAATACAACATTCCAGTGATATGTCCGTCATATCGATGTATGTATTTATTTATTTGTAGTAATCTTTATTAGTAATCTTTATTTATATACCGCCTTTTTCACTGCAGATCTGGCCTACTTTTTAATTCATTTTGAAATGAAATGTGCCAACGCTTTATCAAATACATTGGAAATCTTGCCGTGTATTAGTGACCCCTTCCTATTTATAGGGGGCATTTCTTTATCCACGGGCCACAGAACAACGGCATATATACTGCTGCTGCAGGAGGTTACTGGGTCCGCGCTGAGTCTCTGCGCTGGTCTCTCCTATGGATCTATACGGGTCTGCACTGGTCTCTCCCATGGATCTAGACGGGTCTGCACTGGTCTCTCCCATATACGGGTCTGCACTGGTCTCTCTCCATACGGGTCCGTGCTGCATGCTCCTGGATCCGGGTCCGCGCTGGTCTCTCAAGTCTGGTCTATGCGGTCTATCTTCGGTCCGCGCTGGTCTCTGCGCACCGGTCTCTCCAGTCAGGTCACTCCAGTCTATGCGGTCTCTCCTATAGGTCCGCGCTGGTTTCTGTGTGCTGGTCACTCCAGTCTCTCCTCGGGTCTGCATTGGTCTCAGCGCTGGTCCGCGCTGGATCTCCTCCCAGGGTCCAAAATATTTTGAGATTAATCTCAAAACATTTTGAGATTCATCTTTAAAATAATACATAATATATTTTTAAATTAAGCTCATAACATTTTGAGATTAATCTCATCATATTCTTAGATTAATCTCATAATTTTGCTAGTTCGACTTTATTATCATAATATTTCGACTTTTAAGTCAACATTTTATAACTTTATTCTCAGTCTGGTAAAAGAAGAAAAAAGGGTGACTCTTTTGCTCTGTGTAGCTCTTTGCTTTAGGCCTGTTGCTGTTTCCTCAGCCGTCTGCACACGGCCCTGCAGTCCCTTATATGGGCATTAGTGGGCGGTTACTTATGCTAAGTACCTATGCTAATGAAGCACCTGGCACGCGCGCTGTACTTACGAGGAAATGGGATTCATCAATCTGAGAGAACAGCTGCGAACAATTCAGCGGCTTACGAGTGCGTTGATGAATCCCACGTGGGGACTTCTTAGAAATCTACTTAAGGACAACTTGAGAAGAAAGTTGAGTAGTTTCTTACGAAGTTATTCGTGAATGAGGCCCATTGTGATTGGTGAAACGGTGGGGGGCGGGACATCGAAATGAAAACAATAACAAGATATAGAGGCGGGAAAAGTAATTTTGAAATTCAAATATCTCTGAACTACTGTTATCAGTTAAAGAAGTATTGGAAAAGAACAGTTTATTATTATGGCAGATTAGGGCCCTTTAATGATAACGTGACATGAAAATCTTACTCATTGCTACTTTAACAAACTGAAGTACAGATGATGGTGAGCAACCTCCCTCTGTTTTTAATAATCCCTGTACAACTGAGAGTTTATACAAACTTAATATGTCTTTAAACCATATTTAAAACAGAAAAGACCATATGATATTGACTCATATGGTATTATTAAAAAAGACTAACTAAGTAGTGCAGCACATGTTTTATTATGAATTTGAAGATTTTGAAATCATCAATGACATAATATAATAATGAATTATAAAACGTTGTACTTTGTAGGGGAACTTTGGCAGCGTCGAGCTCTGTCGCTACGACCCGTTAGGAGACAACACCGGGGAACTGGTGGCTGTGAAGAAGCTGCAGCCGAACAAACAGTCCACCTCAGAAGATTTTCATAAAGAAGTCAATACTCTCAGCTCATTGAACTGTGATTATATCGTCAAGTACCGAGGAATCTGTTACGGCGCAGGTAAAAACACCAAAACACTGTTTCTTTCCACATTTAGCCACAACATGATTCCATCTGGGTTTAGAGCAGTCCACCAGAGGCAGGGCAAAATCCAGCATCAGTCTGTTTGCTTTCTATAAATAGTAGTTTCACTACCTCTGGGACTTTCAGTGTGTTATCACTCATGTGAACAATGAAACCTTTTATTTACTGTGAGGAGGCGGCTTGATTTGTTCAATCTGAAATGTCATCAACCAAAGGTGTTCTATTGTTCAGGTCGCCTGACTATGAGCCTGGTGATGGAGTACCTGCCCTACGGAAGCTTAATAAGCTACTTAGAGAATTACTGTGACAAGGTCAACACCAGAAGGCTGCTGCTTTTTGCCTCTCAGATCTGTAAGGTACAGGCTTTCAACCCACAACCAACACCTGATGCATAGTGTAAACATCCAGGACACTCTAGAAAAAGAGATGATTAATCTCAATGTTAAATAGAAAAAGAAAAAAAATACATCCCATTCATGAATTTCAGTTGAAATAATTCTGTTTTTTGATTGTAGGGCATGAAGTTTCTTCAGGTCAAACGTTATGTCCATCGTGATCTTGCAGCCAGAAACATCCTCGTTGCAGACCACTCGAGAGTGAAGATAGCGGATTTTGGTCTTACAAAAGTCATCCCCTTTGATAAAGAATATTACAGAGTCACACAACCTGGAGAAAGCCCAATCTTCTGGTAACAAACTAAAACAATCCAAACTGTGCATAGCCTGTGCTCAGTGATGTGTCTGTAGGTACACATAGCCTGTTCTCAGTGATGTGTCTGTAGGTACACATAGCCTGTTCTCAGTGATGTGTCTGTAGGTACACATAGCCTGTTCTCAGTGATGTGTCTGTAGGTACACATAGCCTGTTCTCAGTGATGTGTCTGTAGGTACACATAGCCTGTTCTCAGTGATGTGTCTGTAGGTACACATAGCCTGTTCTCAGTGATGTGTCTGTAGGTACACATAGCCTGTTCTCAGTGATGTGTCTGTAGGTACACATAGCCTGTTCTCAGTGATGTGTCTGTAGGTACACATAGCCTGTTCTCAGTGATGTGTCTGTAGGTACACATAGCCTGTTCTCAGTGATGTGTCTGTAGGTACACATAGCCTGTGCTCAGCGATGTGTCTGTAGGTACACATAGCCTGTTCTCAGTGATGTGTCTGTAGGTACACATAGCCTGTTCTCAGTGATGTGTCTGTAGGTACACATAGCCTGTGCTCAGCGATGTGTCTGTAGGTACACATAGCCTGTTCTCAGTGATGTGTCTGTAGGTACACATAGCCTGTGCTGAGTGATGTGTCTGTAGGTACACATAGCCTGTGCTGAGTGATGTGTCTGTAGGTACGCGCCCGAGTCCATCACAGAATTCATATTCTCCTCCAAGTCGGACGTGTGGAGTTTTGGAGTTCTTCTTCACGAGCTCTTTTCCTTCTGCAATACAAACCTGAATCCAAAAAGAGTAAATATGCATTTCACTTTCCCTCGCATTTCATCATGCTTTCCTATAAAAATAAAATGTACTTTTTTGTTATCACTTCAGCTGTGTATGCAGGAAATTGGACACGGAGTCCAGGGACCGTCAATCTCAATGCATCTGGCAAATATTCTGAAGAATGGATGGAGACTTCCTGCTCCACTGCATTGTCCAACACAGGTATACAATATACAGTGGGGGAAAAAAGTATTTAGTCAGAATCAGAATTCACAGACTTGGATATTGCTTTGGCTCAGTGCAACAGTCAGAAAAAGATAATAAAAAAAATATAAAGAATAAAAAAACACTTGTAAGGAATACATTTAAATTTAAAATAGAGTTACAGTTACTATTTACAATATACAAGTGCACATGGTGCACACAATGTAAGGTGACAGCAGTACAGTGAAGTAAAGTGACGTATGATGGGCAGTAAAGTGACTTTATAAAGGGCGGGGGGACAGGTTAAGAGGTTAAAAAGTGTTCAAGAGTCCAACAGCAGAGGGGAAGAAACTGTTCTTGTGGCGGGAGGTTCTAGTCCTGATGGACCGCAGTCTCCTGCCTGAGGGGAGTGGTTGGAATAGTCCATGTGCAGGGTGAGAGGGGTCGGCTGTGATACGACCAGCCCGGGCTCGAGCTTGGGCGACATACAGGTCCTGCAGCGATGGAAGGCTGCGGCCAATCACTTCCTCTGCAGAGCGCACAATGCGCTGTAGTCTCTGTTTGTCCCTGACTGTGGCTCCAGCGAACCACACGGTGATGGAGGAGGTGAGGATGGACTCGATGATGGCCGTGTAGAACTGCACCAACATCTGTGCAGGCAGCTTGGCTTTCCTGAGGTGCCGCAGGAAGTAAATCCTCTGCTAGGCCTTCTTGATGAGGGAGCTGATGGACGGCTCCCACTTGAGGTCCTGGGTGATGGTGGTGCCCAGGAAACGGAAGGACTCCACAGAGGTGATGGGGGAATCCATCACGGAGGGTGGGGCGGGGGGACAGTGCTCTTCCTGAAGTCCACAATCATCTCCACTGTCTTCTTGGCGTTCAGCTCCAGGTTGTTACCACTGCACCAGGACACCAGCCGGTCCACCTCCATCCTGTAGGCGGACTCATCGTTGTTGGAGATGAGTCCAATGAGGGTGGTGTCATCCGCGAACTTGAGCAGCTTCACGGAGTCGTGGCTGGAGGTGCAGTGGTTGGTGTACAGGGGGAAGAGCAGGGGAGAAAGAACACAGCCCTGTGGGGCTCCTGTATTTATAATCCGAGAGTCCGAGACATTCTTCCCCAGACGTACTCGCTGCTTCCTGTCCGTGAGGAAGTCAGTGATCCACCTGCAGGTGGAATCGGGCACGTTGAGCTGGGAGAGCTTGTCCTGGAGCAGGGATGGCAGGATCGTGTTGAAGGCAGAGCTGAAGTCCATGAACAGGACCCTGGCGTAGGTCCCCGGGGAGTCCAGGTGCTGTAGGATGTGGTGGAGGGCCAGGTTGATGGCGTCGTCTACAGATCTGTTGGCTCTGTAGGTGAACTGCAGGGGGTCCAGGAGGGGGGAGGTGAGGGACTTGAGATGGGAGAGGACCAGACGTTCAAATGACTTCATGAGCCAGCCACCAATTGTGCTAGTTCTCCCACTTAAAATAATGACAGAGGTCTGTAATTTTCATCATAGGTTCACTTCAACTGTGAGAGACAGAATATGAAAAAAAATCCAGGAATTCACATTGTAGGATTTTTAAAGAATTTATTTGTAAATGATGGTGGAAAATAAGTATTTGGTCACTTCAAACAAGGAAGATCTCTGGCTCTCACAGACCTATAACTTCTTCTTTAAGAAGATCTTCTGTCCTCCACTCGTTACCTGTATTAATGGTACCTGTTTGAACTCCTTATCTGTATAAAAGACACCTGTCCACAGCCTCAAACAGTCAGACTTCAAACCCCACTATGGCCAAGACCTGTATGGCCAAGAGCTGTCGGAGGGACACCAGGAAAAGAATTGTAGACCTACACCAGACTGGGAAGAGTGAATCTACAATAGGCAAGCAACTTGGTGTGAACAAATCAACTGTGGGAGCAATTATCAGAAAATGGAAGACATACAAGACCACAGATAATCTCCCTTGATCGCAAGATCTCATCCCGTGGGGTCAAAATGATCATGAGAATCATGAGATCAAAAATCCCAGAACCACACGGGGGGACCTGGTGAATGACCTGCAGAGAGCTGGGACCAAAGTAACAAAGGTTACCATCAGTAACACACTACCACGACGGGGAATCAAATCCTGCAGTGCCAGACGCGTACTGAAGCCAGTGCATGTCCAGGCCCGTCTGAAGTTTGCCGGAGAGCACATGGATGATACAGCAGAGGATTTGGAGAATGTCATGTGGTCAGATGAAACCAAAGTAGAACTATTTGGTACAAACTCAACTCGTCGTGTTTGGATACTGAGTTGCATCCCAAGAACACCATACCTACTGTGAAGCAAGGGGGTGGAAACGTCATGCTATAGGGTTGTTTTTCTGCTAAGAGGACAGGACGACTGATCCGTGTTGAGGAAAGAATGAATGGGGCCATGTATCGTGAGATTTTGAGCCAAAACCTCCTTCCATCAGTGAGAGCTTTGAAGATGAAACGTGGCTGGGTCTTCCAGCATGACAATGATCCCAAACACACCGCCTGGGCAACGAAGGAGTGGCTCCGTAAGAAGCATTTGAAAGTCCTGGATTTGCCTAGCCAGTCTCCAGACCTCAACCCCATTGAAAATAAGCGGAGGGAGTTGAAAGTCCGTATTCACTGCTCTCAAGAAGATCTGCATGGAGGAAGGCAAGGCAAGGCAAGGCAAGTTTATTTGTATAGCACAATTCATACACAAGGCAACTCAAAGTGCTGAACAAGATGCATTAAAATCATAAATAATTACAGAACATTAAAACGAAAGATAAAAATATAAAATCCCTCAGTTGTATGCACAGCTAAACAGCACCGTTTTTAACCTGGTTTTAAACATTGTCAGAGAGGAGGCCTGTCTCACATCTTCAGGAAGATTGTTCCAGATTTTAGCAGCATGAATCTGAAAAGCAGCCTCCCCATGTTTAGTTCTGACTCTGGGCACTAACAGGAGTCCAGTCCCTGTGCTCCTCAGAGTCCGGGCTGGTTCATATGGGACTAACATGTCACTAATATAGTTTGGTGCGAGGCCATGGAGAGACTTGTATACAAGCAGAGCTGTTTTAAAGTCTATTCTCTGAGCCACAGGAAGCCAGTGCAGGGACCTGAGGACTGGACTAATGTGGTCGTACTTCCTGGTTCTAGTCAGGACTCGAGCTGCTGCATTTTGAATGTACTGCAGCTGTTTTACAGCCTGTTTGGACAGACCTGTGAGCAGGCCATTGCAGTAGTCTAACCTACTGGAGACAAATGCATGGATAAGAATCTCCAGGTCTGCTTTACACACTATGTTTTTGATCCTGGCAATGTTTTTTAGATGGTAAAAAGCTGCTGATGTTACTGATTTGATGTGGCTATTAAAATTTAAGTCTGAGTCCAGTATTACCCCTAGATTTCTGACCTTGTTTGAAGGTTTTAGGGAGAGAGACTGTAGATGACAGATGACGCTCTTTGTTTCTGGGGACCAAAGACAATCATTTCAGTTTTGTCTGCGTTTAGCTGAAGGAAGTTGTTTTGCATCCACTCACTGATCTGTTGGATACAGTGAAGGAGTGAGTCCACTGGTCCATGTTCTCCTGCAGTCAGTGAGACATAGATCTGAGTGTCGTCTGCATAGTTATGATAGGAAACTTTGTTTCTGCGTATTAACTGACCTAACGGCAGCATGTAGAGATTGAACAGAAGAGGTCCCAGGATCGACCCCTGTGGGACTCCACAGGTCAGGGCCATATGATCTGAGACACAGTTTCCAATCTCCACAAAGTACTTCCTGTCTTCAAGGTAAGACCTAAACCAACTTAGGGCGGAGCCAGCGACGCCAACCCAGTCCTCTAGTCTCTGTAAGAGGATCTCATGGTCGACAGTGTCAAAGGCAGCACTTAGATCTAACAGGATTAGGATTGAGACTTTGCCTGCGTCAGTGTTCAGCCGGATATCATTTGTAACCTTGACGAGAGCAGTCTCAGTGCTGTGGTGGGGTCTAAAGCCGGACTGAAACATATCAAATGAGTTGTTGATTATAAGAAATCTAGTAAGCTGTAGGTAGACAACTTTTTCAAGGACTTTCCCCATAAATGGCAGATTTGAGATGGGACGATAGTTGTTAAGTACCGTAGCATCCAGACTGCTCTTTTTTAGCAGGGGCCTGATGACTGCAGTTTTCAGGGCCTTTGGGAATATTCCAGAATCAAGGGACATGTTTGCTATCTGTGTGAGTGAAGGTAACAGACTGCTCAGAACAGACTTTAGAAATATAGTGGGTAGTACATCCAGGCTGCATGTGGAGGAGCTCAAACTGGAGATTATCTCTTGGACAGTTTGATCATTTACAGGTGCAAAGTAAGTTAGCTCAAAGAGCCTTTCTGGCTGTTGGATTGTTATCTGTGGATTGGAGACAATGGCGTTTTTGATGCCTTGAACCTTGTCATTGAAAAAATGTGCAAACTCATTACATTTACGTTTGGAAGTTAGCTCTAATGGCATTTGAACAGGGGGGTTTGTTAATCTATTAACTGTTAAAAACAGAACACGCAGATTGTTGCTGCAGCCTTCAATCATTTCAGAAAAATACCTTTCTCTCGTACTACGTAGCACCTGGTTAAACTCGCACAACTTATCTTTGAAGATCTTGTAATCAACCTGGAGGTTGGACTTGCGCCACTTCCGCTCGGCCCTCCGGCACTCTCTCTTTTGTGCCCTGACCGAGTCTGCTTTAGCCCACGGCGCCTTCTGCTTATTTTTCACTATTTTAACCTTCACAGGAGCGATGGTGTCCAGAACTTTCAAAACACTAGAGGTGACAGAGTTAAACAGTTCATCTACAGTAGAATATGATGCATTCTCAAAGTTTATCATTCCCATAAATAGTTCACCCGTATTTTCATTTATGTGTCTTCTTCGTACAGTTGCAGAGTCCACTGGTGGTTTGTTAGTGAAACACATGTCAAAAAATATACAAAAATTATCCGAAAGCGCAACATGGACCACGTTTACATTATAAATGTTCGCCCCCTTTGTAACTAACAGGTCTAGAGTGTGCCCTCTGCTGTGGGTGGGGCCACTCACATGCTGAGTGAGACCAAAAGATTCAAGAAGAGAACTCAGCTCTTTAGCATTTCTGTCATCAACATTATCCACATGAATATTAAAATCACCTGTAATAACTAAACTATCAAAATCTGTGCATACAACTGAAAGCAACTCTGTAAAATTATCAATAAAACTGTGACATGACTGCGGTGGCTTGTATAGGACAACGAAAAGTATTGGAGGAGATTGTTTTTGTTGTATTTTAAAAGACACATATTCAAAAGACGGAAACTTCCCAAGAGACATTCTATAGGAGACAAAGTGGTCTCTGAAAATGGCAGCTAAGCCTCCTCCTTTTTTGTTTTCCCGTATTTCAGATTCAAATTTGAAATTTGGTGGTGATGCTTCTATTAAAACTGCATTTTCTGTATTTTGGTCAAGCCATGTTTCAGCCATGAACATAAGATCTAGATTATAAGAACAAATAAAATTATTGATTAAAAAAGACTTGTTACAAAGAGATCTGACATTTAGCATAGCAAGTTTAAAAGTTTCAGGATCAACGGTTGTGGTCGGCTGATTCTTACACGGAACAAGAATTAGATTTTCCTGATTAGACTGATTAACTTCAGATGTTTTTCTGTTATGTATTCTTTGTGTTATCACTAAGGGAATGGCACAGGTGGCTTCACGACAGGGCCCCAGCCGGGTCTCTCCCCTAACTAGACTGCCAGTGGCTGCGAAGCAGAGACCCTGTGCATCCTAGTGTTTAGAGAAAAGAGGGGAAGGGGAAGGCGGGGGAAGAGGATGGAGAGGCGGGTGGTTCTTGGGAGTTGGACGGGGAGGGGTTGAAGGTGGATGGGTTTTTGGTGATGGGTTAGGGGAGGGGCAGGCTGAGTTGGGTGGTGGACGAGGGGGGAGTGGAGGTGGAGGGTTTCTTGGTGCTGAGTTAGGGGGGAGGTGGGCTAAATGAGCAGGAGGGGGGGGGTGGAATACTTATGGGGTTAGAGGAGGGACGGGTGGATTTTGTGGGAGAATTTGAGTTGGACGCCCTAGGTGGCTTTGGAGGTATGTATGGGGAGTAGTTTTGAATGTTAGATAGGACTCTTGATCTGGCTACAGTGGGTGTGAGAGGAATAGTCTTCATCGCCGATCTTATCATGCCTGCAGAGTGTTCCGGTAAATCCAGTAGTGAAGGCGGGGATAGAAAACAAAGGGAAAGGCCGTCCTCATTTTCCCTAGATGGAGTGCATGTAGCGGGGGGACCCAAGCCGGGTCCATGGAAGGTGATGAGGGAGTCTTTGGTGGAGACAGAGGTGGTTGAGGAACCCCCAGTACAGGCCTGACTGTAGCCTGGAGTAACGGGGGAAGCTTCACGGGAGCTGTAGGTGGGGAAGGTGCTGCTGAAGATGATGGAGCAGCCACTGCTGCTGCTGTATCCACTGCTGCTGGTGGTGCTGTATATGCTGATGGCGCTGATGAAGATGTGGCAGCTGCTGATGATGCTGGGGGTGGAGGCGTTGAGCTCTTTCGGAGCCGTGGAGGTGTTGAGTTCTTTTGGAACCTTGGAGGTGTTGAGTTCTTCTTGAATCGTGAAGATGTGGAGTTCTTTTGAGGCGGTGGGGGTGCAGAGACCTCGGGAGTCGGTGGAGATGGTTGTGATGTCTGTGCCCTTTGCTTCTTCTTTCTCCCTTTCAACGGCTGCACGCGCTGCGCAGGCTGAGGTCTTAGGGCAGATGCAAAGTTATCCATCAACACTTTTACTCCGTAGTTGTTCAGATGTGGACCTTTTTCTTCAAAAAGCTCGTGCCTATTCCAGAACAGATTAAAGTTTTCAATGAAGCCAAGTCCTCTGCGTGAACACTCATTGAGTAGGAATGTATTTAGCTGATACAGACGGCTAAACGTCTCCATTTTTCCATCTATATTTGGAAGTGGGCCACTAAGAAAAATGTTTATGTCCATTTTCTTGAGGTCATCCAGTAACAGCGTTAAATCCATTCGTAACTTCTCGCTTGCCTTCTCATAGATATCTACCGCCCCCGTGTGGATCAATAATGTACGCACACCACTGTTCTCAGATAACACTTTAGGCAGAAGAGTCCTTATCTCAGCAACTTTTGCAGAGTGAACTGAGACAGTGAGCATGGACTCCATGTTTACATTTTTCACCGAACCATCTCCGATAAGGACACAGTTTGTCCTTGGTGGGGGCGCTGCAGTTTTTAGCGGCTTTGTGTTTTCAGAAAGGGGTAAAAAGCGGTTTGAAGTCTTCAGAACATTTAGTTGTGGCCTTATTTCACTCCTATTGTCATTCTTAGCTTTGTCAACTTTGGGTTTAGCTCCACAATTGTTCCAATAATTCTCATTGTTGATTTTGGGAAAAGAAATGACGTCATAACTTACATTTCCAGTCCGTCCATTCATCCCATTTTCACTCATTGGAAGAGTCGGGTTTAGTCCCATTTCTGTTTCCACAATAGATATCCGTGTCTGAAGAGATTTGAGCTGATTTTCCAGAGCACAACAGCCGCCGCAGACGCTTCTCCGTCTCTTTCGTCCCGACATGACTAAAGTTGATAAATTCCACAAAGCTGAAGTGTGTAGAAGGAGTAATCCTCGTTTTGTAAATAAAATGATTAAAGAAGAAACAAAAAATGTAAATAAAATGATTCAAGGAGATTAAAAGGCGAAGCAAAAGCAGAGCAGAGCAGAGAGACACGACTGCTCTCTCCAGAAGCAGTTAAATGGGCCAAAATACCAGCTACTGTGTGCAAACCTTGCCTGGCCTGCCAGACACTCCTCCTTTCTGTTCAAAAGAAGAACCGTCTGGACACCTCTTCCTAGCCTATCATTTCACGATTTTACCCACATCGGTCCAATCACGCACCGAGAGGCGGGACTTCCTTTCACCTTTGAGTTGCTAATAACTCCTCGTATCTTTAAGTTTTTGTTACAAAATCGACAGCAGTCGTTTACATTTGCACTAGCTGACATGCCGCCATCCCTTGTTTTGTGTTTACTGAAACGGCTTGGGTGCCGCTAGTTGCTGCGTCATATCCTGTGTGCATCTAATTGGTTGATGCAGTCTGTCAACCACGCCCACCGGGAATTCGCTGAGATCAAGCTCGTTCCCAGACTATATGTCTTTGAAAAAGCATATCGTTTGGCAGGCCAGGCAAGTGCAAACCTGGTAAAGACCTATAATAATCGTTTGACCTCTGTTATTGCCAACAAAGGTTATATTACAAAGTATTGAGTTGAATTTTTGTTATTGACCAAATACTTATTTTCCACCATAATTTACAAATAAATTCTTTAAAAATCCTACAATGTGAATTCCTGGATTTTTTTTTCCACATTCTGTCTCTCACAGTTGAAGTGTCCCTATGATGAAAATTACAGACCTCTGTCACTATTTTAAGTGGGAGAACTTGCACAATAGGTGGCTGACTAAATACTTTTTTGCCCCACTGTATATATATATATATATATATATATATTTATATATACTATGATTAAATTAAGATAATAAAATAAAAGTGCTGGGTAATAACAAACTAAAAATTCAAACGAAACTCTGAAACATAGACAAACTGGAAAAGCAACAAGGGGAGAGGAGCACAGGTACATATAGACACAGAGACATACAGACAGACACAGGTACATATAGAGACATGTACATATAGACAAAGAGACACAGGTGAAACACATCAGGGAGGGACAAACAATCAACACGTGACAGAAGTCAAACAAAATCAAAGAACTGAAGTCAAAATAAAACCAAGTATAAAAATAAAATCCACACCATGACAGTGTGGGCCCCTGATATACAACATCATACAATGGCATTTTATCTCTTAATAATAATATTAAGGGAGCCACTTTGTGCGGTCTACAGGAAACACAGTCTGCCGCTCAATGAAACCCAGCTGATCTACTTTAAGTTAAAGTAAAGCAGTAAATATTATTTCACCTTTTGTATCCACGTAATGCAACCACAGATATGCTGTTTGTAATCGTAGGCCCCTAATTTGAAATACATTGTTGAGTGCTCACTGTTGAAGAGTGGAGATGACAGATTATAATAATGTTTTGTATTGTTTAGGAACAGATCAGAAAAAAAAACCTAATCTTTACTGAATTATGTCTTGCAGGTCTACAGTCTGATGAAGAAGTGTTGGCTGTATCTATCTGAAGATCGGCCTGTTTTCTCTAGTTTAGAAGAACAGATAGAAACTCTGATGCAAGAAGAGAGATAAACTCCACACAGCGTCTCAGCTTATGACTAAAATATCATATTGGTGCTATGACTGTTCATAGCATCGAGGTTCATGAGGCCTGGACCTCGGGCCTCTGAATTCATAATTCTTGTATTATTTGTTCTGTTGCATTTGCAGGGTTGCGAGATAGGGAGGTTTTACGCCTAATTTGGCACTTTTGCATTCTATTTTTTGAGCAAAAATGGATTTGGGCCGGATGGATAAAAATTGGGCTGGTTTCAGACATATATATAAATAAAGATTACTTACTACTTACTACTGTCAATGGTAGAGACAGCACGAACAAAACACACGAACACAGATACAACAGAATGCAAGTGTATTATACAGAGCGGAGGCATGGAGACCTCCAATCAGCAGCTGCCACGGTGCCAGTAGAGATAGTCAAAACATGAAGTGGAAAAGTACAGGCTTCTGCACATTGATAGAATGATGAGTTTAACCTTAACAAAAGTTGCTTAAAAGTGTTATGAAATCTCACAAGAATCTAAAATGCGGATGTTTAGATCCCTCTTCCTGTGACACTGACTCACTCAGACACAGACACAGTGTGGATAGGGGGAGGGGGAGGCATTTAGAGTGTGGCACCTTCTAGAAGGAGCACTCTCAAATACAACAAAGCACATCGAGTGACCTCTATGTATGAAATGCGCTATATAAATAAACTTGACTTGAGGCAAATATAAGTACATTATTAAAGCTTTATTATTATTACTTTATTATTGTATTCATTACGAAAATTCAATCCATATCCATGCAGTGCATTGGGATATACGTCCTTTTGTAGAAAAAGTAGCACTGTTTTGTGCTGGCGTGTCATTATATTTTACATCGAGTTTTCCTGCAACAAGGAAGAGAATTCTTTTTGAGCCCAGATTGTGACCAATCACAGCGCACCACTGGCCCCCACTTTCTTGAGAAAAGCTACAAGTCTCTCATTAGCGCGCACAGACAGCGGAGGCGGCGGAGGCTAACCTGAAGCTTCCTGTGTCTTTGTTACCGGTTACTGCTTACTCAGCGAAACAGTCAAAAGAAAGTCTCGTTCCTCCGCGCTTCCCGGTTCAATCATTCTATGGTCACGCCATCCACGTTCAAATGTGCGATCCATATTGTGAGACGTGAGCTCCGTAAACACATGAGCACAGGCTGAGTGGGAGGGTAGTGGGGAGTGATAGCTTCGTGTGTGCGGGGAGGGCGAGCAGAAAGAGCGAGGCCAGTGTTCACATTAGAAAATTTCACAAAGTGAGTTAGTGCAGCTTTAAACTCAAAGGTGGTTCCTACAGAGCGTAGTTGATATTGTCAAGATCACGTTTATCGTATATTTGTCAAAGTTGATCACATTACTTTCCATTACATTAGCCAAGGTTTGTCTAGCTTACTTTTCAAACATTACATTACACGTTTAAACATGAAACGAGCCAAAACCATTTTTGGACATTATTTTGGGCATTCCTGCAGGTGTTTTGGCTTGAAAATCCCTCTGTCATCTGGTAGCACTGAGGTTTGTTGTGCTGCATTGTAACTACATTTATTTGACACCTGCTGCTGTTTGTATTTTTGTTATTTTGAGGACCCTCTCAGAAATTAAATAATGCATCTCAAGGGGCCATTCCTTGTAATAAAGAATTGTTCCACAATTGGGAATGTGGATTATTTTTAGATACATTTTTTGATCTGGGCTCGGTCTGCACAGCTAAACACGACTCCCACACGACTTACAAACATGAATTACATGTTTTGAACTTACATGAACTACACTCATGTGTAGAGAAAAAAATAAATAAAAAAAGTGCTTCAGAAGTGTCAGGGATGAAGCAGACAGAGACGGATCGTGGTGTGCCAAACTCTGGAAGTTTATTTAAGTTTCTCTCAAGTTCCAATGGTTTACTTTGTTTCTTTCTCTCAGACAGAATAAAGGCAGTACACAGTTTATATAGTCATTTTCACGTCACACATCGAAAGACGTACGTGTCACAAAGAGACAGTCACATCATAGTCATAACATGGAGTCCTTGTAGAGTCCTGCACGTAGGCCATATTGCTATCTAATACTAACACCCTCCCCTTTGATCACATAATCACATGTGATCACTCAATTTGATAAATCAATAAAGTGGAAAAAGAAAAAAAAAAAAAATTAAAAAAAAAAAAACTTTAAAAAATTATTAAAAACAAAGAAAATGTATGCATTGAACTCATAATCATCAAATCAATATCAGTGGATTTTATCCTCTATCCTGGGAAAAAATAAACAAACAAAAACAAATCAAAAAATAAAAACAAACAAAAACACTATTGGACACACAAGAACTCAGCAGATTCAGTCAAAACACAGACAAAAACGAGCTGAGTCTCAAATTAGAAGCTAATTTCATTTTTATTACTCTATACTTTTATTCTAATGCTGATTGTTTACACTACACTCCACTGTATTATTTTCACTTTTTAATCTTAGACTGTGTACTTTACTTTGACTATTCACTATAGTTTAAACTATTCTAATCTATTTACAAATATGTTTGCATATTTGCTTTTATTGAGCCATATTCTTAAACATACATTTTAATCTAATAAATCTCTCTGTGGTTTACTTTCATTATCAGTGGCTTATTATCAGTTGGATTTTGCTCTGTCTATTCTACATTCTCAGGAATAAAACTGTGAACACAGTAAGACAAATGGTTAATATGAACATTATTATGGTGTGGTCTGATGAAGCTGTGGAAGAGCTGCGCGCATGCATGGAATCTACAGACTGGGACCTTTTCAGAGCTGCCACAGACAGCTTGGATGAATATACGGACACTGTGACGTCATACATCCACTTCTGTGAGGATAGCATCATTCCAACAAGGACCGGGGGGTTATTCTAACAACGACAACCTGGTTGTGCTGGAAACTTCCGGCAGCTCAGGAAAGCAAAGGAGTCTGCTTTCAGGGAGGGGGACCGCAGCGGCTACAAAGCAGCTAAATATCAGTTCAGGAAAGAACTGAAAGCAGCCAAGTCCCGGCACAGAGAACGACTACAGGAGCAGTTTGGTAACAACGATACTGCTTCTGTCTGGAGGGGCCTACGGGAGATCACCAACTACAAACCCAAAGCCCCCCCCTGTGCTGACGACCACAAGCTAGCTGACGATCTGAACTTATTTTTCAGTCGCTTTGATGCTGCCCCTGACACCTCTCCCTCCCCCACCCCCCACTACTCTAACTACTCTAACGACCCACCCATCAGCCCTGCCCCCAGCCTAACAATAGCCGCTAAAGAGATTAAACAACTCTTCCTGAGGCTGCACCCCCGCAAAGCTCCTGGCCCGGACCACGTGTCTCCGGCCACTCTGAGACACTGCGCCAGTGAGCTTACTCCTGTGTTCACGGACATTTTCAACTCCTCTCTGCAGTCCTGCCATGTCCCGGCCTGCTTCAAATCCTCCATCATTGTCCCCGTCCCGAAGAAGCCCAGGATCACAGGACTCAATGACTACAGACCTGTAGCACTTACGTCTGTCGTCATGAAGTCATTTGAACGCCTGGTTCTCTCCCATCTCAAGTCCCTCACCTCCCCCCTCCTGGACCCCCTGCAGTTCGCCTACAGAGCCAACAGATCTGTAGACGACGCCATTAACCTGGCCCTCCACCACATCCTACAGCACCTGGACTCCCCGGGGACCTACGCCAGGGTCCTGTTCGTGGACTTCAGCTCTGCCTTCAACACAATCCTGCCATCCCTGCTCCAGGACAAGCTCTCCCAGCTCAACGTGCCCGATTCCACCTGCAGGTGGATCACTGACTTCCTGACGGACAGGAAGCAGCGAGTGCGTCTGGGGAAGAATGTCTCGGACCCTTGGATTATAAATACAGGAGCCCCACAGGGCTGTGTTCTTTCTCCCCTGCTCTTCTCCCTGTACACCAACCACTGCACCTCCAGCCACGACTCCGTGAAGCTGATCAAGTTCGCGGACGACACCACCCTCATTGGACTCATCTCCAACAACGATGAGTCCGCCTACAGGAGGGAGGTGGACCGGCTGGTGTCCTGGTGCAGTGGTAACAACCTGGAGCTGAACGCCCAGAAGACAGTGGAGATGATTGTGGACTTCAGGAAGAGCACTGTCCCCCCGCCCCCACCCTCCGTGATGGACTCCCCCATCACCTCTGTGGAGTCCTTCCGTTTCCTGGGCACCACCATCACCCAGGACCTCAAGTGGGAGCCGACCATCAGCTCCCTCATCAAGAAGGCCCAGCAGAGGATGTACTTCCTGCGGCAGCTCAGGAAAGCCAAGCTGCCTGCACAGATGTTGGTGCAGTTCTACACGGCCATCATCGAGTCCATCCTCACCTCCTCCATCACCGTGTGGTTCGCTGGAGCCACAGTCAGGGACAAACAGAGACTACAGCGCATTGTGCGCTCTGCAGAGGAAGTGATCGGCCGCAGCCTTCCATCGCTGCAGGACCTGTACGTCGCCCGAGCTCGAGGCCGGGCTGGTCGTATCACAGCCGACCCCTCTCACCCTGCACATGGACTATTCCAACCACTCCCCTCAGGCAGGAGGGTGCGGTCCATCAGGACTAGAACCTCCCGCCACAAGAACAGTTTCTTCCCCTCTGCTGTTGGACTCTTGAACACTTCTTAACCTGTCCCCCCGCCCTTTATAAAGTCACTTTACTGCCCATCATACGTCACTTTACTTCACTGTACTGCTGTCACCTTACATTGTGTGCACCATGTGCACTTGTATATTGTAAATAGTAACTGTAACTCTATTTTAAATTTAAATTTATTCTTTAGAAGTGTTTTTTATTCTTATTTTTATTATCTCTTTTTGACTGTTGCACTGAGCCAAAGCAATTTCCAAGTCTGTGACCTCCCGTTACTTACGTTGGCAATAAAAATGATTCTGATTCTGATTCTGATTCTGAATATCTAAATATCTACTATTGTGTTTTTGTGCTATACCCAAATACATCAAA
This sequence comes from Knipowitschia caucasica, assembly GCA_964034765.1. Taxonomy (NCBI): domain Eukaryota; kingdom Metazoa; phylum Chordata; class Actinopteri; order Gobiiformes; family Gobiidae; genus Knipowitschia; species Knipowitschia caucasica. Next base: position 21,740,562 of record OZ035824.1, read on the forward strand.
ATGCTTTTAAATGCTTTTGAATCTCTGTTGGTTGTAATCTATCTCATTAATCTAGGCTACATTAATCTAGACTACACTCATATAGACTTTTTGCATAGTCAACATTCACTCATGTTTGAACACAAGTGAATTTGGCAGTATCTAATAAAACTGTACATAAAACTGTAATTAACTTTATCTACTTTTGAAGTAAATGCTTGTGAAATGGTCCCTTTACCATTTGATATTAACACTGGCTACAAATAATCTCTATTTTTGAAAGCATCTATGGTTGATGCATTTATCTATTCCTATTTTTACTCTATTTTTTAACTCAAAAGCTCGGCTGCAGCTTGAGCAAAGGCATATTTCTAATTTGTGACTTCTGTCACTTTTAATGGCTGTAACATAACTCTGATTCTAATATTTTAGCTGATCTATCAAAAGGATAACATTGTAGGGTACTATTTTAACTCTTATGTGGAAATGTTTATGAAAAACAAAGGAAGTCAAATTCTACTCTTTTACTACTATTTAACATCTACTAAAACGCTACAATACTTATACTTTATCATTTTCAAAGTTTTTGTCTGTCAGATGTCTGAATACTTAACATGTATATTGCATTTGGTCACAGTTGTGGTTCTGGTTGTAGCAAAAGCATCGGCAATAGACGTTTCATTGGCTGGTTCTTGTTCTGCAAATGTCTGTGTCCAATAGATCATCAGATGTCCAGAAGCTAGGGACAAACAAAAACAAAAGAAAGAATCATGAGTATCTCTCTCATTTAGCACTCATCAATGTATGATTTCAAAAATATAAACATCACTCCCCAGTTTTCTCTCTCAGGCCCTCAGGTCCTCAGGTCCTCAGGGTCCCCTGAGGGTGAGTCTCAGTCGTCATCAGGTCAGGTCATATTTCGAGAGATGTCATCTTGGACATCAGTAGGGTCCAAGCCATGGTTTTGGTCTCTCCAGTTGGACATCAGATCTCCAGGTACAGTCTTTTCAGTTGAAGCACATCAGGTCATTTGCGATGCACTTCTGGTCAATGGTGCAGTGTCACAGTTCCTGTACACAGCTTGTTATGCAATAGTTACTTTCTATGGTTAAGTCACTTTGATTCTACTTTAAAGACAATTTCTATTCATGCTGTTGCTAATGTCCCTTAGACAAAAGCAAGCGCAGTTTACTTCTCTAATTTGTGTTTTTATCAGATCTAATTCTCATCAATGTAATTACTTCACACAGTACAAAATCAACAAATCAAAAGTGTCAGGACAGACGTCAATTATGTCCATGACAATATAGAATTCAAATGAACATTTCTGGTCTCAAAAAATACTGATTCAACTAAAGATTCAAGTGATAGACAATTAAAAATATGTGTTTACATTGGAGTAAACTTTTAAAATGCTTTTTTCTCATGTTCTGCTTTTTCATGTATCTATATGTAAATGTGAATGTGTGAGTGTGTGTGTGTATATGAATTTTGGGGTTGTTTCTCAAGACTCCACGAACCACCTGTAGGTGTCAAAGGTCACACTGTGGTGATGCAAACCAACTGGACACACTCTCAACTCCCTCTAGGTCTCTACCTGACGCTCCACCCATCACGTCTCCAGATACCTCTCTTTCATGGCCCCGGTCTCTCTCACACCCACTCAGTTCTGCAGTGGCGTGGGGAGGGGCAAGGAGGTGGCATTTTCCTTTGCTCTTTGATCTGTGACCTGTGGCTGGGTGGGCTTTGCGCTGTCCAGTGTCCAGCAGTGACCCCTCCCACAGTGTGCCAGAGTCTGAAAAACAATCCTTGAAACAGCCAATTTAAAAAAACAATAGATATCAGTATGCGAATGAGATTGTTTTTCTCTCTGAAGTCAAAACAATTTGAGCGCTCTTGGCTTTCCCAAGCGCTATGTAAATAAAGATTACTTATTCTCTTACTAATGATGACATTTTAAAACCAGAAACTAAAGAAGTTATCAAAACAACAATTATACTCAAAACAAACAACCTTTTAAACTTTAAAACATGTATTATATACTTTTGTACTGTGTGATTAATTATCTATGCGTCCTTGGGTTTCTTGAAAGACGCCATGAAATGAAATTATGAAAAATCTCTATAAAAATGAACATTAATTTGTAAAAACATTTAAAACAAAACTTGAAATCAAACAAAAGATTTAGCTCCAGCTAAACTGGATTTGGTTCAATAAAACTCAATTGTGCGTCGGAGCTGCCTCCTCATGTCTCTGAGCAGCAGCAAGGTCACGCGTGTAGTCAAAACAAAAACAAAAGTCACCACTTGCATGTGAATTGGGTAGTTTAACTTAATAATATAATACTTTTACAGCCTAATTCCCTCTTTCTTTTTTAGACGAAGTCTACAATCATTAATCACTTTTAACAGATTCTAATTTAAATGTTTGAAAAACGGCTTTTGTAACTAAAATAAAAAATACATGAAAAAATTCTCACTAACAGCTATGAAATATATCAGAGATGCAATAATGGACTCACAAAATAAGCAGCATATTTAAAAAGAAAAGCAAAGCTTTTTGTACTAATCTTTGGGTTTCAAAAACATACTAATTCAAAACTTCTATTCCCTAATGGTGTTTAAAAACGTTTAACTGTGTCTAACACAATGTTCAAATGGCAAATTTAGCAAATTTAACGGAATAACTACTATGAAAAGCCAAATTCCTAAAGCAGTAGCTCCCCTTTAAATCAGAGCAGCAGCTCAGCAGCAGCGAGGGCGGGGGGGTTCCTTTCACACAGACGCGCACACACAGGCAGAAAGATACAGAAGAAGAACTTTCAAGATTAATTTTTTAAGCAAATATAACTGATGTTGTAGTTTATACTTTTGTCATCCAAATCTAGAAGTGATCACTTTCCACACTTGTAACAAAAGGCACTCTTGTCTTTGACGTTTACGCTTCTATTTTATCGAGGTAGCAAACTAATTTAAACTTAAAATCTCTTTCTAAAAAACAAAAACAACTGTTGGATACAGCCCTCTCATAGCTTAACTGTAGATAAAACTCGGCAAAAAATGTAAATAACTCACGAAAGCTCTCATAGCTCAACTTTAGATACAACTCTGCATTCTCCGGTGAACTCTGTTCACTCCAAAAACAAAAACTCCCTTTTCTGTATGTAATTTAAACCGTGATCACTGAAATATTGTTGCTTCTTTACTTTTGTCATTTATCAGCCTGAAATTCGTCAATTTCAAAGCTTTTGTAACAAAGGCCTCCTTAACACGTTTCCCTTTTTATAATAACTTTTATGTTTACACCATGGTTTCACTTATGGATCCTCACTTTAATGGCCAACACTTTTCACTTATGGATCCTCACTTTAATGGCCAACACTTTTCACTTTATGGATCCTATTCACTTTAATGGCCAACACTTATTTGAACACAATTTAGAGAGTTCGACAGACCTCAAAAACACACCCAAATTTAGCTAGTATCCAATTATGCAGACTTTACATTTAAAAAGGTGTCTGCTTACCTTATTCTTGTCAAAGAGGTGCGCACGGGCTGTCCGAGAGGTCTGCCAACTCTTTTCCGCGTCGGAATCTTCAATTTAAAAAACAAAAGTGACAGAAGCGACAAGAAGCATCCAGGAACAGCTCTTCCAGCCTGCTGGAATCTCCGCTCCCAGACACAGCATGCCGATCTCTCACGCAGAGGAAAAGAAACAGAGCAAAACTCCCCCAAAACAATCCAGAGAATGGCACAAACCGAGCCGCGCATTCTCCACCAAATCTGTTAGGATTTAAGCAGACAGAGACGGATCGTGGTGTGCCAAACTCTGGAAGTTTATTTAAGTTTCTCTCAAGTTCCACTAGTTTACTCTGTTTCTTTCCCTCAGACAGAATAAAGGCAGTACACAGTTTATATAGTCATTGTCACGTCACACATCGAAAGACATACGTGTCACAAAGAGACAGTCAAATCATAGTCATAACATGGAGTCCTTGTAGAGTCCTTGTAGAGTCCTGCACGTAGGCCATATTGCTATCTAATACTAACAGGTCTCATTTGATCTAATTAACATTCGACTGGTTTCTCCCTGTGAAAAGGCTCATTATGCAGTTAAAGAGAGGTCTGGCTGGCAACATGCTGGGATAAGGGTCATGGGGTGAGAGGAGCGACGAGGAGAGCCGTACAATGTAAAAGGACGAGAGGAAAAAAAATGCAGCTAGCGATTCTTTTGTTTGTGAAAGTGCCAGACTGCATTTGGCAGTGAGTAGGGGAGATGTGGGTGTCATTATTGTCTGTGTGGGCAGCTCTGGACCACTCACTCACAATATTCATCCTGCTGTAGTTAAAGAATCCTTTTTCGCTCCACATTCATCTGAATAGTTAATGTTGTGCTGTTACATCACAAACAATAGGTCTTCGATACAATGACAACAAATGCTGTTCAATAAATGCAATTTGATGTGAGATGTTGTGCTGTTATTTCATTACATTTATCATTTATTGGACATTAATCAACATGTGTTCTATATTATTTTTGTGTCTCAACTGGTGATTCTCTGATCTGTGTTGGTGATTTCAATGGTTTTGTTATGTCCTCTGAGATGACTATTGTTGTGATTTAGGGCTATACAAGAATACATTGTATTGTATTTTATTACAAAACTATTGCTATCATAAATATTATAACAACGACACTGTCAAATATGTCACAAAGTACTAATGAAAAACCATTACAAAGTCTCTATTTCAAATATACACTATCTCTGTAACTATATGGTGACAAGTGCAAGATAAGGTAGCAGACTTGTTCTTATCATAATGCCTTTTTACTCTGAAACAGCAAAACTTTGAAAAATGTGAACCTGCCGTCCGGTAGCTTCTAATGGCTAATATACTCTAGTTATGGGTGATTCCATGGGCAAGACACTTCATCCACGTTGCCTAGAATGAGTCTGGAGTGTGTGAATGGTTGGTGGTGGTCAGAGCAGCAGATGGCACAGAGTAATTGCCTGTAAACTACTATTGAAGTTGTTTATCGCCATCGTGAATGGAGTGAATGAATAATGCCATGTGAGTGTCATGAAAAGCGCTGTATAAAATCAATGCATGCTGTTATTATTATTGTTATCATTGTGATTATAATTACGATTGTAATTATTATTATTATTATTATTACTATTCTTTGTTAATATAAAGGAGGATATAACTGGTGTCTTGGAATAGGGTCTTCCCTTTGGCAGCCGAGGAAAACTTTGAGTTTGACATTTAGGGATCTGTAATAGAATGAAGGCAGGGCAGCGGAGATTGCACCTGTACCACGGTTTATTTTTTTATTTCTTTAGATTGAAGAAAAGAAGACAAGGCTTTTAATATGATTTGTGCCAATGTGCATAAGAACAGAGATTTCATCACTTGATATAATGACTCATGCTTAAGATAAAGATAGCTTAGTAACAATGTGGTCAGAGCAAATGCGTTCCGTTTTTCAGATCATGTTTTAGCAGTAATACAGATATAACAGGGGTCCACAGTCCAAAATAAGGGGCAGCTTCCACACTAAAAAGCAAAAGGTCCAGGTAGAATACATATGACATATAATAATTTGGCTTTTGTTGTACCTTAAAAAAAAACAAAAAAACAACGATATTTACTATATGCAGTTTCCTTTGATCCTAATTCATCCCAGAATGTATTTTCAGGAGTGTGCAAACACATGGTGAATGTGTTTGCTGACAATTAATCATTCCTGCAATGATTATGTAGTAAAACAATCCAAATCATGAAAATGGAATGGAATAACCAGCCTTCTAAATTCAATAGTTTAACCGCTGTAAAAGAAATAATGCTGATTAACCCTGTCTTATTGCACGTCACAAGCTTGTCTCACTAGAAGTCCACCAGAGGGCAATGTTGACTGATCTTAAACTGGCTCAATGGATGATATTATAGTAGAATAAAGACAGAGCAGCCATGTTTGTTTGGCTGCCTATGACACTTTGTATGTTTGTGTTCACAGGACGAGGTCAGACAAGAACAGCCCGATATGGAGCAACAGCGGCTCTTTGAGGACTTTCAGGTATCACATCATATCCACAAAATACCTTTTATTTTTTAAATCACAGTCACAACATATATACCTTTAACCTCACAATATTGAATCTGTTTTTATTGCTCAAACCCCTGAATTTGTGCCATGGGGCTGCTCCCCTCCCCAGAGATATGACTTGTAACTTGGCCTAATGAAGTCACTGTCTTGTCTTCGAAGTAGATGGAAAAAACTGAATGACAAACTGAGGAGCATTCCAGTCAAAAAAGCAAAAATACATAAGAAAATATTATTTTTTTCAAACTAATAATAAAAGTTTTATGTAATGATGTAATCAGGGCCTGATTCTGGGTCCCATAAATAGGGCAGACCCCAAACATGTGATATTAGTGAAATGTTGTTTTTTTTTGACAATGAAAGATTTCACTTATAAGTAAAGTATATTTTAGTTTTTTCTTAAATGGTACCACAGAGTTTAACCATAGTTCTAATAAAAATCCATCTGAAACTGCTCAGGAAATGTCACATTTCGTATTGTTTATTATACACTTCCTCTATAGTATAAATACTAGTTTTAACCCTTCGGCACCAAAGATTTGCAACATGAGCTCCTGAATCCAAGACACTATCTATACTGCAACCAGCCATAACGCTTTCCTACATTTTTTATATTTTTTAATAAATTAATTCTGTTATTGGTTTTAGTAATCCTCTATCTATATCTATGTGTCTGCTTCACATTACATGTCCTAACCTTACCTATATGTACAATATTCACTGCGTCTCTACTGACAACTCTACCCACTGCACAATCTATGTACAAACGTCATAACACCCATAAAATATTCTTACATTTTCAGACACAAAAAATACCCAGTGCGTGTTTGTGTTTATGATGGGACTGATGCTTAGCTACACGCAGACGTTTCTACGCAGAGGCTGTTGTAGTGCCGGTGCCCATCTGCCTCCCCATTGGTTTGTGTGCTAATGTGATTTTAGTTGTGGCACAGATGAGGCCTGCCATAAACAGACCCAGGAGGCAGAGAAAGGTCCATACATGTTTAGGAATGCTAAAGTGTCCGTGATCATCACCAATCTTGCTGTGTAGGACTCTAACTGTCCCAACAAACCCTCCTGCATCGACAGGAAAACCTTAAAAAACCCAGTGGAAAAATGCGGAACCTTGGGAAACTAGAAACCCACAGGTAGGGAGACACATTTGAGAAAGGGATCCGCTCCTCCGACGGACAGGCGAATGAATCTAGACCCTAAGCTACAGTACTGGACCATGCCGCTGAACGTGACATGTCCGGTTCAGGACGAAGCACTCCCAGCGGGTCGGCAGCATCCACAGATGTAGATGGAGGAGCCAGGCTCAGAGCTCCCGTCATCGTACATGATCAACATGGGACTACGTGAATATCAATGACAAACTACTGTCCAAATCTAATAATGCCTAAAACAGGTAAATGTTGGAAGGAGGAGAGGTAGGCGCAAGTTACCAACGTCTCCCGCAAACATGTTCCTCCCTATGCAGCTTGACTGACAGTCTGATAGTGTTTAGCCTTCTCTGGAGTCCTACCATCCAAGCCATATGCTAAACAAAGAGCGAAATTAGGCCTGGGAAAAAAGATAGCGTATCTAAAGGAGGTAGACAGCTGCAGCAGCCACGGCAGGCTAGCCTAGGTTAACAGCACCAAGATTCATGGATTGCACAACAGGTGTGCAAACCGATCAACAAACCTAATTAGATAGCAATATAGATCACAATGTACCATACATATTATAGGATTATTAGGATATAATACATACCATCAACATAAAACCATAAATATAAACATCATATAACACATTAACACAATACACAACATAATACAGCATATATATATAATATATTATATATCACCATATATTATACATTACCGAATTATATGCATAATTAAAGGTAGAGTTGCTACTAGCTAGCTTTAAGACATGCTATGAGACTGGGGTGCATCTCTGATTGGCCACCACCCCTGACCCAGAATGGTTGAAGTAAAAAAGGATGGATGGGAATGGAATGCTTTAGCCTGCCTCTGAATGTGGAGACCGGTCATCGCTTCCTAACATAAGGAAGCTGATTCCACAGTAAAGGAGCTTGGTAGCTAAACGCTCTGCGCCAACAGTGATTTTTGGAGACCATAGGAACCACCAGACGTCTGGCGTTTTTAGCGCAACGCTCGACTGGGTTGACACCAGAATGACACTAACTAGTCTTGGAGATAGGTAGGGAGCAAAAGCCATTTTATGGCTTTATATGTTAAGGAAAGGATTTTAGAACGTTATTCTGTACTCTCCCCCCCCGGCGCACGGTGCGGAGGTGATAGCACTCTCGCCTCTCAGCAAGAAGGCCTGGGTTCGGGAAGCCCGGCCGGACCCAGGGCCGTTCGAGGTGGAGATTGCATGTTCACCCCTTAGTCGCCGTAGTGTTCCTCCGGTACTCCGTTCCCCTACCACAAAAATATGTACTGTAACAATAGGATTGGCATGCGCCTCCTGTTTGGCGACCCCGCTCCGTGAATGTCAGCAGAGGGAGACACAATCACCTCCATTTTATCAGGAATCACCGATGGTATACGTTACATTGCATCTGCATTCGTGTGCTTCTTTCCATCCTTGTGAGTGATTGTCCAAAGGTAGGGATCCAACTCCAATGCCCACCGACCCCGGCGTCCAGTAGGGTCGTGCGTGATGTCCATCTTTCTTAAATTGAGCAGAGGGCGGTGGTCAGTAATAATGGTAAAAGGATTACAACTCAGGTAGTGTCTAAAGTGTCTGACCGACCAAACAATAGCATAGAGTTCTTTGTCGTGTGTAGACCACTTTCTCTCAGTCTTTGAAAGCACGTGACTCGCATAAGCCACAACGCGTTCTTGTCCATTTTGTCTTTGTGAAAGCACCGAACCAACCGCAAAATTGGATGCATCTGTGCTTAATAAATGGCTGATCAAAGTTGGGAAAAGCCATTATTGGAGGAGACATAAGCGCCTCCTTTAATGTCTGAAAAGCACCCGAGCAGTCCTCAGTCCACTCAAACACTACCTGTTTTTCTGTCAGTTTATGAAGTGGTTGTGCAATAAATGCATATCTGTGCACAAAATGTCTGTAGTATGAACAGAGTCTCAAAAATGCACGGACCTCAGTAGGTGAGCATGGTGTCGGCCAGTTACTGATGCGTTCACTGTTAACAGGATCCAGAGTCAATCCCTCACGAGATACATGTCCCATGTACTTAACTGTAGTTTTGCAAAAGTCACATTTCTTAGGGTTTAACTTCAAACCTGCTTGTCTAAATCGAGTGAGAATGTCTGTGAGGTTGTGTAGGTGATCCTCAAAGGTTTTACCCATACATATGATGTCATCTAAATAAATGACACAGGTTGTCCAATGCAGTCCTCTCAAAACCAACTCCATTAGCCTCTGAAATGTTGTTGGTGCGTTTTTGAGGCCCATAGGCATGACTTTAAATTGATAAAGGCCATCTCCGGTTGGGAATGCTGTCTTACGTCGATCTGCGGGATGCATTTCCACTTGCCAGTACCCGCTGGACATATCCATTGTCGAAAAGAATTGAGAGCCTGACAGTGCATCGAGACTGTCATCTACCCTCGGTAACGGATGTGCGTCAGTTATGGTAACAGCGTTCAACTTTCTAAAGTCTACGCAAAACCTATATGAGCCATCCTTCTTTCTCACCATAACTACAGGACTGGCCCAGGGACTTGTACTGTCTTCAATCAAGTCCTGTGCTTTAAGAGCTTCAACTTGACGATGAATCTCCGATTTAATAGCAGGAGATGTACGATAGGCCCTTTGTGAGATTGGCATGTCACAGTTTGTGACTATTTTATGAGTGAGTAAATCAGTCCTGCCAAAATCATGTGAATGCTGACTAAAAACATCTGCAAATGACGTTAGTGTCTCATTGAGTTGATGGTTCTGGATTACCGTTAGGTCTGAGTTTTTAATGACTGGCTTGGTGACATGCTTGGGAACGTTTGGTACCTGAACATTAATATTAGATACAGAACTGTCCATAATACTGAAGTCACTTTTTCTGCCCTCTGAAACTGCATGAAAAAGTCCAATCTGAGTGCCTCCGTACAACTTAATCTCACTATGTGCTAAATTAGCCACTTTAACACAAATGGAGCCAAGTTCTACTCTGGCTACAGTCCATGCAAACCCTGCAGTAGTCTCAACCGAATAATGAGGTTCAAACACACCTGTATAGCCATTAGGTCGAAGTCCTTTGAGGGGTGCATCCAAAGTAGCAGAGATGACCCTTTCTGACATTGCCGGGATAGTCACTGTGGAGGAAACTGACACACTAGTTAGAAAAGGAGCATATTGCTGTGGACTAACTAGTGGTACAGTTTTGTCTTCAACATCTAGTGTTATCTTTCGCGTGTCCACGACAATTCCATTGGCGACCATGAAATCCCAACCCAAGATGATTGGTTTTGTGCAGTTTCGAACCACTTGAAAAGTGTGTGTCATAGGTTTATGGGCAAGGTCTACATTAACAGAGATGGAACCTACAGAGTCAAGTGGTTCCCCCGCAACACCTTTGAGGGGAACAAACTCCTTCACAATGGGTTTCCTTTGAAGAGCAGGTGTCTTCATTCTAAAGTCCTCGCTAATGACCGAAACATCAGCCCCAGTATCAACGAAAACATGTACAATTGTGTCTTCGATAACAACTGAAACATACCTCTTCTCAATGTCTGTCACAAATGTAATGTCATTCGTTTTATTGTCAGTCTGGACCAGGATGGGCTCTGTAGCTGACAATTGGTCCTCATTGTCAACTACTTGTAGTTTACCTGGTTCTGCTTTGGACGTGATGGAGACTCGAAGCGTACTCTTCCTGGGCTGGGAGAGCGATATCGGCGACTCTCATAGCGATCCGGAGAGCGGCCGCGGTTGTTGTTGCCTCTCTCTGAAGAATGGCTCTGACGTGGAAGCCGGTCCGACGAACCAAGACGACGGTGAATGATGGCTGTCAAGGTCGTAGTCTTGACGTCGCGGCGAAGATCTGTAGGATCTGCTGGAGTAGTCACGGCGGTCCTCACGAGGTTCCTCAGGAGTGTAACTCCTATAACGATGTGTGTAGTTGTTTTTGTCTCTGTGTTGACGGTCCACTGCCAACTGTAGGTGCTCAACTTTCTCTGATAACGTTTCAATAGTTTTTAACATCTTCTTCATATCATCTGCATTGGCCGAGTTTATACCTAGTGCACCAGTTGCCGGAAAATGACTGGATGACACGGGTGAAATAGCAGGATAAACCATGTCAGTGGAAAATGATTGCATAGTACCAGGCGCTAACATTTTACTAGCTTGGTGTGCAGATTCAATCTGAGCGGCATATTTAAGGACATCTTCAAGTGTATCAACCCCTTGTTCGTGACATCTGAGCTGTAGATACGGGTCAAGTCCAGCAATAAAGCGCCTTAGTTTCTCACCTTTCTTTGCATTGTCACCATATGTGGGAAAAGCTTCCTCCACCAGGCGACTGATTTCAGCAGCAAAAACAGGTAAAGCCTCACCCGGGTGACGAGCGCGTGCATTAATGTAGCTTTGAAATGTTATGCAGCCTGTCCAAAAACGCTTTTCAGTTTCTCTTTTGTGGCATCAAAGTCTGACTTTACAGCATCAGGTAAACTGTCCCAATAGCTAAAAGCAGCATCCCCCAAGCATGTAGGAAGGAGTTTCGCCAAACTGTCTTCCTCAACATCAGGATTAGCATTTACTGTGACTTCAAAACGACGGCACCATCTTGAAAAATCTTCTTTTCCGTCCCCATGAAAAATTGGCGGTACGGTGGAATGGCGCGGTTAGAGGCAGCAGAAAAAGGCGGATCGTTCCAGAAGTTATTTGCCATCGTTGCATCACAGCACACTCCTCTGCCTCAAATGTACAACAGGCAAAGTCTCTACTCATTAAAAAAAAAATGTGTCCAAATATTTGTTTAAAAAAAATGTTTGCGTATTCCGTTTACACACCCGTTGTTATCCGTGAATTACACACTGCCCCTAGCAGATAGCTGGTTAGCTTATGCACCGTGCCTTATCTACGACAACAAAAATCCACAGGGCCTATGCAAACGTAATCCACCTGAGAAGTCAGTCCGTTATTCCTCGTAGCGTTGTGGGGAAAAGTCCAACGTTTCTGCCGTTAGCTTAGCCCGTGGTGCAACGTGTCCCAGAGCGACGATTCAACCTCTCCAGATGCGAAAAAAAAATTATGTCCACAACCCGCTGCCACCAGTGTAACACAAGTTTCATTGAGCGAGTATCACCCTGTGTTAGAAAGGTCGTGGGTGTATGAATAATCACACAGAGAGGGACAGCTCCTCAGGAACGTAGCTTTATTCAGTCTACAGCTCCCCATCAAGCGAACTCTCCTCAAACCCGAGGTTAAATTTTTCTAGCGCCCGTGACCTCATTACCGTCATATCAATGCGCACTCAAAATAGGTCCTAGCCAGGTAATAACACAGGCATAACAAAACAAAACAATATAAATCCCCTTACAATATGTTTGGCGTAAAAGCAACACAGCTCATCACCCTGAACATCCCCACTGTCAAACATGGTGGTGGCAGCATCATGGTTTGGGCCTGCTTTTCTTCAGCAGGGACAGGGAAGATGGCTAAAATTGATGGGAAGATGGATGGAGCCAAATACAGGACCATTCTGGAAGAAAACCTGTTGGAGTCTGCAAAAGACCTGAGACTGGGACGGAGATTTATCTTCCAACAGGACAATGATCCAAAACATAAAGCCAAATCTACAATGGAATGGTTCACAAATAGACGTATCCAGGTGTTAGAATGGCCAAGTCAAAGTCCAGACCTGAATCCAATCGAGAATCTGTGGAAAGAGCTGAAGACTGCTGTTCACAAACGCTCTCCATCCAACCTCACTGAGCTTGAGCTCAGTGAGAGACTACACTGGGAGAGCATCAGAAGCCGCGGACCTGTGCACGGCCAGTGGACATACAGCCAAATAATGTTACGCACAAATGCGCTCATTTTGCGCACAGGCGCCGTTAACGCTTCCTGTGAAAATGAGCAGTTATTCAGCGCAATCAAAGAATCTTCTGTTTGTTGTTAATCCTACCCCCATAATTCTCATTAAACAAACATTAGCTTCACTGTAACACAGGGCTATCCACAACTTTCCACTAATTTCATATAAAGTTCTGCACAATATTAACACAGAACAATTGTGTGGATGTGTTTCTGCTGCTACTGGACTCCTGCGTGTCTCCTACAGGGATCTCTGTGTGTGTGTGTGTCTGTCTGTCTGTCTATTTGAATCTATCTAAATCTATCTAAAATGTATTCATGCATTTAAAACAAAAAGTGAGGTACTACAGCTTTGTCCTGTTCTTGTGTCTCTTCACAGATGAGCGGGTTTGTAAGAGTGGAGAGTTCTTCTGTGATGATGGGCACTGTGTGTCCGTGCTGTTCCTCTGTGACGGGACAGACCACTGCAGCGACGGCAGCGACGAGAGGTCTTGTCCGAACTGCACCTCGGGCTTTCGCTGCGCCGCGTCGGGGTGGTGTCTGTCCCAACAGCAGCTGTGCGACGGACAGAGCGACTGTGAAGACGCCCGGGACGAGGATCCGCTTCTTTGTGCGTCGCAGACCACTCCCTGTGCCGCCTCAGAGCTCCAGTGCAGAGACGGACGGTGCATCCATCACTCCTACAAATGTGACAACACGAACGACTGCAGCGACGGCAGCGACGAGGAAGACTGTGGTCCGTGAAACACAAGACTGGTCTTATTAGTCGTTAAACCATGGGTCTCCAACCTGTAGCTTCAGGTCTGTCAGGAGGTCACCATCTCCTTCCAAGTAGCTCACCAAAGGATTTAGAAATTTAATAAATATGAAAAATATCACCATCATTCAAATGCCCCCCAATTTTGTAAATGAAAACTGAAGTTTTCTCACTGTAAATGTAACCCCGGGCGAATAGTAACTGACTATAATGACTTCGTGAAACATAAAGTTAAACCAACGTCTTCCGTGAACTCTGTACTTTAGCCTCATGTCCCACATGTGGCAGCATTAGCATTAGCATTAGCATACTGAATTATACTTAACTAAACAAGTGGTTCCCAAAGTGGGAGTTTGTCCCCGTCATCCTCAGGATTCTGGAGGATGTGGGCGGGGCTAAGGTTCGGCTGCACAAAGGCTAGCGGATTTTAAAGCAGCGTAGAGATGATTTTTGGATGTAAATGTGTAATAATTACATTATTATCTGGTATTTAGTAAAGTCTGAATAATGAACATTATGTTTTAGGAGAAATTAGTTCAGATAAAACAAGAAGCTCAAACTATCAACATGAAAGTGAATGTTTGGGTCCGGGTCTGTTTCTGACAGAGGTTCCTGTGCTTTCGCAGTCAATGAAATCAAACTCTGTTACGTGAAAATACCGATACTTTTCTTTTCTGATCCTTCACTGCAGATGTGAACGAGTGTCTGTTGAATAACGGCGGCTGCCCGTCTGTGTGTGTCTGCTTCCACTGCGAATGCCCCAACAACACGAGGCAGAGGGGGGACGGCCACTGTGAGGGTTTGTACTATCAGACCAACATCAAATACTTTCATATCATTCATTCATTCATTCATTCATGCTTTAGTGTGATATGAAAATACTTTCATATCATTCATTCTTGCTTCCTTTGTGCGTTTCTTTTTTCTTTTTAGAAATGAACCCGTGTCTTGAAGCTGACGTGTGTGACCAGTTGTGTTCTTACTCAGAGGACCATCTGAGCTGCAGGTGTCAGGAGGACTATGAGGAGGACCATCAGGAGGACCATCAGGAGGGCACTGCTGCAGGGGCCTGCAGAGCTAAAGGTTACTGTGGAAGAACAACCCTTCATTCATACAAGTTATAGAAGAATGATTCTAATATTTGTATGGGCTCAACGCAAAGTCTATCCGTCCATTTCCCTTTGCACACTTCCTCCGGCTCCTCCAGGGGGTCCCAATGTTCCCAGGCTGTTAAGAATACATATGAGTAATATTAATAATAATAATAATTTCCTTTGTATTTCTAGTCTAAATATACAAACATATTTTTATGACCAACAGGTGACGCTGCTCAGCTGTTTTTTGCTGATCTTGAAGGAGTGCATTTCGCCGACATCACTGACTTTGTGCCTAAAACGCTTCAGTCTTCACACGGACGGCGGCACATGACCGTGTTGTCCTCCAATAACACTGTGTTCTTGGCACAGCCGGGATCCACGTCCATTTACAGGTATAACCGTCCAGTTTCATTATAAGTAATTAAAAGATCAACCCCTGTAGAAAGTCACTGAAAACAAGCTAAAGTCTATTTAGTGCTTTTTAGTGTCACATGTCGTATATACACTGCCTTGCGAAAGTATTCGGCCCCCTTGAACCGTTCAACATTTTGCCACATTTCAGGCTTCAAACATAAAGATATAACAATTACATTTTTTGTCAAGAATCAACAACAAGTGGGACACAATCGTGAAGTGGAACGAAATTTATTGGATAATTTAAACTTTTTTAACAAATAAAAAACTGAAAAGTGGGGCGTGCAATATTATTCGGCCCCCTTGCGCTAATACTTTGTAGCGCCACCTTTTGCTGCAATTACAGCTGCAAGTCGCTTGGGGTATGTCTCTATCAGTTTTGCACATCTAGTGACTGGAATTCTTTCCCATTCTTCCTTGCAAAACAGCTGGAGCTCAGTGAGGTTGGATGGAGAGCGTTTGTGAACAGCAGTCTTCAGCTCTTTCCACAGATTCTCGATTGGATTCAGGTCTGGACTTTGACTTGGTCATTCTAACACCTGGATACGTCTATTTGTGAACCATTCCATTGTAGATTTGGCTTTATGTTTTGGATCATTGTCCTGTTGGAAGATAAATCTCCGTCCCAGTCTCAGGTCTTTTGCAGACTCCAACAGGTTTTCTTCCAGAATGGTCCTGTATTTGGCTCCATCCATCTTCCCATCAATTTTAGCCATCTTCCCTGTCCCTGCTGAAGAAAAGCAGGCCCAAACCATGATGCTGCCACCACCATGTTTGACAGTGGGGATGGTGTGTTCAGGGTGATGAGCTGTGTTGCTTTTACGCCAAACATATCGTTTTGCATCGTGGCCAAAAAGTTCGATTTTGGTTTCATCTGACCAGAGCACCTTCTTCCACATGTTTGGTGTGTCTCCCAGGTGGCTTGTGGAAAACTTTAAACAAGACTTTTTATGGATATCTTTGAGAAATGGCTTTCTTCTTGCCACTCTTCCATAAAGGCCAGATTTGTGCAGTGCACGACTGATTGTTGTCCTATGGACAGACTCTCCCACCTCAGCTGTAGTTATCTGCAGTTCATCCAGAGTGATCATGGGCCTCTTGGCTGCATCTCTGATCAGTCTTCTCCTTGTTTGAGATGAAAGTTTGGAGGGACGGCCGGTCTTGGTAGATTTGCAGTGGTCTGATACTCCTTCCATTTCAATATAATTGCTTGCACAGTGCTCCTTGAGATGTTTAAAGCTTGGGAAATCTTTTTGTATCCAAATCCGGCTGTAAACTTCTCCACAACAGTATCTCGGACCTGCCTGGTGTGTTCCTTTGTCTTCATGGTTTTCTCTGCGCTTTAAACAGAACCCTGAGACTATCAAAGAGCAGGTGCATTTATTACGGAGACTTGATTACACACAGGTGCATTCTATTTATCATCATCAGTCATTTAGGACAACATTGGATCATTCAAAGATCCTCACTGAACTTCTGGAGTGAGTTTGCTGCACTGAAAGTAAAGGGGCCGAATAATATTGCACGCCCCACTTTTCAGTTTTTTATTTGTTAAAAAAGTGTAAATTATCCAATAAATTTCGTTCCACTTCACGATTGTGTCCCACTTGTTGTTGATTCATGACAAAAAAATTAAATTTTAAATCTTTATGTTTGAAGACTGAAATGTGGAAAAATGTTGAAAGGTTCAAGGGGACCGAATACTTTCGCAAGGCACTGTAGCAGTGGTCCCCAACCTTTTTGAGCCGTGCCAAACCTGTACCATTGAGAACAACGTGGCACACTGCCAGCTAAAACTTATGCAAACATGAAACTCTGCAGACTCTGAAAGTCATTCTCATCAAAGTGGAAGAATTCAAACAAGCACAAATAAGTCTAATCTTCTCACAATATTTTCTTTTTACTTTATTTTGACCATTTCCAAAGGCACACCATATGACATCTCAAGGCCTGCAAACTTTCCAAGGCCCACTGGTTGAAAAACACTGATCTTTTGTACAAATCATCTTTGTTACTGACATTAGACTCAATCTGTGCAATCACTCAGTCTTCACCTGTGCACAAAAAGCCAACTTAAATGTGTTTTTTACATATCTTTTCTTATTCATTACAAATGATTAATGTACTGTTTGCATTAAACAAGTAATTAATAAGTAAGTAAGTAAGTAATGTTTATTTATATAGCGCCTTTCACAGACCAGAGTGAAAGCGCTTTAGA
The DNA here is from genome assembly GCA_964034765.1 of Knipowitschia caucasica. Classification (NCBI taxonomy): domain Eukaryota; kingdom Metazoa; phylum Chordata; class Actinopteri; order Gobiiformes; family Gobiidae; genus Knipowitschia; species Knipowitschia caucasica. Next base: position 21,758,149 of record OZ035824.1, read on the forward strand.
ATTGTGGCCATTAGTCCACAGGAGGCACAGACCTATTGTACATGTTTTTAGTGGTAGGGGAAACCGGAGTACCCGGAGGAAACCTACGCAAACACGGGGACAACATGCAAACTCCACTCAGAAAGGCTGAGTGGAATCGAACCCAGGACCTTCTTGCTGAGAAGAGGGAGCGCTAACCACTCAGCCACCGTGCCGCCCAAACCAGTGAAACTAAATGCGGTTTGCAAAACAGTGAGAAACTTTCCTTGTTTTAACCCACCCCAGTGTCAAATGGAAATCTAGAATCATCCACATATTGAGAGGATTCGCCCACATTACTTCAGGAAACAAAACCACAGTGTCATTCAGAGACATGACTTCACAGGGCGGTCCCTTTCTCACTTTTTCTATGTAGTGTAGAATTTTACTTCTTTAAAAACTTGGATTGAAGAAATTATAAAGTTGTATGATCAAAATATCCAGCCGCACGCAATAAAAACATTATTATCAAAATATCCTCGGTATTTCGAGAGAGATGAAAATACTCTCTGCTCTTCTTTCATTCCTTCGCTAGGGGGGCGTGAACGAGACTGGGCTGTTTATATACCTCAGGGCGGCAGGGAAACTGACGTCAGCCTTCACTGCGGACGTCAAGTATCACTGCTGCGCCAACGGTGGTGCCAGATTCAAAATTAAAATGTAGTAAATACATGTCGCCTGCAGATGGCGCCTCACTGACCGTTTTAGGCAGAAAGTTGATCTTTCAACAAATTTGCACTAAAATGACAAAATTATGACCAGGATATGTAGACAACACTATTGGAAACTCATTGGGATAATGTACAGTTTATGTGCGCAGGTCATTATCGGAAAATAATAATAAAGTAATAAGTACCATCAGGGCACGTCGGGTTCTGCTCCGCCCTGATGGTACCGTACCGTATTATACGGCTTTGTACCAACTGAACACACAAAATAAACTCTATTCACTTTTATAAATGCCGAAAGATTTATTTTATGACTGTAAAGAAAATGGTCCCCAAATGTTTCCCTGTGGCAGGCGAGGCTAGGCTCTCTGAAACTACATGAAAAGTGAACAAAGAGAAGATCAGCGGTGAGTTTCCCAAATATAAACTCATAAATCATCAGATCCTCTGCAAATGTGTCCTGAAATGTTCAATAAATGTTCATGGTTACTTCTGGGTTAGGGTTAGGGTTACCGTGATTGCTTTTTGTACATTAAAACAGTATTTTTGTCATGAAAACGTTAACAGATCATTCTGAAAACCTCTGTGCACGTGTGTTAAGAATATATATGTATAATGTATTCTCTAATTAACATGTGTTATTTATTGATATTTGTGTCTATTAAGCATGGCTAGCTCTGATAGCTTCTCTGCACAGACAGTAGTAGTGACGAAGTGGCTGGAACTACTTGTAATCTACACATCTGACTTACAAGCAGAGGGTGCGTTGCCAAAGGGCAGCGGTCATTAGTGTTTTGAGAGGTCAGTTATGAAGAAATAATGACCTGCAGAACTTTTAGAAATTACATTCAAATCAATGGAGCGTTCTACTGCTGCTGTGAGGAGCCGTGTGATAATAGCCTTTAATGAGTTGGCTGAGTTTATCAATATAAAGGGAAGCTTATGGGAAGGCCTTGTGCATGGAGCCCTGAGTAGAGTTTGCATGTTCTCCCCAGGTCTGTAGGTTTCCTCCTGGTGATCCGGTTTCATAAACATACAATGGGATGAAAATGAAGCTGATTCTGTAGCAGTTCATACACACTCTCCCACTCAAATGCATTCAAGCCTTATAGTGTGAAATTTAGGATCTAGCTATTTTAGTTTTTCATAATTATATAGTATGACTACAGTCCTGTGATTTGTTTTCTCAGGTTGTTATTTGACGGGGTGCGACATGAGGCCCAGCTGTTGTTGAAAGCAGCCGGCCCCGTGCATGGTCTGGCGGTGGACTGGACCCGGGGCCTGCTGCTGTGGTCCAGTGCAGACTCGGGCTCTCTTCACCTCAGTGTGATTGACGGCTCAGTGCAGCGTGTGTTGTGGACTGGACTAGACTCGCCCAGGGCTGTGGCAGTGCACCCGGAACGAGGGTAACCCAGGCTCACTCATGAAGTCACTCTGCAGTTTGTTGTTTGCTTCTTGTTTAGTGCTGTGGTCCATAAATGAAGAAAAAAACGAGGCCGAAGTGATCCAGAGTTGCCTTCTTTTGGAAAATGTTGAAGTCTTCAGACATTGGCATTCCCTCGGCTTTGTTATAGATACATACACAGATAGATAGATGGATAGATACTTTATTGATCCCTGTAGGAGAAATGCAGGTGTCCAAAAGCAGCAGAAACACATCCATCCAAACAAACAAAACAAATAAATAGATCATTCTAAAAATATCTAACAATGATATTAAAATACAGCAGTCCTTCAAGTCACAGCAGCAGAGATGGAGCCGCTTGGGTCGGACCATTTTCTCTGCTCTGGTCCAAAGTAAAATGCTGAATGCTTAATTAGCATTTTTCAAAAAGTTAGCATTCCTCCAGTGGATTTTCACCTGATCCACTTGGTTCGGACCATGAATCATCTCTGCTCTGGTCTGGACCAGTGTTAAACCATGAATCCTCTCTGCTCTGGTCTGGACTAGTGTAAAACCATGAACACTGAACTGCAGCAACATTTTAGGCAGAAAAAAGCTAGAAAAATAACAATTGTAAAACACAAAACAGCAACTGTTTCAGAGACACCCAGGACTTTCTGCTGTTTCCAGAACATTCTTAAGTCTTATCGTTGTCACTTCAGTTCAGTCGCTGTTTATAATTTGGTCTGGTTTGTTGTCAATGTTTACAGGATTATTGTGACGTATTTTCTTCAATGCTTTCATTTCTCAGAGTGATCTTCTGGGCAGAGTGTGGGAAGAATCCTAAAATCCAGAGGTCCACGTTGGACGGCCAGAATCGGACCACTTTAGTCAATACTTTGATCCATAAACCTGTGGCTCTTTCTCTCGGTGAGATGAAAAACAATTGCACCAAAACAATTTCATGACCTTTTTATTCAAACCAAAAACATTATAAACTTGACCTGTTTTCCAGATTTGCCCCGGGACCTGCTGTACTGGGCCGACCAGGGACTGAGGAGAATCTCCAGAGTGAATCTAGAAGGTCATTATCGGAAAACTGTGGTGGAATCAAACGGGTTCCTGGACCGGCCTTTTGGACTCGCCCTGTTTGAGGTCAGTGAATAATTACACTGGAAACAATACCTTGAATAAAATAAGAAAAAGAAAATAATAATAAAATTGATCTGCCAATAGAAGAGGAAAATATGACTTGAGATTTTTGAAAATAAGAAAAAAACAAGCTCCAAACGACATGATTCTAGTTTAAAAACATACATTTCAAGTATTATTCATCATTTGTTGATTTTAGTAAGTAAATCTTACCAAGATTTTACTTTTTCCAGTGTAACTTTTGCTAAACACCAGTTTTTGTTTGTAGAGGTTTGTTTATTGGAGCGATGAAGCGAGTGGCTCCATCTGCAGAGCAAACAAACACCACGGGCGGCACTTTGAGGTTCTGCTTAAAGACATTACATCACCGGGCTCTGTGGTCATCGCTCACTCTGCGCTGCAGCCCAACCGTGAGTCATGGATCTATAATAATTACTAGATAGAGTGTTGCTACCTTGTAGTTGTCCCTCCTATGGGAACATGGGACGCTGTGGTACTGCAGACTAGAAAAAGTCCCTCAGCTGACAGAGAACCTGACAGAGAACCTGACAGAGAACCTGACAGAGAACCTGACAGAGAACCTGACAGAGAACCTGACAGAGAACCTGACAGAGAACCTGGCAGAGAACCTGACAGAGAACCTACAGCTTTCATAAAGGTCAAACTTTGTGGGGATTTTAGTGTCCCTTGTCATCCAACTTTTTTCTTCTTAAATCCTTCGGTTTTCTTTAAATCCACACTTTACTGCCACAAACTCTGCTTGTCTGGCTCTCGCTCTAACTCCCGCTCTGGCTCCGCTCTGATCAGCAGCTCTGATTGGTCAAAACGCGGCCCACTATGCACTGTGCTAATCGCTCAGCCCCCGTGCACGTCACATGCGCCACTGAGCACAAGCCATTCATTTGAATAGATCTCGGGGCTTGTTGTGAGTCCACTAGTGTGCTAACGTCTGCTAACATGTGCTAACGTCTGCTAACATGTGCTAACGTCTGCTGTGCGCAACGATGACACTGAAATTTCTCCACTGTGAGACTAATAAAGGTTTATCTTATCTTATCTTATCTTAACATGTGCTAACGACTGCTAACGTGTGCTGCCATGGAACAAAAATTCAACAAAAACAAACATTATGTAAAATATGTTATCCGTGGTTTTAAAAAGATGAGGGGCGACAGTAGCTCAGTTGGTAGAGCATTGGCCTTTGAGCCTGAAGGTCATGGGTTCGAGCCCAACACAAGACCTACTTCACGACTCCCACTGATGTCTGCTGTCGTTGTGTCCTTGGGCAAGACACTTAACCCCACTTTGCCTGATTCCCCCGCTGAAAGATCAAGGCCCCTCTGGACTCGCCACCTGAAGGAGGAGCAGTGAGGGGCTGGTGCTCTGTACTGGGGGCAGCTCTGACTGCCACCCCGCCGACCCAGAAATGGAATAAGGAGGAGAAACTGGATGGATGGATGGGTTTTAAAAAGAGAAAAAGGGATCATTGCAGTCAGTGTGCCCCAGGGCAGCTGTGGCTACTGTTGTAGTTTATCACCACCGTGTTTGGAGTGAAAGAATAACAACATGTGAAGCATCTTTTTAACGTCCAAAAGAAAAAAAAACCCAATGCATTATTATTAGGGCTGTCAAAATTATTGCGTTAACACACGTTTATTAATTTTTGTCATTAATCGCGTTAAAAAAATTAACGCATATGACGCATGTCCTGGATGACCCGCCCATGCATCCCATAAACACAAGTGCTGCGGACACATGCGAGGCTGGAGACAGAGCAGGTCTCTGGGATCTCAAGTTTCAAAAGAAAACGCTCGTGACCGCACTTGCCTCTTGTTTCCTGTGTGAACTGGAACGAGAGTCCGCAACGTTCTGACCCGGGGCAGCTGCGGCTGCTCTGGACAGAGGTTCCCACCTTCAACCCGGCAAACGGCGCCTCCGTAGCGTCACGCTCACAGGACTATTCTCTGCATGTTGTGTGTGTGTCTTTACGTAACCGGTGCATGCAATAAATACACCTCTGAAGCTGGACTCCTCCGCACAACTTAAATTGCTAAATTAAAGCCGGGGTGCCTATTTTTTCCCTTCCTCTACCAGTTCATGTTGGTTGTGCCCAAAAGTAAAATGTTGTGAATCAAACAGATGTAATGACATTCTGTTCACACTGTTTTAAATGTCCCTCATCTGTAACAAACAATAGTTTTGGTCTGAGTCTAAACAGAGAGACAGAATGTGAATAATGTTAAAGCCATTTTATATGGATTTATTGTTATAATAAACAAATACTGTACATATGTACACTATGCTGTCATTTATCTTTCCATTCAAACAACCATTTACAGAAAAATAGGGCATCATTTTTAAGCTGCAATTAATTCGATTCAGAATTTAAATCGTTTGACAGCCCTAATTATTATTTATTATTATTATTAGATGTTGCACGAACATACACAGTGAATGCACAGTTCTTAAAGCTGGAACTAAAAAGCTTAGACTTGATTGTGTGTGTGTGTTGTTTTTACCGGAGTCGTGTGTGTCCGTTTGTCTTCATGTGGATATGAATTAATAATGTCATGTTTATTTTCCAGGGAACTCGGGTCTGACCACATGTGCGGTGGACGCTCTCACTCTGAACATCAGTTGCTCTGAGAACGGATTTCCGCCCGTTTCCCGCACACTTCCTGCTTCGTCGTTATCAGATTCAACATTTGCTGCTCTCCTCGCTCTCACAAGTACTATTTTAACTGTTTTTAATTCAGTTTTTACCACAAATACATTCAAAGCTCAAGACTTCTTTTATAGAACTTGAAAAAATCAGATTACTCATATCCGAATCACTGCACTACATTTATGTTTGTTTTATTTGATTTATTTATTTGACCGGTCCAATGTAGTCGTACATAGTTACATCATAGTGTGTGTCGGTAGTTTTCAGCTCCTTTTTCCCACAATGCAACATGTTACACAGAAAGAATAAAATACACACATATTTACAACATTAAGATATTCCCACTACCGATGTTAAGATATACAGACAACACACATTCACAGTCAAACACACACACACTCTTGTGCTCACATACGTACACACACATATGCACGCACACAAACACGTACAGACTCTTACTCACACAAACACACACACACACACTCTCTTGCTCGCTCACACACACACACACACACACGCATACACTCTTGCACACAGTTGGTATTGATCTATTCACTGTAAACCAACACTAACTTTTGGCAGAGTTTTGTGTTGTTGGAAACACAGAGTGAAACCTAGAAACACTAAGCTGTGAATATGGATTATTTCAAACAAACACATCAAAAACTATAAAGATGCGTTCAGACCAAACGCGTCTTGAGCGTCCAAAGCGTCGGGTTTACATTGACATAACATGGGGGACGCGCGTCTAGGAGCGTCAAGAGATCACGCGGCGCGTCACGCGCCTCCCGAGCAGCGCGTCTTTGAGCGTTTCGCGCGTTTTGAGATTTTGAGCGTCTTGACGCGCGTCACGCGCGGCTGACGCTCGAGTTGAACAATGTTGAACTTTTCGGGAGAAGACGCGAGCGTCTACCAATCAGGAGCCTCCTCCAACAGTTACGTGGTAACGCATTTCAAGGCAGGACCGAGGGGGACGACAACACAACAGCTATGAGGACAAGCTGTGCTGTTAGCCCATGAGCCCTGCAGACTATAACCACCGTGACATGGAGGAGGGTCTCTGGTAAGTTATTTAAACTTTTCACAATTGCTAATCCTTCCTTGCACAAAATCTGTAATGTCACAGGGAGAAACAAACCCACAGATAACATATTAAAGCTACACAGAGGAAACAGTCCATGGAGACAGCAGCTGTAGTATTCTAACATGTAGTATTCTAACATGTAGTATTCTAACATGTAGTAAACACTGTTATCTGTATTCATATAAAATAGATTGTGTATATAATTTATAATCCCATACTAAGACTGGGAATACTGTATAATTATTAAAATTTACTGTATATATAGGGCTTATTATGAAGCACTTTTCATACAATAGTCTGATAAATATAATGATGAAATAAGAGCACATTATACAGATGTTTATTTTGTCATTGATAAAGGACATTTGCAGATGACAGTCTCACTTCCAAAAGGTTTTCCATCGTTTCTCCAGCTTCACCTCCATCACCTCCAGCTTCACCTCCATCACCTCCTGCTTCACCTCCATCACCTCCTGCTTCACTGCGGATTAACAATATGAACTACAACAAACATATTTTCATGTTTATTTAATCATCAGTCTTGAATAGTTAGAACAGTGGGATCTGCATCAGCAGCAGCAGCAGAGTCCTGGGCGTCTGCCTCTGACACCTTCATAGAGAGCCTGGAAATAAAAAATAAAAAATAAAACTTGTTGGTGTTATTATAATTTTTTTTTTGTGTCTGAAGTGTAAAGAGTCATGAAAAATAAGGTATTATTTACACAGGTCCATATTTGTCAGCAGTACTTAAAGTTCTAATTGAATACATTCAACTCTATAATCTGATCAGTAACAGTCTGTTGCTTTTCTGTTGCGGTTGTAAACCGCTTTGTGACTCTGGTCTGTGAAAGGCGGTATATAAATAAAGCTTACTTACTTACTTACTTACTACTACTTACTTACTTTTCAAGACTTCAAAAAGAGCAGTTCTAGGCAGCAGTTCAACTGCTTTTTACTGATGTTCGTTATAATACAGATCCATGGAAGTGGTTATTATTATTATAGATCCATGGATATTCCTTTCTCATCAGAAAACACAAGTCATTACATTTATGTAAGTGATGCACAAACGAGGGCAATAGCAAATAAATCAATCATATATCATTTATGGCATACGTGTGCATTGTTTACATACAATATGACTTTGTAAAAACGAATGATTACTGCCAATACAATTGTTATAACAGAGAAAGTCCGTAACAAAAGCCTCGGATTTTCAGAATGAAGCTTGTGAGAGCTCCACTGAGGTGTCCCCGCGTTGAGACGCTCTTTCTCGGCTTGAGCACTGCCCGACCCCCGCTCTCTGCACTGGAGAAAAGTCCGACAATGTTCTATTTGATCACCAAACAGACCTCCGATATGGCAATAGAGGGGGGTATTTCTCACGGTGGCTGAGTGGATAGCACTCTCGCCTCTCAGCAAGAAGGTCCTGGGTTCGAATCCCGGTCAGACCAGGGCCTTTCTGAGTGGAGTTTGCATGTTCTCCCCGTGTCTGCGTAGGTTTCCTCCGGGTACTCCGGTTTCCCCTACCACTAAAAATATGTCCAATAGTTCTGGCATGCGCCTCCTGTACTGGCCCCGCTCCCATCTCTGTGTGGAGTGAGAGACAAATGCCCAAAATTAACAATTGTAAACCGCTTTGAGACTCAGATCTGCAGTGAAAAGGCGGTATATAAATAAAAGCTTACTTACTTACTACTTACCTCAAATGTTATTAGAAGTAACTTTTATGTTCTAATTAAAGCGTATTTTACACTTTTTACCTTAATCCCTCTCCGAGTTGTGTTGGCAACAGAGCAAGCCTGCCTCAAAACGCTCTTCTTTGACGCGCCTCCAGAACGCTGCCCTTGTGGCAGACGCTGTCACAGAGCATCTTGGAGGCGCGTCACACGCGTCCAGGACACTAGAGGGCAGCGTTCTGGAGGCGCGTCAAGGAAGAGCGTTTTGAGGCAGGCCTGCTCAGTGTTGCCAACTTAGCGACTTTGTCGCTAGATTTAGCGACTTTTCAGACCCCTATAGCGACTTTTTTTCAAAAAAGCGACTAGCGACAAATCTAGCGACTTTTTCTGGTGTTATTGGCGACTTATCTGGTGTTTTGGCGACTTATCTGGTGTTTTGGAGACTCGTGAAGCACGTATTGTTCTGCTGTCCTCAACGTGAGCCCCTCCCCCGTCCCAAAGCACTTACAGGCGGCCAGTCTCACAGTAGCCTTGCGCAGCAGTCCCAGCTACAGTCTATGGGCGGAGCAGAGAGAGGAGAGAGGAGACTCAAAAGCACAGGAAGTTTTCAGGCTGCTGCAGACTGAACTTCAGCTCCACCACCACCACACATCCAAAGCTCCCCGGCCACTCCTACCACCGCCACCCCCCACTACCCCCCACTCCATCCGCGGCAGCTCTGTCCGTGACTCTGTTTTCTCTCAGTAGTGGGTCACATTAAATCATTTGTTATGCCAAACTATGAAAAAAAAAAAAAAAACTTACTAAAATAAACCTAAGTAACTCTGCCAGAGTGTGTCTTTTGGGTCACTTTGCCGGTCCCAAGCCCGGATAAAGGAGGAGGGTTGGTTGTAGAGCTAGCAATTTCACCCTACATAACAATCTTTTGATTACATTTGCTGTTATAACATTTAACAATACAGGACAAAACTGATGTGTGTAATGTGGATCTAGACAAAGCATTAAAATCATTAAATGTTGTTAATGTTGAAATTATTTTTGTACATTTGTAGTTCTAAACATATTTAGGGTGTTTTTACTCACTTTTGTCTCTCCCACGACCATGGACGTCGGAACTATTTTCTGAGAGGGGGGGCGGGTTTTTGTTGGGAGAGTCGAGGGAGAGACTCATACTTGGATTACACTGGATAATAACATACCATCTTAATTGTTAAGAAAAACAAAAAAATAAACAATATATATCAAGCAAGTCACTTATCAAACTGAACTTTTTTTTTTTTTCAATACGCATTCATGCGTCAGTCTCTCCGGTGGCTTCATTGTGTTGTGTAGCCCAGTGACGTGCGGTCAGATGAGGCAGGTAAGGCCCTCACCTAAGATCATAGAAAGAAAAGTAATATAATGGATACAATAACGTTTGGTCACTTTATCAAGTGATTTGTGCTGTGCCTTATTTAATTTATTTATACCTTGAAATCGCAGATTTGACAGAGCGGCGCTGTGAGGCAAGCCTCTCTTGGGAGACGTAAAAAGCAACAGCTCACAGGGAGAGTCCTGTGAGGTGCTATCAAACTGTTTTCTCTGTTTATCACAGTTTAAAAAGTTCAAAAATATTTAATTTACAATCAACATGTTAACATTTAAGAGGATGGCTCATAAATTGTGTTTTTGAAGCAAATACGGGTCTTAATCGCGCTCAACCACAGCTTGTAAGTGAGGAAAGCCTCAAGTGGGCGCTTGTGAGCCCAAACGTTGGCTGCATCCAATTCCATCAGAAAGCTCCTTTCTTGTTCTTTTCTGCTAAGGGCAGCTACAGGTTTGGCTAACATACCTATAATACATTTTAAGATAATTTAAAATGCACTTAGAGTAATGTTTTGCTTCCAATGATGATATGAATCATAAGAAAAGGAGGTGAAGGGTAAGGTTGAATTTAGAAATTGGATTTACCCGGGAGTCGGCTGCAGCAAAACTCGCAGTTTACGGAGGAGACACCCGTTTTTTTTTACTTTTTAAAACTCATTGAACTTATTTCCAAATGGAGGATTACATGTCTGTGCTCAAACTATTATCTGGACTTAAACATGAAACTGGTCCTAACTGAAGTGGTCTGTGCTGTTCATTAATACCTAAGGTATAGGCCCATAACACACTTTGTACTTTTTACAAACGTTTGCGTTTTTTATGAGAAAACTATGCAGACATTAAATCATATTCTGCTGTAGCCAAACAAATTGTGTATAAGCCGCTCCTGTTCCTGTAGGTCCTGTTGGTTTATATGATGTATAATCATATGAACACATGATTGATCCCCCACCGCACGTCACTGGTGTAGCCAGGTCTCTAATCTGCGCAAGGCTGAGAAAGAGCGCTCAGAGGCTGCGACAGATATTAGCCAGACAGAGCTTCATAAGCACCTCCGACAGCATGGAGCGGGTTTTGGGCTGCAAGGAACGCAGGATAGTGATAACTTCTCGCTCCCGGCACACGCGGAGGGGGTGCGGCCGCACCCCCCGCACCCCTAGTTCCGACGTCTATGCCCACGACCTTATTCCTCTCTCCTACAGCGTCCGTTACAGTTATTTGCAAATGGCAAATTATGCAAATTAGGCGATGACGTCATTTAGCGACTTCTAGCGACTTTTGGGACAGCCAATAGCTACTTTCCTTACTGAGGAGTTGGCAACACTGCAGCCAATAGCTACTTTCCTTACTGAGGAGTTGGCAACACTGGGCCTGCTCTGTTGCCAACACAACTTGGAGAGGGAAGGACACGGGGGCCAGGATTAAGGTAAAAAGTGTAAAATACGCTTTAATTAGGACATAAAAGTTACTTCTAATAACATTTGAGGTGAGAAATACCCCCCTCTATTGTCATATCGGAGGTCTGTTTGGTGATCAAATAGAACATTGTCGGACTTTTCTCCAGTGCAGAGAGCGGGGGTCGGGCAGTGCTCAAGCCGAGAAAGAGCGTCTCAACGCGGGGACACCTCAGTGGAGCTCTCACAATCTTAATTCTGAAAATCCGAGGCTTTTGTTACGGACTTTCTCTGTTATAACAATTGTACTGGCAGTAATCATTCGTTTTTACAAAGTCATATTGTATGTAAACAATGCAAATGCGATAAATGATATATGATTGATTTATTTGCTATTGCCCTCGTTTGTGCGTTTATAAATGTAATAACGTGTGTTTTCTGATGAGAAAGGAATATCCATGGATCCATAATAATAATAATAAGCACTTCCATGGATCTGTATTATAACGAACATCAGTAAAAAGCAGTTGAACTGCTGCCTAGAACTGCTCTTTTTGAAGTCTTGAAAAGCAACAGACTGTTACTGATCAGATTATAGAGTTGAATGTATTCAATTAGAACTTTAAGTACTGCTGACAAATATGTACCTGTGTAAATACCTTATTTTTCATGACTCTTTACACTTCAGACACAAAAAAAAAAAATTATAATAACACCAACAAGTTTAATTTTTTATTTTTTATTTCCAGGCTCTCTATGAAGGTGTCAGAGGCAGACGCCCAGGACTCTGCTGCTGCTGCTGATGCAGATCCCACTGTTCTAACTATTCAAGACTGATGATTAAATAAACATGAAAATATGTTTGTTGTAGTTCATATTGTTAGTCCGCAGTGAAGCAGGAGGTGATGGAGGTGAAGCTGGAGAAACGATGCCGTGTGATTTTGTTGCTGTCAGAGGAAGTCTGAGTTCCATTTCACCAAAAGTCTCTGAAAAAGAACACAAACATCATGTTAAAACATGGACACCTCAAAATAAAATACAGAAATCCTTCCTGTATTTAATATTAGAGGTAAACAGCAGGAGAAACAGACACTGAGGGGTAACAGAAGAATAATATATTGGAAATATACACACAAATAAAACTTAGGAGTGTGGCTAACCACTTTAAACTTTTTGTAAGTGAGACTGTCATCTGCAAATGTCCTTTATCAATGACAAAATAAACATCTGTATAATGTGCTCTTGTTTCATCATTATATTTATCAGACTATTGTATGAAAAGTGCTTCATAATAAGCCATATATATACAGTAAATTTTAATAATTATACAATATTCCCAGTCTTAGTATGGGATTATAAATTATATACACAATCTATTTTATATGAATACAGATAACAGTGTTTACTACATGTTAGAATACTACATGTTAGAATACTACAGCTGCTGTCTCCATGGACTGTTTCCTCTGTGTAGCTTTAATATGTAATTTGTGGGTTTGTTTCTCCCTGTGACATTACAGATTTTGTGCAAGGAAGGATTAGCAATTGTGAAAAGTTTAAATAACTTACCAGAGACACCAACCTCCTCACTGACCCTCCTCCATGTCACGGTGGTTATAGTCTGCAGGGCTCATGGGCTAACAGCACAGCTTGTCCTCATAGCTGTTGTGTTGTCGTCCCCCTCGGTCCTGCCTTGAAATGCGTTACCACGTAACTGTTGGAGGAGGCTCCTGATTGGTAGACGCTCGCGTCTTCTCCCGAAAAGTTCAACATTGTTCAACTCAAGCGTCAGCCGCGCGTGACGCGCTTCACGCGCCTCAAGACGCTCGAAATCTCAAAACGCGCGAAACGCTCGAAGACGCGCTGCTCGGGAGGCGCGTGACGCGCCGCGTGATCTCTTGACGCTCCTAGACGCGCGTCCCCCATGTTATGTCAATGTAAACCCGACGCTTTGGACGCTCAAGACGCGTTTGGTCTGAACGCATCTTAACACATGGATCAAATGAGCTTTAATATATGCGAAACTTCTGATTACTTTCAACAATGAGTGATATTTAAGTGAAATTTCTGCTTTTAAAAACCCTAGTTATGTGAATATTAGTAACATTATTCAAACTACATTATAATTCTACTTGTGGATATAGTGTACGGCTCCAAAAAAAGTGTCTTATTTCCTCTTGAAATCATCTTTACAGAATGGCCCAAAAGTTGCTCTTGGTCCAAAAGTGGTTCATGGTCCAGAAGACCCGCACACAACACACGCACACACAGACACACACGCACGCACACAGAACCACCAACACACACGTACGTACGGCACGCACACGCACACAGAAGACACACGTACGCACACATACACACATGTACATATAGTTTCTTCTTTCAAGACCTTCCTTTGTTTGATGGTACACATGCAAACATTCCAACTGTTCATGTCAAACTGGGAGTGACCCTGGAAACAGTGATGCATCATGGGATCATGGGTGAAGGGAGATGAACAAACAGGACAAGTACAATCAACAATTCTAAACCATAATGGTCCCACAACGCCAAGAGAAGTTTAATTATCTAATGTTTGCTCTCTAGAGCTTTGGTTAGGGAGAATAGAAGGGAGTTCATTACATTATGAAGGGATTTCGACATTACTTGAATGTGACTGAGTTTCACTATTATTTTGTGGTTGATTTTCCTAAAAATGTGTTTAAATTGAACCGAAACTGGTTTTGATAATGACTAATGATTGGTTGTGATTGAAAATAGATGATGCCTTGGTCATCCATAACCATCAATGCTGCAAGTTAATAATAATCATTGAAAATAATTTTAGGGACCACTAAAAATGGTCTTGTGAGCTGGATTTGGCCCACGAGCCTGAGTTTTAGATGCCTGCTCTAGAGTTCTCTTCAAGCACAACTGCACCCCAAGGGCTAATATTGAAAGCTAACATTAAAAAAAATACAAAAATCAGCAATTCACAAGTTGTATAAGAAATAAAATAAATGTTTCCCCTACAAACTGTTTTAAATGTGGAGCCATCCATGAGCTGAAGATAAGGTAAGGTACAGAATTTGTCATCAGAGGTAAACATGTGAGCGCCAGGCTCCTCAGCTCCTGTGCAGACGAACTGTGCGGTGTTATGGGGCACGTCTTCAACATGAGCCTCCGCCTGAGGTCGGTACCACAGCTCTGGAGGACCTCCTGTGTGGTACCAGTGCCTAAGAAACCACGGACCAGAGACTTCAGGCCAGTGGCTCTCACATCACACTGCATGATGACACTGGAGAGACTGGTCCTGGGACATCTCCGCTCCACTCCGAGCCCAGCGATGGACCCGCTGCAGTTCGCGTACCGGCCGGGCTTCGGAGTTGAGGAGGCCATCATCTCCCTCCTCCATTGCTCGCTGTCCCACCTGGAGAAACCCGGCTCCACTGTGAGGATTCTGTTCTTCGACTTCTCCAGCGCCTTCAACACCATCCAGCCGAGGCTTCTCAGGGACAAGCTAGAGACAGCTGGAGTGGACTACGACCTGTCTGAGTGGATCCTGGACTACCTCACAGACAGACCCCAGTTTGTGAGAACCAGGGACTTTGTGTCTGAGGTCCTGGCCTGCAGTTTCCCCCCCAGGGGACTGTCCTCGCACTGTTCCTCTTCACCTCTTCACGATGACAGAGTACAGAGGAGTCATACAGGACTTTGTGGACTGGTGTCAGCGGAACCACCTCCTCCTCAACGCGGGGAAGACCAAGGAGATGGTGGTGGATTTCCGCAGACATCACTCTGCCGCTCCAGCCCCAGTGAACATCCAGGGAAAGGGCATTGAGAGAGTGGACTCTTACAAGTACCTGGGTGTTCATCTGAACCACAAACTGGACTGGATTCATAACACAGACATCCTCTTCAAGAAGGGCCAGAGCCGCCTCTACCTGCTGAGGAGGCTTAGGTCTTTTGGAGTGGCCACTCCTGACCTTCTATGACTCTGTGGTGGCATCAGCCATCTTGTATGGTGTGGTCTGCTGGAGCAGCAGCATTACGGGCGGCACGGTGGCTGAGTGCCATCCCGAAAAAAAATCCGTGGTTTATACAAAGCACAATGTTTTCTATCCAACTGTCTGTTGTAACCTGTATGTTATTGCTCTCTGCTGTTTATTCTACTGTTTGTCGCATGGCGCCGGAAAAGATGGCGCCGTGGCAAGAGCTCTGGTGTGTGTCGTCTCGTGTCGTGTCGTGTGTGTCTGGCGCACACCGGGGTAGTCTTGCACAGTTTTTCCAATGTGGTTTTACTGCAAATGGCAAATAAATGAATCTGAATCTGAATCTGAGTGGTTAGCACTCTCGCCTCTCAGCAACAAGGTCCTGGGTTCAAATCCCGGCCGGACCAGGGCCTTTCTGAGTGGAGTTTGCATGTTGTCCCCGTGTCTGCGTAGGTTTCCTCCGGGTACTCCGGTTTCCCCTACCACTAAAAAATATGTACAATAGGTCTGGCATGCGCCTCCTGTACTGGCGAGAGACAAACGCCTAAAAATAACAGTTGCGAACCGCTTTGAGACTCAGATCTGCAGTGAAAAGGCGGTATATAAATAAATTACTACTAAATTACTACTGCTATCACAGAGAGGGACAGGAAGAAGCTGGACAAGGTCATCAGGAAGTCCAGCTCAATGGGCTGTTCCCTGGACACAGTGCAGCAGGTGGGGGACATCTATGCTGGACCATGACTGTCACCCCCTGCAGGACACACTCTGCCCTGGAGAGCAGCTTCAGGGACAGACTAATTCACCCTCGCTGTTTCCGTAGGTCTTTCCTTCCTGCTGCTGTCAGGCTGCACAATGTGTGTAACTGGTGTCACTGATAATTCACTAGTATTATCTTTACACTGTGACATTACCTGTGACATTATTACTACTTTAGTATTACTACTGCATTATCTACTAATGCAGTAGTAATAATATTTGTTGATATTTTACCGTATTGTTACATATCCATCTGATAATTCTCTCATTCAAGTCACTTTACCTGTTGACTATTATTTCTGATGTTTATTCTGTAAATACTTCCGAACCAAGTGCAATTATAGCCCAGAGTTTATCTCATTTTATTCTATTGTGTATTATCTTAAATAATAGACTTATTTGATGTGTGCAATCTGAGTGCTCTTATTTCCTTTCTCTGCTGTAATGTGCGCAACGATTACACTGAAATTTCTCCACTGTGAGACTAATAAAGGTTTATCTTATCTTATTTTGTCATTTGCCTCCGTCCTGCAATGATACAAAGATCTGTCTGCTCCATAAACAGTAAATATCACGCCTAGTAGTCACGCCTATCTCTGCCGTTCAAACTAATGTGCCAATACTTTTGCCTTCTGTGGCATTTTCAAAATGGCCGCGGGGCAGGACAATGTGAAAAAACTCATTTGCGCATGTGTTAGCTGCACTAGCCCAATTCATTTAACGAGTACATTCTGAAGTCCACAGCGGCTAAACTAGACTGGTCCAAAAATATGTACTCCCCTCAACATCAACACCATCTGGAACGTAGCTTTGAACCAAGAACCAGTTTTGGACCAAGTGTGTGTGTGTGTGCTTGTCTTTTGGTTGTGTCCATTCACTTTTGTTTTGTCTTTTTTTTAATCCTTTTTTGCATCCTTTTTTTTTCATGTCATCTGAAGGAAATCATATAAAAAATGTAACTTCAGAAAACTATGGATTCTGTCGTGAGGCCTCAAACTGTATTTTCACAACAAACCGATGTTCGTAAAAACCGGTTGGTGTAATAATAAACCCACTTTATTTGAACTTGTGTGTTTCCAGTGGTTCTTATCGTGCTCCTGCTGGGCCTGTGTCTGTGGTGGTGCAGAGAGGAGCTCCGGCCGCTTACCTCCAATGACCACAGCCTCACGCTAAAAGAATCCAGAGACCCACTGCTCAGGGACGCTAACATCGACCTCAACTTATGCCCCACTAAAGTAAGATGTCAGAGGGAAGAAGCTGGAACATGGCTTTTCAAAGAGCCAGAAGAGTCATTAATTATTCTAAGAGCTCCGTTTAAAAGTCTGGATTTATAAAGAAACCTCCAAAAAAGACAGATCGCAGACCTCTTTCAGAGAAGAGCACCTATCCCTTGTCTCTCTCTGGTCTCTCTCTCTGATCTCTTTGGTCTCTCTCTGGTCTCTCTCTAGTCTCTCTCTGGTCTCTCTCTGATCTCTTTGGTCTCTCTCTGGTCTCTCTCTGGTCTCTCTCTGGTCTCTCTCTGGTCTCTCTCTGGTCTCTCTCTGGTCTCTCTCTGGTCTCTCTCTGGTCTCTCTCCGGTCTCTCTCTGGTCTCTCTCTGGTCTCTCTCTGGCCTCTCCCTGGTCTCTCTCTGGTCTCTCTCTCTGCTCTCTCTCTGGTCTCTCTCTGGTCTTTCTCTGGTCTCTCTCTGGTCTCTCTCTGGTCTCTCCCTGGTCTCTCTCTGGCCTCTCTCTGGTCTCTCTCTGGTCTCTCTCTGGTCTCTCTCTGGTCTCTCTGGTCTCTGTCTGGTCTCTCTCTGGTCTCTCTCTCTGCTCTCTCTAAAAGTGAAGCAGAATCTCAGACCAGTTCCATGAAATATAATGAAGAATAATTATAGTTTAAGTTCTTGTTAATTTACTTTATTCTTCAGTGAGTGATAGGATTTTTATTGAACAATCTGTGGTTAGTCCAGGACCAGGACCAGGACCAGGACCAGGACCAGGTCTGAGCAGAGTCTGAGCTGTGGACTTTTCTCTCCAGGAAACTCCGGTCAGGCTCCACCTAGAGGCGGACTGGAGGAGCAGCACAGACGGCCAGACCATCTCACCCACTCCACCCTCACTGCTCCTGCTGGCTGCTCCTCTTTAATTATTCTTCTGAATTCTCCTCCTCACTCCTCCTCCTCACTGCTCCTCCTCACCACTTCTCTTCCTCACTGCTCCTCCTCCCTCCTCCTCCTCACTGCTCCTCCTCACTGCTCCGGCTGACTGCTCCTCTTTAATTATTCTTCTGAATTCTCCTCCTCACTCCTCCTCCTCACTGCTCCCTCTCACTCCTCCTCCTCCTCCTCACCACTTGGCCTTGAGCACCATCTAAGCCAGGTGTTCTCCTCCAGTGCATTTGTTTTTTTATGTTTTTATTGACAAAGAAACAACAGTGGGAGAGCCAATGGGAGACAGTGCCTTTGTCTTTTCTTCCTTGAGTGGAATATGAGGTTCTTTTGTTCTGGACTCAGAGATTGAGGTCCAGTATTTCTGTGCTTCCTGAAATAATGTACAATTCTAAACTAATGGAAGTTTTAGCGCACAAGTCATTTTAGGAAGAGAACATTGGAAATTATGTTGTTTATTTTGAATGACTGTAAAGACGGAGACAGAAGACGAACTACTGAAAGTTTGAACTGTAAATGTAATTTTTTTTAACCTGGCCGTGGCTAAATGGATCAAACAATGTTTTCTTACCTGGAGTGGATGTTTTGAAGCCTTTTGGGTTTTGATTGTTTGTTTTGGAGAATGGAGATCTCTGCTGTGTGAATTCACTGGAACGTTGTATTTTTCAATAAATTATTTTATTTATTAGGTGAAACTTGTTTTGGTTTATTCAGACTAAAAAAAAAAATGTCACCGCATCAAACCACATTTAAAAACCATCTGCAGCCGACAAAGCTAGAAATAAACTTTATTTGGATCTTTTTACTTTGTTAAACAGATGCTATTGGTGTAATAGTAAACAACAACATTCTGTCTGATGTGATTGACTTCAGACGTTTTCATTTCCACTTTCTACATTTGAAAGTGTCTGACATGAGACTGAAGATGGTCTCTCTCTGGCCTCTCTCTGGTTTCTGGTCTCTCTGGTCTCTCTGGTCTCTTTGGTCTCTCTCTGCATGGTCTCTCTCTCTGTGCTCTCCCTCTCTGTGCTCTCTCTCTGCATGGTCTCTCTCTGTGCTCTCTCTCTCTGGTCTCTTCTATGTTTGAAAGTATCAGACGTGAGACTGCAGATGGACCGAGTCATGAGTTTCAGCTTCCTGTTTCCTGTAATAATGAATATTATTATTTATTATTACTGAACATATATGAAGTACATTCATAAATGTTGGCTGTGGCTTTACATCGTACTCTTCCATGTGACCAGGTTACATACAGTCTGAAATCCAACTTCTGATTCGTATCAAGTATAATAAACATAGAAAGAGGCACAGTACAGACAGTGTGTAAAAAAATTTACTTTAATGATCCTCCATCTGCAAAAATACATGAATACATTGTGTTTATTCACAAACACAAATGCCAGAAATCACATTACTGTCTAAATACCTCTCTAAATTCTGCAGTGTTTGTAAATAATATCTGGAAATTAACAGTATTTTCAATTAGTAAAACTGGTTTGATTTCCACTGTTGGTAGCTTCCAATGTACAACAGTAACAGCCACATAAAGTCAGACTCTATGAAGGCCTTAATCCTTGAATCACTAATCCAACACAACTAAAGTACTTAAGTAACTTGGCAATGGACCAACATACAGTCGGTCTGCTGGACTCAGAGGAAACACTTTGCATATCTGCGTCTCTCTTCAGAGAAGTGCAGGAGCAGCACTGGTTTCAAGGACTTCCTGTGGGACCTCCGGCCTCGCTGTGTCACCAGCTCTTCCTGGAGTAGTTCCTGTGTTGCTTCTTTCTTTGCATTAACGGTGACACTACGCAACAATGGACGCGGCCGGCCTGGACCCAACCCGTCGGTTCACCATCCCCTGCCTCCCGCGTGGGGTCCAGGACGTTACCAGTCAAGACAAACCTGTGAAATCCTGGAAGTCTTTAAGCAATCTGGACACAGGCGAAACAACTCAAGACAAAGCAGAAAAGCAACAAATGACACTCAACGTTGGGGGTAAAGTCTGGAATATACCCACTCAGTGTGCTTTAAAATACCCCAATACCCGCATCGGCTCCTTGGCTCTTAATAAAGACAGTACTGACAAAGTGTTCAGACTCTGTGATGACTACTCCGTGTATAAGGACGAATTCTTCTTTGACCGTGACCCTGCATTATTTCCATACATCCGCCATTTTTACACAAGCGGTGTTCTGTGGGTGTACCAAGAAATGTGTCCAATGAGCTTTGAGGAGGAGGTGGAATACTGGGGTCTGAGTTTGACCGATACGCAGCTGTGTTGTTGGTTATTATTTGAGGAAAAGGTCGGTGACGTCCAGGAAAGACTCAAGGTGGAGAGAGAACTTTTGGCTGAAACTCAGATGACGTATTCCAATGAACATTTTAAAGACATGGTTTTTGGAAACACCAGACAGATGCTGTGGAATTTTACAGAGAATCCTTACTCTTCCCCTTTGGCCAAGGCCTTCAGCCTCTTCTCCAATCTGTGTGTTCTTATTTCCATCATCGCAATTGCTCTGGACACAGTTGAAGAGCTCCAGATTCACAAAACAAATGGTAAAACACACATGGAGTGGGTGGAAATAATTACTATTATGTTCTTCATGTTTGAGTACTTCCTCCGGTTATCAACAACTCCCGATTTGAAAGCGTTTTTAAAAGGCGGCCTGAACTTCGTAGACCTGTTGGCAATCCTGCCTTTTCTCGTGCAGCTCATTTTTGAGTCGGGTCTGGGATACTTTGGCACAAAAGAGGATTTCAAAGCCATGGCTCAAGTTGGCAAGTTCAACCAGGTGCTGAAGGGGGTCAAACTGCTCCGTGTTTTCCGCATCCTGAAGCTGGCTCGGCACTCCACGGGAATGAGAGCGTTTGGGTTCACGCTGAAGCAATGCTCAGAGGAAGTGTGCTGCATTTTCTTGTTCATCGGACTTGGCATTTTCACGTTCTCCGCCCTCCTGCACTCGGTCGAGAGGGAGACTGAGGACTCTCCCATCACCAGCATCCCCTACGCTTGGTGGTGGGCTGCTGTAAGTATCAAGCCTTATGCAGGGGTATTGTAGGGGCTATAGGGGTTACAGGCATAACTCTACTCTATGAATACATCAGTTACATGTGCTTTAAATGCAACACCAATCCTTCATTTGACAATGTCATGTAAAGTAATAGTAGACGATTAGAAGACAAAGGCAGCCAAGCTCACAGAAAACCACTCACGCAGCAAGTATCAATGGTCTACCTTAAACAGGAAAGAGGCAAAAAAGGTTTGAGTAAAGAAACATTTACCAATTGAAGTAGATTTTAGTCTTATTTTAAATGCAGAAGTACTAGCCAACCCCTCCTTGTGATACATTCCTTGTTGACTTAACTGTTTTTAGAGGAAAGCTTTAAAGGAGGTGTGTTTTTCACATAGATTCTGGAAAACAAGTCTCAGTCTTTGCCAATCAGTCTTGGTATATACCTCAATTGCTCCAACATTTCTTCATTCACTCATTCTCTGGAACGGCTGCTAATTTGAAAACCACAAAGAAACTATTCTCTTATTTCTAACCACCTTTATACATTTGTGGTGTTAATGTTCATAATGTTTGAAAAGCCCCGTCAGGCCAAGGTTAGTGTGCCACAGCAGTGACCCGAGTGGGATCGTCTGCTCCTCTGCAGACCTTTGGAGGACCAGAGTGGACCCAAGTGTTCCCTGGTAAAAAGAGGTCAGCTACCAGCTGTCTAAACCTGTGCCAGGTCCAACAGGTTTATGTTCTGGACTGAATCAGGATTATCCAAGGGAAAGCCTACCTCTAACTGAAGTGTACTATAATTACAGTACATATTATATATATATAATATAATTCTAGAATATGAAGGCATCCTCTTGTAAAGTTGCTTTATTTAAATGGGACAGTGTGTATTAATGTGAGCATACACACATGGGAACATTAGAATATCCGTTAAAACTTTCTGTATTTCACCTTTAAATGTGAAACCAATATGACATAAGCAAAAGAAAGTTTATTGGTATAGAACAAACAGTGACAAATGTTGTCATTTTTATCGCAATTATAGCATTCCTTACAGTCCACTTTCAAAATATTCTAATCTTCTGAGATGTTTTGTGTTTTTTACAAGCCGTGAACCAAAAAGACTCATATGTCACTGTCTACATCATAGTTTCAGTTACTTCAAAACAACAATAAATGGACTTTTGAACGATCTAATGTTCTGTGTTGCTCTTCTCACTCACTGTGTCACCTTCATGTCTAAAAGTGCCAGTGTAAAGTTAGAAGTCCTTTGTTGATTCAGCCTGGTCCGTGTTGTGGCAGGACTGTTCTGATCCCTCTCTCTCTCCGGTCTCTCTCCGGTCTCTTAGGTCAGTATTTCCACTGTGGGATATGGGGACGTCGTTCCTGTCACTGTCCTGGGACGCTTCGTGGCCTTTGGGTGCATCTCGTTTGGGATCATCCTCAACGGAATGCCCATCTCTTTCCTGTTCAACAACTTCTCTGATTACTACAACAAGCTGAAGGCCCAGGAATACAACACGACGTCTGTGGAGAGGAGTTTACAACTTAAGAAACGTCTCAGGCGCAGATGCGACTTTTGCTTTTCTCCTTCTGAACAACATGGACCTGAAGGTGTCACTGACGAGACATGACATTATATCAATCTATGATGTTTAACAATCGATTTCTTTCACTTTATTCTCTGCCCGGACCTGCCCAAAGCCTCTACAGGATAAAACAGCATTAACAATATCAAACCCAATAATAATTCAGTTTATATTTCATAATTGTACAGAAAATCAATGCCAAACCAGTACAACATTTAATAATGATAGTAATTATACATGGGTTTTATATAGCGCTTTTCAAAAACTCAACAACCAGGTATACAGTAAACCAGCGATTAGCCAGACTTTAACCAGAGCAAAATAACTATAAATGGGTGAAACATTGTTGGAATTATCAGGTTAATTTTGCTGGGGGAAAGACAGGGGAGGCGAGAGCCCCGTGGTCTGGAGGCTCAGGCCGTGGCCACGAGAACGGAGAACTGAAGGACTGAGCAGCAGCGGATTTTTAGCTTGTATTAACCTCTATTATTAGCCCTGTGTATTTTTTGCATAGGTTTTTATTGCTTTTATTTGTTTGTATTAAATGATTTAATCCTGATTTCTTTGTATCTTGCTTTTAATTCAGTGGTTCTTTTAAAACCGGGTCAAAAAACAGTTTTTCCTCTTTTGACACATGCACAGATATTGTTCACACTGAGAAACTTTGAAGGTCTCACAAAGAAGCTCGAGGTCTTCTATGGGGTAAGGTTACTGTCAATAAAGACGTGCATGTCTAAAAAAAAAAGCGTGCATATTTATTGGTATTTGTGCATAGAAATATTTTATTAATTCATGATTAAAATAATGCAAACTAAAAAGACATAGAATTTCGTAATTAAGTAAAAAAATATATAAACTGTATGTGTGATTTCGTACTGCTCACAAACATTAACAATCGAGCCTGCGAATATTCATTCCATGAAATGAGTTCATAAGATGTTTCTTGTCCCTCTCTAGAAACGTTTTTTTCGGCAGTGTTTAGTTAAAGCGAGCTTTAATGCTAGTTTTACAGCTTACCATGTTATTTTAAAACCAACATGTTAACATTCTTAGCATTTACATTTGATGAAGCCTTGGCCCCTAATCAATGTGGTTAATGTGTTGATACCAGCCCCAACCCTCCAGATTATCTATACAGTACCTTGCGAAAGTATTCGGCCCCCTTGAACCTTTCAACATTTCGCCACATTTCAGGCTTCAAACATAAAGATATAAAAATTTAATTTTTTGTCAACAATCAACAAGTGGAACACAACCGTGAAGTGGAACGAAATTTATTGGATAATTTAAACTTTTTTAACAAATAAAAAACTGAAAAGTGGGGCCTGCAATATTATTATTAGTCAGGCGATTTAATTTACAGAGATCTAGTTTTTTCAGATACCTGCAAGTACGAGATTTTGTGCGTACTAGGTTCCCAATATTCCCTCTCAAGCCGGACATGTGTCCTTTGGACGAATGCCTGGGGCTTGGGCTCCGGGGTGTATGTGGTGTATCGCAGCTCTATAGATTCATCCAAGCCACTAACACTGTGTCACTTCTTTCTCTTAAATCCAACTGGGAGGAGGACCTAAACATTGTAATAACAGACCAAATTTGGCAGAGGTCTATAAATAATACATATATATATGTCATCATTCTGTGTGCGCCATAGACTGATACAATTCAAGGTATTCCATCGTCTGCATTTGTCTGGGACAAGGTTGGCAAGAATATTTCCAAACATAGATCCTACATGCATGCACACGCTGTCATCAGGCCCCCGCCTCGCTGGCTCATATGTTTTGGTCATGCCCGAATTTACACGCATTGTGGTTGGAAATCTTTAATACATTAACTATTATTTGTAAGAAAAAGATTGAAGCGGACCCTATCACCGCAATATTCGGAGTGGTACACAGGACAACTGTTTCAAAAGCCCAAGCACGGTTGATGGCATTCTCCACACTCCTGGCACGCCGGTTAATACTGACGAACTGGAAGGCATCCGTACCTCCAAAACATTCACGTTGGGTCAGTGATACAATGTCTTTTCTCCGGCTTGAAAATGTTAGATGTTCTGTTCAGAACCAGAAGTTTCAAGTCGTGTGGGAACCCTTCTTGCAATATTATAAGGATGTATTTGATGGAAATTCCTTAGAGGAATAGAAAGCTAGCCCTTATTGTTTTATTTTTATTTTATTTTAATGTATTTTATTTTATTTTATTTTAATGTATATTTGTTCTAATTATTATTTAGTGTTTTTCACGGTTATTTTTTGTTTGTGTATATGGTTACTTTGTCCGTCCGTCCGTTTCCTCCGCTTCATCCGTTGCCGGGTCGCGGGGGCAGCAGTCTAAGCAGAGACGCCCAGACTTCCCTATCCACACACACTTCCTCTAGCTCGTCCGGGGGGACCCCAAGGCGTTCCCAGGCCAGCTGAGAGACATAGTCCCTCCAGCGTGTCCTAGGTCTTCCCCGGGGCCTCCTCCCAGTGGGACGTGCCCGGAACACCTCCCCAGGGTTAGGGTTCTCCAGGAACTCCAGGAGGCATCCGGAACAGATGCCCGAGCCACCTCAACTGGTTCCTTTCGACGTGGAGTAGCAGCGGCTCTACTCCGAGCTCCTCCCGTGTGACCGAGCTCCTCACCCTATCTCTAAGGGAGCGCCCAGCCACTCTGCGGAGGAAGCTCATTTCGACCGCTTGTATCCGCGATCTCGTTCTTTCGGTCATTACCCAAAGCTCATGACCGTAGGTGAGGGAGGGAACGAAGATTGACCGGTAAATCAAGAGCTTTGCCTTTCGGCTCAGCCCCCTCTTCACCACGACGGTCCGATACAGCGACCGCATCACTGCGCACGCTGCACCGATCCGCCTGTCAATCTCACGCTCCATCCTTCCCTCACTCGTGAACAAGACCCCGAGATACTTGAACTCCTCCACTTGAGAAAGGACTGCTCCACCCACCTGAAGAGGGCAAGGCACCTTTTTCCGGTCGAGCACCATGGCCTCGGATTTGGAGGTGCTGATTCTCATCCCAGCCGCTTCACACTCTGCTGCAAACCGCCCCAGTGCATGCTGCAGGTCCTGGTTCGTTGGAGCCAACAGGACAACATCGTCCGCAAACAGCAGAGATGAAATCCTGTGGTCCCCGAACCGGACCCCTTCCGGCCCCTGGCTGCGCCTAGATATTCTGTCCATGACTACAGTGAACAGAACCGGTGACAAAGGGCAGCCCTGTCGGAGGCCAACATTCACCGGGAACAGGTCTGACTTACTGCCGGCAATGCGAACACAGCTCTGGTTACTTTGTTTTCATTGATATATTTTTGATATAATTATTTTCTGTAAACGAAGGACGCTACTTACTTGTTTATCGTAAAGTGGTCTAATTTTATTACGCCTTGGACATAATGTAAAGTGACTTTGTGTTTTTTTACTGCATTAAAACAATACAAACATTTTGAAATAAAAAAATAAATTGCAGTGATTCTATTTTAGACATAGAATTTAATGCCACTCCATGTCCGATGTCTAAGGTCATCTGGTGAGGCATTAATGCAGGCCAGGCAGTGAGACTGCCCAGGGACTTTTCCAATCTGTAAGAAAGGTGTCATGGTCTTCTCCACAGCCTTCACCTCAGATGCAGACCATGGCTTTCTTACACGTTCTGGGGAGAAAAATAAAAATATATTAAAAATATACACTCCCAGGGTTAGGGCCAAGCAGCCTGGCTGTAATCCCCCACCTGGTACACTTACCAGAAAGGGCACTGCCACTACCATGGGGTGCATCTGGATGAATGGTTGAAGTTTCTTTTAGCCCGTTACTGTCTGAGAGGATCTCTACTGCTCTCACTGTAGCACAGAACAAAAAAAAAAAGTGTAATTTATCTGTAATATTGTCTGTGGATGCAAATGTCATGGCCGAGGAAGTTGGCTAGTATGTCCATTTAATTCTCTTTCATATTAAGAACTGTAGACATAGTAGCTATGTGCTTTCTGAGTCTGGTTGAGGATAACATCTCTGGATGCACTGATCCAGTCTGATCCCCTGATGTGAGTATCTGCGCCCGGCCGGGAGAAGAAGTATGGGTTATGGTTAGAGATAGAACACGCCCTTCTGTTCTTCAACAGCACCTCCATCCAAGCAATCATTTCAGGAGTAAACAGAACCGGCACTTTCCGGCTTCTTTTCCCTTTAATTTCAATTTGTTGATAATGCTGACACAGTTTTTTCTCAATTTCGGACAGTCCCAAAGCAACGTCAGAATGGATCCCAGTCTTACTTCTTAAGGTAAACGCCGTCAGTGGCATCTTTGAAACCTCACCTTCCCTTCTTCGATTGAAAATAATGACCTCACAAAGAGTCAAAACTGCC
Source organism: Knipowitschia caucasica (assembly GCA_964034765.1). Lineage (NCBI taxonomy): Eukaryota > Metazoa > Chordata > Actinopteri > Gobiiformes > Gobiidae > Knipowitschia > Knipowitschia caucasica. Next base: position 21,785,400 of record OZ035824.1, read on the forward strand.
AGTTTAGACCAATGCTTAGACGTTGGCTCACTTATTAGGGTTTGCACATATTCAGGTCGACATACCTCGATATGTGCATGCATGGCTCTAACGTCCTCAGTCAGAGGGAGCAGGTCCGGAGTGTTCCACTTGGCTTGCCGGAGGGTCTGTAGGGCAGCAGAAGAAACACAGACGTCCCACCTCTTCTCAAAAAGCAGCCGGCTTCGTTGGAGGTTTTTCATTAACAGTTCATCAACACAATGCTCCATTTTTGAGTCACATTCAAGAATATCTGCTAGCTTTCTGAGGCTATGGCCGAGTTTGAGGGCCAAGGATGTAGTCTTGTATAGATTTGTTTCCTCGTCATATCCAGCCACAGACCTGACTGCATCAATCACATGGTTAAAGTTGGAAGGAATAAAGAAATCCTTAATTGTTTTCAGTTTCCCTGCGGTTTTTGCTTCGTTAATTAACCTACCGACTTCTCTCATTTTCTGCCTAATGTAATCATGCTTAGTCTTATCATGCCCATGTTTTAAGTACAGGTGCTCTCCGAGTCTCAGAATCCCTTTTTCTGCCGTGTGTGAAAGTCGGCACCTGGCCACATGCCTCCACAGCGACATTTGCTTAAGCAGTATGTGGTGCGAGGGCAGGGATATACAGTGCCTTGCGAAAGTATTCGGCCCCTTAGAACCTTTCAATATTTCGCCATATTTCAGTCTTCAAACATAAATATATAAAATTTTAATTTTTTGTCATGAATCAACAACAAGTGGGACACAATCGTGAAGTGGAATGAAATTTGTTGGATAATTTAAACTTTTTTAACAAATAAAAAACTGAAAAGTGGGGCGTGCAATATTATTCGGCCCCTTTACTTTCAGTGCAGCAAACTCACTCCAGAAGTTCAGTGAGGATCTTTGAATGATCCAATGTTGTCCTTGTTATGTTTGGGCACCTTTTCCCCCCCTTTTGGTTTTATCTTCTATCTTTTTTTTGTCCAGGTATTTTTGGGTTTTATAGTTATTTTTGTAAGATTGTGTTTTGTATAAGTAGGTTGCATTTTTGATAACGTTTTTGTAACTTATTTTGTATATTTTGCAGCTCGGGTCGGGAGTATAAGAAGCGCTGTCCTGGTGCGCTCCCACCCCCTCACTGCTCTCGGACTTTTGCAAACACCTGCTGAGGTGAGCGGGCACGCGCTGCGCGCTCCCTCCTAGTCCTGGTTTGCGGCCTCCCCAGACGCCGCATGGTTTGGTTGTTGCTTTAGCCATTTGGGTTAGCCTTTTTTCCTTGTCCTTATTTTTGTTTGAGCTGGTGGGTCCGGTGGTTACATTTTCGTTGGAGAGTGTAGCTCGTTGGGTTTTGTTTATTCTTTAGTTAGGGTGCCGGCATCGGATCCGGACGGCCCTGTATAGGGTTGGTTCGGTGTCGGCCCATTTTTGTTTGTTTTGGCTGGCCCACCAGGTCCACCTTTAATTTGATTACTTTGGGTTTTTGTATTCTGGACACGGGGTTGGTTTGCTTTAATATTCATATTAATTAATAATAACAAACTAGAGTTCAGTTAAAAGAACATGTATAAATAAAATCATTATTTTTGAACTCTAAACCTGTCTCTGTGTCCTTAAAATATGTTTTGTCCTTCGGGTCGTAACATATTTATGGGGGCTCGTTAAAAACAATGTGAACCCTAGGACAGTCATTTTTTTTTTTTGCCTTTAGTATGTATTGGTTACTTGAGTTTTGTCACTTTCGTATTTTTTGTGGCATAATTTGGCAATTTGTTTTGACTTTGCTCGGGTAAAAACTTTGTTTGTGGTTTGTGCAGGTGCAGTAGAGAGAGTGGGGTTTTTGTGTGTGTGGGTCGCATTTTGACACGTGTCGGTACAGACAGCGGGATTCTGGTTGAAAGATGGAATTTCAACTGGATGAGTTTTTTGTGGCGCCCATTTTGGAGGCCTTTCACAAATGCACGAAGGAGCATTTAATTGCTATTGCTGAGCATGTGAAGGTCGCTGTTTCAAGACAGGCTAAAAAGGCTGTCTTGAAAGCGGATTTACTGGCGGCATTGGTACAGAAGGGGGTCTTTCCCGCAGCTGTCTTGTCTGGAAGCCCACGTTCTTCATCCAGGTCTGGGGATGAGGCTGTGCGGCTGAAGGAATTGGAAGTGGAGTCGGAAGTGGAGTCGGAAGTGGAAGTGGAGCGTTTGCTTTAAGAGAGAAGGAGTTGGACGCGGAGATTCGTTTGCGGGAATTGGAGCTGAGTATGCGGTCTTGAGAGACTAGACTAACAGAGTTTGACGTGAGTAAAAACATTCGTTTAGTCCCTCAATTTAATGAAAAAGACGTGGATAAATACTTCACTATTTTTGAGAGGATAGCGGACACGTCAAAATGGCCAAGAGATGTTTGGACTTTATTGCTGCAATGTACTTTGACGGGTAAAGCTCAGGAGGCCTACGGCGCGCTTTCAGCCGCAGATAGTTTGGACTTTGAGAAAGTAAAAGCTGCTATTCTGCGCGCGTACGAATTGGTTCCCGAAGCATACCGGCAAAAGTTCCGTAAGTTAAGAAAAATGTACAGTCAGACTTACGTGGATTTTGTGAGAGAAAAAGAAATTCTTTTTGATAGGTGGTGTTCCTCACAAAATATTAGTGATTTCGAGCAACTTAAGCAGTTAATTTTGATGGAGGATTTGAAGAACTCTCTTCCTGATAAAATAAATACTTATTTAAATGAAAATAAAGTGTCAGACATTTGTAAGGCCGCGGTGTTGATTGACGAATATGTCCTGACGCACAGGCCCGCGTTCAGTGAACGGGTTGGTTATGGGAAATATGATGTGTTTCTACTGTAAAGAGAGGGGACACATCGTGGCTCATTGTCCAGTTCTAAGGGGAAGGAACACAAATCCAGTCTCTTTAGTTAGTACTCGTGGTGGGGAGCAGCCGCGTGTTTTTCAGCCTTTTGTGATGGATGGGTTTTTGTCAATTTCTGCTAATGAGAAGGTTCCTGTAAAGATATTGCGTGACACTGGCGCGTCTCAGTCGTTCGTGCTGGACGGAGTTTTGCCACTGTCTAGAGAGACTTCAGTGGGCTCTGAAGTCTCGGTCAGGGGCTTTAATATGCAGGACATCGGTGTGCCTTTACATTGTGTCACAATACATTCAGATTTGTGGTCAGGAGACGCGGTGGTTGGGGTGCGCCCGAGTTTTCCTATTGACGGAGTTTCTGTCATTATGGGAAATGATTTAGCGGGAGGCAGTATTTGTTACTCCAGAAGTTACACCTGTCCCTATTTTGTATACGCGCCCTGACGCCCTGGCCCAGACATACCCTGATGTGTTCATGGCGTGTACAGTTACGCGCGCGGCCGCGAAGCGTGAGGAAGACGAAGATGTCGTGGACTTGAGTGACAGCTTTCTGTGTGGTCCTGAGGTGGACAGCGACTCGCAGAGACATGAGTCCAGTGTGTGTGAATCGGACTTGGCTGCTGCGAGTGATTTTCAGTTATCAAGAAGACAGTTGATTGATAGCCAGTAATCTGTGTCCTTAGCTCATTTGTGTGATGAACAGTGTTGGGCACGTTACTTTGAAAAAGTAATTAGTTATAGTTACTAGTTACTTCTCCCAAAAAGTAACTGATTTACTAACGGAGTTACTCCACTATAAAAGTAACTAGTTACCAGTAAAAGTAACTATTGAGTTACTTTTTCGTTTTGTTCTGGAACATAATGTGCACTCGACGTGCGCATTTTTACCTTTAACCTTTAACCTTTAACCTCAGTGAGTCTGAAATATTGCCAATATTTCCATCTAGAAAAGGCTGTTTTGCTGCTGAAGTTCTGTTCACTCTTCATCTCTCTCTGTGCTGTAAGCACTAAACACCAACACCCGCCACTGTGAATGTGGAAACACCGGTGAAGCACTGACTTCAGCCCAATCAGATGTAAGGTGAGAAAAAGGGCAAGCGCCAGTCGGGCGTGAATAGCAGCCCCTTTGCGTAAACATGTCCCTCCCGAGCTCCTGAGACTTCAAAGAAACTACGGGTTCAATGGAAGGCTAACATTTGGCAGGAACACTGCAAGAAGACCCAGGGGGGCAATAAAACAGCAGAACAAACATCTGTGTGCCCTTCTGCCTGACAGAGATCTGGTATCATTCACCCACTATCGCCCACGGGACATTCCGCAATGCTGGGATTCACCCACGGCGTTCTGGCGCCCCCCAGTGGACACTGAACACTATCACACCCGGCACGGACATTCTGTAGACCAGCCCCGGACTCAGTATTATCCCGATAAGTCTGTACCGTGCCCTACATGTGTGTATCATTGTCAAGTAATGAAATGCGGTGTGTGTTTGTACATGTGTTATGATCGCCTGTATTAATCCTGCGTGTTTCCATTGTAACCTGTCTGTTGTGAGGGGGTTGTCCAGGGAAGACGCACAAGGATGACGTCACGGACGCGCCCCCTTTGACCACAACAAAACCAGTCTGCAAACCTACAGACAGCCTCTTGGCTCTCCCTGAAATCATTATTGCAACTCTCCTTTTTGGTACGTGTCTCCTACACGGCCTACGCCCGCCACCATCTCGGGCCTGTACATCCACGAGGACAGCAGCCACTCTCGCTGTCGGAGACGAGGACCTTCCATCGCCAGCCACTTTCGGGCTCCCTGGAACACCCCACCGCAACGCTATTCTAGACCGTGTTGTGTGTGGAACCCACGCCTGGATCCGATCTGCTGGCTTCCTCCTGCTCCCCGTTCGAACAAAGACCACGTGGACGAGAACCTCGCTTTTCCATCTCCATTCTTCATCCTCATCCTTCCATCTCCATTCTTCACCATCATCCTTCCATCGCCACCACCTCCCTTGGACTGCTCAAAAGTAAGACTGTTCCCTGTTGGAGTGTGATTCGAATGAGATGTATACAACTTCTGTTTAATGTGACCAGAAATCCTTTTCGTTATATTTTCTATCTTCATTTTTTGTAGTCAATAAACCCACGTTAAATTTTAACTCAATCATTTAAGCGTCGTGTTGTTAAGTCTTGGATATCTCTGGCTGATATACGCATTCACTACCTACTAGATTATAAGACTGATTCGAGGCAAATTAGTTGGATCTGTGCAGAAGTTTTAACTCTGCTGGTGCCCAAAAATAAAAAGCAGATCCCCCACTCGTGTAGAACGACAGACTCTGATTTGGAGACTAGCCGCACAACACTACATCACACTATTCATCTCTTAATACATATTATTACCCTACACAGATGAACATATATATTGTAATAGTTCTGTGTTATCGGTTTACTACCACAGGGGGGCGCTCGGGTTATGAGAGAGTTTTCCAGAGGTGGGGGGTTTCCCCACGAGTTGACACGACGGCAGTGTGTGTTGAAAATGTGTGAGTTAAGCGTGAGCTGTGGCTAACAGCAGCTTGTTCGGTCACCTTGTCAATAAAAGCATCTTGAAGAGCACTGTTGGAGCATTCATTACCTGGGAGTATCACAATATCATAGAAATCAACTGGACCTAGAGAGCGGCTTATTTGTTTGGCTACAGCAGAATACGTTTCATGCCCGCATTGTTTGTTCATACAAAACGCAAAACTAAGAGTTATGGGTCTTACCCAGTGGCGGCCGGCCAATAGAGGGCGCTAGGGCGCCGCCCCACCACTCACAACTTGCCATGTTACCTTGAATAAAACGTTAAAAAAAATAATAACATTAAAATATTTCGAAATGTATGTGTGTTTTATTTCAGATGTGGAAGAAATACTTTATAGTTTATGCTGAGTTGGATTGATTAAGCTCATCAGCGCTGTCTGTGTTGGACTGAGGACGTATTTCCGCCTCAGGGCGCAAAAGATTGCGCCCTGAGCCGTCTATGGACTCTCGTTAAAAGTTGTACATGCGCAGTAGCTCCTCTTCAATGCAAGAGATAAGACGATTTGGGGGCGCAGGAGAAGTGCGCCCTGAGGGGGCGGGATCGCCCGCGACCTGTACTGTCACTGTCTGTGACGTCCGTTTACAGTGATTGACAGGTCAAGCTGTGGGAGTTTGAGACGAACGTAAACAGACGCAACATGGAGAACGAAAAAAAGAATAATTCAGTTAGATCACTCAAAACAATACCGTTTGAGAGAAGATCATACCAGGAGAAGGTGGAGGTTAAAGAGCTTGGACCTGATCAGCCAAATATTACCATTAGTCAGCAGTCCAGCGACAGACAGACGGTACACTCGTACTTTTTCCAGGACCTGGTTCAGCGCCAAATCTTGGCTAGCAGCATGTAGCGAGGCTAATGCTTTATTTTGCTTTCCATGCCTCTTGTTTCAAACATCAGGATCTGACCCAGCATGGATCAAGACAGGTATGACTGATCTGAAGCACTTTTTAGAAAAGGCAAAGAAGCATGAGCAGACTGGTATCCACATGCAAAATGCCCTCAAATTAGCTATGTTTGGGAAGATAAATATTTCATCCCAGCTGGATGAAAGCTACAGGGTAGGGATCAGAAAGCACAATGAGGAGGTTGACAAGAATAGGCACATCCTATCAAAAATAATAGACTGTGTCAAATTCTGTGGTGCATTTATATCTAGTCATCATATTCATAGCCCCCCCAGTAGAAAATTCCACCAGCCGCCACTGGTCTTACCTTATAAATGACCTGCACAGACCACTTCGCTTCAGACCAGTTCCATGTTTAAGTCCAGATAATAGTTTGAGCGTAGATATGTAATTCTCCATTTGGAAATGAGTCCAATGAGTTTTAAAAAACAAAACAAAACGCGTGTGTCCTCCATAAACTCCTCTGTTTTGCTAGCTGCAGCCGGGTGCATCCAATTTCTAAAATCAACCGTCTTACACTTCACCTCTCTTTCTTATCATTCCTATAGTCATTGAAAAATTACCCTAAGTGCATTTTAAATGATCTTAAATATGTTATATGTATGTTAGCCAAACTTGTTGCTGTCCTTAGCAGATAAACCAGGAGGAGAAAGGAGCTTATCGATGGAATTGTATGCAGCCGACTTCTGCGCTCACATGCGCTCTTCTGAGGCTGGCCTCACGGTGATACAAGCCGTGGTAGAGTGTGATTAAGACCCATATTTGTTTCAAAAACACAATTTATGAGCAATCCTCTCAACTGTAGACATGTAGATTGTAAAGGAAATATGTTTTACATCAGCCAATAACATCTGAGAGGTTTTCTCATCCTCCCTTCTCTCATGACAACATGTGGACAGCGGTGACGTCAGAGGCGGGCAAAGAGGTGGTGCAGATGATCCATCCTTCTTTTAAAGGGAGGAGGCTGCACGCAATAGGCTGCCACCGGGCACACAGGGCCTACTACTACATTCTACCATTCCTCCTTGCATCGTCGCCCCGACGATGAACTTAATAACTATCCAGGTCCTACTTACAGATTTGACACTGGATTCCTTGGGTTGAGAACGGAGCATGGTAAATTGCACAAGTTCTGGTGACGACCAGCAGTAGAGCGAACCGACCTCCGTAAGTTAGGTTTGACAGAGCCCTCAGATGAGACCGGGTCTGCCTCCTGAGTTGGCCCCTCGACTGACACTGCCTGAGAAGGTGGACTGGTTTGCACCTGTACTGGGGGACTTGGGACAAAAGCAGACTCATGAGACTGTTCAGGCACAGCATACCACAGGTCACCATCACCATGGGGACTGATCGGAGAGCCTGGACGAACAACGTGAGAAGGAGTGGTCGGTGCAGGTTCTATTGGATCAGTCAGCCCTACAAAGGCCTTGATCAAAGATCGATGTATTTGCTTGGTCTTAGTGTGGTCTTCGAGAGGAGCAATAGTATACACTGAGCCCCCTTCTCGTGGTGCTCTCAAGATAACGTGCGGAAGAGAGGACCAGAAGTCCTGAATCTTGCACCTACCCCTGACACCGGTGTTGAGAGTATCGGAGAGTATTCTAGCGGGAACACCAAACTTACAAAACCACTCAGACACCAGAACTTGAGCGACGGTTAAGGCTCGTTGGTCACGGGTTGGGAAAGCTTGCGTGAACTTACTAAAGACATCTGTAACAACAAGCACGTCTTCCACACCGTTCTGTGAGGGTTCGAGTAAGGTGAAGTCTAGCGCAATGACTTCATTTAGTCGCGAAGCTAAAAGGTGACCCATAAAGGCATGAGCTGGAGGACGGGAGTCCTTGGCCACTTGGCAGCGCTCACACTGCTGGCACCACTCAGCTGTTTCTCTGGAAATCCTGGGCCAATAACAGCGTGCTCGCAGCATGCTCAGTGTTCTTTCCACTCCCTGGTGGCCGTGTTCTTGATTAACCTGGGTTAGTACCTCTTTGGTCAAGGTAGCGGGAAGTAACAGTTGGTATATGGCCTCACCACCATCAGGTCGAAAGACCTTCCAATAAACTAACCCGTTCAGTTCCACCAGGCGGTCCCACTGCTGAAACAGAACCCCTGCAGATGGAGAGAGGAGTTTCCGCTCCTCAGCATTGGGTCACACATTGGCCCGCCAGAAGGTCATCACCTCCTGAATAACAGGGTCTGCTGCTTGTTGGGCCCGTAGGTCACTGGTTGAATGCCCTGACAGAGCTGCCACCACTACTTGAGAGGCTTCAACCCTGTTTGGACCAAACTACTCCTGCAAGGAGTGTGGGATGAGTGTCCCAGGAACCATGTCTGCGAGCTCTTATGAGGTGAGACATTGCCGACGGGACAGTACATCTGGGTTTCGGTTACTCTTGCCAGATCTGTGCCTAAGTTCAAAATCAAACTGTGCAAGCTGTGCAGCCCAACGCTGCTCAACAGCCCCAAGCTTTGCTGTTCCCAAATAGCTAAGTGGATTATTGTCAGTAAAGACAACACACTTATGGCCCAACAAATACTCCCTGAATTTATCAGCCATGGCCCATTTAAGTGCCAACAGCTCGAGCTTCATCGAACTGTAGTTCGACGTGTTGCGTTCTGTAGGCCGCAGGCCATGACTCGCATAGGCAACGGGTCTCACTTTGCCATCCTGCTCTTGAGAGAGCAATGCCCCCAAACCACAGTGACTCGCGTCCAACTCTAAAATGAACGGTCGTGAGAAATCTGTGTATGCAAGGACTGGAGTGCTGGTAAGCTTTGCCTTAAGGGCATCAAAGCTTCTCTAACACTCATCACTCCAGGCTTCGACGTCACATGTACTGGTTTTCCGTTTTGACTTGCCATTTAAAGTTGCTACTTGCTGATGTAATGGTGCGGCTAACTGGGCGAACCCCTCAACGAACCAACGGTAATGGCTGGCGAACCCTAAAAAGGAACGCAGCTCTGTCACAGTCGTGGGCGTAGGCCAGTTTGCGACAGCCTCAACTTTGGCGGGGTCTGTGGAGACACCCCTATCAGACTTCTTGCCGAAAGAAACTACATTTGGGGAGTTTCACCTTCAGACCCTCGTGGTGGAGCCGCCCCAGGACACTATCTCTGGCTCTGCAGGTGCTGCTGTACATTGGAAGAAAAGATTATAATGTCACCCAAGTACAGAAGCAACGATTGTCCCTGCTGATCACCGAAGATGCGCTGCATGAGGCGTTGGAAAGTTCCTGGTGCATTGCAGAGCCCAAAGGGCATCCGGTTCCACTTAAATAGTCCGAATGGTGTACAAAACGCGGTCTTGGGCCTGTCACGCTCTGAAACTGGTACCTGGTTATACCCACTGGCGAGGTCAATGGTTGAAAACCAGCATGCCCCAGTCATCGCATCCAATGACTCCTCAATTCGAGGGAGGGGGAAAGAGTTGGGAACGATATTGAAGCTTCCCCAAAAAGGTCTGGACCGTACTGGCCAAAAAGCTCTTTGTAGCATTTACTTATGATGTTCATGTCAAGGACACCTGGGACCTTGAGTGGAGGCCGACCAGGTGGATCCTTCACAACCAGCACTCCAGATTGTGGCATCGACTTCCCACAAAGGACAATGTCAAGTTCAAGGTATCCAATGTAAGGTATGGACAATCCATTGGCGGCCTTAAGTTCCAACCAATGACAGGAGTGAGGACACCACAGGGCTCAAAATTAGTTCGGAAGAAGCTTTCCGTGATGGTGGAGACCATCGATCCTGTGTCCACCAGACAGGGCACCTCCCATGCCAACGTCTATGTGCGGACACGTGGAGACTAACTTTGGAACGTCTCTAAACCTTGTTCCAGAATCTGAGCCAGTAAATGCCCCACCCGAGCTGTGGCTCGGCAACGCGTGGGCGCTAGTTTTCCAACTGCTGCCTGGCGGAGCGCGACCAGACTCAGCAAAATGTTGACTAGGTGGAACCCATGGCCCATCGCACTCCCTGGTGATGTGACCCGGTTGCTGACAAGGATGACAGATAATTGGACCTGATCGAGGAGAACGGCCACGCTGGTGAGGGTGGAGCCAAGCAAGTTTTGTCAGCTGGTCCAGTTGCCGTCTCAACAGCTCCCTAATCTCGCTTAGTTCAGAAGGTGGAGGGTTTTGCACCGACCGCTGGTAGCCACCTTGCACTGCGTACTGAATGCTAAGGGCGGAGGGGACAGAGTTGCTTCGTCCCCGCATGCCCGCCGGCAGCCCCTCACGTTCCCACCTAAATGCGTCACCTCTGACGTCAATAAGTGTTGCTGTAGGAGAATTTCTTACGTATTGTTTAAGTTCTCGCCTCAAAGTGCCATCCAGTACCTGCTCAACAAATTGATCACGCAAGAGGATTTCATGGTTCAACATAGACTGTGGAGCGCGCTGTTTAACCTTCTCCATTAAAGACATCAAAGCGAGAGAGTACTCCAGCAGTGATTCTCCCTCCTGCTGTCTACGAGAGAAAAATGCCTCCTGAAGTGCTACGTAGGATTCCGAACAGCCATACAAGTCCTGCAAAATGGCAGTAAGTTTGATTGGATCACTCCGTTCATTTCTTCCCGAGCCTCTCCTTCTAAGTTGTCGTACATGAAAAATGCCTGGTCAGCGGGAGCCAAATGTCGAACGCAGGTGCATGCCTGAGCCTCCTCTAACCACTTGGTCAGGCTAATGCCCGTCCTACCGCAAAACATAGGACATTTTCTATTGTTAGTATTAGATAGCAATATGGCCTACGTGCAGGACTGTACAAGGACTCTGATTAATTTGACTATGATGTGACTGTCTCTGTGTGACACGTACGTCTTTCGATGTGTGACGTGACAATGACTATATAAACTGTGTACTGACTCCATTCTGTCTGAGAGAAAGAAGCAATGGAAACCACTGGAACTTGAGAGAAACTTAAATAAACTTCCAGAGTTTGGCGCACCACGATTCGTCTATGTCTGGTTCATCCCTGCCAGATTTGGTGGAGAATGTGCGGCTCAGTGTGCGCCATTCTCTGGATTGTTTTGAGGGAGTTTCCTTTGTTTCTTTTTTTCGGCGTGTGGGAGCAACAGCACGTTATCTGGAAGGGGAGAAATCCCAGCGGACGCTGAAAGGGCTCGCTTTTGGATGGGCTTGCTCTTGCTCCCTCACTTTCTCTGTTTTGTGTTTAAATTGAATTTTTCGACGCGGAAAAGATGTTGGTCGACCTCTCGAACAGTCCGGACAAAGAAAATAAGGTAAGCAGACACCTTTTTTAATATGTAAAGTCTGCATAATTGGATACTAGCTAAATTTTGAGCTGTCCCGGAGGTCTGTCCAAATCTCTCTAAATCAAATTTTCTTTGTTATGTCTTTGTCACGTCTTTGTCATGTCTTATGTTGTAGAAAACAGGTTAGCTGTGTGGGTAACCAGTCCGTATAGGAAAAAGAACCCCTTGACGTATCGGGGTTCCTGTCCTTTGAAGTAGTCAGGGCAGAGAAAGAGTAATTACAGGGTAGAGGCCCTTTTTTGAGTAATTACCGGGGTAGAGGCCCCTTGAGAAGAGAAAAAGAGTAATTACAGGGTAGAGGCCCTTTTTTGAGTAATTACCGGGGTAGAGGCCCCTTGAGAAGAGAAAAAGAGTAATTACAGGGTAGAGGCCCTTTTTTGGGTAATTACCGAGGTAGAGGCCCCTTGCTAGCCAGAGAAAAGTGTTGGATCCTTAGTGAAACTATGGTGTAAAAGTAAAAGCAATAAAAAGGGAAACGTGTTAAGGAGGCCTTTTGTCACAAAAAGTTTTGTAATTCACCAATTCCAGGCTGATAAATGACAAAAGTAAAGAAGCAACAATATTTCAGTGATCACGGTTTAAATTACATACAGAAAAAGGGAGTTTTTGTTTATTAGTTCGTTTTTTGGCGTGAATAGAGTTCACCGAAGAATGCAGAGTTTTATCTAAAGTTGAGCTTTTAGCTTTCGTGAGTTATTTACATTTTTTCGTGGCTCGGGCTGTATCCAACAGTTGTTTTTTTTGTTTTTTAGAAAGAGATTTTGAGTTTAAATTAGTTTGCTACCTCGATAAAATAGAAGGAAACGTTAAAGACAAGAGTGCCTTTTGTTACAAGTGTGGAGAGTGATCAATTCTAGACTTGGATGACAAAAGTATAAACTTCAACATCAGTTATATTTGGTTAAAAAAAGTAATCTTGAAAGTTCTTCTGTTTTTTCATTTTTGCTAAAACACAACTTTCTGCCTGTGTGTGTGCGCGTCTGTGTGACAGGAACCCCCCCCGCCCTCGCTGCGCTGCTGCTGCTCTGATTTAAAGGAGAGCTACTGTGTTTAGGATTTTGGCTTTTTATGGTTTTTATTCCGTTAAATTTGCGAAATTTGCAATTGAACATTGTGTTATGACACAGTTAAACGTTTTTAAACACCATTAGTGAATAAGTTTTGAATAGTATGTTTTTTGAAACCCAAATGTTAGTGCTAAAGCTTTGCTTTTCTTTTTAAATCTGCTGCTTATTTTGATATTTTGAGTCCATTATTGTATCTCTGATATATTTCATAACTGTGAGAATTTTTTTCATGTATTTTTTATGTTAGTTACAAAAGCCGTTTTTCAAACATTTAAATTAGAATCTGTGTTAAAAGTGATTATTGATTATAGACTTCGTCTAAAAAGAAAGAGGGAATTAGGATTAGCTGTAAAAGTATTATATTGAGTTGAACTCTACCCAATTCACATTGCAAGCGGTGACTTTTGTTTTTGTTTTGACTACACGCCTGACCTTGCTGCTGCTGCTGCTGCCCAGAGGAGGAGGCAGCTCTGACGCACAATTGAGTTTTATTGAACCAAATCCAGTTTAGCTGGAGTTAAATCTTTTGTTTGATTTCAGGTTATGTTTTAATGTTTTCCAAAATAATTTCATTTCATGGCGTCTTTCAAGAAATCCAAGGACGCATAGATAATTAAACACACAGTACAAAAGTATATCATACATATTTTAAAGTTTAAAAGGGTTTTTTTGAGATTTGAGTCTTGTTTTTTATTAAGAGAGTTTCTGGTCTTAAAATGTCATCAGTAGTAAGATAATAAGTACAGTAGGTCCCATTTCGTTTTGTCGTCTTCACTCACGCTTTTCATGAATCACGCAGCTGCGTGAAACATATTACATCTTATCGCCACAAGGTGGCAGGTTAAGTCCGCTTTAGCTCTGCCAGCGACTTAAACGCTCAGGTATAAGTCTGCGTGCAAACGTTATCTGCCTAGTGATACTATGTTGGCCGAATGGTTTGAGGTGCAGGTTAGGATCCGTGGGATGTGGATTCGATTCTTGTCTGAGGCAATTTTGGTTGCACACCTTTTGGTTGCTTGTGTGCAATTACGTAACGTTATCGGCTTGTTATCTTCTTTCCTTGTCAAAAGGATTTTTTGCTCACTTCGGGCCTATCAAAACGCGGTTTAAAGTCAAAGGATTGACTCTGTAAAACACTGTACTAACTTACTGCACTGTATTGTAAGTACTGTAAAAATACAATTGTATTTTACTTTATTACTTATTTTTACTTCTTATTTTTTAATAAAAACACTTCTCAAAAGTTCCTTTCTGACTTCTTCTACAGTATGGGATAGCCAGCAGCAAGTGCGTTATTGAACGTGAAACATTGGAACAAAACAAACACGAGTGTACACTGTATTCTGAATACTTTTACTTTGATTAGCAATATATAGGCTGTGTATAATTACAAAAATGTAAACTACACATGTTACATATAGCTACCATTAATTAGGAATTCTAAAATGCACAGGAGTAGCAGATCATATGGCAAACATGTGCATTAACTTGCATATAAGGCATTTTAAGCGTCCCGCACATACGCACGGCTCATTCACTCAGCGCTCTCTCCTATTAGATCCAGGGCTTTCTCCAGCGCCTGTGTGGCGTAGCAGGATTGTCCAAGACTTTCGCTTGGACGATCGGGGTTCGAGCCCCGGCCAATCCTCAATTTTTATTAGCGGGGGAGTATATGAATCAGATTACTCCGTTACTGAATAAAGTTGCATTTTTTTCCTGCAGTTTGGTTGGTGCAGATTGTGAAGTTTACAACAGTTTACTACAGTCTAGCAACTATTTTAAATGTGTTGGCCTAATTACTAAGTATTTTTTTATTTAACACTGGAGAAAACATGCTCGGTTTTTGCTCGCCTGAGTGATAGGCTATGTGAAGATGTTTTGCATATGTGAAGATGAACTGGATTTTCGACATTCCTGTGGACTCGAGCCCTGGTCAATCTAGTTCTAAGCAGACATTCATCAGCCAACTCCATTATATTTGTAAAACACGGAGAAAGAAAGTTTTCCCCCCATTATAAATTTGTATTAGCAATATCGTGATAATGTGTTTTATGTTTAAAAGTGTCGCTACTGAATGCTATTTCAAAGTAAGTGGTATAACTGGTATAACTTTCAAATTGTTAGAATACTCATTTTGAGTAATTGTATTCGGTAGAGTTACTGTACACTTCAAAAACTCCGCCGAGATCGGGAGCGGCATGAGGCTGCGTCAGCCCTCGCTACAACAGCAGCGTCTAAGAGCGCCTTTTGAGTAGCAATTTCTATCTGAAATCTATCTATCCTAAAGACAGAAGAGCCTGTGCGGCGGCATGGGTAGGCCGGTGCCTACCAGTTTTTTTCTTGGCCTACTCAAATTTGTTCTTCGCCTCTCAAGTCATTAGCCTTTTTTATTAAAAGTCATAATTTAAATATTGTTATTTTTATACACAAATTATTGCTAAAGCCTAAATGTTGAGTTCTAATGTTTTAAGAAAATATAACCCCCATAGCGTCATCACGTTCCTACGTTGCTTCAAATATAGTCCTGTTTATTGGCTGAACAATTTTGTCCAATATCATATCACACAGCGTGAAGCTCGTTCCCGAGAACAACCAGCTATTCCTCGTATTAAAGATTGACAACGCTCTCAAAACATTCACAACAGAGCAGCCTTTTTCATTTTAGTTTTAAGACAGTTCAGCGTGAACTTTGTGAGGTAGAGTAGCCAGAGGCCCGGGCCCGTAGGTCCCAGAGGAGGAGAGCGCGGTCAGGCCAGGCTCGCCTCGCACTGATGAGGTAAACTCTAGGCCTGTGTGAGACACACTGTGGGCCTCACTGTAGGCCTCACTGTGGGCCCCACTGTGGGCCTCACTGTGGGCCTCACTGTGGGCCTCATGTATGAAACCTGCGTACGGCCAAATCAGGGTGTAAATGAGGCGTACGCAAAATATTACACTTTTCCGCATTTATCTATCTGGACGTGAGCGTACAATACGCAAAAAATATACGCCAGTTCTGGAGGTGGTGTAAATCTATACGCTGAACTCAACCTTCGGCACAACACGCCAAAACACGCATGAAATTCAAGATATGGACAACAATAAACATATTCCCTCTGGCAAAATTATATGCTGTGTTTTCATTGAGGATCATGTTTCAAAATTTGAATTTGCGCATCAGAAAAAGTCTAATGGAAACACGCAAACTTCGAATAAATCACAGCTCATGATGAGAACCTTTTATTAAATCTGACTTGTGTGTGTATTATTTTGATCTGTATGTTTATAAAATGTGAAGCGGTTTGTGATCCTGAACTGTGAAAGGCTCTATATAAATTCACTTTACGCAACAGGGATGTGTGACCCATCTATTGCTGTGGCAGGCTCTGCGCTGCGTAATTACGCACGGCTATTTGTATTCCTCATTCACATCTGGTAAAGCAATGTGTTATTTCATTAGATTTGTGTAAGCCTCACACAGACACACACCCCAATAACGCATCGATGGTATTGCTCACTCACAAATGTCTCACTGCCCTGTCCAGAGTGCGCAGCGAGTGCCGTGAGAGGTTGCGCCACATGTGCAGAAGTTTTGGCTCCAGATTCTCTTTGTGAAATCTGGACCGCAAACGCTCTCTGAAGTGTACAGCGCTTCAATGCGCACTTCTACCCCGAGCCAGGCTGCGTCCAAGACGCTGCAGATGCTTCATTCATGAGAGCCACCGCTGCATAATATATATGAATGAATTAATTCATTCAATCAATCTACCATTAATTAGGAATTCTAAAACGCAAATGCACAGGAGTAGCAGATCATATGGCAAACATTTGCATTAACTTGCATATAAGGCATTTTAAGCGTCCCGCACATACGCACGGCTCATTCACTCAGCGCTCTCTCCTATTAGATCCAGTGTTTTCTCCAGCGCCTGTGTGGCGTAGCAGGATTGTCCAAAACTTTCGCTTGGATGATCGGGGTTTGAGCCCCGGCCAAACCTCAAATTTTATTAGCGGGGGGAGTATATGAATCAGATTACTCCGTTACTGAATAAAGTTGCATTTTTTTCCTGCAGTTTGGTTGGTGCAGATTGTGAAGTTTACAACAGTTTACTACAATCTAGCAACTATTTTAAATGTGTTGGCCTAATTACTAAGTTTTTGTTTTTTTAACACTGGAGAAAACGTGCTCGGTTTCAGGTGGGAGTTAAGAGGTTAAAAGCAGAAGATTTTCCGACAATGTTCCTAACCCTGCAAAGATAAAAAGCCAGTACAAAAGTGGAATAATTTTATCTTCATAACTTGGTGCTGATTGTGGAGTTGTATCAAAAGTCTTTAACTTGTACTCGAACCCAGGTCCTCCTGCGCCAAAGACTTGAGCTTTATGACTGGGTGTCATAAAGCTCAAGGTGGCACTGCTCACAAGTGCCACCTGGTGGTTTTTTGGGTCATTGCAGCATCACTGGGGGAAAAAAAAATAAAAGACGCGTGTTTCACACGTGAGTCTCGTGCTATTCACGCGTGAAAGGCGACAAAACGAAATGGGACCTACTGTAACTTATTTATATAGGGCATGTGGGAAATCCAAGAGTGCTCCAAAATTGTTTAGACTTTAGAGAGAAAAACAATCTCATTCACAAACTGATATCTGTTGTTTTTAATTTCACTATAAGGTTGTGTTCCAGAACCAAGGGCACACACTGTACAGGGTCACTGGACTGCGGGCGTGGACACTGAGAGCTCAGACCACAGGAGCCCAGCAACGCCCACCCAGCCACAGGTCACAGATCAAAGAGCAAAGGAAAATGCCACCTCCTTGCCCCTCCCCGCGCCACTCCAGAGCTGAGTGGGTGTGAGAGAGATCGGGGTAGAGAGAGGTGTCTGGAGACGTGATGGGTGGCGCATCAGGGAGAGACCTGGAGGGGAGTTGAGAGTGTGTCCAGTTGGTTTACATCACCACAGTGTGACCTTTGACACCTACAGGTGGTTCGAGGAGTCTCGAGACACAACCCCACATACACACACACACACACACACACACACACACACACACACACACATATAGATACATGAAAAAGCAGAACATGAGAAAAAAGCATTAAAAGTTTACTCCAATGTAAACAAATATTTTTAATTATCTATCACTTGAATCAGTATTTTTTGAGACCAGAAATGTTCATTTGAATTCTATATTGTCATGGACTTAATTGACATCTGTCTTGACACTTTTTATGTTTTGATTTGTTGATTTTGTACTGTGTGAAGTAATTACATTGATTACATCTGATAAAAACACAAATTAGAGAAGTTAACTGAATCGCTTAATCGCTGCGCTTGCTTTTGTCTGAGGGACATTAGCAACAGCATGAATAGAAATTGTCTTTAAAGTAGAATCAAAATGACTTAACCATAGAGAGTAACTACTGCATAACAAGCTGTGTACAGGAACTGTGACACTGCACCATTGACCAGAAGTGCATCGCAAATGACCTGATGTGCTTCAAGTGAAAAGACTGTATCTGGAGATCCTGATGTCCAACTGGAGAGACCAGACCATGGCTTGGACCCTACTGATGTCCAAGATGACATCTCTCGAAATATGACCTGACCTGATGACAACTGAGACTCACCCTCAGGGGACCCTGAGGACCCTGAGGACCCTGGGGATCTGAGGACCTGAGGACCTGAGGACCTGAGAGAGAAAAACCGGGGGCGTGAGGTTTATATTTTTAAAATCATACATTGATGAGTGCTAAATGAGACAGATACTCATGATTCTTTTTGTTTTTGTTTGTCCCTAGCTTCTGGACATCTGATGATCTATTGGACACAGCGATTTTCAGAACAAGAACCAGCCAATGAAAATCATCTATTGCCGATGCTATTGCTACAACCAGAACCACAACTGTGACCAAATGCGATAAATGGAAAGTATTCAGACATCTGACAGACAAAAACTTTGACTTTTTAGTCTGGGAGACTGAGCAACTGTTAGTGTTTTAAAATGATAAAGTATGAGTATTGTATTGTTTTAGTAGATATTAAAAGTGACAGAAGTCACAAATTAGAAATGTGCCTTGACTCAAGCTGCAACCCAGCTTTAGAGTCACAATAGAGTAAAAATAGAATTAGATAAATGCATCAACCATAGATGCTTTCAAAAATAGAGATTATTTCTAGCCAGTGCTAATATTTAAATGGTAAAGGGACCATTTCACAAGCATTTACTTCAGAAGTAAATAAAGTTACAGTTTTATGTACAGTTTTATTAGATACTTGCCAAATTAACTTGTGTTCAAACACCTGTGAATGTTGACAATGCAAAAAGTTCATGAGTATAGCCTAGATTAATGCCTATATTAATGAGATAGATTAGAACAGAGATTAAAAAGCATTTAAAAGCATTTTGATGTATTTGTGTATAGCACAAAAACAAAATAGATATTTGGATATCTTTGAGAAGTTTAAAAGCTGTTTATTTGCCAGCACAGATTAGAGAATCAAACACCATTGTAGACCCCAACCCCAAACCTGCTAAAATAGATTAGCTCTTGTAAGGATAATACTGATTTGATTAATGATATACATTCATCCCAAACTGCCGGAGAGGAGGAATTGACAGCACTTCCTGGTTCAACAAATGTATTTGGAAAACTGACCGCCATAATAATGTTTATATTAACCATGTGTCTTACTGTGTTCACAGTTTTATTGAAGTTGAGAATGTAGAATAGACATGGAGCAAAATCCCACTGGCACAAAGCCACTGATAATGAAAGTAAACCACAGAGAGATTTATTAGATTAAAATGTATGTTTAAGAATATAGCTCAATAAAAATATGCAACACATATAGGGTTCCAGAACAGATTAGAATAGTTTTAAATTATAGTGAATCATAAAAGTAAAGTAAACAGTCTAAGATTGTGTCAGGGATGAAGCAGACAGAGACGGATCGTGGTGCGCCAAACTCTGGAAGTTTATTTAAGTTTCTCTCAAGTTCCAGTGGTTTCCTTTGCTTCTTTCTCTCAGACAGAATAAAGGCAGTACACAGTTTATATAGTCATTGTCACGTCACACATCGAAAGACGTACGTGTCACAAAGAGACAGTCACATCATAGTCAAAATAATCAGAGTCCTTGTAGAGTCCTGCACGTAGGCCATATTGCTATCTAATACTAACACTCACCCCTTTGATCACATAATCACATGTGATCACTCAATTTGATCAATCAATAAAGTGGAAAAAGAAAAAAATTCAAAAAAAAAAAAAAAATCTTTTAAAAATTATTAAAACTCATAATCATCAAAATCAATATCAGTGGATTTTATCCTCTATCCTGGGAAAAAAACCAAAACAAAATAAATAAATAAACAAAAAACAAAAATAAAAAACAAACAAACACTATTGGACACAGTAGAACTCAGCAGATTCAGTCAAAACACAGACAAAAACGAGCTGAGTCTCAATTTGAAGCTAATTTCACTTTTATTACTCTATACTTTTATTCTAATGCTGATTGTTTACACTTCACTTATTTCACTGTATTATTTTCACTTTTCAATCTTAGACTGTGTACTTTACTTTCATGATTCACTATAGTTCAAAAACTATTCTAATCTATTTACAAATATGTTTGCATATTTGCTTTTATTGAGCCATATTCGTAAACATATATTTTAATCTAATAAATCTCTCTGTGGTTTTCTCTCATTATCAGTGGCTTTGTGCCAGTGGGATTTTGCTCTGTCTATTCAACATTCTCAGGAATAAAACTGAACACAGAAAGACAAATGGTTAATATGAACATTATTATGGCGGTCAGTTTTCCAAATACATTTGTTGAACCAGGAAGTGCTGTCACTTCCTCCTCTCAGGAAGTTTGGGATGAATGTATATCATTAATCAAATTAGTATTATCCTTCAAAATGCTTTTAAATGCTTTTGAATCTCTTTAGGTTGTAATCTATCTCATTGATCTAAAATACATTAATCTAGGCTACACTCATTAACTTTTTGCATTGTCAACATTCACAGATGTTTGAACACAAGTGAATTTGGCAAGAATCTAATAAAACTGTACATACAACTGTAAGTAACTTTATTTACTTCTGAAGTAAAGTTTGTGGAATGGTCCCTCTACCATTTGATATTACCACTGGCTAGAAATATTTTCTATTTTATGGTTGATGCATTCATCTAATTCTATTTTTACTCTATTGTGACTCTAAAGCTCGGTTGCAGCTTGAGCCAAGGCATATTTCTAATTTGTGACTTCTGTCACTTTTAATGTCTACTAAAACGCTACAATACCCATACTTTGAGCAACTGTTAAAATGTTTTAAAATGATAGTCTCCCAGACTAAAAAGTCAAAGTTTTTGTCTGTCAGATGTCCGAATACTTTCCATTGTCACAAAAACAAAAGAAAGAATCATGAGTATCTGTCTCATTTAGCACTCATCAATGTATGATTTTAAAAATATAAACATCACTCCCCGGTTTCTCTCTCAGGTCCTCAGGTCCTCAGGGTCCTCTGAGGGTGAGTCTCAGTCGTCATCAGGTCAGGTCATATTTCGAGAGATGTCATCTTGGACATCAGTAGGGTCCAAGCCATGGTTCTGGTCTCTCCAGATGCACATCAGGATCTCCAGATACAGTCTTTTCACTTGAAGCACATCAGGTCATTTGCGATGCACTTCTGGTCAATGGTGCAGTGTCTCAGTTCCTGTACACAGCTTGTTACTCTCTATGGTTGAGTCACTTTGATTCTACTTTAAAGACAATTTCTATTCATGCTGTTGCTAATGTCCCTCAGACAAAAGCAAGCGCAATGATTCAGTTTACCTCTCTAATTTGTGTTTCAGATCTAATCCTGATCAATGTAATTACTTCACACAGTACAAAATCAAAACATAAAAAGTGTCAGGACAGAGTGCAATTAAGTCCATGACAATATTGAATTCAAATGAACATTTCTGGTCTCAAAAAATATTGATTCAAGGGATAGATAAATAAAAAGTTTGTTTACATTGGGGTGAACTTTTAAAATGCTTTTTTCTCATGTTCTGCTTTTTCATGTGTCTATGTGTAAATGTGAATGTGTGAGTGTATGTGTATGTGTATTTGTGTGTAGGGTGTGAATTTTGGGGTTGTGTCTCCAGACTCCTCGAACCACCTGCAGGTGTCAAAGGTCACACTGTGGTGATGTAAACCAACTGGACACACTCAACTCGCATTCAGGTCTCTCCCTGATGCTCCACCCATCACGTCTCCAGACACCTCTCTCTACCCCGGTCTCTCTCACACCCACTCAGCTCTGGAGTGGCGACATTTTAAGACCAGAAACTCTTAATAAAAAACAAGACTCAAATCTCAAAAAACCTTCAAACTTTAAAATATGTATTATGTACTTTTGTACTGTGTGTTTAATTATCTATGCGTCCTTGGGTTTCTTGAAAGACGCCATGAAATGAAATTATTTTGGAAAACATTAAAACATAACCTGAAATCAAACAAAAGATTTAACGCCAGCTAAACTGGATTTGGTTCAATAAAACTCAATTTTGTGTCGAAGCTGCCTCCTCCTGTCTCTGGGCAGCAACAGGAGCAAGGTCACGCGTGTAGTCAAAACAAAAACAAAAGTCACCGCTTGCAATGTGAATTGGGGTAGAGTTTAACTTAATAATATGTAGGATAAATTAAAATGACCCCTTTCCTCAATCAAAGACATTTTGTTGTATATTGAGACATATTATAACTTCCGTCTCCACTGTGTGTAAATCCTTGTGGTTCAGGTTTTATTGTGGGCAAGAATGTCTTAAGATAAGTGCCATGGCAACACCCTTCCCCCAACGACTCTAAAACAAGGGAAGACAAACCAGTCTGCTTTGGAACCACGGAGTGACGAGACCTCCCTGGGCTCTGCCCTGGGCTCTGCTCAGGCAACCAAGGGGCCTTGGGCCTCTTAGATGGCCTCAAACCTCAGCTCCACGTTTGAGAGGACTTCCACAACCCTTCAATAGCCTCCAGCTTCAACCTGAAGAAGTTGCTGAGTTTTGGCACCTAGACTGTGGATCGTGGGAGGACCGCATGATGCAGCCGCATGGTCCAGGCCCTGGGGACAAGAAGCCTCCATCTAACGCCATCAAGACCCAAGGACTGCTATTCACCCAAGGCTATTCTGGTTGTATGATCTGCTCTCTTGCTACACACAGTTGTTGGCTTTATTAAAACCTATACTTCAAAGAATACTTCTCCTACCAAGGCTGAACACATGCAGGTCTCAGCCTATACCAATCCATTCATAGACAAACGTCTTGCTTAGCTCACTTTAGCCTAGCATTTTAACAATGTATCTTGAAATCAACGTTTCCTTCATGGTATTCTTGACAATTTGCATATTTCATATCTAGTCTGTATTGTGTATACTTCATTAAATCTACAAAACCATCTTTGTCTGAAAGTGATATTTGTACTTTTAACTCCAGAAATTGGGTCACTGATTTGTAAAAGAATTCACTACCTTCAGATTCTATTGAAGAGAATTGGACTAATTAGCTAATTAAATAATGAAAGGACTCATGACATTACTTAATCAATAAATGAGCCAATTAATTGATATTGTGACGTCATATGCACGTTATCAGTTGGGAGTTATTCCCTGGTGCCCCTAAATAAAGCTATTATCAATTATTGTATTTATTACATGGTTGTTTTTATCCAATTCTCCGATATCAGGTACATAACTTAAGTTATGTGTGATATCGACATTTTCTCACCCTACAAATATAATACTTTTTTCAGCTAATCCTAATTCCCTCTTTCTTTTTAGACGAAGTCTATAATCAATAATCACTTTGAACACAGATTCTAATTTAAATGTTTGAAAAACGGCTTTTGTAACTAAAATAAAAAATACATGAAAAAATTCTCACAAACGGCTATGAAATATATCAGAGATACAATAATGGACTCAAAAAATAAGCAGCAGATTTAAAAAGAAAAGCAAAGCTTTTTTGTACTAATCTTTGGATTTCAAAAAACAATATTCAAAACTTACTAATGGTGTTTAAAAACGTTTAACTGTGTCAATCGCAAATTTCGCAGATTTAACGGAATAAAAACTATGAAAAGCCAAAATCCGAAACGCAGTAGCTCTCCTTTAAATCAGAGCAGCAGCAGCAGCGAGGGCGGGGGGGGTTCCTGTCACACAGACGCGCACACACACAGGCAGAAGGTAGTGTTTTAGCAAAAATGCAAAAACAGAAAGAAGAAGAACTTTCAAGATTACTTTTTTAAGCGAATATAACTGATGTTTTAGTTTATACTTTTGTCATCCAAGTCTAGAAATGGCCACTTTCCACACTTGTAACAAAAGGCACTCTTGTCTTTAACGTTTACGCTTCTATTTTATTGAGGTAGCAAACTACTTTAAACTCAAAATCTCTTTCTAAAAAACAAAAACAAAAAACAACTGTTGGATACAGCCCTCTCATAGCTTAACTGTAGATAAAACTCTGCATTCTCCGGTGAACTCTTCACGCCAAAAACAAAAACCCCTTTTTTCTGTATGTAATTTAAACCGTGATCACTGAAATATTGTTGCTTCTTTTCTTTTGTCATTTATCAAGCCTGGAATTCGTCAATTTCAAAGCTTTTGTAACAAAGGCCTCTTTAACACATTTCCCTTTTTATTGCTTTTATTATTATACCATGGTTTCACTTAGGATCCTTCACTCACTTTATGGCCTTTACACTTATGGATCCTATACACTTTATGGATCCTCACTTATGGCCAATACACTTTATGGATCCTCACTTATTTGAACACAATTTAGAGAGTTCGACAGACCTCAAAAACAGACCAAAATTTAGCTAGTATCCAATTATGCAGACTTTACATATAAAAAGGTGTCTGCTTACCTTATTCTTGTCAAACAGGTGCATGCACGGACTGTCCGAGAGGTCTGCCAACCTCTCGGACAAGCGTCGGAATATTCAATTTAAACGCAAGTGAAAGAAGCGACAAGAAGCATCCAGGAACAGCTCTTCCAGCCTGCTGGAATCTCCGCTCCCAGACGCAGCATGCCGGTCTCTCACGCCGAGGAAAAGAAAACAAAGGAAACTCCCTCAAAACAACCAGAGAATAGCGCACACTGAGCCGCACATCCTCCACCAAATCTGTCAGGGATGAAGCAGACAGAGACGGATCGTGGTGCGCCAAACTCTGGAAGTTTAAGTTTCTCTCAAGTTCCAGTGGTTTCCTTTGTTTCTTTCTCTCAGACAGAATAAAGGCAGTACACAGTTTATATAGTCATTGTCACGTCACACATCGAAAGACGTACGTGTCACACAGAGACAGTCACATCATAGTCAAAATAATCAGAGTCCTTGTACAGTCCTGCACGTAGGCCATATTGCTATCTAATACTAACAATAGAAAAGTGAAAACAATACAGTGAAATAAGTGTAGTGTAAACAATTATCATTAGAATAAAAGTATAGAGTAAGAAAAGTGAAATTAGCTTCAAATTGAGACTCAGCTAGTTTTTGTCTGTGTTTTGACTGAATCTGCTGAGTTCTACTGTGTCCAATAGTGTTTGTTTTTATTTTTGTTTATGTATTTACTTTTTTTGTTTTTGTTTTTTCCCCAGGATAGAGGATAAAATCCACTGATATTGATTTTGATGAGTATAAGTTTAATGCATACATTTTCTTTGTTTTTTAATAATTTTTGTACGTTTTTTTTTTTTTTTTCCCCTCACTTTATTGATTGATCAAATTGAGTGATCACATGTGATTATGTGATCAAAGGGGTGACTTAGTATTAGATAGCAATATGGCCTACGTGCAGGACTGTACAAGGACTCTGATTATTTTGACTATGATTTGACTGTCTCTTTGTGACACGTATGTCTTTCGATGTGTGACGTGACAATGACTATATAAACTGTGTACTGCCTTTATTCTGTCTGAGAGAAACATGCAAATTTGAATTAATCACAAAAAGAAAAACATGCAAAACACAGCAAATTCCCTTTTCACAATGATACAGAAGGCACTTTAACCATCTATGCATTTACCAAAGACCATGCACGTTCATACACAATACTCATGACCATTCAAAATACCAAATGCAACCTATTTCTACAGTATATGTATAGAGAGAGACTATAAATGTATAATTATTTATTTTATTATTATTTGTATCTTCTAGCATAGGTTTAGGTGAAGTATGTTTGCTAATTTGCAAAATGCGGAAAAATCAACTGATGACTACAAGATATAGCCTACAGGGGTGGGAGTATATAAGTTTTACTTCTCACTCCTTTTTCTAGTTGATACTTGGTTATTTAAAATAAATGTATTGTAAATCTCAGTTATGCAAGGAAGCTCGTTTCCACCATGTAAAAAAGCAACAACAAAAAAAAGCAAACAGAAAGTCAAAATTTTGAGTTTAAAACTCAAAATAACGACTTTTAAAGTGGAAATTTCCCTTTTGTTTTGTTGCTGGTGTTGAAACTAGTGTAAGTAGAGGAGGCTGTAAATAATTCATTCTGCAGGTGTCGGGGAAAGGTGGAAACTAAATCAGACGAGAAATGCATGCACAGTATGTACATGTGTTGCAGAGAAGGCAAGTTTATTAGCACAATTCATACATTTACAAAACTAAAAGGAAATAGTAACAATAAAATACAAACAAGTTTTAAAAAAAAGTGAGACCAGCGTTTATTATGAAAAGGATGTTTCATAATAAACGTTATTATCTTCCTTATTTTCTCTGTCATTCTCCTGTTTTTTAAAGATTTTTGTGGCTCCTGGAAAAGCATGTTCCAGCTTCTTCCCTCTGGCAGAAGATTTAATTTGTTGAGATGCAGATTAAACAGAGCACTTTCATGATCTTTCACTTGTATTGATATTGGGGACTTTTGCACTTCCACTATATGTGTCATATTCTTTAACCTCACCCTGAAGCAGATTCTGTTTCTGGAGTGGATGGAGAGAAACTGCCCCAAAACTCACTTCCATTTTAATGGCGACGATGATGTCTTTGTCAACACAAACATGGTGGAGCATCTCCACGACCTCCAGGACAACGATGGCAGCAAGCATCACTTTATCGGGCATCTGATCGAGAATGTAGGCCCTATCAGATCACCAGCGAGTAAGTACTATGTACTATGACTATATGTAGTCCAGGTGGAGGAATCTAACCACTATCCTCCGTACTGCGCCTGCCCTGCCCTGGCACATATTTTTCATGTGGGATCAAATAAATGATCCTGGTCTAAACTGCAGTTCTTCTTTCAACATTTCCAACACAAGAGAGCAATGCACATCTCAAGTGAATAGAACTTTACTTTAGATATGAATGCAGATATTTCAGATTCTTCTCTTCTTTTGGAAATCATTTGACAGTTTCTCTGTGAAAATAGACTTGTCCTGTCCAGTCAGGAGCTTCTGCCTGCAGAAAGCTACACGTATGTTAGTGATGCATGACACACCACCTCATGGTTGGATCGCTGCATATGTAGTGCTGATGCACATGTATCCATTGTGAAAATGCATATTGATTATAACATGACTACATGTGACCATATGCCATTAACTGTGTACTGTAACGTAGAAAATGTCCCCAAATTAACTCCTGTAAATGTACCTGTGAAGAGTTTATGTGAGTGCCCGGACTGATTCAGCCTTAGCTGTGAAGAAGTGCATGTTTACACCCAAAGAACTGAGTGTTTTTTTGAGGATGTCATACTCCCTAAAAGTGCCGTACTGTGTCGCAACATTAATTGTACTGATCCTGAGCATGGGGCTCAACTCTGCTCCTTATATGACACAATTGTAGATACCCTCATTAAGTCTGGAAAGTCTTTATGTAAAAGAAGGAATACTAACCATAAAGGTAAACCTGGGTGGAAAATGTTGAGGAACCACATGCTGAGGGAAAATGTCACAAAACCTGATAATGACTTCTGAACATGCAAAGTTTTCCAGCACACGGCAATATCCTCTTAGCCCTCTGCTTCACTGGGTTTCTGGTTCATGGCCTTTTGCCACAGTCGCTTTTGTCCATTGATCCCTGTAATAGAAAAAAATAAGACCGGTAAACTCAGTGACATAAACAACTACCGCCCAATTGCTTTAAGCAAGCTCCGTGTCTAAGGTTTTGGAGAGTATTCTCTTAACTCGAGCCATATTTTTACACCACTGCTAACCAATTTGGCTTCAAGCCTGAACATGGTACTGACATGTGCATCTATGTCCTCAAAGAGATGTTGGACAAATATAACTCTCAAGGATCAACTATGTTCATGTGTTTTCTGGACGCATCTAAAGCGTTTGCTCGAGTTAACCATGGAACGTTTAGGTTTGTGTAAGCCCTCAGTCGTACAGGGATTAGTCAAAGCAAAGGAAGGTTTCTCACCCATTCAACGCGCGGTCTGAGAATCTTATCTTAGAAAACATGAATAATGGGGCTGGGTGGTTTTATTCTAACTCATGGTAAATTAAATAGTAATTTGATAATCTGATAATGTCTGGTCATGTTTCCATCTGCTTTTATGTTACTGTTTTACAACCACCTGCTCTGGGACTACAGATGTACCCAGGTGAAAAAGAAATATATTTAAGTGTATTGTTGCTCTATTTTACTTTTCAAAAATATATTTTTAATTAAATAAAATGAACTTGTACTTTTAAGAAATACATTTCAAGTATAACAGCAATATATCTGTAAAATTGTTGTTCGAACATATTTTATAGTAAGTATATTTTTAAAACACTTTCTAAAAATATGTTTTACAAAAGTATAATTCAAATGCATAAAAAGTATAACATTGTATATATATTTAAACCGATTTATTTCATTATATACTTTTTGTATATTTATTCTAAATATACTTAGAGTAAATATGTTGATAATATGTAAATAATGCAAAAAAAGAAATACTTTCTTTTCTTTTCAAACACAATTCAAATGTATTTTCTTATCAACCTACTTATTTAATATATTAAATATCAAGTTAATATTAATTTTAACAATGCTAACTCCAAGTTACCTTTGTGTTGTATGTTTACATACAATTTTCATATTGTTAAAAATACTATAAAATATTGCAAGTTCAACTTTCCTATTTGGATTTACAGATTTCTACAAATAGGCCAGACAACAGAAGACTGTTCAGTTGATTAAAATCTTTATTTTAATCTCTTTCAATGCTGTTTGGAAGGGGGACAACAAAGAATTTGTTCATGGAACTAAACATTACACATTTACGCTGCAGTGACAAGGGGTCCACAGCAAATACATTATTTGTCCTGGACACCTCAGTTACAAATGTAGACGATATCTTCAGCCATACATCTTTCCAAGCATTGTTTTCACTTTTTTTCAGTTCTTTCACCAACACACATATGCCAGCATTCTCATGGGAAACTTCGTTCTCAGATGAATAATGAATTAGTGTTGATATTTCACAAAATTGTCCATCCCTCAACTGTGCAACAGAATTAATTCTCTTTTTAAGACTTGTATTATTGTAAGAATGATAAAGAACTCCGCTACAAACAAAGCGATCATAAAATAAACCAGAATTAATCATCATGCCTGTGTAACATTGTATGGATTTTCTATGCAATATAGATGTGTTATGCCTTTTGGGGCAGCCAACTCCTCTGACACCACACTGAAAAGCATTTGACTTCTGAACTAAGGAAGAGCTACCCTGTAGTTTATTGAAAAAGTCCTTTACACTGTCACAAGCATTCATCATCGCAGCATTTGCCTTGCTTGAAAGACCTCTCCACTTGAGGAACCTCTTGACCATCTGAATAGGAACATGTGTTGTTCCATTGAAAAATGTCAGCAATGTCCCATTAAAGGATTCAAATGGAAAGGTAGACGTCGCCCACAGAGGGCCCCAGTTACGAACACTTGCAGCCAAATGCATTAGCAAATGAACATTGTATGAAACATTGACCGTGCCATAAAGTCTTTCAAAATCGAACACATATTTACGCAGAGCCTTTTCTGCAACATCAATGTGCTTCACTGAGATGGCATCCTGAAGAAGAGTGTGCATTGCAAAAACTAGTAAAAACAAATGATTAACATACTTTTTCTTCAAAATATTGTTAAGAACAGGCAAAGCATAAAAAAGTAGAAACGACCTCCACTCGGACGCTTTCCAAAATTTCCTTTCATTTATTGATCTTGGTACTCGTGTCACTTCCACGGGTGGCATGATTCCAAGTAGCTCCTTGTCTACATCACTGACCTTAGATCCAATGTACCAGTCCTGATTATGGTGCCTACTATCAAACCATAAAGACGTGATCTGTCTGGTCACACCCAGACAGACACTGTGTTGATACTCCGGCATGAAAGAGGTGATCATGTTCATGCTCTTTAGCTCCATCAGTGGTGTGGGTCCTTTGACACCCATTACAGGCTCATCACTTGTTCCTTGCATGGCATGCTCAAAATGGCTTTCTGCTGTCCTTAACGCTGGTTCTGGTGTTTTCCACACATAAGGGCCACCACCCGGGTGGAGGCAAAAGTCACAGCCATACTTTCCATTGAACTGTTTTGTGTTTCTCAAAAGGGGTCGGGCTATTGAATCTGCTGAACAGATTAATGCATGCACTCTACTTTTATGTTGAATGTTGTCACTGTCCCTCCAAGTAAGGCCAACTTCTTCAAGCACTTTAAGTCTACAAGATCTACAAAAGCACTCAAGTAACTTAGCATGTTTGGTTTACTTTTCCCAAACCACAGGCATGGTACGATTATGTTTTGCTGTCTGTCTTTAGGTGATAGTTCAATGATCTGACACTGTATTGGCCAAACTTGAACATTATTGCT
The DNA here is from genome assembly GCA_964034765.1 of Knipowitschia caucasica. Taxonomy (NCBI): domain Eukaryota; kingdom Metazoa; phylum Chordata; class Actinopteri; order Gobiiformes; family Gobiidae; genus Knipowitschia; species Knipowitschia caucasica. The sequence goes on from OZ035824.1 coordinate 21,815,929, forward strand.
TTTAAATACAGGTATTCCGTCACAGTACCATAACAATGACACATCATCTGGTCCAATATGTCCACTTATTTTTAGTTTTTTATATTCCTGTGCACACTCTATATCTGATACTATTCCATGAGTTGTTTGTATTGCTTGTAATTTGCTTTTTTCAAGAACTTGTACAATTTGGTCCGATGTGTTCATTACGAAAAAGAAAGATCCAGCGTTAATATTCTCTTCCAAGTCAATTTCAGCTTTGCATGAGGAACAGATTTTTGGTGCCTTTTCCTTAGGTCCCAAGTAACTTTCGCAGTCGGTGCAGTAAAAATGGGGAAGGTACTCTCCAAACTCACCATAAGCTTTGTTGAACAAATATGAGGTGGCTGGCACCAATCCAGGAATATGTTCATTGAAAAGTGTGAGAAGATCCTGAAGGGCCACGCCACTCAAATTATGTCGAAGTATGTAAGCCATGATCAAAAGCAGGCTCTCTCCCTTTGTGAGAGAGGCACCAGGATACACAAGGTCATCTCTTCTCTGAAATAGATTTAAAAAAAAAATAATAATAATAATAATCAATATTCTTAACATAGCCAACAATATTTTTTTAAATATTAGTGGATAATTTGTACTTTACCTCATTTAATATGTGTTCTTGTCCAATACTTGTATGTCCAGAATGTTCATGCTCCCTCTCCTCTCTGACTCCATCAAATGTATTTTGCATATGTAAACTGTCATTGTCTTTTTCACCTTGAGGTTCACTTTGATTATTTTCGCTATCGATGTTTAGTCCAATATCATTTACAGTTATGCCATCTACACATCCTTGTAGTTCAGCATTCTCGGACTCTTCGATTGAATGTGTCCATGACATCAAATCCTCCTCCTCCTCCTCCCTTTCTTTTTGGTTTGGAATGCAGTCCACAGTTTTCTGCAAATTAATAAAATGTACGGTAAAGATACAATCCTAACATTTCGTATAAAATGCATGTCTAACTGAATACCTCTCTAAGCAACTTCCTTCTATATGTAGTAGTCCTAGGAAGTGCAGATTGCAGAATCAGATATTTCTTGTAAGATGCTTTTCCTTTTATCTGAAAGTAAACCAAAGTCAATTTAGGACATTTTTGAACGGGTAAGAACCTTTTAACTCACAACTAATTCAAATTGTAACTTGAAAATATAGCAGTGTAGAACAATGTCTCGGCAAATATATTATACATACATACAAGCGCGCGCGCACACACAGTACATTTGAAAATAGCACTGAGCTGGGAACAGCCAACCGCTACTAAACTACTTCCATACTGAAATGCTAACAGATGCTAACAGCATCTAGCTGAATAAATATTTTTTGTACTTGAAACCACACATTTTACTCACCTCTCTCTGTTTAATCTTTCTATGTTTTGTTGTTCTTGGCGTATCCCACGAACTCGAACTTAAGTGTCCTTTCAGCACACGGGGCGCCATGATAACTAATTGAGAGCGGAAAAACTCAACCAGAAGTTTAACAGTCATATTTGATACAGCCAATGAAAACAGTCGGTCTTGAGCAAGTTTCTCTTCAGCCAATAAGAACACTTTGCCTTGAGTACGTTGTACGTACGTTGCGCGCCGTGCGCGCCCAGCGCCCGCCGCCATCTTAGTTTTTTTTCAAAAAGCAACACTTGAGCTGAAACAACCTAGCGCACTTAGATTTACGGTAAAGAGAAAATGCTTCCGTTCAAGTTTCCGATTTTTTATTTCCACAACGAGGTCGTCAAAGTGGAAAGCACTTCTTTAATAGTTGGAAATATTGGCAAATTCAATCAAATTAATTCTCGGCCTGATTTGACCGATGAGAATTGGTTAGAACTCAAATGTCCGTCGAGGAAGGAGCCGAAGAAAACGGAGGCCGTCAAAGTGTTACTCTTTGGGGGTAAGCTGCAAAAAAGTTAACGCTAGTCTTTATTTGTGTATGTACAAAATTACATATGTACTTACAGATTCTTTTAAGGAGTTGATCCAAAAGAAGAACAAATTCATTATAGGAGGAGACATTTGGCCCAAAGATGACATGAAACCCAGAGAGGCAAACATTGGCCAGGTAAGCCTTGTTTTTATTGTTGCGTACACCTTTACATTTTAAACATTAGTATGAAATATAAGGGTACACTAGTGAGTGCTAATTACAAATTACATTAATTTAAACAATCTGGATTATAGGACGTAATGTTCCAGTGGAATGTTAACCTTGCTAACGTCATGCTGCTGTGTGCGCTCGAATCATTTCGAACTGCACAACAATATATCACTTGTGATTTTAGTCTGGTGTTAGCCAGGCTAGTGGAATGTAACAATTGACATTAGACTGTTACCATGGAGAGCCGCCATTAGTTTTACATGTACAATTTAGATAATCTACCTTCCTACCTACCTCAGTATTTTTGAATTATTTGTTTATTTGTTTTTTGTTTGTTATTTGTAAATCATAACACTTTATTATATTAAGGTGTTTTATTAACATAAATATCTATTGTTTTTGTAGGATAAAAAAAAGAAACAAAAGTCTACCCGACAAGAAGCAAGGGACAAAACTCTCGCCAAATTAAAAGACACACTTTCACAAAAGAGGTCTCTGCAAGCATCTGAAGAGTTGTTCAGCAGCTCTGACGATTGCCAGACACCTGTTCGCAAGGTTGGGTCATTTATTTACACATTAACAATCCCTGGTGTAAAATATTACATGTAATTTTGTTTTTTTTTTTTGCTAAAGAAAAGAATGCGGATACAGCAGTTCTCACCGCAGCCCAGTTCAGATGATACAGACATTGGGAGCCCACCCCCTTTGCAGATTGTAAGTTGTGGTTAATATAAGAAAACCATATTGGACTTTGGCTTACCATAACATATTCTAACATGATTAATGTGTTATAGATAAAAAACTTAGAAGAAAGTTTGCATGTCAATCCAGAGGTAAGTTCTAATGTTATTTTTTGTGGTCTTCGTTTTGATTGTTGGAATTAAATTTTTCTCTAGACAGGGACTGATGCTCAAGATAACGCTGTGCCATCAATGGCAGAGATTATCGGGTGTCTTCGTGGTATGTTTTGTGGCTCTTTCATGAAAAGCTATGTCTATTCTAATGTTAATTTGGTTTATATATTATTCGTACATTCTCTGTTTTTCAAGAACTCCCAGAGACACTGCGATTAATGAAGGAGTGTGTGGAGAAAGTGAACACATCACTGTCCCATACTTCTTCAACCAATGTTTCTGTGTCATCAACGTTTTCTTCAGATGCTGATGGTGATGGTGATAGTGAAGTGGTAGGTATACTGTTATACCATGTAGTATACCACGAACAAATGATTTTTTTTTAAATAAATATGATTCAATCAGAAAAGCCAAAGACAAAATGTAATTTATTTTCATTTTCTGTGTCTGTTTCCCTACAGCACTTTCTACCAGGGAAGACGGTGGCAGTTTCTAAAAGGGCTTTTCTTCGTTTGAATCGAACACGGATGACCGTTTTCGCCCAAGAGTTAGCGGTGCTTCTTTTTTCAAAGGACACTCTGGCAAAGTCAACTTTAACTGGAAAGTATGGAAAAGAAGAAATGGCCAAAGGTCAACTAGATGTGATCAAAGTCCAGGCCATTACAGGTAATTTCACCTGTTAATCTTAATTAAAAAAAGAAAAGAAAAAAATATTAATATATGAACTTAAACGTGTCTTATGTAGGTGTGCTTCAAATATACACAATTCTAAATAAGTCCATTCTCAGTCATGTGACTTTTGGTTGGCAATCTGCTGTTTAGGACTATGCCTATTTAAATGAAACCTCAAAGTTCTAAAAAGCTGACTGACAACCAGAATGACAGCGACTGAGGAATGCTCTATAAACAGAGTATGTTAAGAACATGAAAAGTACTTTTGGAATGTATCTTTGAAATTCATAAGGGTTAATACTAACACAGTTGTGTCTAGTTAGTTCCTGGATAGGAGAACATGAGGGCTTATGAGTGGTTAATAGTGGTTGAACTGTCTGTTGCTTCTCAGCGTACACTCATGAATATACAGGTGAAACTCACAAAATTAGAATATTGTGCAAAAGTTGATTTATTTGTGTAATTCAACATAAAACGTGAAACTAATATATGATGTAGAGACACTCGTTACATGCAAAGTGACATTATGTCCTGCCATTGTTTCAAATAATTTCGATGATTATGGTTTACAGTCCATTTTCAAAATCTTCTACTTTTCAGAAATTTTTAATTTGGAATTTTTACAAGCTGAGCCATAATGATCAAAATTGCATCAAATTAAAGGCTACATATATCACTATGCATGTAATGAGCCTGTCATATTAGTTTCAGATTATAAATTGGATTACAGAAATGAAAGCACTTTTTAACGATATTCAAATAGCTTACAAGTGAGTGAAAAACATTCCCATATCTTGTTTGAAATGCTGTACGTGACCTGTGTCATGTGAAAAGCTCTGTACAAATTTGATTTCCTTCCCCTAATACATTGATAACTTGTATGAAGTGCATGCTGTATTGAAGAATTTCCGGGATCCACAGTGTCATACTGAAGTTCGTGCTGCCATAAGAAGAAAGTGCAACAATGAACATTTCTCACATAAGAGGCCATAGATGTTTTGGTTGAAATAATAAGGTCACATTGTTTTTGTTTTTGGTCTTTTATCTTCCAATTTATTTAACCTAAGATCAAAAAGTTCAAGGTGTAACTTCTAAGTACATTTCCTTTATAATTAAATGTATTTTTTGTTTGTTCAAAACATAAATACAAATAAAGTATATTTGTAATGGTGGAAGTCTTTGTGTAATTGATGTAGATTAATGTACTATAAACACATATAAATATTTGAAATTACAATAAAATGCAATGCAAATCCAATACACTTTCAATTAATAGAAGAGCCTTTCCATTAGTACACTTTTCAATGGAAGTGCAATAGATTATATTAATACCGATGACAAGATTGTCACCTGTAATAATATACTTAAAATGTACAAAGTATACTTAGAATTGTTCCACTTTAGTACTTAAAAATGCATTAAGAGTACTTAGAATACAATTTAATTTCTATTTATGAGCAATTTAAATATATTTAATACAAAAAAACAAAAAAGATAAGTGCCGCGCACACACACACCCTTGTTCAAAATGCACATTAAAATTTACTTCAGAATACAGAATCTCACGTCCAGCTAACATCAATTATGATTCCAAATGAAAAAAGCAGGCAGAAACACAACTGTCTTTATAGAACCATGATTCACTCTCTGACTGGCATTTAGCAAAAGATATAGATTTTGACAACATAACAACAACCACCACTTTAGCTGATTTAGAACCACAGACACATGTTCAGTGTAAGACCAGATCTTTCGCATGTGATTGAAGACAGACTCTCACCTGCAGAGCTGGCTCATCTCCTGGGTAGCTGTGCTAGCTGTTTTAGCATATAGCCGGTGTGAGCTGTGTTAGCCTATGTCCGTAACTTTAATCCATTTGGGCAAACCACCTCCAACTTTTCGGTTCTGCTCTACTTTCTGCTGCTGTGATCTTTCATGTTCGTGGGAATTCATTCTGCTCCGTCCTTCAAGCGCTAGCTCCACAAACACCTTCTGGTTTCGGTGGAACCATCGAGCTCACGCTGGTGTCCTCTCCTCAGCTGATGAAGTGTTGCCCGCATCCAGCGACCAAGGAATTGTTTCCGTACGGACGTCATGGGTCGAGGCAACGTGTGTTTGTTATGATATTTGCAACAGCTGAGGCAGCAGCTGCGAGAGTGATTCCAACGCATTTGACCAATTCAGAATTGCGTAGCCGACGTCCGATTGTTTTGGCGGCCCGGTCAGTGGAGTGAAGTCGGCCTTTACTATGGGTCAGAAACTACAGTAGAGAATGAATGGCAGCGCCACCTACCGAGGCGTTTTTTGACGCTTGTCATGTGAAAGCCAACGAGCCGCACGGAACCAGCCAAGAGCGCATGCGGCTCACGAGCCCGGGTTGGCCCCTCCTGCCATATTGGGAGAGGCTAGCTCCGTCTCAACACTGTGTGTGTGTGGGGGGCGATAGCTTCGTGGGACGGGGAGGGGACAGAAAGAGCGAGGCCAGCGAGTCCCCGCTTCAAAATCCCATGTCAGTTAGTGCAGCTTTAAGCTGCATTGCAATCTGGAATACCTACCTTTGGAAACAACTCAGAACTACGCAATTAATTCCATGTATATGTAACGAATTTACTTTTACATGTAAGTCCCAATAAGAATCAAGCGTTGGAGCCAATCTTCACCAAAGCACTTTCCCCTATTGGCTTCCTTGTGCGAGCAGTTAGCATTGTCAATCCGTATACAGTCGATGCCTCTGTGCTCAGTCGTGTAATTGGTATGATTAACAGGCGCTATGCACCACAAACTTCCACCGTTTAGTATAACACACTTGACTTCCGGTGAGTGGGGATCGGCTTGAGTTTCACGTGAGTTCACCAATGTTTCCACGTGTTCCCTAAATAATGCTTAAACAGGATACAAACGGGAGGATGCTAGGCTTTTTGGGACACAGTAATGCTCTTTGATTATGCTGTCCATTGTGCGTATATAAAGTTAACTAATCTCTCTGAGTGGCCAACATCAATTCCTCAAGATAAAGCACGTCGACACTTTTGGGTCTTAGAGCTGATGTATCAATCTATTACTAAAAAACGGCACGACAACTCACCACAAAGCTACAGCGCTAGCACAGACAGGAATAAACGAGCCGTTCTTTGTTTACAGAAATGACGTCACGCCTCCCCGTGCATATGTCTATTGTACCACTATGACATCATGCTCCCCTTTTGCGAACTGTTCCAGTGAAAATTGGTTTTGTTTGCACCTGTTCATTTGGAAAATAAAGGCACAAATTCAACTCCTCCTGCTGGTGGTAGCCCACAGAGTTACAGGCCAGACAGCCGTTTACCTTTCATCCCTTCTTTTTTTTCCATATATTTTCTACTAAAGTTATTATTTCACATTCTATTTTCTCATAAATACAAAACATCCCAAATCAGATTAAAATGGGTAATCAATCTGATGATATTCCGTTAAATCAAAGGGTTGTGTTTATAGAACAAGGAAAAGCAAAAAAAAAAACCAGATCAAATCAGCAGGGGGCGTGGGGAGAAAAAAAAAAGAAGTGAGTGACAGGTGATGAGAAGAGAGAGAGAAAGAAGACGCTACAGGACGACAGCCCGATTTAGACCACGATTATGGTGTGTGTGTGCATGTGTGTATGTCTGTGTGTTTGTGAGAGAGGGAGAAGAGGGTAAAGGGAAGCCAAGGTCGGTTAATTGCCATGGTAAGTTTGTCGGTCTTCAGACAACACTCACACACACACTTTGAGAAAAGGAAAAATAATAAAACATGGCGCCTGTTCAAGGTTTTGTGGGTGTTCCTGCTTGATGTCTGACATAGGTGTGAAAAATCCTTGAATGAAAGGGTAACAAAAGTAGCTCATATCTTGATGGACGTTGTGTTGTTAAGGCACTCGGGAAAATATAGTTGTCTCTTTCAAAAGGTCAAGACAACTGTAGAAGGAAAAGGTCCCCTATAGACCATGACAATATACCACCCGACACAATGAGAAAACAATGCTATTTGATACATCTGTTAAACTAAAATACAGATAGAACAGTGTTAACCTGTTAGCTCAATGCTAACCAGCAACCTCAAGAAGCCCAATCAAGCCCCGTGATCCATATGGCGACCTATTCAAATTTATGGCTTGTCCTCAGGAGCACATGGACTTCACGGGCAACTGACAATAATCAGAGGAATCTCGGCTATATAGGACATCGTCCTGGTCCTCCCGGTTCTGCGAAGCTGGATTAATCTCCCATGATGCGTTGCGCCTAATACCCCCCCTGTGTGGCTCTTATGCACAAGCAATAGAGGCCACCCCGCGCTCGGACCCATCAGAACTGCTGATCAGAGCATGATAGAGCGATCAGATGCGGGAAGGAAAGAGGCAGAGTTTGTGCAGTAAAGTGTGGATTTAAAGAAAACCAGAAGGATTTAAAAGAAAAAAGTTCAGGAAGACAAGAACACTAAAATCCTCACAAATCCTGATCTTTATGAAAGCTGTAAGGTTTCCTCTGTCATCCTGAGTCGAGCTGTTTTAGTTACATTGAGATCTCGGGTAGCCCATCGTGAATTTAGTTCTGCACGGCTGGTGCCCTTGGGTGGACAGCTATAAGCTAGTAATACCCTATCCATTATACATTATAGATCCATGAGCCAATAGGGAAATGCTCATGTGAGGCATGGCTCCTAACTCTCCATGGGTCCTACTGACTTTCTTGTAAAGACAAACTCCTCCTAGCTCAGTAACTGTTTGTGTTACACTCAGCATTTTTAGTCTCCTGACTCACAAGTCCACGAACAAGAAATGAATTAATTAGACCTATTTTGTGAGAAGGGAAAGTTATTATATTGTTAAGAGGGCCCACCAGATTGAAACAGACGATAGAATCTTAATTGCGTTCCCTCTAGTAATCTTAGTCCCATAATCTAAAGGACTTAAGCCGTATCAATCAGGAATTTCTATACTGCGAAATAATAACAAAACTTAAGACTGTGTTTTATTTATCAAGAGTGCAACTCCTAAATGTCTGTGAGGAAAACTCCAGTTTTTCTTTAGAAACCGTCTTAGCAACACTTCTTGTTACAGTGTGAACCGCTGCTTTTATGTTCAAATCGGCCTCTTCACCTTTGGCTAACAAAATGGGAAGAACTCACAGCTACATTTCTGCTAAAAGATAAAACTAGCTCCCAAAGGCTTTAGTCTCAGAGATTTGCCTTACACGTCACAGCACTGCTCTCTCATCAGCCTTTTTACACTAAACATGACAAGTGACTTAATGTGTGTGTCCTCTAGGCCCAGGAGCTGCTCAAAGCTAATCTGACGCTTCATGTATTCAACAAGCTCAGTTTGACACGTGTAAGCGCTGGATAACTCTGCTGTCAGTAAGTCACGGTGAGAGGAGTGTGGCAAGGGAATGTAATTGGCTATGGCTTTTAGGATGAGAAGATGAGTTCACCGTGCGACAGCTAGCGAACAACAGAGAACATTCTATTTTTAAAAGCAGGCTCAAGACACACCTTTAGATAGCTTTTGATTAGTATGTTATTAATGTTTTAGACAGATCTTATTTTGTTCTTAGTTATATATGTAATCTACTATTCTGTTTTGTCCCTTAATGTTAGGTACTGTTTTACTCTTATTATTGTTAATTTCAGGTAGTATTTACTCTTTGTTTTAGTATCCCCCAGTGTTTTTCTTCTGGAGGGGCCCTCCTGCACTGGGAGCGGCGGTACTGCTGTGGCTGCGGGGGTCTGTTTTTTGGATCTAGTAGGGGCCTTGGGCCTCCTCTCTCCTCCAGGTTTCTATGGGGGCCTGGTGGGGGTCTGTGGCCGCCTCTCTCCTCTGGGTCCTGTGGTCGTCCCCTGCAGTTGCAAGCGGCTCTCTGCTCTTGTCCTGTCAGATGGCTCCTGTATGGCGCATCTTCAGCTGGATACATCCGCACGCAGCCCTATATCCTTTGCTTACGGGGAATTTCCACAGTCGGCGTAAACAGCGCTATCCGTTTAACTCGCGCTCTCTGCGCGTATCATTTTTTTTGAGTATCTACACTGCCGTGCGCGCAGGTCCGCCGTCTTCTGATGCTCCTCCCTGTGAAGTCGATGGAGCAAGTGGCAAGAGGAACAGTCCGGCCAGAGGACTATGTAGAGCAACACAAATCACATGCATGTGTTTGTCACTCATGGTCCTGTTGCGCAGGTTTGGCCAGACGCAGACTTGATGAAAGCAAAAAAACTTACTGTCCAGAATCACTGTAAAACCTGCCTGCTCCTCCTGCTGATGTTTAGATACAAGCTGCTGTGTGTTGCAGTGTGAGCTAGAGTCTAGACGCTAAAAAAATCATGTTTTACATGAGATTTCCAATGGGATACGCGTTGGGCGCGCCTACAAAATATTAGAATCCACCGAATTTAGAGCGCAACTTCGTCGTCACATGTCGTACATACGCACGCGTATAACGCTAGAAGTGGAAATATCATCATTGGTTTAACATGTAAAAAAGTTTTTACGCGCGTCTGCAAGTCTCACCCCATACCAAAGTAAGTAAATAATATTTACTTATACCGCCTTTCACAGACCAGAGTCGGTTTACAATTGTAGGCATTTGTCTCTCACTCCACAGAGACCTATTGTACATGTTTTTAGTGGTAGGGGAAACAGGAGTACCCGGAGGAAACCTTTGCAAACACGGGAAGAACATGCAAACTCCACTCAGAAAGGCCCTGTTCTGACCGGGTTGCTCTGAGGAGCACAGGGACTGGGAACATTCTTCATAAATACGTGAGGCAGGCTGCAACTTTGTTCAAGTCTAATTTCAAAACTGTTCCGTTTAGCTATGACTGTAAAAAAGTTTTCTAATTAAATATTTTAAATGTGTATTGTGTGATGTATTATGCTTTTACTTATTACTCTATTATCATCATTAGTTCATTGCTTACTTTCCGAGTTTCCCTGCGTAGAATTTTTGCTATATAAATCTCAAAGCCCACCACAGCTGATGTGCCGATTGTTTATTCTGTCCCACATGAGGTAGATTTGAGAAGGCAGAAACCTGTGGACCAGCAGCAGATTTTTAACAATGCATGGGTCTTGCTCCAGGTTTATTTCTTGTTTCCCATTAATCATAAGTCCCAGTGTTTTTACCCCAGTGTGAAAGGTTGGCGCCAGTCCTGCTTTCTCCACACACATACCAACGTAGACATCGTCAATAGGATGGACGTCAATGGATTTGGACATGGCGTGAATGACCATAGCCGTGTAGCCGGACAGTAGGTAACCACCACCGCCGCAGTACGGTGTGTACGTGTTGGACTCTTGGATTTGTTTTGGAATGAAATATTTGTTGGTAGTAGCTCGGACCGGTCCAGTATTTTCAAAAACAAACCCAGTGTATAAATGACTGCTTCCGTTATTTCCCGGCAGCCCGTGGAGATACTCGACCATGGCGTCCGTGTTGGCGAAAACATCGTCATCACCGTTTAGCAAGAATCTGGTGTTGGGGCAGTTCTTCTCCATCCACTCCAGAAACAGTATCTGCTTCAAGGTCAGGTTGAAAAAGGATTCGTCAAAGTCCCACTGGATAATGTCGTTATTCTCGTTTTGCTCTGCTCGTAGAAGCTTGTTTAGTCTCATCTTCTCTTCGCCGCTGCCCGAGGTCCCAGAGATGAAAACCCTTCGGATCCACAAATTGTTGACTTTCCGTTCCTGGGCCCATGTTTTGCGCAGGACCTCTCTCCGCTCGTAGTTTCCCGGTGAACTTTTAATGACCAACAATAGAAAAACGTCAGATGACTTTCCCGGGCCGCCGCACTTGTCAGGAATGTCCAGGAGCGTTGGGAAGTGGCGGTAGAAGAGAAAGTTTTGAATATGAGCTGGGAGAGTGTGGAAGCCTGAGATGTTGGCTGCAGATGTGTTTGGTTCACACTTGGGCCAGTCCCGGATTTTTTCCTCGTAAAAAGTCTTCTCTCCAGTCAAGTTTTCAAAGTAGTTATTTAAAGGGATCTCATGGTGGTAGATGTGATGATTGATATGAACACAGGTCAAAATCAGCAGCAACAGAACTCCTATGGCCATTATACTCCTGATCCGTAATCTTCTCATACTGAAAGAAATAAAAGAAATATAATAGTTACATATATTGTCACGATATCTTTAAAATCCATCATTTTTCATCTATAGATAGAGACAGTGTAGATCAAAATAGCAGCGTTTTATTTGTAAAGTGCTTCACACATGTTGGGGACACTATCGACAGACTCCGGTCAGAGAATCTTTAATCAGCTTTATTGCAGGTTTGGCCGGAGATTACTGTTTGTACGTTGTATGCCAAGGAAACAGAAATATACAAAAACAGTATTAATAATTATTCTATAGCGAATAACACATTAAAGGCGTTATACCCGTTTCTGCAATGTTTGAATTTTTAGCACCGCCCCCCAACTCGCTCACAGGCTTCTCATTTCCCCTACGCTCTCATAACACAGAGCCACCTAGTTTTATTTGCGATCTGATACATATGCTAACATTAGCATTAGCACAACTTCTTATAAGCTGTGCAACGATCACTGATGAAATGGCACTAAAGCAATGCACTGCTAACACAATATATAAGTAAAAGAATACCGCTAGTTTCGCGTCCGAATGTATTAATTTAAAACATTCGAATATATTCTAATATTTAATTATAATGTGTTATAGAGCTCCTCAAAGCAGCAGCACTCCATTGACTTGAATGCAATTCTTCCGATAATTTTTTCTTGATAACAGAACTCTCAAACCAATAATGACCGAAGCCCCAATGCAATCTCTGTTTGTAATTCAGGTGTGTAAAATACTGCCATTACTCTGCAAGTACAACAAGCTATCAGCGCCTGTCACTACACACTCTTCTGTGTAGAGAAGCTAGCGGAGCTAGCCACGCTCAATAAACTACATATCTATTAATCAACACCATTAAACGTTAATCGGACAATACAGTATACATATACATCCTTAACACACATGCACAGACTATTTCAGAATTTGCTATTAACGTTTTCATGACAAAAATACTGTTTTAATGTGACAAAAAGCGATTGCGAAAAACCCGGAAGTTACCATGAAACAGCTAGCTAGCTTAGCTGTTACCTGCCTAGCACGTCCCGGTGAAACCTTTGGGAGCTAACTATTTTATTTGCAGTCATTAAATACATTTCGAATTATAAGAGCTGTCTAATATTTGTTCAAATATGTATATATTTTTTATTTTAGAATTATATTCGAATTTTAACGTCGAAGCCCTAGTGTTAAGCAGCGCTGTAGAGGCTAGAGGACGCAGGCTGATCGCTGCTCGTTCTGTGAGAGAACGAGGAGAACGAGGAGAAAGAGCGGCCCGCTCAGACTCTACTCAGCACTTTTCTCTGCTTGTAATTCTTACACAGCTGAATCAATGACCTCAAGTTTTCAATTAAATTATGTATTATGATACAACTTGTATGTAGTAAAAAGCATTTTTATGAACTACTTAGAAAAAAAATTGGGTATAGCTTCTTTAAAGTAGTACTAGAATTGAATATACTGCTATCCAGAATATATAACTACAATATGTGTTTATAATATTTCGGGTGTTCATTTTGATATAATGGCGGCGATGACGTAGGAGAATGACCTCTCACAGCAGCAGCAGTCTGGGCTGAATCTGTAGGAGGTTTCACTGTCATCTGAACAAGGTATAAACATATTTTCATCCGTTTTGTACATAATAGTGTGCAACTCTTTTAACCTTTTAGCCTTATTTGTGAGATTCAAGCAAACTAGTGTTGGGCAAGTTAGCTAACTCTACTTGATATCATAAAACATGCTAACAAGGCTAATATTTGTTTTTACATTATGCCAGTCTCACTTTGGTTGCCTTAGATTTATTTACAACAATGTACATTGTAATATCCATAAATGCTAATCAAAATAACTTGAATTAAATAAATATTTTACTTTTATGAACAAAAAGCTGCAGAAGTTGAAAACATAGACTACATGTGATGCAATCATTGATAAAAATGCTAATTAAACCGTTAATAGGTGTTAGCATTTTTGAATATTACAATGTACATTGTGGTAAATAAATCTAAGGCAAAATGAGACTGGCATAATGTAAACACGAATATTAGCCTTGTTAGCATGTTTTATGATATCAAGTAGAGTTAGCTAACTTGCCCAACACTAATTAGCTTTCTATGCGGAAGTGAAAAGGTGCCACTTCAAAGCAGTTTTTTTAAAATAATCCATCTGAACATGTCAAAATGAACACCTGAAATATTATAAACACATATTGTAGTTATATATTCTGGATAGCAGCATATTAAATTCTAGTACTACTTTAAACAATAAATAGCTTATGTGTCTGGGCTAGTAGGAGCTAAAATAAGTCATAAAATTAATAACATAAAAATCCAACATAAGTCCCCTTTAAGGTCCTATCTATAGAACAAAAATTTGATATTTTAGTGCAGATAGAAAAAGCCTCAATTACACTTATCAACATTGTTATTTATTGTGTTTGTGTTCTCACAATAGCTCAGTTGGTAGAGCATTGGCCTTTGAGCCTGAAGGTTGTGGGTTCAAGCCCACCACAAGACCTACTTGACGACTTCCACTGATGTCTGCTGTCACTGTGTCCTTGGGCAAGACACTTAATCCCACTTTGCCTGAAGCCCCTGCTGAAAGTTCTCAGCTCCTGTGTACTCACCACCTGCAGGAGGATCAGTGAGGGGCTGGTGCTCTGTGGGTGCAGCTCTGATTGCCACCCCCCCTGACCCAGAAATGGATTAAGGGGAAGAAAATGGATGGATGGATGTGTTCTCAAAATGACTTAACTTCACTTCTCATTTTGATTGGGGCCAAATTGAAAAACATTGGGGCCAGAAGTATAACAAATGTGATTTAGGGATATTCAAAAACAAATTGAATTGCGTTGAACTGTATTTTTAGCCGCCTCCTGCTGGTGCCCGGAGTCAGGACTAAACAGGGGGAGGTAGCATTCCAGACCTATGCAGCAAGAATCAAAAACAGTCTTCCCAAAGGTGTGAGACAGGCGGCTACCCTAGATATAATCAAGTCCAGGCTGAAAACGGTTCTTTTTTGCACGTTGCTACGTGTAACCCAGGGTTAAAATCTAGTCCAGGTTTTCCCCTACACTTCTGGTTCATTCCTGGTTTTTTCAACAGGCTGCATGACATGCTTCTGTTCACACACCTGAAGTGAGTGAGTATGGGGTAAGTAAGTAAGTAGTAGTAAGTAAGTAAGCTTTATTTATATACCGCCTTTCACAGACCAGAGTCACAAAGCGGTTTACAATTGTTATTTTTTGGGCACTTGTCCCCTCACTCCACACAGAGATGGGAGCGGGGTCGCCGAACAGGAGGCGCATGCCAGACCTATTGTACATATTTTTAGTGGTAGGGGAAACCGGAGTACCCGGAGGAAACCTACGCAGACACGGGGAGAACATGCAAACTCCACTCAGAAAGGCCCTGGTCCGGCCGGGATTCGAACCCAGGACCTTCTTGCTGAGAGGCGAGAGTGCTATCCACTCAGCCACCGTGCCGCCGGGGTAAGGTTACTGTCAATAAAGACGTGCATGTCTAAAAACAATGCGTGCATATTTATTGGTATTTGTGCATAATTTATTTTTATGAATTCATGATTAAGATAATACAAACTAAAAAGACATGGAATTTCGTAATTAAGAATAAAAAAATATAAAACTGTATGTGTGATTTTGTACTTATGAATACGATTTTTTTTTGTGTGCTTGCTTTTTCTTTTTGAGAATACGAATTTCAGCAGTGAGCAAACTGTCAATAATACGTCACTTCTCACAGACATTAACAATCGAGCTGCGCAGAGTTGATCATGGCAGAGGGCAACAACATTAACAATTTGGCTCAAAATCAGGTAAATAACTATATTTGATCATTTTGGTCGTAAATAAATGTGTAAGAAATATTAATTCCATAAAATGTGTTCATAAGATGTTTCTTGTGTCTCTCTAGAAACGTTTTTTTAGGCAGTGTTTAGTTAACGCTAGCTTCAATGGTAGTTTTACAGCTTACCATGTTATTTTAAAACCAACATTTTTACAGAGGACTCGCAAGATGGCGCCGTGTCAGGGCGCCGCAGTGAACGCTCTGGTGCGCACAATCTGTGTTTTGTGGTTTTTCGTCTGGGATTCACTTGCCACAGTGAAATATGATCGGCAAACACTTCTGCACATTCGGATCACGCGGGTGACGGTCACTCGTTTTACCTGAACGGAGGTGCACAACTTCCGCGAGTGTCCCACTCGAGAGGCTGGTGGGAGCACGGCAGGCGGGCCGCGGCGGTGGCCGCCAACAGAGCGAGGGACTGGGCGTCTCCGGCGTTCTCTCCGCGGTGTGGAGCTGGGCACCTCGAGTCGGCGAAGGAGGCGCAGACACCGGGGAAGGCGAGGCGGTCTGCTCGTTCGTAGCCGCTCCTCCAGACCCCTTTGCCCTCCATCTACCTGGCCAACGTCCAGCCTCTGCCCAACAAGACAGACAGAGACGGATCGTGGTGCGCCAAACTCTGGAAGTTTATTTAAGTTTCTCTCAAGTTCCAGTGGTTTCCTTTGTTTCTTTCTCTCAGACAGAATAAAGGCAGTACACAGTTTATATAGTCATTGTCACGTCACACATCGAAAGACGTACGTGTCACAAAGAGACAGTCACATCATAGTCAAAATAATCAGTCCTTGTAGAGTCCTGCACGTAGGCCATATTGCTATCTAATACTAACACTCACCCCTTCGATCACATAATCACATGTGATCACTCAATTTGATCAATCAATAAAGTGAAAAAAATAAAAATAAACTTTAATGCATACATCCTTTGTTTTTTAAACCCATAATCATCAAAATCAATATCAGTGGATTTTATCCTCTATCCTGGGGAAAAAACAAAACAAAAAAAGTCAAACAAACAAAAATTAAAACAAACTATTGGATGCACAAGAACTCAACGGATACAGACAAAAACAAGCTGAGTCTCAAATTTGAAGCTAATTTCACTTTTCTTACTTTATACTTTTATTCTAATGATAATTGTTTACTCTACACTTCACTGTATTATTTTCACTTTTCAATCTTAGTACTTTACTTTCATGATTCACTATAGTTTAAAACTATTCTAATCTATTTACAAATATGTTTGCATATTTGCTTTTATTGAGCCATATTCTTAAACATATATTTTAATCTAATAAATCTCTCTGTGGTTTACTTTCATTATCAGTGGCTTTGTGCCAGTGGGATTTTGCTCTATGTCTATTCAACATTCTCAGGAATAAAGACAAATGGTAAACATTTACACTTCTATAGTGGTCAGTGATTTATTACTTTTTATTATCTAAAGATATTATTGTCAGGCAGTTTGGGATGAATTAACATCATTAATCAAATTAGTATTATCCTTACAAGAGCTAATCTATTTTAGCAGGTTTGGGGTTGGGGTCAGTTATTCTACAATGGTGTTTGATTCTCTAACCTGTGCTGGTGAATCAACAACTTTTAAAACTTCTCAATATCTAAATATCTACTCTTTTGTTTTTGGGCTATACCCAAATGCTTTTAAATGCTTTTAAATGCTTTTGAATCTCTCTTGGTTCTAATCTATCTCATTAATCTAAGCTACATTAGTCTAGGCTACACTCATATGAACTCTTTGCATTGTCAACATTCACTCATGTTTGAACACAAGTGAATTTGGCAAGTATCTAATAAAACTGTACATAAACTGTAATTAACTTTATCTACTTTTGAAGTAAATACTTGTGAAATGGGGTCTTTACCATTCAAATATTAGCACTGGCTAGAAATAATCTCTATTTTATGGTTGATGCATTTATCTATTTCTATTATGACTCCAAAGCTCGGTTGCAGCTTGAGCAAAGGCATATTTCTAGTTTGTGACTTCTGTCACTTTTAATGGCTGTAACATAACTCAGAGTAGCTAAAATATTAGAATCAATCAGAAGGATAACATTGTATGCTACTAATTTAACTCTTACGTTGAAATGTGTTTATGAACAACAAAGGAAGTCAAATTCTACTTTTTTACTATTTACATCTACTAAAAGGCTACAATACTCATACTTTATCATTTTAAAACACTTTAACAGTTGCTCAGTCTCCCAGACTAAAAAGTCAAAGTTTTTGTCTGTCAGATGTCTGAATACTTTACATGTATTGCATTTGGTCACAGTTGCGGTTCTGGTTGTAGCAATAGCATCGGCAATAGACGTTTTTTCATTGTTCTGCAAATCGCTGTGTCCAATAGATCATCAGATGTCCAGAAGCTAGAGACAAACACAAACAAAAGAAAGAATCATGAGTATCTCTCATTTAGCACTCATCAATGGTATGATTTTAAAAATATAAACATCACTCCCCCGGTTTTTCTCTCAGGTCCTCAGGGTCCCCTGAGGGTGAGGTTAGGTCTCAGTCGTCATCAGGTCAGGTCATATTTCGAGAGATGTCATTTTGGACATCAGTAGGGTCCAAGCCATGGTTTTGGTCACACCAGTTGGACATCGGATCTCCAGATGCACATCGGTCACTTGGGTTGCTTTGGTCACTCCAGTTGGACATCTGGTCATGGTGTTACGGTCTCACAGTTCCTGTACAGACTCGTTATGCAGTAGTTACTCTCTATGGTTAAGTCATTTTGATTCTACTTTAAAGACAATTTCTATTCATGCTGTTGCTAATGTCCCTCAGACAAAAGTATACTTCTCTAATTTGTGTTTTTATCAGATCTAATCCTAATCAATGTAATTACTTCACACAGTACAAAATCAACAAATCAAAACAAAAAATGTCAAGACAGGCCAATTAAGTCCATGACAATATAGAATTCAAATGAACATTTCTGGTCTCAAAAAATACTGATTCAAGTGATAGACAATTAAAAATATTTGTTTACATTGGAGTAAACTTTTAATGCTTTTTTCTCATGTTCTGCTTTTTCATGTATCTATATGTAAATGTGAATGTGTGAGTGTATGAATGTGTGTGTGTGTGTGTGTGTGTGTGTGTATTTTGGGGTTGTGTCTCCAGACTCCTCGAACCACCTTCATTAGAAGGTCACACTGGCTCGATGTAAACAAGCAAAGTGGGCAGACTTTCAGATTGCAAAACAACTCACCCACCACTGTCTACAGAAAACCCCCACTTTCGTGGCCCCAGTCTCACTGCCACCTACGACCATCGGTCTGTAGTGGGGGAGGGGCACACGGAGGTAGCTATGTCTCCTTTACGATCTGCGGCTGGTTGGATGGTGTCTACTCTGGGCCACTGTTCTGATCCCTCAGTGTCCAGTCCAGCAGTGACCCTTGTACAGTGTGGCAGAGTCTGAAAAACAATCCTTGAGACGGCCAATTTAAAAAACAACAGATATCAGTATGTGAATGAGATTGTTTTTCTCTCTAAAGTCTACACAATTTTGGAGCGCTCTTGGTTTTCCAACATGCGCTATATAAATAAAGATTACTTATTATCTTACTAATGATGACATTTTTAGGACCAGAAACTCTCTTAATAAAAAACAAGACTCAAATCTCTTAAACTTTAAAATATGTATTATGTACTTTTGTACTGTGTGTTTAATTATCTATGAGTCCTTGGGTTTCTTGAAAGACGCCATGAAATGAAATGATGAAAAATCTCTATAAAAATGAAAATGTATTTGAAAAAACATTAAAACATAACTTGAAAACATGAAATCAAATCAAAAGATTAATTAACCTGGATTAATCACTTTATGGAATTTCCCTTTTACACTTGAACATTTATCTCAGCATATATTCTACTAATTTAAAATAATTGCAGCATTTTTCAAATGAAGTCTATGAATTGGAGCACATTTTAGAGCAGTCTCCTCTGCTGTGTGCATCAGCAGCAGGAGCAAGGTCAGGTGCATAGTCAAAACAAAAAAGTCACCGCTTGAATGTGAATTGGGTAGAGTTTAACTCAATAATATAATACTTTTACAGCTAATCCTAATTCCCTCTTTCTTTTTAGACGAAGTCTATGATCAATAATCACTTTTAACACAGATTCTAATTTAAATGTTTGAAAAACGGCTTTTGTAACTAAAATAAAAAATACATGAAAAAAATTCTCACAAACAGCTATGAAATATATCAGTATGGAAGCCCGTTTCCGCCATGTCAAAAAAAAAAAAGCATACAGAAAGTCAAAATTTTGAGTTTAAAACTCAAAATTACAAGTTTTTAACTGCGCATGTGCAGTTGAAAACTCGTATGTGTTGTTGTCTGGAACGGTCTCTGGACATCCTTCACCTGCAGATTATGTGAAGATATTGTCTACAGTGACCACTGCATCCTTGAAGTAGCCAGAAATAATGTTGTTTGATTGATTCTGTAAAACTTTCCTGTTTAAGCCCCAGACCGCGGTCGTAGGACGCAGGGGGGAGCTGTCTTTTTATTTATTTATGTTAAATTCAATTTACATATATACAACATTTAAATCAAACGACTTCTTATTTCGACATAGTAACAAATAATGTGAGCAATACGTTTTTATAATAAATCAAAGGAAAATGAGCCATCGAGACATTCCAATCCAATCTGCTGTAGACCACTCTGACCAGACGATGGCGCTGAGAGGGGTCCACACGGAGCGAGTGTTTCCACGGCTGAAATGATGCGCTTTCTACGTGTTGAGTACAGGGTTTTATTCATGCATCTATAATGGGTTTATCTATTTCTAACCCTTTTCAAAGACCCTCACTGTTATCTGCGGAGTTATTTCTCCGGTTTGTTGCTAAAAGAGTCGTGGGCTTTATTTTGTCACAATAAAATAATCAGACAAGGTACTTATTCCCTGTATGTCTCTGTGTTCTTGCTCATACGCCAACAACTTTACCCGCACACTCGCTCCATCAGCTCACCCCCGCGTGCACGCACACACGTCACATACTCTTCAATGCACTGATCGCAATTCCAAAAGGGTAATAATGTCAGTGCCCGTGACTGTGGTTCTCCGACTCCTGCCTCTGTCTGTGGTTCTCCTGCCTCTGTCTGTGGTTCTCCTGCCTCTGTCTGCGGACCTCCCTCACTATCCAGTAATCGCGAACGGTCTCTCTGTCAGTCACAATAATATTCACTGCATTTCTGGTGCATCCATCGATAGCAATGATACTGACCAGATGTCACCAGTTGATGCTCAATGACTTTGAACAGCCGCATGTGTTTTATTATTAATCTTCCACAGTCCGTTTAGGATAAACTAAACAGAGGCTTCTGAAGCGGATTCTAATCATAAACGGAGAGACCGTTTGCATTTTAACGCGATTACTACCACAACATTATTGCTGCTACTTCATGGATGTGGTCACTGTCTGTAGGAAATATCTTCACATAATCTGCAGGTAGAGGATGACCCATGGTCATGGATCTATAACAGGGATGACCAGAGACCGTTCCAGACAACAACACATACGAGTTTTCAACTGCACATGCGCAGTTGAAAACTCGTAATTTTGACTTTTAAAGTCGTAATTTTGACTTTTAAAGTCGAAATTTTGACTTTTAAAGTCGTAATTTTGACTTTTAAAGTCGAAATTTTGACTTTTAGAGTCGTAATTTTGACTTTTAAAGTCGTAATTTTGACTTTTAAAGTCGAAATTTTGACTTTTAAAGTCAAAATTTTGACTTTTAAAGTCGAAATTTTGACTTTTAGAGTCGTAATTTTGACTTTTAAAGTCGTAATTTTGACTTTTAAAGTCGAAATTTTGACTTTTAAAGTCGTAATTTTGACTTTTAAAGTCGAAATTTTGACTTTTAGAGTCGTAATTTTGACTTTTAAAGTCGTAATTTTGACTTTTAAAGTCGAAATTTTGACTTTTAAAGTCCAAATTTTGACTTTCTGTAGGCTTTTTTTTTTTTTTTTACATGGCGGAAACGGGCTTCCATATATCAGAGATACAATAATGGACTCAAAAAATAAGCAGCAGATTTAAAAAGAAAAGCAAAGCTTTTTTGTACTAATCTTTGGATTTCAAAAAACATATAATATTCAAAACTTCTTTTTACTAAATGGTGTTTAAAACGTTTAACTGTGTCATAACACAATTTTCCATCGCAAATTTCGCAAATTTAACGGAATAAAAACTACGAAAAGCCAAAATCCTAAAAGCAGTAGCTCCCCTTTAAATCAGAGCAGCAGCAGCAGCAGCAGCAGCATCGCAGCGAGGGCGGGGGGGTTCCTGTCACACAGACGCGCACACACAGGCAGAAAGTAGTGTTTTAGCAAAAATGCAAAAACAGAAAGAAGAAGAACTTTCAAGATTACTTTTTTAAGCTAATATAACTGATGTTGTAGTTTATACTTTTGTCATCCAAGTCTAGAAATGATCACTTTCCACACTTGTAACAAAAGGCACTCTTGTCTTTAACGTTTACGCTTCTATTTTATCGAGGTAGCAAACTAGTTTAAACTCAAAATCTCTTTCTAAAAAACAAAAACAACTGTTGGATACAACCCGAGCCGCGACAAACATTTTCAAATAACTCACAAAAGCTAAAGCTCAACTGTAGATAAAACTCGGCAAAAATGTAAATAACTCACAAAAGCTCTCATAGCTCAACTTTAGATAAAACTCTGCATTCTCCGGTGAACTCTGTTCACGCCAAAAAACAAACTAAAACACAAAAACTCCCTTTTTCTGTATGCAATTTAAACCATGATCACTGAAATATTGTTGCTTCTTTACTTTTGTCATTTATTAGCCTGAAATTCGTCAATTTCAAAGCTTTTGTAACAAAGGCCTCTTTTACACATTTCCCTTTTTATTGCTTTTATTTTTACACCATGGTTTCACTTAGGATCCTACACTTTATGGCCAACACTTTATGGATCCTTCACTTTATGGCCTACACTTTTTCAGGTAGCGACCCTGTTTTTAATCTAATCTGATCTATAGATATATGACATTTGGTGGACCTCAAAACAGACCATAATTTAGTTCACTCAATTAGCAGACTTTGAATAAACAGGTGTCCGCTCTTACCTTTTGTCGAACAGGGCGCCAGGCACTGTCAGAAGTCCACCAAATATCAGCTTTTCCACGTCCAACCGGGTCTCCAGATCATGAACCAGCGCTCACTAGTACCGGGAACTAGTTTCCATCGGCAGAGACCAATCACACATCAGAAATCCCCGGAATGTGGACATGGGAAAACAATTTTAAACGCTTAGTCAGTCCAAAAAAGAGGACACAAAAAAATATAGTGAGAGAGCAAAAAAAGTCCCGGAGCCGGTCACCTCTCCAGCCTGCTGGACCGCTCCCAGGGCCCCGACACTCTCAGCTCTCCCACGCCGAGAAATAGAAAACAAAGGAAACTCCCTCAAAACAATCCAGAGAATGGCGCACACTGAGCCGCGCATCCTCCACCAAATCTGTCAGGAATGAACCAGACAGAGACGGATCGTGGTGTGCCAAACTCTGGAAGTTTATTTAAGTTTCTCTCAAGTTCCAGTGGTTTCCATTGTTTACTTCTCTCAGACAGAATGGAGTCAGTACACAGTTTATATAGTCATTGTCACGTCACACATCGAAAGACGTACGTGTCACACAGAGACAGTCACATCATAGTCAAAATAATCAGAGTCCTTGTACAGTCCTGCACGTAGGCCATATTGCTATCTAATACTAACAACCCAATAAAATGTTTGGAGAAAAAAAAAGAAACCCCAAGTTTGACGGCGGTACAGGACTGTAGGACTGCAGATTTAGTCCTTAATGCGAGTTTAACACTTGATATATACATAACAGGCAAGATGGTGCTATTCTCAAGTACAATAATCTCAAAGGAATAGGCCACCGTTTTTACATACTGACATATGTTTAATAGTTACCTAATGTAACTTAAGTTATACGAACAGGTGCGTAGTCCCTTAGGACTTCGCTAGTGGGATATCACTCGTGACCCCCAGGTCACACGCCAGAGAGATCAAAATAATTTGCTCCAATCACCAGCCACCATCCATCCATCCATCCATCCATCCATTTTCTACCCTTTAATCCATTTCTGGGTCAGGGGGGTGGCAATCACCAGCCACCGTCCTCTATAAATGCCCCTGCACAAGGCCGCACCCCCTCTTGAACTCTGCCAAGCCGGGCTGGCCTGATGGGCTCGTAGCTAAGGGACTACGCACCTATTCGTAGAACTTAAGTTACATTAGGTAACTATTAATTCTACGTCATGGTGCTACGTCCCTTAGGACTTCGCTAGTGGGACACAACGCGGAGGCCGTAGGAACATGTACTCCCAGCAGGCCAGCGAAGGGTGATTGGAGCTCCGCCCGAGCAAGACCCTCACACAGTGAGAGGACTCAGGGCAGAAGAAACAATGCGTGTTACAGGGCCACTCCTACCAAGGATACCCCCACGTAACACAGACCGTAGGTCATCCGTAGTCACAGGACGCCTCTCCCAAGAGCTCCTGACGTGGACTACCTGACCGACCAAACACACATATATATGTACCGCACCCACGCGTGGAATGCAACCTGAAAGGGGATGGTCATCGGACTTCAGGAGAACACCACTTTCCCACACGCTGCTGAAACATCCAGGGGGAGGAACATTGTGCTGGTGGGACAGCTTCAAGTACCTGGGTGGTCACATTAAACAATAAATGACTTAGTCCCATAATACAATCGCCCTGCACAAGAAGGCAAAGTCGCCTCTTCCTTCTGAGGAGGTGAGGTCTTCGCGAGTGAGCAGGCCTTGCTCAGGACAGTTTTATGACTCTGTGGTAGCTTCTGGCCATTTACTACGCTGCGTTGTGCTGGGCACGGGCAGCACAGTGGGACAGAAGCGATGAACAGGCTGGACAGGAGGGCCAGCTCCACGTTGGCTGCTCCTCCTCGGACTCTGTGGAGAGGTGAGGACAGGAGGGTGCTAGCCAATGTACCTCCATCATAAACAATACCTCCCCACCCTGCACAGGATTGTAGAGGAGCTGAGGAGCTACCTTCAGTGGAAGACTGAGGCACCCTCGGGTAGGAAGGAGCGGCTTCCGCGGGCTTTATCCCCTCGCTGTCTGACTGTAAAATAGTCACTTTAAATGATCACTGTGTGAAAACCTGCCACTACTATTGACCTGTTTCAATTGACACTTGTCACTTTTGTTGTACATAATTTTTGTCACTTTATTGCTACATATATCCAGCATGTAACATGTTTGCACATTTCCCCCTTTTATGGGGCTCAATTGAGTGTCTCTATCCATGCCAAATGTGAAATGTAAATTTCTCCTCTGTGAGATAATAAAGCAATCTTATTTATCTAAGGTCTGCCTCAGGGCTGACGATTTCTAACTCATTTGCATAAACTCTTGACTCATTAGCATGACGATTGTCTGCTGAGGATTGCTTCTTCACTCCTCTCTCAAAACTAATGACTGTCAGAGCCAGATTGTTTTACCTCTGTGTCGTTCAGTGTGGTTGGTGCCTTGGATGGAGTTGTACAGCCGATTTTTTGTTATAGCATTTTCTCTACGATTGGGTAAAGTTGTTTATGTATGGGATCCAAAAATTACCTAAACTAAAAAATCACTTCGGGCCATTGTCTTTAGCATAGGACTCAATCACCTAATAAGGTTTTGCTAAATTTCTAGCATCTTTAGGTAGAACCCCACCACCATATAGAGAACACAAAAGCACGGGCGGTACGGTTCTTGTCCCCTTCAGCAAGAAGGTCCGGGTTCAAATCCCAGTGGACCAGGGCCTTTATGGAGTGGAGTTTATGTTCTCCCCATGTCTGCGTAGGGTACTCGGTTTCCCCTAAAAATATGCTACAATAGGTCTGGCATGCGCTCAGGTACTGGCCCATTCTGTTCTATGAGGAGTGAGAGACTAATTGCCCATCCATTCTTTTTCTTCCACTTCACCCGTTGCCAGGTCGCGGGTGGCAGCCAGTCTAAGCAGAGACGCCCAGACTTCCCCTTCACACACACTTCCTCCAGCTGTTCCGGGGGGACCCAAAGGCTTTTCCCAGGGCCTGCTTGAGAACATAGTCCCTCGTTGTCTTGGGTCTTCTCCGGGGCCTCCTCCCGGTGGGAAGTGCCGGAAAACACCTCCCTGGGAGGCGTCCCAGGATGCAATCAGGAACAGATTGCCGAGCACCTCAACTGGTTTCCTCTTCACGTGGAGTAGCAGTGGCTCTATCCGATGCTCCTCCCGTGTGACTGAGCTCTCACCTATCTCTATGGGAGCGCCCAGCAACTCTGCGGAGGAAGCTAATTTCGACCGCTTGTATCAGCGATCTCGTTCTTTCGGTCATTACCATAAGCTGAGGGAGGGAAACGACGATTGACGGTAAAATCGAGAGGTTTGCATTTCGGCTCAGTCTCTCTTCACCACATCGGTCCGTTACAGAGAACCGCATCATGCGCTCGCTGCACCGATACGCCTGTCAATCTCACGATCTTCCTCATCGTGAACAAGACCCGAAATACTTGAACTCCTCCACTGAAGAAGGACCTCTCCACCCACCAGGGAGGGCAAGGCACCTTTTTCCGGTCGAGCACCATGGCCTCAGATTTGGAGGGTGCTGATTCCCAGCCCAGGCCGTGCAGCTGTTGCAGAGAGTGAGATTGCCTTCTGCTGAGATAACCTTATCTATTGATAGGAAGTTGTTTTAAGGACATTGTCTTAGATGCGAGGCAAATAACAATTCGTAAAACCGACCCCACTGTTTCGGGAAGGTTTGTATTTTCTCTCATAAATGGCATATCTCACCCTCCTCTCAATCCAGTTTTGGTCTCGCACCAGATTTTAACCTCGGATGTCGTTCACGGGGTGGTTGGTGGCTTGAGGTGGAGATGTACAGCCCGGATGTTGGCCCGCTTGCATTTTCTTACGATGTTGGTCACGTTAGTTTCTGTAGAGTTTGGTTTAGATTTCTCCAATATATGGTCAGTTCACTCCTACTTCTCTACATTTAATTGAATACACCACATTGCTCTGTTGTGATTGGCTGTTCTGTCTTTGGGATGCACTATTTCTGTCTACTTTGTAGCAGACCTTAGTGTGATAACGCGTTAGCCATGATGTGGTCAACCACACCCACAAGTTAAAATCTTAAATCGTAAAATTTGAAATAGTGCTCTGGATTAAGAACAAAGTCAGGAAAAACTGGCTAAACTGAAGTACAGATGATGGATGAGCAAGCTTCTGTATTTTTCAACTATATGTTAACTTTAGCACGTGCACTGCTGACAGACGTACGTGTGAGAAAGTGAGGTTGTTGTTCTTGTGGTTGCAGGCCTTTTATAAAGTGACGGTGGAATCCCACAGAGCTCACGCTGAAGATTCTCCCTAGAAAACATGGCGGACCATTTTGGATCAGCATCACGAGGAAGGAAGTGCGACTGACGGGCATCAAGCCCCTGCTACGTGTGGAATCTGCAGGTCTCGTTTGGATTCAGTTTACATGCTTTAGTCTGCTTTAATCCTGTTTAAGACTTGGTTTAGACCCGTTAGACCCACAATGTGACTGCTTTAGATCAGGTTTTCAATGTTTTTGTTTCAGTGCTTTGCGTCCACTCGCTCCGTTCTTAATCTCACAGTTCTTCAGGATCCTGAAGTTCTCCCACAATACCCTCTGCTCTCCCTGCACCTATTCCATCTGGACCAAGACAGTACCAGGACCAGACCAGGTTTGGACCAGGAGCTTATCAGAGCTTACAGATGGACACAGAAGAAGACCTAGCAGCTCCATGATTACACCAGTTCTTCCTCCTTCACTTGTACTTGCAGAGGAAGAGGTTCTTCCAGGTCTTGAGCTCTTCGTGGGAAGCAGACCTCTGAGACTTGTGTACAAATAGTTTTTCCTTATTTTGGAGATGATCCTTCTGGATGGGTTTGCTTGTTCTGAGGTGTCAGTCCACACATCTGAGAGTGAGGCCCTTCTCAAAGCAGACTGTCTGACTGCTGGACCCACTTGGACATGACCAGGACGTGAACAAGGATGTGGACCAGGGACGTGGCCAGGACGGTGGAACCAGGAAGTGGACCAGGACGTGGACAGGAACGTGGCCAGTACGTGGACTCAGGACGTGGACCAGGACGGGACCAGGACGTGGGGTTATTCTTATTTGCGTTTGATTTTGTTTTATGATTTTGTTTATGTGCCTGATGTTTGCCTGCGTCTCTGTATTTGTGTAAATGGTGTCTTAAAAGCCGTTGTGGCTGGGCATCCTTGCATGCAAAACACAATAATTAAAAAATATCTATTATTTATCATGCATGGTTTGTGCTCTGACATGCACTGTCAACTGTGGGACCTTATATATACAGGTGTGTGCATCCACACACGAGCACGCGCACACACACACAGCACCTGTATCTAAACAGTAGGAGCAGGACTGGCAGGTTTTACAGTGATTCTGGACATCGTTTTTTTCTTTCATAAAGTCTGGTGTCTGGCCAAACCAGCGCACAGAGACCATGAAGACAAACACATGTGATTTGTGTTGCTCTACATCAGTCCTCTGTACTGTCCTCTACACTTCTCCACCGACTACACTGGGAGAGCATCAGAAGCCGTGCACAGAAGGACCCATGTGCACGGCCAGTGGACATACAGCCAAATACTGTTACGCACAAGGGTCAATTACAAATAAGAGTTGGCAAGATCATAAATTTAAAAATCTTTTGATTGCTTAATAAAACTAAAAATACCATGTCGGTTAGGGTGTGTACTTTTAAGTTATGCATGTTTCATTGTTTTTTTTTACTATTTTCACTTTTTCCCCTCTGCGATACGATTATACACACATGAAAATGTGAAGTGGTGTAACCAACAAATGAATAAAAAATATAGCAGTATTAATATACTTTAAGTGAGTGTAAGTGCACAGATGGAAATAACTGATTATTGTTGCAAGCAGACCATTAAAAATAAATTATTTGATAATATCCTATTCTGAATATTTATCATTTTAACCACTCACAAGGAGAAATTTACATGTCACGTTTGGCATGGATAGAACACTCAGATTGTGCAAAAGGAGGAAATGTGCAAACATGTTACATGATATATATGTACAACAAAAAGGCAATTACTAGTCTCTCTTTTTTGGACATTTTGTTTTTAACTTTAAAATCTGGTTACACCATTTGACAAGGCTGCTTCTTAAAGGAATAGTTCACCGTTTTTACATACTGACATATGTTCTTACCTTACCTTAGACTAGTTAATACGTACCTGTCTGGTCTTAGTCCGTGCGCTCTGTCATGCAAACGGAGCAAAAACGGGAGCACAAATGCAGCCTCCTCTGTATATTTTGTAGCACCAAAAGGTAGCTCCCGCTAGAAGCTACCAAACTCTTCCAAGTGTTCCCTATTAAATGTATATAGTTACGTGACGTGTTACACTGCAAAGTATAGTAACACAGAAATGTAACAGTCGATTTTCTCAGCGGATAAAACGGGTACTATATTGTGAGGCGTAGTAATCTGAGGGGCGCTACGTCCGCGCACTAACTTCTCTCCGTACTACAAGTCACGCTGCTTCTATTGACGGAAGTGAGCGAGAGAGAAGTCTCCGGAGAGAAGTTAGTGCACGGACGTAGCGCACCTCAGATTACTACGCCTCACAATATAGTACCCGTTTTATCCGCTGAGAAAATCGACTGTTACATTTGTGAAGAAAAATGTATAGGAGGCCTACATACGTAACTATATTTTATGTATGTAACCACATCATGAAAACACCAATATAAAACACGCAGCAAATTCATTTTGTTTCACTCTGGAGGAGCCGCCGTGCAAACGAAAGGCCAATCCGAGGCCTAACAGGGCCTAACTTCAGTGTAAACAAACCTGAATATCAACAAAACAATATTCTCCCTTCTGTCCTGACCCTCGCTGTCACAGTGTGGTGCTGTTGCAATCAGACTTTATTTAATCGCCAGAACACACCAACACACTCTTGTATCCTGCCTGGCTCCGGTCGCCAAAGCGCGCTCCCGTGTCCGCGGCGCACACGCAATGAGCCGCTGCACTTTGGGGAAAGACACACATTGCTCTGATACAAATAACGTGATCCGTGCAGAGTTGTGAGCCACAGTAGCAGAATGTAAACAAGAGAAACGGAAACTTAACTCAACCCCGAGGTAGTCGCTGAAGTTAGTGTTAGCGCCACCAGCTGGACCCAGCGTTGTACTACGTGCTGGAGGAGGCTTTAGTAACAGACTTTCTCTGTTAAAACAATTGTATTTAGAGTAATCATTCGTTGTAAAAATGTGATATTTCATGTAAGTAATGTATGTGTTTAATACGATTGATATATTTGAAGTTATTTTGAAGGTGCATTGTGTCACTGTAAGTGAAGTTATTAGAAAACTGTTAAGCTGCATTTTCACTGTTTACAACGGCAGGGCCATCTCGTTTACAAGCATGTTTTAAGGCTTTTTTCCTGTTACACTTCTGCTCTATGGGGTAATTTAGATTAAACTGCATAAAGGAAAATAATTTCTTTGTCAGTTGTAGTTTGTTTTTAAAAAGAAAAAAATGATTGGTTAAAATTGAAAATCGGATTTGGTGTGATTTGGGCCATATTGCGCAGCCCTAGTGCGCACCATTCAGGATTGCTGTTTGGCTGCTTGAAGTTCTTTTAGGAGGATTTTCCCAAATTTTAGAAAAAAACCACCCTCTCCAGAGGGAAAGCTTACTATGCCTACTACTAAACATGTGCGTCTCTGTTTACAAGTCACTGTTGGCATCGCTCACACAGCTCACTTTCTAAGATGATTGGCACTTTTTCCACTAAGTCAGACAATATTAGCCTGGCCTTAGCCATCTGTATACTCCGGTCAATTATTATTTCCCTACAGTAGTTTGGCGATTGCGGCAAATGCGATAGTAAAGTAATTCATTCGGTTTTGGCTCCAAATATCAAAACATTTAAGCCGGATCAAAAGGAATGTTTAGCAAATGTCATTGCTACCAAGATGTTGTGGCTCTACTCCCCACGGGCTCCGTCAATGGCAACTGAGATGACTAAAGCTAGGCTAAATACTAAAGGCTAGCGACTCACTCGGGCTCATTACATACGTCACAGTAAACTCAGATCTGCAAAAGGAGTTAACCCCTCCCATCTATTAATAGAGCTCAATGGAGAAAATCCAGACCTTAGTACCAAAGGAAATTTGTACTATGGTGTGGTAAGACCATTTAGACGTCGATAGCTTTTAATTTAGTATCGCTCACCAGCCTTTCCTTGTCGCTTCTAGCAGAATTCATGTATTTGCTTTTTAAGCAAATACATTTACAGCTGCATATTAGTGTTCACATGTAATTATCTGACTTATAATATAGATATATAACCTAAATATAGTCTAATTATGGGTGTAATCCATTAAAGTTTACCTCAAATAGAAAGGTCTAGGGTAAGAGTCAAATGGTGTAACCGGTTACACCGTTAGACTTTTCATTTTTCAATCATTTTATTCAAGCATCAACATGGACTACTTTATGACCACATAGTCTTTGTGTAATGTGTTAAACATATATGTTCTACTTGATATTTGTTTATATATTATAAATCAATTATTTACGTTTTACTCGGGTCATACCATTGGACATGCAAACGGTTGTATACATCCTCATGTCTGAAATATGTCAAATTATTTCATATTTTGAAGAGAGAAAGTGGCCTTGACATGCAACTGTAGTGTCATCAGGGGTCCTGCTGCCAGATGTAACTTACTGTCTTTTAATTTTCTTTTGCATTATGAGCAAAATGGCCGCCTGAATGCCGGTAACACCACCGGTGAAGTAGGTGAAGTACACTTGACTTTCAAAATTCCCGGATTCAGACAAAAAATGTCGAAAGAAACTGAAGAATATATTTACATCTATCATTAATATAAATAGTTGAATATTATGCCAGACTGTTTTACGAACTAAATTGTTAAGAATTTTGCCATTTTTAAGTAAGGGGAAGATTTTTGTTACATTTTTTTGGGTTACACCACTTAGCCATTTTTGCCTAAATAACCATATTGTTCACCCAAAAGAGATGCAAATAGAAACTTTACATGCTAGGCACTTAGACTATGTTTTATTAAACCAATTTTAATAAAAAAAAAAATATATATATTATTTTTAAATGTATTTTTACAGAATGCCCAAAAAAAAGAGGGCGTCACGTCATTGACCCACAAATGCGCTCAGTCAACGCTTACATGCCGTTAACGCTTCCTGTGGAAATGAGCAGTTATTCAGCGCAATCAAAGAATCTTCTGTTTGTTGTTAATCCTACCCCCATAATTCTCATTAAACAAAATTAGCTTCACTGTAACACAGGGCTATCCACAACTTTCCACTAATTTCATATAAAGTTCTGCACAATATTAACACAGAACAATTGTGTGGATGTGTTTCTGCTGCTACTGGACTCCTGCGTGTCTCCTACAGGGATCTCTGTGTGTGTGTGTGTCTGTCTGTCTGTCTATTTGAATCTATCTAAATCTATCTAAAATGTATTCATGCATTTAAAACAAAAAGTGAGGTACTACAGCTTTGTCCTGTTCTTGTGTCTCTTCACAGATGAGCGGGTTTGTAAGAGTGGAGAGTTCTTCTGTGATGATGGGCACTGTGTGTCCGTGCTGTTCCTCTGTGACGGGACAGACCACTGCAGCGACGGCAGCGACGAGAGGTCTTGTCCGAACTGCACCTCGGGCTTTCGCTGCGCCGCGTCGGGGTGGTGTCTGTCCCAACAGCAGCTGTGCGACGGACAGAGCGACTGTGAAGACGCCCGGGACGAGGATCCGCTTCTTTGTGCGTCGCAGACCACTTCCTGTGCCGCCTCAGAGCTCCAGTGCAGAGACGGACGGTGCATCCATCACTCCTACAAATGTGACAACACGAACGACTGCAGCGACGGCAGCGACGAGGAAGACTGTGGTCCGTGAAACACAAGACTGGTCTTATTAGTCGTTAAACCATGGGTCTCCAACCTGTAGCTTCAGGTCTGTCAGGAGGTCACCATCTCCTTCCAAGTAGCTCACCAAAGGATTTAGAAATTTAATAAATATGAAAAATATCACCATCATTCAAATGCCCCCCAATTTTGTAAATGAAAACTGAAGTTTTCTCACTGTAAATGTAACCCCGGGCGAATAGTAACTGACTATAATGACTTCGTGAAACATAAAGTTAAACCAACGTCTTCCGTGAACTCTGTACTTTAGCCTCATGTCCCACATGTGGCAGCATTAGCATTAGCATTAGCATACTGAATTATACTTAACTAAACAAGTGGTTCCCAAAGTGGGAGTTTGTCCCCGTCATCCTCAGGATTCTGGAGGATGTGGGCGGGGCTAAGGTTCGGCTGCACAAAGGCTAGCGGATTTTAAAGCAGCGTAGAGATGATTTTTGGATGTAAATGTGTAATAATTACATTATTATCTGGTATTTAGTAAAGTCTGAATAATGAACATTATGTTTTAGGAGAAATTAGTTCAGATAAAACAAGAAGCTCAAACTATCAACATGAAAGTGAATGTTTGGGTCCGGCTGTGTGGGTCTGTTTCTGACAGAGGTTCCTGTGCTTTCGCAGTCAATGAAATCAAACTCTGTTACGTGAAAATACCGATACTTTTCTTTTCTGATCCTTCACTGCAGATGTGAACGAGTGTCTGTTGAATAACGGCGGCTGCCCGTCTGTGTGTGTGGACGAGCCCAGAGGCTTCCACTGCGAATGCCCCAACAACACGAGGCAGAGGGGGGACGGCCACTGTGAGGGTTTGTACTATCAGACCAACATCAAATACTTTCATATCATTCATTCATTCATTCATTCATGCTTTAGTGTGATATGAAAATACTTTCATATCATTCATTCTTGCTTCCTTTGTGCGTTTCTTTTTTCTTTTAGAAATGAACCCGTGTCTTGAAGCTGACGTGTGTGACCAGTTGTGTTCTTACTCAGAGGACCATCTGAGCTGCAGGTGTCAGGAGGACTATGAGGAGGACCATCAGGAGGACCATCAGGAGGGCACTGCTGCAAGGGCCTGCAGAGCTAAAGGTTACTGTGGAAGAACAACCCTTCATTCATACAAGTTATAGAAGAATGATTCTAATATTTGTATGGGCTCAACGCAAAGTCTATCCGTCCATTTCCCTTTGCACACTTCCTCCGGCTCCTCCAGGGGGTCCCAATGTTCCCAGGCTGTTAAGAATACATATGAGTAATATTAATAATAATAATAATTTCCTTTGTATTTCTAGTCTAAATATACAAACATGTTTTTATGACCAACAGGTGACGCTGCTCAGCTGTTTTTTGCTGATCTTGAAGGAGTGCATTTCGCCGACATCACTGACTTTGTGCCTAAAACGCTCCAGTCTTCACACGGACGGCGGCACATGACCGTGTTGTCCTCCAATAACACTGTGTTCTTGGCACAGCCGGGATCCACGTCCATTTACAGGTATAACCGTCCAGTTTCATTATAAGTAATTAAAAGATCAACCCCTGTAGAAAGTCACTGAAAACAAGCTAAAGTCTATTTAGTAGAGGTGCAACGGTTCATCACTGATCCGTGATCCGTTCGGTTCAACGTCTTCGGTTCGGTACAGACGTTATCCGCGGTTTGATTTATGAAAAAAAAGTTGTGCGCACGTTGTTCAGTCCACACACAGCGCGGTCATTGCGAGCGGAGGAACGGAGATGCTTGAAAGCCCCGCGTCATTTAAATCCCCAGTATGAGAGCATTTTGGCTTCACTGTAACTACACTGATAATTAATATTCGACAAAACTGTCACGATGTGTAAGCACTGTGGCACAAGAAAGACATGAGTGAAAAAAGCGTCTCAACGACCGCTTATTGTCGCGGCATTTAAGCAGCTCCTTTACGCACAGTCAGACCGGGCTAGAGTCAACTCTCCCGCGCATCCTCAGCTCAGCTCACGACTGACGCTTGGACGTCCCGCGGAACCTATAATAGATCCATGAGCAGAACCGCTCACTTCATCACCGCAGACTGGGAGATGAAAAGTCTGGCGCTGCAGACACGCCCCCTCTACGACAGTCACACTGTCACACAGCGCCGGTACTGACACAAGCAGCGGAGGAATGGAAGACAAACGCCCAGTACTAATATCCCAGTCACAACTGATAATGCCAAAAATTAAATAAATGCAGTGAATGAGGCTGGGCCCAGAATGGAGCGCCTCCTCGAATCAGGAAGGTGGTGTAATATATGAGAGTAAATATCCTCATAAAGTGCCTTCTTATGTTGCACTTTGTGTTGTTTTTCATTAATTATGTTAAATAGACATAATTGGATGGATGGAATATTCCTTCCATCCATCCATCCATTTCCTTCCCCTTAATTCATTTCTAGGTCAGGGGGGGCAGTCAGAGCAGGTGCCGAGTCCACATGAGCTGTGTTTATTAAAAAGACAACACTTTTTTTTTGAAAAATGAACCGAAAAATGAACCGAACCGTGGCCTCTGAACCGAGGTACGAACCGAACCGTGATTTTTTCAAACCGTTGCACCCCTACTATTTAGTGCTTTTTTTTTGTCGTATGTCGTATATAGCAGTGGTCCCCAACCTTTTTGAGCCGTGCCAAACCTGTACCATTGAGAACAACGTGGCACACTGCCAGCTAAAACTTATGCAAACATGAAACTCTGCAGACTCTGAAAGTCATTCTCATCAAAGTGGAAGAATTCAAACAAGCACAAATAAGTCTAATCTTCTCACAATATTTTCTTTTTACTTTATTTTGACCATTTCCAAAGGCACACCATATGACATCTCAAGGCCTGCAAACTTCCCAAGGCCCACTGGTTGAAAAACACTGATCTTTTGTACAAATCATCTTTGTTACTGACTGTTATTAGACTCAATCTGTGCAATCACTCAGTCTTCACCTGTGCACAAAAAGCCAACTTAAATGTGTTTTTTACATATTTTTTCTTATTCATTACAAATTATTAATGTACTGTTTGCATTAAACAAGTAAGTAAGTAGTAAGTAATGTTTATTTATATAGCGCCTTTCACAGACCAGAGTCAAAGCGCTTTAGAATTGTGGCCATTAGTCCACAGGAGGCACAGACCTATTGTACATGTTTTTAGTGGTCGGGGAAACCGGAGTACCCGGAGGAAACCTACGCAAACACGGGGACAACATGCAAACTCCACTCAGAAAGGCTGAGTGGAATCGAACCCAGGACCTTCTTGCTGAGAAGAGGGAGTGCTAACCACTCAGCCACCGTGCCGCCCAAACAAGTGAAACTAAATGCGGTTTGCAAAACAGTGAGAAACTTTCCTTGTTTTAACCCACCCCAGTGTCAAATGGAAATCTAGAATCATCCACATATTGAGAGGATTCGCCCACATTACTTCAGGAAACAAAACCACAGTGTCATTCAGAGACATGACTTCACAGGGCGGTCCCTTTCTCACTTTTTCTATGTAGTGTAGAATTTTACTTCTTTAAAAACTTGGATTGAAGAAATTATAAAGTTGTATGAACAAAATATCCAGCCGCACGCAATAAAAAAATTATTATCAAAATATCCTTGGTATTTCGAGAGAGATGAAAATACTCTCTGCTCTTCTTTCATTCCTTCGCTAGGGGGGCGTGAACGAGACTGGGCTGTTTATATACCTCAGGGCGGCAGGGAAACTGACGTCAGCCTTCACTGCGGACGTCAAGTATCACTGCTGCGCCAACGGTGGTGCCAGATTCAAAATTAAAATGTAGTAAATACATGTCGCCTGCAGATGGCGCCTCACTGACCGTTTTAGGCAGAAAGTTGATCTTTCAACAAATTTGCACTAAAATTAAAAAATTATGACCAGGATATGTAGACAACACTATTGGACACTCATATATACCGTTTATCAGCAAAAAAAATTAGGGCACGTCAGGTTCTGCTCCGCCCTGATGGTACCGTACCGTATTATACGGCTTTGTACCAACTGAACACACAAAATAAACTCTATTCACTTTTATAAATGCCGAAAGATTTATTTAATGACTGTAAAGAAAATGGTCCCCAAATGTTTCCCTGTGGCAGGCGAGGCTAGGCTCTCTGAAACTACATGAAAAGTGATCAAAGAGAAGATCAGCGGTGAGTTTCCCAAATATAAACTCATAAATCATCAGATCCTCTGCAAATGTGTCCTGAAATGTTTAATTAATGTTAATAATTACCTCCGGATTTATCGCGATCGCGGATTGACGCAATAAAACAGTATAAGCTCCGTTAGCTTCTCTGCACAGACAGTAGTAGTGACGAAGTGGCTGGAACTACTTGTAATCTACACATCTGACTTACAAGCAGAGGGTGCGTTGCCAAAGGGCAGCGGCCATTAGTGTTTTGAGAGGTCGGTTATGCAGAAATAATGACCTGCAGAACTTTTAGAAATTACATTCAAATCAATGGAGCGTTCTACTGCTGCTGTGAAGAGCCGTGTGATAATAGCCTTTAATGAGTTGGCTGAGTTTATCAATATAAAGGGAAGCTTATGGGAAGGCCTTGTGCATGGAGCCCTGAGTAGAGTTTGCATGTTCTCCCCAGGTCTGTAGGTTTCCTCCTGGTGATCCGGTTTCATAAACATACAATGGGATGAAAATGAAGCTGATTCTGTAGCAGTTCATACACACTCTCCCACTCAAATGCATTCAAGCCTTATAGTGTGAAATTTAGGATCTAGCTATTTTAGTTTTTCATAATTATATAGTATGACTACAGTCCTGTGATTTGTTTTCTCAGGTTGTTATTTGACGGGGTGCGACATGAGGCCCAGCTGTTGTTGAAAGCAGCCGGCCCCGTGCATGGTCTGGCGGGTGGACTGGACCCGGGGCCTGCTGCTGTGGTCCAGTGCAGACTCGGGCTCTCTTCACCTCAGTGTGATTGACGGCTCAGTGCAGCGTGTGTTGTGGACTGGACTAGACTCGCCCAGGGCTGTGGCAGTGCACCCGGAACGAGGGTAACCCAGGCTCACTCATGAAGTCACTCTGCAGTTTGTTGTTTGCTTCTTGTTTAGTGCTGTGGTCCATAAATGAAGAAAAAAACGAGGCCGAAGTGATCCAGAGTTGCCTTCTTTTGGAAAATGTTGAAGTCTTCAGACATTGGCATTCCCTCGGCTTTGTTATAGATACATACACAGATAGATAGATGGATAGATACTTTATTGATCCCTGTAGGAGAAATGCAGGTGTCCAAAAGCAGCAGAAACACATCCATCCAAACAAACAAAACAAATAAATAGATCATTCTAAAAATATCTAACAATGATATTAAAATACAGCAGTCCTTCAAGTCACAGCAGCAGAGGTGGAGCTTGGGTCGGACCATTTTCTCTGCTCTGGTCCAAAGTAAAATACTAAATGCTTCATTAGCATTTTTCAAAAAGTTAGCATTCCTCCAGTGGATTTTCACCTGATCCACTTGGTTCGGACCATGAATCCTCTCTGCTCTGGTCTGGACCAGTGTTAAACCATGAATCCTCTCTGCTCTGGTCTGGACCAGTGTAAAACCATGAACACTGAACTGCAGCAACATCTCAGGCAGAAGAAAGCTAGAAAGATTACAATTATAAAACACAAAACAACTGTTTCAGAGACACCCAGGACTTTCTGCTGTTTCCAGAAGTCTTATCGTTGTCACTTCAGTTCAGTCGCTGTTTATAATTTGGTCTGGTTTGTTGTCAATGTTTACAGGATTATTGTGACGTATTTTCTTCAAT
This sequence comes from Knipowitschia caucasica, assembly GCA_964034765.1. Lineage (NCBI taxonomy): Eukaryota > Metazoa > Chordata > Actinopteri > Gobiiformes > Gobiidae > Knipowitschia > Knipowitschia caucasica. The sequence continues at coordinate 21,854,357 of OZ035824.1, forward strand.
GCTTTCATTTCTCAGAGTGATCTTCTGGGCAGAGTGTGGGAAGAATCCTAAAATCCAGAGGTCCACGTTGGACGGCCAGAATCGGACCACTTTAGTCAATACTTTGATCCATAAACCTGTGGCTCTTTCTCTCGGTGAGATGAAAAACAATTGCACCAAAACAATTTCATGACCTTTTTATTCAAACCAAAAACATTATAAACTTGACCTGTTTTCCAGATTTGCCCCGGGACCTGCTGTACTGGGCCGACCAGGGACTGAGGAGAATCTCCAGAGTGAATCTAGAAGGTCATTATCGGAAAACTGTGGTGGAATCAAACGGGTTCCTGGACCGGCCTTTTGGACTCGCCCTGTTTGAGGTCAGTGAATAATTACACTGGAAACAATACCTTGAATAAAATAAGAAAAAGAAAATAATAATAAAATTGATCTGCCAATAGAAGAGGAAAATATGACTTGAAATTTTTGAAAATAAGAAAAAAACAAGCTCCAAACGACATGATTCTAGTTTAAAAACATACATTTCAAGTATTATTCATCATTTGTTGATTTTAGTAAGTAAATCTTACCAAGATTTTACTTTTTCCAGTGTAACTTTTGCTAAACACCAGTTTTTGTTTGTAGAGGTTTGTTTATTGGAGCGATGAAGCGAGTGGCTCCATCTGCAGAGCAAACAAACACCACGGGCGGCACTTTGAGGTTCTGCTTAAAGACATTACATCACCGGGCTCTGTGGTCATCGCTCACTCTGCGCTGCAGCCCAACCGTGAGTCATGGATCTATAATAATTACTAGATAGAGTGTTGCTACCTTGTAGTTGTCCCTCCTATGGGAACATGGGACGCTGTGGTACTGCAGACTAGAAAAAGTCCCATAGAACTCAATGTAAACTAAAACAGCTCGACCTCAGCTGACAGAGAACCTGACAGAGAATATTGTGGAAATTCTGCACATAACAAGAGTAAAATAATGTAAACAACTCAGAGCTGTAATTCCAAACAAAGTGTTAGTTTATTCATTAGTAAATGTGCACAATTACAATGAATAACAGAACCGATACCAATATCACCGGGCAGCCGTCTGAAATCGACTGCCCCGATTGAGGAAATAACTGTACATTAAATAGACCAGAGTAAACAAACGCATATCTACTCTAGATATTACATAAATGAAGTCAACATTGATATGTGTTGCTCAAGGCCTCTCCTTACGCGTCTTAACGCTGATACAACTCTGATATATGTAACAATCTGCTTTTGAACTGAACATATTGTTCTATGACCCAGGTCAAAGACATGATGCAGCACGTCTCCATCTATCACTGACCTGCTGCCAACAGAGCATTATGGCCTGTATCTGAATCCAGAGTTCACTGTTAGTTAATAACTTAAACACTCATAACTATTTGGTGTTAATTCAGGTTCCTTTACTAAAATATTTCTATAACAATATTCTACAGCTTTCATAAAGGTCGGATTTTGTGGGGATTTTAGTGTCTCTTGTCATCCTCATCTTTTTTCTTCTTAAATCCTTCGGTTTTCTTTAAATCTACACTTTACTGCCACAAACTCTGCTTGTCTGGCTCTCGCTCTGGCTCCGCTCTGATCAGCAGCTCTGATTGGTCAAAACGCGGCCGAGCCCCTCTCTCAGCCCCCGTGCACGTCACATGCACTACTGAGCACAAGCCATTCATTTGAATCGGGCGCCATCTTGGATCTCGGGGCTTGTCGTGAGTCCACTAGTGTGCTAAACGTCTGCTAACGTCTGCTAACGTGTGCTAACGTCTGCTAACGTCTGCTAACGTGTGCTGCCATGGAGCAAAACTTCAACAAAAACAAACATTATGTCAAATGTGTCATCCGTGGTTTTAAAAAGATAAGGGGCGACAGTAGCTCAGTTGGTAGAGCATTGGCCTTTGAGCCTGAAGGTCATGGGTTCGAGCCCAACACAAGACCTACTTCACGACTCCCACTGATGTCTGCTGTCGTTGTGTCCTTGGGCAAGACACTTAACCCCACTTTGCCTGATTCCCCCGCTGAAAGATCAAGGCCCCTCTGGACTCGCCACCTGAAGGAGGAGCAGTGAGGGGCTGGTGCTCTGTACTGGGGGCAGCTCTGACTGCCACCCCGCCGACCCAGAAATGGAATAAGGAGGAGAAACTGGATGGATGGATGGGTTTTAAAAAGAGAAAAAGGGATCATTGCAGTCAGTGTGCCCCAGGGCAGCTGTGGCTACTGTTGTAGTTTATCACCACCGTGTTTGGAGTGAAAGAATAACAACATGTGAAGCATCTTTTTAACGTCCAAAAGAAAAAAAAACCCAATGCATTATTATTAGGGCTGTCAAAATTATTGCGTTAACACACGTTCATTAATTTTTGTCATTAATCGCGTTAAAAAAATTAACGCATATGACGCATGTCCTGGATGACCCGCCCATGCATCCCATAAACACAAGTGCTGCGGACACATGCGAGGCTGGAGACAGAGCAGGTCTCTGGGATCTCAAGTTTCAAAAGAAAACGCTCGTGACCGCGGGGCACTTGCCTCTTGTTTCCTGTGTGAACTGGAACGAGAGTCCGCAACGTTCTGACCCGGGGCAGCTGCGGCTGCTCTGGACAGAGGTTCCCACCTTCAACCCGGCAAACGGCGCCTCCGTAGCGTCACGCTCACAGGACTATTCTCTGCATGTTGTGTGTGTGTCTTTACGTAACCGGTGCATGCAATAAATACACCTCTGAAGCTGGACTCCTCCGCACAACTTAAATTGCTAAATTAAAGCCGGGGTGCCTATTTTTTCCCTTCCTCTACCAGTTCATGTTGGTTGTGCCCAAAAGTAAAATGTTGTGAATCAAACAGATGTAATGACATTCTGTTCACACTGTTTTAAATGTCCCTCATCTGTAACAAACAATAGTTTTGGTCTGAGTCTAAACAGAGAGACAGAATGTGAATAATGTTAAAGCCATTTTATATGGATTTATTGTTATAATAAACAAATACTGTACATATGTACACTATGCTGTCATTTATCTTTCCATTCAAACAACCATTTACAGAAAAATAGGGCATCATTTTTAAGCTGCAATTAATTCGATTCAGAATTTAAATCGTTTGACAGCCCTAATTATTATTTATTATTATTATTAGATGTTGCACGAACATACACAGTGAATGCACAGTTCTTAAAGCTGGAACTAAAAAGCTTAGACTTGATTGTGTGTGTGTGTTGTTTTTACCGGAGTCGTGTGTGTCCGTTTGTCTTCATGTGGATATGAATTAATAATGTCATGTTTATTTTCCAGGGAACTCGGGTCTGACCACATGTGCGGTGGACGCTCTCACTCTGAACATCAGTTGCTCTGAGAACGGATTTCCGCCCGTTTCCCGCACACTTCCTGCTTCGTCGTTATCAGATTCAACATTTGCTGCTCTCCTCGCTCTCACAAGTACTATTTTAACTGTTTTTAATTCAGTTTTTACCACAAATACATTCAAAGCTCAAGACTTCTTTTATAGAACTTGAAAAAATCAGATTACTCATATCCGAATCACTGCACTACATTTATGTTTGTTTTATTTGATTTATTTATTTGACCGGTCCAATGTAGTCGTACATAGTTACATCATAGTGTGTGTCGGTAGTTTTCAGCTCCTTTTTCCCACAATGCAACATGTTACACAGAAAGAATAAAATACACACATATTTACAACTTCTGCTGAGATGTCTTCCATTGTTCGTCCGAGTTCCCCTTCGCCCTCCGGCGTCGAACGTCGTCGCTGCTCGACTTGTCGTAGGTCCACCGCAACCGCTAACGTAAGCCACGCCGCGCAAGTATACACTAGGCTTTACTGTCGGATCCGTGGCTAGAGAAGACCTTGCGCAGGGGCTACGCATTGCAATTCTCCCAAAAGCCACCGCCATTCCAGGGCGTGCGGGCAGCACGCTGTCAGGTACGGGGATCGATAGAGGCACTGCAAGCAGAGGTCTCCTCTCTGCTAAGTCGAGGCGCAGCAGTAGAGGTAGACCCACAGGACGCCACCAGGGGGCTCTACTCCCCTTACTTCTTAGTGCGAAAGAAGTCAGGAGGGGTGTGTCCCATTCTGGATCTGCGCACTTTGAACGAGTGCATTTCCAAGCGTCAGTTTCGGATGCTGTCCACAAGGCAGCTCCTGGAGTGTGTCGGGCAGGGAGATTGGATGTCCTCCATAGACCTGACAGACGCTTGTTTTCACGTGGCGATAGTTCCGGAACACAGGAAGTTTCTGCGCTTCGCAGTGGGAGAGAGGAATTACGAGTACTGCTGTCTCCCCTTCGGTTACGCGCTCGCGCCTCGGACCTTCTCAAAGTGCGTGGAGGCGGCACTGGAGCCGCTCAGACGCGCGGGGGTAAGGATATTAACCTATATAGACGATTGGTTAATACTGGCCTCATCCAGGGAAGTGGCCGTGAGTCACACGCACTGGGTCCTTTCCCACATACAGCGTCTGGGCTTTGTGGTGAACAGGGAGAAGAGCAGGCTGCAACCGGCTCATGATCTATCTCGGCCTGCAGCTAGACTCTGTGACGTTCCGTGCTGCATTGTCCGAGGACAGACGGAGGAAAATTACCCGTCTAGCCAGGGAGGTGCTAGCGGGCCCCAGGGTCCCCGCTCGGCGCCTCAGGTCCCTGCTGGGGAGGATGGCGGCGGCTCATACTGTGGTGCGGCTAGGCCTCCTCCACATGAGGAACTTTCAGAGATGGTTCTCACGCCTCAGGCTTCACCCCTCCCGGGACGGGGGGAGGCTGATCTGGGTTCCCCAAACTGCAGCGTCGGACATCAGGTTCTGGCTCACTCCGGGTCTATTGCGGGACGGAGTGACTCTGGCCTGCGCCGTGTCTCACCTGGAGGTATTCACGGACGCGTCACTCGAGGGTTGGGGCGGGGTCCTCGGTCAGAGCTCCGTAGGAGGCTGCTGGTCGGACTCAGCCCGCCACATCAACCTTCTGGAGATGGAGGCAGTACACAGGGTGCTGCTGCACTTTGCTCCTCAGCTGCAGGGGAGGCAGCGGATTGAGTTGAAACCGTGAAATTCCTCTTCTTAGGGGGTCTACGGTTGACTTGTCCGCCCTGGTTCAGGAGCTCTTGGGAGAGGCGTCCTGCAGGTGCGGTATGTGTGTGCTTTTGGTCAGTCAGGTAGTCCTCGTCAGGAGCTCTTGGGAGAGGCGTCCTGGGACTACGGGTGGCCTTCGGTCTGTGTTACTTGGGGGTGTCCTTGGGAGGAGCGGCCCTGTAACACGCAATTGCTTTCTTCTGCCCTGAGTTCTCTCACTGTGTGAGGGTCTTGCTCGGGCGGGGCTCCAATCACTCTTCGCTGGCCTGCTGGGAGTACATGTTCCTACGGCCTCCGCGTTGTGTCCCACTAGCGAAGTCCGCTAAGGGACGTAGCACCATGACGTAGAATTAATAGTTACCTATATAACTTAGGTTCTACGAATAGGTGCGTAGTCCCTTAGCTATGAGCCCATCAGGCCAGCCCGGCTTGTGATTGGAGCATTTTTTATTTGTCTCTCTGGCGTCTGTGACCTGGGGGTCACGTGATATCCCACTAGCGAAGTCCTAGGGACTACGCACCTATTCGTAGAACTTAAGTTATATAGGTAACTATTGATTGTCACAGCGCCCCAGCAGAGGTAAATACACACACAGCAATCACACGCGTCTACCTTTCGGCCAATCAGTGTCAAAGGGGCGTTGTCTGCAGCATCATCACATCAGAAGTTTGGGAAAGTTAGCGTCATATACGGACCTCCACTACTGTTAAACAAAATGTAATTGTGCCAAAATGACATTTACATAAATTGTTCAAATCCAATGTGCTGTTTTAATGCACATAAATCCATTGAATCATCCAGTTCACTGCAAGCGCCGAGAAAAGCGCATAGGGAGCGTCAACAAATGGCAAGACCAGCTTTGTAAACGAACAATAGCTTTTACTGAAGCCATGTACACGCACAAAACTCTCAGACACTATAAATAATGACCATGTCTAACTGCTACAGGCTTTGATTTCAACATTTGTGAGTTTTTTAAGATATTTTAAATGAATACATATGTTTTTCTTTTTTTTAATTGCTTTTACAGTAAATGGTCTTTACCGTAACATACATAAATAATGCATGTTACAGCATTTGTCTATTCATTCGTCTCACAACTCAAAAAATAAATATAGTAGATTCTAATATATAAATAAGTAACAATCTTGACAATTTTATGCAAGATCCTGTTAGACCTATATTGAAATTCACACACCAAATTATACCGCAATATATACCGTCTACCGTCTGTGTCCCAAATTATACTGCAATCTGAATTTTAGGCCCTATCGCCCACCCCTAACACACACTCTCTTGCTCAAAAACATACATACACACACACGCATACACTCTTGTACACAGTTGGTATTGATCTAGCCTGGTCTTACCATGTGTAAACTCTGGTCCATGATCATTTCCTACATGTGCGTCTGGGTCTTACCCATGGATCTATTATAATATCTGGATAGGGTATTGCTAGTTTATAGCTGAAGGCACTCATGTGCTCAGGGAATCTCTCTGTACTACAGACTAAACAAGACTAAATTCACGTGGGCTACCCAGACATTTTCCCCATAGAACTCAATGTAAGTTTAAACAGCTCAACCTCAGCTGACAGAGAACCTACAGCTTTCATAAAGGTTGGATTTTGTGGGGATTTTAATGTCCCTTGTCATCCTGAACTTTTTTTCTTCTTAAATCCTTCGGTTTTCTTTAAATCCACACTTTAGTGCCACAAACTTTGCCCGTCTGGCTCTCGCTCTAACTCCTGCTCTGATGAGCTGCGCGGCCGAGCCACTCTGTGCACGTGCGTGAGACCCCGTGTGAGACCCACACACGCGTATTTGCGCAACGCATCATGGGAGATAGCGCAACGCATCATGGGAGATAATCCACTGCGCAGAACCGGGAGGACCAGACGAAGAGTTTCCCATGGATCTTTGCGAGTTCCGCTAATATGTCAACGACCGTGCCTGCACAAAGCGCCACTGAGCACAACCATTCATCTGAATACGGCGCCATCTTGGATTGCCGGGGCTTGGTCTTACCATGGTCCATGATCATTTCCTACATGTACGTCTGGGTCTGATCCTAGTGGCTGCAGTTTCCTCGGTTGAATCTCCTCCGACCAATCAGAGAGCGGGGTGCTGAGTTTGTGCTGAATTTGCTGGTTGTAGTTTGTTGGAGAATGCAATATTAAAATAATCTGTTCTGGTTCAATCCAAATATCAAGAAATTGAAGCCGGAGCAAGAGGAATGTTTAGAAATTATCTTTGATACAAAGATGTTGTGGCTCTCCTCCCCATGGGCTCCGTTAGTGGCAAAGGAGATGGCTAAAGCTAGGCTAAATGCTATAGTTAGGCTTCCGTAGTGTTGGTGGTAGAAGTAGACTTGCAGTATGTGATCCCAACACTAGATGGGAGTAAAAACTACACGGTGTCCCTTTAAGGCCAGTGCGAAGGGTCATGCCCCCTCGCTGACGCCATCTTGAAAAGACACCTTTTTAGTGGTATTTGGTTTTAGTGTATTATTAAGGACACCCGATACTACACAAAACGGCATAGAAACCTTTTGTTCCAATAATGTTGTAGGTGTTTTCATACTATTGTCTATTGGCAGCAGCTTCTGAGGTTTCACTGTAAACCAACACTAACTTTTGGCAGAGTTTTGTGTTGTTGGAAACACAGAGAAACCTAAAAACACTAAGCTGTGAATATGGATTATTTCAAACAAACACATCAAAAACTATAACACATGGATCAAATGAGCTTTAATATTTGCGAAACTTCTGATTACTTTCAACGATGAGTGATATTTAAGTGAAATTTCTGCTTTTAAAAACCCTAGTTATGTGAATATCAGTAACATTATTCAATCTATATTATAATTCTACTTGTGGATATAGTGTACGGCTCCAGATACTGTAGTTCTTGTTCTAGTTTTTGTAAAGGTAAAAAGCATTCAAACACCTGGAAATGGGTCCCTGGGAGCTGACCAGTGAGCAAGGGCACTGACAGGCTGCAATCTCACTCCCCCCGGTGGAGGTGTACCCAGAAACAGTATTACCCAATGCTTTTGTATGGTGTCTTCTTTCCTCTTGAAAACGTCTTTACAGGATGGTCCAAAAGTGGCTCTTGGTCCAAAAGTGGCTCTTGGTCCAAAAGTGGCTCTTGGTCCAAAAGTGGCTCCTGGTCCAAAAGTGGCTCCTGGTCCAAAAGTGGCTCCTGGTCCAAAAGTGGCTCTTGGTCCAAAAGTGGCTCTTGGTCCAAAAGTGGCTCTTGGTCCAAAAGTCTCTCTTGGTCCAAAAGTGGTTCTTGGTCCAAAGCTACGGTCCAGATGCTGTCGATGTTGAGGAGAGTATATTTGTTTTGGACCAGTCTAGTTTAGCCGCTGTGGACTTCAGAATGCACTCGTTAAATGAATTGGGCTAGTGCAGCTAACGCATGTGCCAATGTGTTTTTTCACATTGTCCTGCCCCGCGGCCATTTCGAAAATGCCACAGAAGGCAAAAGTATTGGCACATTAGTTTGAACGGTGGAGATCGGCGTGACTACGACTGGTAATATTTACTGTTTATGGAGCAGACAGAAATTTGTGTCATTGCAGGACGGAGGCAAATGACACCTTTACCTCTGATGACAAATTCTGTACCTTACCTTATCTTCAGCTCATGGATGGCTCCACATTTAAAACAGTTTGTAGGGGAAATATTTATTTTATTTCTTATACAACTTGTGAATTGCTGATTTTATTTTATTTTTTTAAATGTTAGCTTTCAATATTAGCCCTTGGGGTGCAGTTGTGCTTGAAGAGAACTCTAGAGCAGGCATCTAAAACTCAGGCTCGTGGGCCAAATCCAGCTCACAAGACCATTTTTAGTGGTCCCTAAAATTATTTTCAATGATTATTATTAACTTGCAGCATTGATGGTTATGGATGACCAATGTATCATCTATTTTCAATCACAACCAATCATTAGTCATTATCAAAACCAGTTTCGGTTCAATTTTAACACATTTTTAGGAAAATCAACCACAAAATAATAGTGAAACTCAGTCACATTCAAGTAATGTCGAAATCCCTTCATAATGTAATGAACTCCCTTCTATTCTCCCTAACCAAAGCTCTAGAGAGCAAACATTAGATAATTAAACTTCTCTTGGCGTTGTGGGACCATTATGGTTTAGAATTGTTGATTGTACTTGTCCTGTTTGTTCATCTCCCTTCACCCATGATCCCATGATGCATCACTGTTTCCAGGGTCACTCCCAGTTTGACATGAACAGTTGGAATGTTTGCATGTGTACCATCAAACAAAGGAAGGTCTTGAAAGAAGAAATGCGTGTGTGTGTGCGTACGTGTGTGTCTTCTGTGTGCGTGTGTATTCTTTGTGTGTGCGTGTGTGTGTGTGCCTTTTGATTGTATCCATTTACTTTTGATTTGTATTTTTTTAATCCCTTTTAGTCTTTTTTATGTCTTTTGAAATCCATCAAATAAAATATGTAACTTTAGAAAACTAGGGGGCAACAGTGGCTCAGTTGGTAGAGCATTGGCCTTTAGACCTGAACATTGTGGATTCGAGTCCACCTAAAGACTTACTTCACAACTCCCATTGATGGCTGCTGCCGTTGTGTCCTTGGGAAAGAAAATGGATGGATGGATAGAAAACTATAAATAAAGTAGTCGGGCTGTACTTTCTGTACTTTCACAACAAACCGATGTTCGTAAAAACCGGTTGGTGTAATAATAAACCCACTTTATTTGAACTTGTGTGTTTCCAGTGGTTCTTATCGTGCTCCTGCTGGGCCTGTGTCTGTGGTGGTGCAGAGAGGAGCTCCGGCCGCTTACCTCCAATGACCACAGCCTCACGCTAAAAGAATCCAGAGACCCACTGCTCAGGGACGCTAACATCGACCTCAACTTATGCCCCACTAAAGTAAGATTCAGATTCATTGTCATTCCCATTTGCCGTAAAACCACATTGGAATACATCTGCAAAAGTTCCCAGTGTGAACAAGACAAGTACAGGAATAAAACAAACACAATTGTCACTGAAATCAAGTGCAAGATTATTAAAGTTTGGAAAGAAGCTGTTAGCAAAACGAGATATCCTGTATATCAGTGAACGAAATCTTCTGTCAGAGGGAAGAAGCTGGAACATGGCTTTTCAAAGAGCCAGAAGAGTCATTAATTATTCTAAGAGCTCCGTTTAAAAGTCTGGATTTATAAAGAAACCTCCAGAATAGACAGATCACAGACCTCTTTCAGAGAAGAGCACCTATCCCTTGTCTCTCTCTGGTCTCTCTCTCTGGTCTCTCTCTGGCCTCTCTCTGGTCTCTCTCTGGTCTCTCTCTGGTCTCTCTCTGATCTCTTTGGTCTCTCTCTGCTCTCTCTCTCTGGTCTCTCTCTCTGCTCTCTCTCTGGTCTCTCTCTGGTCTTTCTCTGGTCTCTCTCTGGTCTCTCCCTGGTCTCTCTCTGGCCTCTCTCTGGTCTCTCTCTGGTCTCTCTCTGGCCTCTCTCTGGTCTCTCTGGTCTCTCTCTGCTCTCTCTCTCTGGTCTCTCTCTCTGCTCTCTCTAAAAGTGAAGCAGAATCTCAGACCAGTTCCATGAAATATAATGAATAATTATAGTTTAAGTTCTTGTTAATTTACTTTATTTTTCAGTGAATGATAGGATTTTTATTGAACAATCTGTGGTTAGTCCAGGACCAGGACCAGGACCAGGACCAGGACCAGGACCAGGACCAGGACCAGGACCAGGTCTGAGCAGAGTCTGAGCTGTGGACTTTTCTCTCCAGGAAACTCCGGTCAGGCTCCACCTAGAGGCGGACTGGAGGAGCAGCACAGACGGCCAGACCATCTCACCCACTCCACCCTCACTGCTCCTGCTGGCTGCTCCTCTTTAATTATTCTTCTGAATTCTCCTCCTCACTCCTCCTCCTCACTGCTCCTCCTCACCACTTCTCTTCCTCACTGCTCCTCCTCCCTCCTCCTCCTCACTGCTCCTCCTCACTCCTCCTCCTCACTGTTCCTCCTCACTTCTCTTCCTCACTGCTCCTCCTCACTCCTCCTCCTCACTCCTCCTCCTCACTGCTCCTCCTCACTCCTCCTCCTCACTCCTCTTCCTTACTCCTCCTCCTCACTCCTCCTCCTCACTCCTCTTCCTCACTGCTCCTCCTCACTCCTCCTCCTCACTCCTCCTCCTCACTGCTTCTCCTCACTCCTCCTCCTCACTCCTCCTCCTCACTGCTCCTCCTCACTGCTCCTCCTCACTCCTCCTCCTCCTCACTCCTCTTCTCACTGCTCCTCCTCACTCTTCCTCACTGCTTCTCCTCACTCCTCCTCACTGCTCCCTCTCACTCCTCCTCCTCACTCCTCTTCCTCACTGCTCCTCCTCACTCCTCCTCCTCACTGCTCCTCCTCCTTCTCCTCCTCACCACTTGGCCTTGAGCACCATCTAAGGCAGGTGTGCTCCTCAAAAACAAGTGCAGTTTTTTTTATGTTTTTATTGACAAAGAAACAACAGTGGGAGAGCCAATGGGAGACAGTGCCTTTGTCTTTTCTTCCTTGAGTGGAATATGAGGTTATTTTGTTCTGGACTCAGAGATTGAGGTCCAGTATTTCTGTGCTTCCTGAAATAATGTACAATTCTAAACTAATGGAAGTTTTAGCGCACAAGTCATTTTAGGAAGAGAACATTGGAAATGATGTTGTTTACTTTGAATGACTGTAAAGACGGAGACAGAAGACGAACTACTGAAAGTTTGAACTGTAAATGTAATTTTTTTTAACCTGGCCGTGGCTAAATGGATCAAACAATGTTTTCTTACCTGGAGTGGATGTTTTGAAGCCTTTTGGGTTTTGATTGTTTGTTTTGGAGAATGGAGATCTCTGCTGTGTGAATTCACTGGAACGTTGTATTTTTCAATAAATTATTTTATTTATTAGGTGAAACTTGTTTTGGTTTATTCAGACTCAAAAAAATAAAAAGTCACCGCATCAAACCACATTTAAAAACCATTTGCAGCCGACAAAGCTAGAAATGAACTTTATTTGGATCTTTTTACTTCGTTAAACAGATGCTATTGGTGTAATAGTAAACAACAACATTCTGTCTGATGTGATTGACTTCAGACGTTTTCATTTCCACTTTCTACATTTGAAAGTATCTGACATGAGACTGAAGATGGTCTCTCTCTGGCCTCTCTCTGGTCTCTCTGGTCTCTCTCTCTGGTCTCTCTGGTCTCTCTGGTCTCTTTGGTCTCTCTGGTCTCTCTCTGCATGGTCTCTCTCTCTGTGCTCTCCCTCTCTGTGCTCTCTCTCTGCATGGTCTCTCTCTGTGCTCTCTCTCTCTGGTCTCTTCTATGTTTGAAAGTATCAGACGTGAGACTGCAGATGGACCGAGTCATGAGTTTCAGCTTCCTGTTTCCTGTAATAATGAATATTATTATTTATTATTACTGAACATTTATGAAGTACATTCATAAATGTTGGCTGTGGCTTTACATCGTACTCTTCCATGTGACCAGGTTACATACAGTCTGAAATCCAACTTCTGATTCGTATCAAGTATAATAAACATAGAAAGAGGCACAGTACAGACAGTAGTGTGTAAAACCTACAAATCCTCTCATAAAATTAACTTTAATGATCCTCCATCTACAAATATTCATGATTACATTGTGTTTATTCACAAACACAAATGCCATAAATCACATTACTGTCTAAATACCTCTCTAAATTCTGCAGTGTTTGTAAATAATATCTGGAAATTAACAGTATTTTCAAATAGTAAAACTGGTTTGATTTCCACTGTTGGTAGCTTCCAATGTACAACAGCAACAGCCACATAAAGTCAGACTCTATGAAGGCCTTAATCCTTGAATCACTAATCCAACACAACTAAAGTACTTAAGTAACTTGGCAATGGACCAAGGCAAGGCAGTTTATTTGTATAGCACAATTCTTACACAAGGCAACTCAAAGTGCTGAACAAAATAAGAAAGCATTAAAATCATAAATAATCACAGAACATTAAAAAGAAAGATACAAATACTGTATAAAATCCCTCAGTTGTGTAAAAGTGTTACATGGCTAAACAGCTCTGCAAAGTGTTTCGGTCTGCTGGAATCAGAGGAAACACTTTGCATATCTGCGTCTCTCTTCAGAGAAGTGCAGGAGCAGCACTGGTTTCAAGGACTTCCTGTGGGACCTCCGGCCTCGCTGTGTCACCAGCTCTTCCTGGAGTAGTTCCTGTGTTGCTTCTTTCTTTGCATTAACGGTGACACTACGCAACAATGGACGCGGCCGGCCTGGACCCAACCCGTCGGTTCACCATCCCCTGCCTCCCGCGTGGGGTCCAGGACGTTACCAGTCAAGACAAACCTGTGAAATCCTGGAAGTCTTTAAGCAATCTGGACACAGGCGAAACAACTCAAGACAAAGCAGAAAAGCAACAAATGACACTCAACGTTGGGGGTAAAGTCTGGAATATACCCACTCAGTGTGCTTTAAAATACCCCAATACCCGCATCGGCTCCTTGGCTCTTAAGTAAGTAAGTAAGTAAGCTTTATTTATATACCGCCTTTCACAAAGCGGTTTACAATTGTTATTTTTTGGGCACTTGTCCTCTCACTCCACACAGAGATGGGAGAGGACAATAAAGACAGTACTGACAAAGTGTTCAGACTCTGTGATGACTACTCCGTGTATAAGGACGAATTCTTCTTTGACCGTGACCCTGCATTATTTCCATACATCCGCCATTTTTACAAGAAATTTGTCCAATGAGCTTTGAGGAGGAGGTGGAATACTGGGGTCTGAGTTTGACCGATACGCAGCTGTGTTGTTGGTTATTATTTGAGGAAAAGGTCGGTGACGTCCAGGAAAGACTCAAGGTGGAGAGAGAACTTTTGGCTGAAACTCAGATGACGTATTCCAATGAACATTTTAAAGACATGGTTTTGGGAGACACCAGACAGATGCTGTGGAATTTTACAGAGAATCCTTACTCTTCCCCTTTGGCCAAGGCCTTCAGCCTCTTCTCCAATCTGTGTGTTCTTATTTCCATCATCGCAATTGCTCTGGACACAGTTGAAGAGCTCCAGATTCACAAAACAAATGGTAAAACACACATGGAGTGGGTGGAAATCATTACTATTATGTTCTTCATGTTCGAGTACTTCCTCCGGTTATCAACAACTCCCGATTTGAAAGCGTTTTTTATTTTTTATATTTTTTATTATGCAACATTTACACAAACAATACAATACAAAAGCAATAATAACATAAAAGTCAGAAAGATAACCAATAGACTGACAAAAACAAACAAAAATAAATAAGACAATAACAAATCAAGGAAATTAGTAGTAACTGAGGGAGGTATTCTGTGAGTGTTAGTATACGTGTACGTGTACGTGTACGTGTGTGTGTGTGTGTCAAGGTAGTTGAAATACAGATACAATATTTTTGTCATCCACACATTGTCACCATCGCCATTCGCCACCAATAATAATACTCCACTTTAATCCTCATGACCAAAAACCATCTGAGTTTTCAATTGGAGATTATACTGTAAACAACAATAATGATTATAATAACAACAATCTTATTAATAATAATAATAATCACTATCATTATCACCATCATAATTTCATGGTGTACGGCTATCTTCCCTCCACCCCTTCCCTATTTTAAGTGTATTAGTTTTACAATTTCACTACTTTGTTGTGTGTCATGTGTTCTACAGTGCATTAAAAGGCAGACATGAGGGGATGTCCCGAAGTGGGTTTCTCCCCCACGTTCGACCGGCCCTATGTGTATTTATTAAAGTTTTTCAGTGCTACTCTAATGTGATGCATTAAAAGACAGGAGATGGTGGGGGAAGAAGCTATCATTTCCTATAGCGATATACAATTAAATAATGCCAATAATGAAATTGTTAAGAGTATGGTAATGACAACAACGACCAATCATGATAATAAAAACGTAATAGCAATATTAGTGATGAGGATAATGGTGATGATGTAGATGACAACGGCAGCAATGTTCAGGTGTATGTATGTGTTCTGTTGGTCAAAGTGAGAGTGAGAGTAGGGACCTTGAGGGAGTTGGTCAAAAAAACTGTTTATTGAAGATGTTTGTATGTGACTCTACCCTATAATCTGACAGTACATTTTTCCATTGTCCATCCGTCCGTTTTCTTCCGCTTCATCCGTTGCCGGGCCAGCAGTCTAAGCAGAGACGCCCAGACTTCCCTATCCACACACACTTCCTCCAGCTCGTCCAGGGGGAACCCCAAGGCGTTCCCAGGCCAGCTGAGAGACATAGTCCCTCCAGCGTGTCCTGGGTCTTCCCCGGAGCCCCCTCCCGGCGGGACGTGCCCGGAACACCTCCCCAAGTAGGCGTCCAGGAGGCATCCGGAACAGATGCCCGAGCCACCTCAACTGGTTCCTCTCTACGTGGAGAAGCAGCGGCTCTACTCCGAGCTCCTCCCGTGTGACTGAGCTCCTCACCCTATCTCTAAGGGAGCGCCCAGCCACTCTGCGGAGGAAGCTCATTTCGACCGCTTGTATCCGCAATCTCGTTCTTTTGGTCATTACCCAAAGCTCACGACCGTAGGTGAGGGAGGGAACGAAGATTGACCGGTAAATCGAGAGCTTTGCCTTTTGGCTCAGCTCCCTCTTCACCACGACCTGTCAATCTCACGCTCCATCCTTCCCTCACTCGTGAACAAGACCCCGAGATACTTTAACTCCTCCACTTGAGGAAGGACCTCTCCACCCAAGGCAAGGCACCTCTTTCCGGTCGAGCACCATGGCCTCGGATTTGGAGGTGCTGATTCTCATCCCAGCCGCTTCACACTCGGCTGCAAACCGCCCCAGTGCATGCTGCAGGTCCTGGTTCGTTGGAGCCAACAGGACAACATCGTCCGCAAACAGCAGAGATGAAATCCTGTGTTCCCCGAACCGGACCCCCTCCGGCCCCTGGCTGCGCCTAGAAATCCTGTCCATGAATACAGTGAACAGAACCGATGACAAAGGGCAGCCCTGGCGGAGGCCAACATGCACCGGGAACAGGTCTTACTGCCGGCAATGCGAACACAGCTCTGGCTCCGGTCACTACACGCTTGGGTCTGCAAGGTCTGACCGGCTTCCTCCCCTGCGGATCCAACTCACAACCAGGTGATGATCGGTTGACAGCTCCGCCCCTCTTTTTACCCGAGTGTCCGAGACACTCGGTCGAAGGTCAGATGATACAACAACAAAGTCGATCATCAACCTCCGGCCTAGGGTGTCCTGGTGCCACGTGCACTGGTGGACACCCTTGTGCTCAAACATGGTGTTCGTGATGGACAAACTGTGACTGCCACAGAAGTCCAACAACTGAACACCGCTCGGGTTCAGATCAGGGGGGCCGCTCTTCCCGAACACCCCTCTCCAAGTGTCACTGGCATTTCCCACATGGGCGTTGAAGTCCCCCAGGAGAATAACGAAGTCCCCGGTCGGTGCACCGTCCAGTACCCCTCCCAAGGACTCCAAGAAGGCCGGGTACTCTGCACTGCTGTTAGACCCGTAGGCCGTCACAACAATGAGAGACTTGTCCCCCACCCGGAGGCAGAGGGACGCGACCCTCTCATTCACCAGGGAGAACTCCAACATGTGGCGGCTGAGATGGGGGGCAGTGAGTATGGCCACCCCAGCTCGCCGCCTCTCCCCGCAGGAAACACCAGAAAAGTGGAGCGTCCAACCCCTCTCAAGGAGTTGGGTTCCAGAGCCCAAGCTGTGTGTGGAGGTGAGGCCGACTATCTCTAGTCGGTATCGCTCGACCTCCCCCACGAGCTCGGGCTCCTTCCCCCCCAGTGAGGTGACGTTCCACGTCCCAAGAGCCAGATGTTGTGTGTGCGGACTGGGTCGCTGAGGTCTCCGCCTTCGACTGCTGCCCAGTCCTCTCTGCACCGCGCCACCACGGACCCTTCTGCAGGTGGTGGGCCCACAGGAGGACATTAACATTCCATTGGTTAATGTTAAAATAAACATTAACCAATGGAATGTTAATGTTTTTGATTTCCAGTTAATGAGTATGGTTTTCTTGGTGATGGTTAGGGCAATCAGTAAAACTTTAGTGTCTGATGGGCTGAGTGTTAGTGATGATGTATCTCCCAAAATGCAGAGGGATGGGCAGAGTGGGATGTGACAGTCCAGGAGGGCAGAGAGTGATTCTGCCTCCTGTCTCCAGAAAAGGAAAACAGGTGAACAGAACCATATGGCGTGAATGTAGGTGTCTGTTGTATTTTGTGTGCAGTTGGTAGATGTATCCGAGATTGAAGTAAATTTTGAGAGTTTCTGTGCTGTGAAATGAGTACTATCTTGTACTGTATTAATTGTAGATTTGTATTTTTGGACATGTTGTGGATATTATAACAAACGTGAGGCCAGAAGTTGGCATCAGGAGCAAGCGTTAAGTCTCTTTCCCATTTTTGATATGGGAGTGATGTTGTCTGATCTGAGCTAGCTATGATTATATATATAATATGAAGAAGATGGCATAGTCTGGGATCGCGTCTTTCATTCAGACAGAAGACATGTTTTATTGTCGATGGTAGAGACAGCACGAACAAAGCACACGATCACAGATACAATAGAATGCAAGTGTATTATACAGAGCAGAGGCATGGAGACCTCCAATCAGCAGCTTCCACGGTGTGCTTGTAGCTTGGCCTTCAGATAGACAAAACAAGGGAAAAGTACTGGCTTCTGCACATTGATAGAATGATGAGTTTAACTTTAACAAAAGTTGCTTCAAAGTGTTATGAAATCTCACATTCCCCCCTCTGGTCATACATTCACGTGTGACCATCAGGATCGATAAACAGCAACATAACATCATAACTCAATACTTCAAAACTCATACTTCACTCGGTACTTCAAAAAACTCAGAACTCGGAATACTTCAAAAACTCAGAAAACTCATAAAACATGTTCAGATCTTTCATAAAACTTGTCAACAATCTTCAGTAAAATACCAAACTTCATCAGTCGATGGTGGTTCCAGATATTGCTTTGAAAACAGTCTCTCCCACTTCTCCTGTTGGTTTTGTAACAGGGTACAAGTATCATCACTTCACTGCCACTTTGAGTTTAGGTGTGGTTTTCTTTTCGTGTGTTTCCTTGTTTGGTGTGGGCCAATGGCCATGTTTTCTAATTAGTTGGCAGCTGTGGTGGGTTGTACTTCCCCTTTAAATTATCAGTGCACCTTTTCCTCTCCCTGACACTCTCCCTCTGTCTGGTGCGAAACAGGTCAGTCCTATCCCATTCATTTTAAATTGGCAGACTTCTTACTTGTTTTACTGTTATTATTGTCATGTTCCCTGACATTCTCCCTCTGTCTGGTGCGAAACAGAGCTCGGGTCCTCCAGGCGGTCCGAAGGCCAATCGTTCTGTGCAGCACCTGGGGCCTGCTGGGGACAAAGCCATACCAGCACGGCCAAACCACTGCATTGCCTGGACCCTGACCTTTTAAAGCTCGCATCCTTAAGTTTTAGCTCCAGCCTCTCCCCTCTCTAGTTTTAACTTAATAGCTTTTTATCATACTTTTTAAAGACTATTTTTGTAATAAATCCCTTTTAAAACTTTTAACTGTCGTGGCCTCCTTGTACCCTGGTGACAAAGATTGACTGTGTTACAACTGGCGTTGCTGGCAGGATCACCAGAAAGTACAAGGAGCCATGTCTGAAACTAATCATGCAGCATTAAACGGGGAGGCATCCACCTCCAGTGCAAATGCAGGTGCAGCCTTTAGACCTGTTGCAATGTTTCCCATGCTCAACATGACCCACAGCAAATTTAAAGGGAAAGACTCTGAAATCAGCTTGGGGGAATGGAAAAACAACCTGGAAACAATGTTTTTGCTGCAGGGGATACCACAGGACTACAGAACAGAGCTAACACTTTGCTGTTTAGAGGGGAAGGCGAAAAGGGAGATTTTAATTTTACCAAGAGAGGAACGGAACACAGCTGAATTGATTTTCACTGAATTGGAGAAACTGTATGGAGATCGAACCACTGCCTCTGTCCTACGCTCTCAGTTTTTCAATGCCCGCCAGGAACCACATGAGGAGGTCAGCTCATTTGCCCTGAGACTGCAGGAGTGTTTCAACCGTCTTAAAAGGAAAGACTCGAGGGGCATCGGCAATGAGGACGTTTTATTGCGAGATCACCTGGTGGAAGGACTCAGAGATGCGTCTGTGAGGGGTGAGTTCAGAACCAAGATTTTACTCGATGATACACTGACTTTTAATTCAATTAAAAATGAACTTATTTTAAGAGAACAAGCTTATGGAGACACCTCTGAAGTTTTACAATGCTTTGCCACTAGAGGGGAGAACTATATTCAAATGCCTTATGTGAGAGACTTGGAGCGAATTAAGATCGAGTTGAAGGATGAAATGACTAAACAAATGACAACACAGTTCAATGAAATGTCCCAGTCACTTATCAAGGAAGTAAGAGCTGAACTAAACCAAACTCGTGTCCCGGACCATGGCTACAATCATACAGCAGGGAGAGGTTTTAGGCCTCGGGGTTATTCGTACAGGAATGAGCGGGGAAATTCCTATAAGTATGATGAACAGGGTAATCCCATCTGCCACAAGTGCTCACAACCGGGACACATAGCTCGATATTGCCAACCAAGGGCTAGGTCGCAGTCTTTAAACTAAATGCCCCTGCTGTGGTGGCCCAGACAGTGGGTTGTTTTAGTGCGAATGGGCCTCAAAGGCTAGACATGGACAAATTGATTGGTGAAGTTCCTACTGTCGATGTGAAATTGCATAATGCCCCAATCAAATGCATTCTGGATACTGGCTCAAATGTGTCTATGATTACAGAGGGATTTTATCAAAGATATTTGGACAATGGGACAGTGCTGAAGGACGCGAGTACTTGGCTGGCTCTTGAAGCGGCTAATGGACTAAATATACCATATGTAGGCTACGCTCTGTTGCCTGTGAAAATAGGAGAGCTTGAACTTCCTGAATGTGGCTTTCTGGTGACAAAGGACTATTGTTTAACAAACTCAGAGGGGATCTTGGGCATGAATATTATATCTCGTTGCTTTGAGGTAGAAAAGCCAATTGCTTGCTTCTCTAAAGACAAAGCCCAGCAAGTTTCATGGAGGTCTGCTTTGCGAATATGTGCAAAAAAAGCCCAGTTTTCAGCTCCAGATGGCTCCATTGGACACGTCCGTACCATCAGTCGTCACCCCATCATGGTGCCTGCCCAGAGCGACGTGCTAGTGTGGGGCCGCACAAAACCCGGAGTCAACGACCAAGATTACCAGTGCCTCGTTGAACCTCTGGAGGTGGGTGACCTTTTTGTGGCTCGCTCCTTGTCCACTGTTAAAAATGGAAGAGTGCTATTGAGAGTTCGAAATGTCAATGATTCACCAATATATCTCTACAGACATCAGAAATTGGCTAGGACATTTGCAATAGACTCTGCTGAAATTATGCAAGAAAATGATGTAAACATGACTCGTGTAGGGGTTAACTCTGTAAGAGTGAGTACAGGCCCAATTACACCCCAGTCTGAACCATGTGTCCTCCCTGATCTAACAAACTCTGATCTCCCTGCAGAACAAACTTGGAGACTTAAAGATCTGCTGTACAAACACAGGGCAGTTTTTGCTCAGCATGATGAGGACTATGGGTTGACCAGCGCCATGCAGCATGAGATCCCGACTGGCATCGCCACCCAGTGAGGGAACGCTACAGGCAAATTCCACCCAAAATGTATCAAGAAGTGAAAAGCCTAATTCAAGGTATGCTGAATTCAGAAATTATAGAGCCCAGCTCCAGCCCGTGGGCTTCCCCCATTGTGTTAGTTCGCAAAAAAGATGGCACATTGAGATTTTGTGTGGACTATCGTAAACTCAATTCAGTAACCCACAAAGATGCATACCCCTTGCCAAGAATTGAAGAGTCTCTCGCTAGCTTGGGCAATGCTAAATTCTTTTCCACACTCGATCTTGCAAGTGGGTACTGGCAGGTCCCTGTAGCGCCGTCAGATAGAGAGAAAACGGCTTTCACTACACCTATGGGCCTGTTTGAACACTTCACCAGAATGCCCTTTGACACCTGTGATGTCATCAGTTGGAGTTGAGTTCAGGTGTGGGACCATGTGGGACCATGTGGGACCATAGGAGCACACAGATGTTACCTGCTGCAGAAAGAGAGTTTAATGTTCGTGTATTGCTTTGTTTAAATTAAATGGATTTAATGTCTTCCCAGGTCTTCAATGTCAGAGACTTTCACTTCTTCTCACTGTGGCTGTTTAAATGAGCCACTAAAGTTGTTATTTTTGTTATTGTTAGCTGCAAATATTAAATATCCATTCATCTGATGGTAGCAAGCTAACTAGCGCTTGCAACTCTATTCAATTTCTTACTTTGTCTTATAAACTTTAAAACCAGCCATATGTTAATTAAAATACATTTACCTTTGCTAATGCAGTCAATTATTGTGAAATCCATAGAGTATAATTTCATGATTGTTGCAATAACTAATGTTCTGTGTGTATTCCTAATGTGTCATGTGTGTTTCAGTCTTACAGGTGTCAGACTGTGTTGAAGGTGTTCAAAGGTAAGAATCACACTCTCACACATTGTTCTTCTGTATTATTATGTTGTTTTTAGAATAAACCATTATTTGGTGTATTTTCTTTGAAAACATCTATCTTTTTCTCAGATTGTTCAGCAACTCACTCAAGATGAGGGAAAAGAGCAACAAGGGGAAAATGCCCCCTCGGAAATGCAACATGTGTAGAGTAATACAGGGTAAGTAGCTTTCAGGGCTCATTTGTCCATGTGCAAAACAAATGCACATTTGCAATTGTTTTTTACATGGAATTACTCCAATGACCAAAGCCTTATCCCAAGTTTCTCAGACGGAGTGTCTTCCAGTGTCTCGAGCTAGTGCAGTGCCAAGGTTTGTATCACATGGTGATGGATCGAGTGGTTTGAGGCATTAATAGAAAGTTATGTGTTGTTATATCACTTTGCCACATTATGTTGAAACTAAACATGTTCCACATTTTCAGGTGCTGTGCTTGGACCTTGTGATGAGAGACTGAAGACCAAGAGAGGACACATGTTGGAACATCAACATTCAATAAATACATTCTTCTGCCTTTCAGATTGTGTTTTTACATCTGGGGAACCTACAGTAGAGTGTAGCTTGTGCCTGTTTTAATACTGATCCAAACATAGGCGCTACAATCATGTTTTTTTACTTTGGCATGAACTGTTCAGTACAGTAGTGTTCATAACACTGTGCCCTGTGTGGTTTAACTTGTACTTTGATGTAGAGAAACATGATTTTTAATGCAGCTCCATTTGCAATAATGACTGATATCCTTCTACTACAGTTGTTCTAATGCTTTTTGAATGCTGTGTTTATCGTTTATTGCCCAGAGTCAGAACTAAACATGATAAAGCTGCATTTCAGATTCACAAGGCTAAAATCTGGAACGGTCTTCCTGGAAATGTGAGACAGGCTTCTTCTTTGACAATGTTAAAATCCAGGTTTAAAACACTTCTGTTTCTGCTTCAACTGAGAGATTTTATGAGAGATTTTATTTGTATCTTTTTAATTTACTGTCAATATTTATAATTGTAATGCCTTGTTTGATTGTTTCTATCTTTTGTTCAGTGCTTTGAGTTTCCTTTTGTTTTGACTGTGCTATACAAATAAACTTGCCTTGCCTATTGCAAAAAGTATGTCTCGACCAGTGAGTGATTCTGCAGAGGTTAAGTAGGTCAATAGGACTGTAAATGGACGTCATATAAACGTCAATATTTTGGTCATATAAGACGTCGAGAGGACGTCGGACCCGACCGGTTCTGTACCACATTGCAACCTTGAATGAACGTCCAGATAACGTCCAGATGACGTTGAACTGACATAGTTTTGACATCTGCTTGCTTAGTGGGAACAACAGAAAACGAACGTCATATGAAGGCAATATTTTGGTCATATAAGACGTTGATAGGACGTCAGACCCGACCGGTTCCGTACCACATTCAAACCTTGAATGAACGTCCAGATGACGTTGAAATGACATAGTTTTGACATCTGCTTGCTTAGTGGGAACAACTGAAAACGAACGTCATATAAACGTCAATATTTTGGTCATATAAGACGTCGAGAGGACGTCAGACCCGACCGGTTCTGTACCACATTCAAACCTTGAATTGACGTGCCATCAACGTAACATTTGGAGGTTGAGGTGACGTCGGGAAACGACGTCGAGAAAACTTTCATTCTGCACCCACCAGTGACCTATATTCTACGTCGGACAACGACGTTCAAATTACGTTGATTCAACGTCGGCTTGCTTAGTGGGATAGACTTATTTTGTGATGGGTTGTTGGTGTCTGTATTCCTGTCAAATGTGAATTCTGGCGGATTGCTGCGGCAAGAGGTTCTATGAATATAGCAAAGAGGAAGGGAGAGAGTGGACATCCCTGCCTAGTTCCTCTGTGTAATATTAGTCTATTGGTTAGTACAGAAGCAGTGGGTGAGGTGTGAAAGATGTGAATCCAATTTATAAATGATTCCCCAAAGCCAAATTGTTCTAGTGTGGCTGTTAAAAATGACCAGTTAACTCTATCAAAGGCCTTTTCACCATCAAGAGAAACTATTATTGTTGGCTGTTGTTGCAATGTTGAGTATTCCATTAAGTTGAAGAGTCTGTGTGTGTTGTTTGACGAATGTCTTCCTTTTATGAAGCCGGTTTGATCTGGATGTATTATGGAAGGAATGACTTTTTCCAGTCTGTGGGATAATGATTTTGTAAAGATTTTGAGGTCAACGTTGATTAGTGATATTGGCCGGTAACTGGATGGAGAGGTTGGGTCTTTGTTGGGTTTGAGAAGAAGTGAAATTATGGCAGAGTTCATGTGAATAGGCAATCTTGAATCCTCTTTTATTTCAGTTATACGTTTTTGGAATAGTGGACTGAGAATAGACCAGAAAAGTTTATAAAATTCAGCAGGGAAGCCATCAGGTCCGGGTGCTTTATTATTTGGCATTGATTTGAGTGCATCATGAAGTTAAAAAGATTCTTTTTAATAATTATAATAATGCCTCGGTTTTATATCGCGCTTTTTTGGACACTCAAAGACGCTTCACATGTAATTATTCATTCACTCCATACACGTGGTGATAAACTACTACTGTAGCCACAGCTGTCCTGGGGCACACTGACAGAAGCGAGACAACCAGTCTCTGCCATTGGCACCTCCACCACCAACCATTCACACACACACCAGACTCATTCTAATGTGGGGGAAGTGTCTTGCCCAAGGATACTACAACAGCAGAGCAGACCCATCAGTGGGGGTCGGTGGAGAAAGTTCTGTGGTGGACTCGAACCCACAACCTTCAGGCTCAAAGGACAATACTCTACCAACTGAGCCACTGTAGTAGTTTTCGCAGAGGACTTTACAAAACTGTTGAATTCGCCGACTACAGATCAGAGAATCAAACAGTTCAAACACAAGAAATACAACGATAAAAAAACATATAACACAGACAAGAGATCGTTTATTTGTCCCATAGTGAGGACATTTCAGTGTTGCAGCGCACAGACAGGACAGTAGCACACAATAAAAACCATATGAGAAGCTGCTTTTTTCTTAGCTAGTTGTAAATGTTTCAATACCAATATACTGTATCTCTGTCTATCTATATACAGTGCCTTGCGAAAGTATTCGGCCCCTTTGAACCTTTCAACATTTCGCCACATTTCAGGCTTCAAACATAAAGATATAAAAATTTAATTTCTTGTCAAGAATCAACAACAAGTGGGAGACAATCGTGAAGTGGAACGAAATTTATTGGATAATTTAAACTGTTTTAACAAATAAAAAACTGAAAAGTGGGGCATGCAATATTATTCTTGCCCATTCTTCCTTGCAAAACAGCTCGAGCTCAGTGAGGTTGGATGGAGAGCGTTTGTGAACAGCAGTCTTCAGCTCTTTCCACAGATTCTCGATTGGATTCAGGTCTGGACTTTGACTTGGCCATTCTAACACCTGGATACGTCTATTTGTGAACCATTCCATTGTAGATTTGGCTTTATGTTTTGGACCATTGTCCTGTTGGAAGATAAATCTCCGTCCCAGTCTCAGGTCTTTTGCAGACTCCAACAGGTTTTCTTCCAGAATGGTCCTGTATTTGGCTCCATCCATCTTCCCATCAATTTTAGTCATCTTCCCTGTCCCTGCTGAAGAAAAGCGGGCCCAAACCATGATGCTGCCACCACCATGTTTGACAGTGGGGATGGTGTGTTCTGGGTGATGAGCTGTGTCGATTTTGGTTTCATCTGACCAGAGCACCTTCTTCCACATGTTTGGTGTGTCTCCCAGGTGGATTGTGGCAAACTTTAAACAAGACTTTTTGTGGATATATTTGAGAAATGGCTTTCTTCTTGCCACTCTTCGATAAAGGCCAGATTTGTGCAGTGCACGACTGATTGTTGTCCTATGGACAGACTCTCCCACCTCAGCTGTAGTTATCTGCAGTTCATCCAGAGTGATCATGGGCCTCTTGGCTGCATCTCTGATCAGTCTTCTCCTTGTTTGAGATGAAAGTTTGGAGGGACGGCCGGGTCTTGGTAGATTTGCAGTGGTCTGATACTCCTTCCATTTCAATATAATTGCTTGCACAGTGCTCCTTGAGATGTTTAAAGCTTGGGAAATCTTTTTGTATCCAAATCCGGCTTTTTAACTTCTCCACAACAGTATCTCGGACCTGCCTGGTGTGTTCCTTTGTCTTCATGGTTCTCTCTGCGCTTTAAACAGAACCCTGAGACTATCAAAGAGCAGGTGCATTTATACAGAGACTTGATTACACACAGGTGCATTCTATTTATCATCATCAGTCATTTAGGACAACATTGGATCATTCAAAGATCCTCACTGAACTTCTGGACTGAGTTTGCTGCACTGAAAGTAAAGGGGCCGAATAATATTGCACGCCCCACTTTTCAGTTATTTATTTGTTAAAAAAGTTTAAATTATTCAATAAATTTCGTTCCACTTCACGATTGTGTCCCACTTCAAACAGAAAGAAAATGTTATATCTTTTGTGTTTGAAGCCTGGAATGTGGCAAAATGTTGAAAGGTTCAAGGGGGCCAAATACTTTCGCAAGGCACTGTACATATATTGTGCAAAGTTATGTTCATATGAGGCAGGATAATAAGTAGATTAAGTGACATTCAGTGGACATTCTAAAATGGCAGTATTGCACATGATTACTGATTATTTACTATTTGTAGATGAATGACATAAATGAGCCTTTGGTCCATGAGGGAAAATCTGTTCTGAACTCTGTCAGAAATAAACACATTTTCATATAAATTATAAAAGACCTTACCGTGCATTGTAGCAGCGAAAAAGTGTGAAAGTGAAAAACAAAAGCCCACAAAAGTCCCAGTGAAACATGTTGAACCGAGGTCTGTCTGGACTGGAACTGTCTCGCCCAGAGCCAGAACTGTTGTACTTTACACGATTGAGAAAGACCATTTCAATTTGGAGAGACGAGAAACAGGAAGTTGAGTATTTTATGAAAGGAGGTTTGGCGCCCTAGGTCCCGGTGCGGCCTTCGGATCGGAAAGGCTCCTGCGATGAGCGCGCACAATCCCCCGGGACCTAGGCACTGGGGGCGGCATTTGGCAGCGGGAAGAAAATTGAAGGCAGGTTGGAGGCAGGGTGAAGAGGAGGAGGAGGGGAGGCGGTGGTTGCGAGGCTTCAGGAGGCCGGTAGTGGGAGTTGCTCCGTTTTTATGCGGCTGCGAGTCGGTACAGATGATTGGAAGGGGGCGTCTGCTGAGCAATAGGCTGGGGATGAGAGCCGGCCTGGAGGGGTAAATTTGGTTAACGTCTACCAAATTGAATTTTCGCGGGCTGCATTTCAATTTGGAGAGACGAGAAACAGGAAGTTGAGTATTTTATGAAAGGAGGTTTGGCGCCCTAGGTCCCGGTGCGGCCTTCGGATCGGAAAGGCTCCTGCGATGAGCGCGCACAATCCCCAAAAAGGCTGCGTGTTGATGGAGTTTTCGAAGCCTGGTTTGGCTATCGCTATATGGGACAGACGTCGTGACTACTCTATTCTGATCAATACTTGATACTCGGCTGCTGGCGGCGCCTATCCGGAAGGAGTGAGCTGCGTAGAGATGGGGAGACAGGTTACAAAGCAGCAGTACGGACGGGTTCAGTAACGGGTTCAGAGTTGGGCTCTGAACCCGTTGGATGACGTTGGGAGGTGATCGGGGGTGAGAAATAACGGTCCGTTGAGATCTCCTTTCCGAGAGCGGAGGCGAGTGTAATGCATCGTGGGTTATTTTTGCGCGCTGGGAACGTGAGCGTTCGCATCACGTTCCGTCAGACGCTGCGGCAGCGGAGAGTGTTTGAGAAGTGCGTGCCGCCACCAGAATCTTATTGCTTCACTTACTTTGCTTCGTATTGCTTTGCTGGGAGCTTGCGAGGAAGCCAGTAGGCGTTGTGCAGCCAGGATGGCGGACGCGTCTGGGCTGATGTAGGCGGAGAAAGCCGAAGAGGACCAGCACCCCAGCTGTTGGAGAGGTGGGGGAGCCCAGCGAGGCCGCGCGCGTGGCAGCGCCTATCCTGAAGGAGTGGGCTGTATAGAGCTGGGGAGACAAATTGCAGAGGAGCAGTAGGGATCTTAGTTGAGCTCTGAACCAGGTTGCTGTCATGGGAAGGTTGTCTGGAGAGAGATGTGTCGGAGCGAGCTATTATTATGTTGCAGGCGGCCTTGGTCTTTGAATGTTTGAGATGAAGGTTGAAATGGTCAGGGGACATTATGTTGGGTGAAAAAAGAGCGACCTTTGTGTGATGCTTCCACTACGTCGAGATTATCGCGCATGACAGAGATCCTGTTTCTCTGCCACGTGTGATTCCACGGCGCGCAGGCCACGACCACTGGGAATATCTCGTGTAAGGGCAGAGGAGATGCTCTGGGTGGAAGTAGCGGCCACGGCCCGGCAACCCAATGGTCCTGGAAGAATCCCCCAAAACCACGGAAGGGGCACGTCCGTGTAGAAGCGGAGACCTGTAGGAGCAGAGACATGTCGGAGAGGGCCATTGATGTTGCAGGCGCCCTTACGCTTAGAATCTTGGGTTGGAGAGTAGATAATCAGGATAGTAGGATGGTCGGGAAGCCGCGTCTCGGACCGCATGAAGGTTGAGCGAGCAGTAGTGAACGCTTATGCAGAGAAGTCATAGAAGGCGAGCAGAAGTTTTATAACCACGATGTTTCCACTGTTGACAAAACAAATGAACTGTAGCGTATGCATATTGGCTATCAGTATACACCGTTAATTTCTTATCTTTATGCAATTCACAAGCTCTTGTTAAAGCTACTAATTCTGCTGCTTGTGCAGATAAGTTACTTGGAAGTACTTTTGCTTCAATTGTTTTATCCACAGTGGTAACAGAGTATCCTACATGATTTTTCCCAAACTCATCTTTCCCTGCTGAGCCATCAACAAACACTGTAATTCCCCCAGAGAGTGGCATGTCCTTTATATCAGGTCTTGGACGGAAGTCTTTATATGCTTCTTGAACACAATCATGTGCAGTGCCATCTCCTTCTGTTGGAATTAGAGTAGATGGATTTACTGTATGACATCTTTCTACGGTCACATGTGGTTGTGACAGCAGAAGTGTCATGCAGGAAAGGTGACGGGCTGGTGATAGGAATGTCATGCTTGTTTGCAAAAGTAGCATTGACACAGCATGTGGTACTTTCAAGGTCAATGGGTGAAACAGAACAACTTAAAGGCTTTGACTGCTTCATCAGTCCAATGAATGTTTTCTTTAGGTGTCATTGGCTTTTCAAAAATTTAATTTTGTAATGGTCTTACTAATTCTGCATAATTAGCTACCCATTGCCGGCAATAATTATATAACCCCAAAAATGACATCATCTGTTTTTTAGTTTCGGGTCTAGGTGCAGCTAAAATAGAAGCTTTTCTTTCCCCATGGATTAACCTTCCATCTTTGGTTAATGTATGACCTAGGTATTTAACTTCTGTCTTCCATAACTGTATTTTATTTTTGCTGACCTTATTGCCAGTTTTAGCCAAGTGTTTCAGTAAAGCTATAGTATCTTTTTTACAGCTCTCAACTGTCTTAGACGCCACCAAAATGTCATCCACATAGCTCAAAATCTGGCTTCCCTCCGGTGGATTAAAATCAGCAAGACAATTTTTTATTGCATCAGAGAAAATAGTTGGGGATTCAGCGAACCCCTGGCTTAATCTTGTGAAAACATATCTTTCCCCTTCAAAGGTAAATGCAAACCAAAATTGACTGTCTTTATGCACTGGAATGGACCAAAATGCATTGCTGAGATCAATCACAGAGAAGATTTTAGCCTCTGGTCATAATTGATTAAGCAGTGTATGTGGATCTGGTACATTAGGTGCTCTTTGAATAACTGCTTCATTCACAGCTCGCAGATCTTGAACCATTCTCCAAGCTGTGGATGGAGATGCCTTTTTAACTGGGAATATTGGTGTGTTACAAGGGGAATCTGAGCATTTTTGAATTATTCCTTTTTTAATTAAATCCTGTATTACAGGTTTTATTCCTTCTACTGCATCAGGTTTTAAAGGATATTGTTTTATCCTGGGCCTGTACTCAGTTTTTGCTCTGATCTCCACTGGTAACATTCCCTTAATTAACCCAACATCTGTGGGTCCCTTTGACCACACCTCATCTGGAACTTGCTCAAGCTCCTCCTCCTCTTCCTGTGTTAGAGTCATTAGTCATGCAAGCTCCTGGTCAGTCAGATGTACAGCTGGCGTACATACTACTGTCCAGTTTATCTTTTGTTTTCTCCAGCCAGTTGTTTTACTCCAGTATACTCCTACTTTTTTATCTTGCTCCCAATCTCTAATTGATTCCACTTGACCAACAAAGGCATTGTTATCACTCCACTCTGCCTCTGGGTCTTTGGATATAGAGATATGTGGATTCTGCAAATCTCCCATGAGTTGTTTTACTGCATCTGCCACTCCTACAGTGCAGAAACTTGTTTTGTCTCTCCAGTAAATGTCTCTAATTTGAACTCTCTGCGGACCCAATTTTTTTACAAGCTTATCGTAAACTGGATCACCTCCTGGAGTTGTTTTAAATCTCAGAGTGACATGTAACTCATCATGTTGTTTGACAATGGCACTTGGATTTAATGCCTGTTTTGCCCTTTTTACAATTTCTTTCCCTGATTCTCCAGGGTCACTTGTCGGCATGTCCAAAGTCCAACAATACAATACTGATCCCTCCCCTTGTAGGACATGGATATCAGTGTTGCTACAGCGCCTAGCTTCCATATTTCCATTTTTGTTTGGAAATATTCCCATTTTTAATGCAACCATTGCATCGCGTCCCAGTAGATTGTATGGGCACAGCGGTGACAGAACCACTTTCAGCATGGCTTCATCGCCTGTTTCTGGATTGGTTATGGTAATCAACTGACTCAAATTTTGTTTTTGCATTAACCCATTTGCTGATCTCACTGTGATTGAGTTTTTTGAAATGGGTATATTGCTCACATCCCTAATCACTGTTTTATCCGCTCCAGAATCACAAAGGAACACATAGGGCCTTTCTTCAATGTAAAGTGTTATTTCTGGTTTAGACACATGAAAAATATCTAATTGAGTAAAATCTATAACCTCATCACATTGCTTTGCCAAATCAGAATCATATCCATTTTCATTTTCAATTATGGAAGTCATTTTTAAATTTGGAATTTTCACTGTTTCATCATTACTTTTTGTCAGAACTTTAGTTTTGTTTTGACTCCCTAGTCATGCATTGTGATGTTTTTGATTTCTCCCTTTTTTTTCTACATATTCTTCTCTTTTGTCCTCATCTGAACTTGCTCCACATTCTCTGGCCCATGCTTCACATTCTCTCGCCCAATGTCCTTTCTTTTTGCATATGTAACAATAATCATTGCTTTTGTCCAACTTTCTCTCTCTCCTAGTCTTCATCTGCCCCCTCCCTCTGCTTTGACCTCTGCCTCCATTCCGCTCCCTCCTTGCTGATTGGCCCTGTGCTCTCTGGTAACACAAGTCTCCCAAATCTTGCAAGAAAGAATCCACTGATCTGGCTTGCTCTTCTCTCTCTTTATTTCTCTTTTTATTTCTAGCAACCACTTCAGCATGAATAGCATGTGTTATGAAATCAGGCAGCGTCGCAGTAGGCAATCCAACAAAATTTCTCTTTATCCATTCAGAGACTTCTGGTCTTAAATTAGCCAACATCCCTTGTTTAAACTGTTGATCCCAAATTACACGTTCCGCTGCATTATTGTCCCTCAACCCACTGTGTTTTCTAAAGGCTGTTTCAAACCGCACTCTAAAATCTACTACTGTCTCATCCTCCATTTGTCTTACCTGAGCTAACTTCCCATAGTCAGGTAAAGTTTTGAACATTTCTCTGATTTGATTATGTAGAGTATTTAATCTATCATTAATGAGTGGGTCTGCTGCAGGAAGAAGCACAGGTGGGTTTGCATTATCATTTGGGTTATAGTGCTGTCTGCATCTTGTCCAATCAACTCCCATTTTCGTCATGTAAATGTCCCTAATTTCAATTCCGTTAAGCCTATACATGTCCACCAGTTGTTTCATACCATCGCAAAAACTATCTGGGTCTTCTCTATGGCTTGGGACACTTTCTGTGGCTTTAATTATGTCTGCTTTCGTCCAAGTACGAAAGACATACATAGTAGGCAAACTTCCAACCACTTGTGGATCATGAGTGGGATTTGGGACTTCTATCATTGGGAATGCATCTGCACCTCTCTCTGAGAAGTCAACCCTTGGACTGAAAAGGTTTCCAAATTGTTTGCTCCAAGACTTGTTCATTGGAAGCCGTGATCTAGTAGCAACAGGTGTTTGTACATCACAGACTTGTGGCTGTGCTGCTGCTTCTAGCTCTGCATGTGGATACAAACTATCCTGCAGTTTTACAGAATTATCTGGGAATAGATTTGTTGTCTGTTGCAGTGGAGTATATTGAGGTGGTGCTGCTGTGTGGTTTATGAGCCTGTACTACAGCCTGCTGCTGCTGCTGCTGGTGTGCTGCTGCTGCTGCTGCTGCTGCACTGCTGCTGCTGCTGCTGCTGCTGCTGCTGCACATGGCGCCTCCCTGCCTGGACCAAATTGTCTTCTTCTGTTGTAAAGGCAACTAGGCTCGTTTCACTCTTCTTCTCTTTAATTTGCTTATCCCTACACTTTGCTGCAACTAACCACAGCTCTGCCATTTTCTGCTCATGCAATTGTTTTTCTGATGGCAACTTTTTGGATTTAAGTCCTAAACTAACTTTCATCACCAGTATTTCACACTCTTTTAGTGTTAGTTTACCTTCAAACCCATACTTCTTCTTCCAGTTTTTTAAATACTTAACTGATTCAGGATTTTTTCTCTGCATAAACTTAGGATCTCCTTTTAGATCTACCGTTTTAGTACAAGATGAACCCATATTTACTCTTTAGTAAATTACTTAGATATCTTCAACTTCTATTTAATAACTATTGCTTATACAACAGTGGATATTAATTACACATTTGTAAACGATCTTAGTGGAATGCCTCACGGGCCAAATCACTTCCTTGAGAAACAAGCTTCTAGATAAAACTTAATGTTTCATCCGGTTTCTCTCTGGGTGTTTAATCACAAGGAATGTAATTGTTTTAGACCACTTTCACGATTACTTAAAACATAATGAGATGCAATCCAACTCTACTTCACCAAGCCGACAACTTTTCGTTATCACCGCAAGGTTTCTGGTTGTCCGGTGCTTCAAGTATAGATTGATCTCCTTTCACACACACATTCACACAGACGTCTTTAATTCAAAATGAACCCCGTTCACTTTTAACTGCAGTAAAAAGTAGTCCCCGACTTACTCTTAATAATAACCCCGTTATTATTACAGTCTATGATAGTTCCAGACTATCTAAAAGAATAACCTGTTGTTATTCCGGGCCCCCCTTGACTGTCTTTAATAGCTCCCCGACTATTAGAAGGATAAACCCCGTTATCCTAGGCCTAAGAAATAGCCCTCGACTATTAAAAGGATAAGCCTCGTTATCCCCGGCCTCTTTTTTGAGTCTCCGACTTCAAAAGTAAATTCACACTTGCCTGTTATCGCGATGTCCGTGGCTTTTGTGTCTTCAATCCGAAATTCGAAGCTGATCAAACCCCACAAAGAGACTGTTGCTGCAGTTGTTTTTCGACCTGCAACCTCCAAGCCACGCTGCTGTTAGATCTCCAGTTGGAATGATGTTCAGCTCCAAAAAAATGATGTTTTGACATCCGGCTCAAGAAGGACCAAAATATGTTTCTCTTCGATGAAAAATGGACACACACAATTCATGCTTAGAAATATAAAAAAGTTTAATATAGAAAAAAGGACAGAATACAGATACAGGCTAGTGTCCGACTTGGTGCTCCAGTCCGGCCCTGCTCCCTGACCATGTTAAAGTCCCGGCTCTAGTTTATATGCCATTTGTAAGTTGCATGTAAGTATGATTTAAACAAGAA
The DNA here is from genome assembly GCA_964034765.1 of Knipowitschia caucasica. Lineage (NCBI taxonomy): Eukaryota > Metazoa > Chordata > Actinopteri > Gobiiformes > Gobiidae > Knipowitschia > Knipowitschia caucasica. The sequence goes on from OZ035824.1 coordinate 21,888,074, forward strand.
TAGCACTGGTAAGTGCTGCCATTTGAGCTATTTTTAGAACAGGCCAGCGGGCGACTCATCTGGTCCTTGCGGGCGACCTGGTGCCCGCAGGCACCGCGTTGGTGACCCCTGCAGTATGGACCGTGACTTTGCTGTTAGCGCCCCCAAGTGGTGTACAGGAGAGATCACACATGAGATAAAACAGGATTTAAAAATATATTTATTTTTCTTTATTGTACATTGTCAAGTTATTGGTTGTTTGGGTTAGTTCATCTTCGCCCCTGAGTTATTATAGGTGAACAATCTCAGAAGGAGAACAAATACGCAATCATTTTTTCATGTAAATAAAAAATGTCTTTTATCGCTATTTTTTAAACCAATACTGTTTGTGTCTAGTAATTCAAAAGCATATTTTATTTTACGTAATATTTAGGCCACATGAAGTAATCTTTTTTTTTTTTTTTAAGTCAGGTCAAAAATACCTAGTAGTATGTACCTTTTCTCTAAATAGTTTTGCATATGTTTGATTGTGATATTTATAGTTTTATTAGGAATTTACATTAAGCCATGACTTACAAGAGGTTTTAAACATATTTCAGAGATATTTTTACAAACGTTTTAAATAAGAGTTTCCTTCATAACAATGTGAAACAAATCTGACCCAAGATCCATGACAGAAATGTTAAACCATCTTTGAATCATACAAAGAGGTAATTATAAAAATTAACAAGGACGATGGAAGAGCAAATGGCCAAAATAAAAACATGGTTTGATGAGAATAAATTATCATTAAATATAAGCAAAACGAAATTCATGGTGTTTTTAAACAATAACAGTAACACAGACGTCCAGGTGTCAATAAATAGCACAAAAATTGAAAGAGTACAAGAAATAACATTTTTGGGAGTGACAATGGATGAGAAATTAAATTGGAAATCCCATGTAAATCAGGTAAAAAGAAAAATATCAAAAAATATCTCGGTACTGCACAAAGTGAAACATTCACTTGATCATAAAGCCCCAAGGCTCTTGTACAGTACCCTGATATTGCCCCATTTCACATACTGTTTAGAAGTATGGGGAAACACATACAAACACTCCATACATCCTCTAATCCTCTTACAAAAAAAAGCAGTGAGAATCATTCATAAAGTGGACTCAAGAGAACACACAAACAACCTATTCATACAATCAAAACTGTTAAAACTTGAGGATCTGATCAAACTACAGTCACTCATTGTGATGTACAAAGCCAGAGACTCTCTGCTGCCAGCAGCTGTACAACAGCTCTTCTCTCTCAATATTAACCAGGACAGTAGAAGGAAGTTACACTTCTCTGTCCCTTTTGCCAGAACCACCCAGAAACACATGGGAATATCAGTGGTCGGAGTAAAACTATGGAATCAACTTGACTATGAAATAAAAAAATCCGCAAACATCCACATGTTTAAGAAAAAAATCAAAGCAACAACAGTGAAATCGTACGAAATGAATGATTAGAAAAAAAACAATAAAAAACAAAGAATAATGAAAACAAAAACACATAAAATAAACACAGTTTGAAGAAGTGCTAAAGGCCATCTTATTTTTTTCTTTTTTTCTTTTTTTATTTATTTAATTTGTACATGTATGAAGAAAGGGGCAGGCAACATAAGATTTTTTTTTCTTCTTTCTGTCAATTATTTGACATTTAATTGTAATATGTGTAGTATTGTTTTTGTCTACAATTGAAACAAATACATAAAAAATAAAAAAATAAAAAAATAAAAAATACAATTACATTTGAACACACATTGTTTTTTTTAGCATTATCAAGTTTTAATTCTGTTTTTAACTTTGAAATTTTAACAATGTTTTTTATTGAGGTTATACACAGCACATACACTGTTAAAACCAAACAACTTGTCATTTGTGGTGTCCATAAAATAAATCTTGCAAACAAAAAGCCAACACCAGGGGTAATCTCCTCGGGGCCAGGCCCAAAGAGAGAATTAAATCAAGATTCAGATTCATTTATTTGCCATTTGCAGTAAAACCACATTGGAATACACCTGCAAAAGTCCCCATATCAAAACAAGTGCAAGACCATTAAAGTGCTGAAGCGAAACCAGATGTTCTGCATCTCAGTGAACGATATCTTCTGCCAGAGGGAAGAAGCTGGAACATGGATTTTTTTATTTTTTTTTGTTATTTTAAAATAAAGTACAAAAATAAGTAAAATACATTACTATTATTATTATTTTATTTTATAAAAATTGTATCCTCACATTTTTAAAATGGGCTCTATGCACGCACCACTTCCGCGTTTTAGTTATCACACCACTTCCTGTGTGCAGGGATCGGCTTGAGTTTCACAAGAGTTCACATGTTTACAAGAGTTTCCTACATAATGCTCAAATAGGAATTAAACTGTGTGGAAGCAGTGCATTGTGGGACACAGCAGTGCTCTTTGATTGTGCTGTCGTTGTGCTTTTATAAAGTTAACTAATCTCTCTGAGTGGCCACAGTCAAAGCTATTCCTAAGAAAGAAAGCACTCCACACCTTTGGGTCAGTCTCAGTTGAATGTATCAATCTAATTACTAAAAAATGTTACTACAACTCACCACAGCCGTAGCGCTAACACAGACAGGAAGTGAACGGGCTGTTCTTTGTTTAAAGGAAATGACGTCCCGCCTCCCCGTGCAAAAAGCCCATACAGTCGCAGGTCGGAACAAACGGCTCAGTGGGCACGATTCGCCCCGCGGGCCTCCAGGTGAGGCTCAGTGTCAGACACAAAGACAACAATGTCAAGAGTCAGTGTCAAACTTCCTTAAATAATAAGAACCTTTTCTTTGAGTCTAAACAAAGAGTTTCCTTCATAACAATGTGAAACAAATCTGACCTAAGATCCATGACAGAAATGTTAAACCATCTTTGAATCATACAAAGAGGTAATTATAAAATAAAACTGAGTACCAAAGTTCACACTTTAAAGTAAATTCAATTTATTATTTATTAAGAACACAGAGAAAACTGGTTCATAGATTAAAAACAAAAACAAAACATACGTATACAATAAAACTAAAAACAGGTGTACAGGCAGGACCTCCAATGCCTCCATAAGTCAGAAGAGAACCTACAGAGCTCCTCCTCGGACAGAATTTTTGGAACAATGATCTATGGTTAAGGAAGGTTTCTCACCCATCAGCTGTACTTCTTAGCAGGTTTTCCCGACGTTTCGTCCTCAATCCAAAGGACTTCTTCAGGGAATGAATTCTCAGACCGCGCGTTGAGAATGGGTGAGAAACCTTCCTTTGCTTTGACTAATCCCTGTACGACTGAGGGTTTACACAAACCTAAACGTTCCATGGTTAACTCGAGCAAACGCTTTAGATGCGTCCAGAAAACACATGAACATAGTTGATCCTTGAGAGTTATATTTGTCCAACATCTCTTTGAGGACATAGATGCACATGTCATGTTCAGGCTTGAAGCCAAATTGGTTAGCAGTGGTGTAAAAATATGGCTCGAGTTAAGAGAATACTCTCCAAAACCTTATTACACGCTCCTCACAGCAGCTGTAGAACGTTCCATTGATTTTAATGTAATTTCAAAATGTTCTACCGATCATTATTATTTGATAACAGTTTATTTATGGCCAGGAGGTCAATTTGATATCTTAAAATGTGTAATTCATTTAGATTTCCAGACTCTCACTTTAAAGACTTCATCTCGAGTAAAGAGTCGTATTTTAGTATTTTGCAGTAAAAGTTGTCGTGAGTTTCTCCGCTCATTTCCCTCCTTAGTCCATTTGTCTCGTGGTAAGTTTGGAGAAGTCAATATATTCCACTGTTCTTCCGTCAAACGCCTTCATTTCTGCCATCTTGTGTTGGAAATGTTGGAAGAAGTACTGCAGTTTAGACCAGGATCATTTATTTGAACCCACATGAGAAATATGTGCCAGGGCAGGAAGCGGTGCACCAACAGGACATCTCTGTAAATGCACGGGTCGTGTCCATCCACTTTGGACGGGATGTGAAGTCCTGAAGTCCTCACTAACATGTGTGCCTGAGGACGTAAGCCGGCCCTGGCCAGACACATGCCCATGTAAACATCATCAATAGGAAGCAGCTGTGTGGACAAGGACATGTTGTAAATGACTAAAGCCGTGAAGCCGGAGAGTATGAAGCCTCCTCCGCCGCAGTACGGAGGAAAGTGGTTAGATTCCTCCACCTGGACTGGAACATAGTACTTACTCGCTGGTGATCTGATAGGGCCTGTATTCTCGATCAGATGCCCGATAAAGTGATGCTTGCTGCCATCGTTGTCCTGGAGGTCATGGAGATACTCCACCATGTTGTTTGTGTTGACAAAGACATCATCGTCGCCATTAAAATGGAAGCGAGCTTTGGGGCAGTTTCTCTCCATCCACTCCAGAAACAGAATCTGCTTCAGGGTGAGGTTAAAGAAGGAATCCTGAAAGTCCCACTGCAGAATGTCAGAATATAACTTATTTTCTGCTCGTAGAAGCTTGTTTAGTCTCATCTTCTCTTCGCCACTGCCCGACGTCCCAGAGATAAAAACCCTTCGGATCTGTAAATTGTTGACTTTCCGTTCCTGGGCCCATGTTTTGCGCAGGACCTCTCTCCGCTCATAGTTTCCCGGTAAACTTTTAATGACCAGAAATAGAAAAACGTCGGATGATTTTCCCGGGCCGCCGCACTTGTCGGGAATGTCCAGGATCATGGGGAAGTGTCGACAGTGGCGGTAGAAGAGAAAGTTTTGAATATGAGCTGGCAGAGTGTGGAAGCCTGAGATGTTGGCTGCAGATGTGTTTGGTTCACACTTGGGCCATGAGTAAACGTAAGAGCTCATCTTTGAGGCTGTTTCCTTTTCATCAATAGTTGTTTTAAACCTTTTCTGAACTGTATCATTGTCAGGATTGTTCTTATCTTTGAGTAACAGCAATAAAACAGCAAAAGCCACGAATATGAGGAAGGACAGGTTCTTTGTAGATCTCATTTTCACAGAAAAAGAGGAACTGTGGAGAAAAGAAGAAATAACAGAATTAATTAAAATACACTTTCATTTCCGTTCAGTTTGCTGAGACAGGTTTCCAAATGATGTTTCTGACTCAGTCGGTCACATTCTTATTCCACGTATATTCCATTTAAAATGCATAAGTCCACAACAAAAGGTAAAGTATGAAAAATTACATATATATGACACATATAGTGGAAGTGCAAAAGTCCCCAATATCTTACAAGTGAAAGATCATGAAAGTGCTCTGTTTAATCTGCATCTCAACGAATGAAATCTTCTGCCAGAGGGAAGAAGCTGGAACATGCTTTTCCAGGAGCCACAAAAATCTTTAGAAACAGGAGAATGACAGAGAAAATAAAGAAGATAATAACAATAAAGTACAAACACCTGAAACATCCTTTTCATAATAAACGCTGGACTCACTTTTTTTTAAAAACTTTGTATTGTATTTTATTGTTACTATTTCCTTTTAGTTTTGTAAATGTATGAATTGTGCTAATAAACTTGCCTTCTCTGCATCACATACATACTGTGCATGCATTTATCTCGTCTGATTTAGTTTCCACCTTTCCCCGACACCTGCAGAATTAATTATTTAAAGCCTTCTCTACTTACACTAGTTTCAACACCAGCAACAAAGCAAAAGGGAAATGAGTCATTTCAGTCCAACCTTGAGGCGAGAAGGTGTTAACACGGCTCTATACTTATACATGAATCTTCCAGAGGCTGTGCTTAGTAAACTCATAAAGAATTACTAAAACATGTTTTCTATTTGATTCTAAGATAAATACATTTTTAACTTCACAAAGAAAAGTCTGCGTTGTAAATACTTACCTTTCACTTGTATAGTGCTTATACCCTAACCCTGTATAAAATGGTTATGATCTGCAGTTCATCCAGAGCGATCATGGGTCTCTTGGCTGCATCTCTGATCAGTCTTCTCCTTGTTTGAGATGAAAGTTTGGAGGGACGGCCGGGTCTTGGTAGATATGCAGTGGTCTGATGCTCCTTCCATTTCAATATAATTGCTTGCACAGTGCTCCTTGAGATGTTTAAAGCTTGGGAAATCTTTTTGTATCCAAATCCGGCTTTAAACTTCTCCACAACAGTATCTCGGACCTGCCTGGTGTGTTCCTTTGTCTTCATGGTTCTCTCTGCGCTTTAAACAGAACCCTGAGACTATCAAAGAGCAGGTGCATTTATACGGAGACTTGATTACACACAGGTGCATTCTATTTATCATCATCAGTCATTTAGGACAACATTGGATCATTCAAAGATCTTCACTGAACTTCTGGCGTGAGTTTGCTGCACTGAAAGTAAAGGGGCCGAATAATATTGCACGCCCCACTATTCAGTTTTTTATTTTTTTTTAAAGTTTAAATTATCCAATAAATTTCGTTCCACTTCACGATTGTGTCCCACTTGTTGTAATTCATGACAAAAAATTAAAATTTTATATCTTTATGTTTGAAGCCTGAAATGTGGCAAAATGTTGAAAGGTTCAAGGGGGCTGAATACTTTTGCAAGGCACTGTAAGTCCCGCCTTCCCTGCTCTTAGCTATAGCTCAGAATCCACGGTGCCGTCCAAGTTAACCAATCAAGTCATGCCAAGGGCTGTCAATCATCAGTGCTGATGCTCGTAGCTGCGCGCATGCTCAGTTGTTTGTTTTTGCGGAGCCTCCGAATCAAGCCTCTATTAGGCTCTGAAACTACATGAAAACTGAACAAAGAATTCTGAACATCCGCGCTGAGGTACTTATGTATATACTGAACCTATATCCATAATCATTTATATACTTAACCTATATCCATAATCAGATCCTCTGCAGATGTGTCCTATAATGTGCAATTCATGATAATAGCACTTCCTGGTTTGCCGCGATCGCTTTTTTTGTGCATAAAAACATTATTTTTTCATTAAAACGTTCACAAATAATTCTGAAAACCTCCCTGCATGTGTATTAATAATGTATATTTTTAATGTGTTTTCTGATTAACATTTCAAAGTGTTACGGAAACTTAGGTGTAGACCAATCAGAAAGGAAGGGGGAGGGAGCCTGCGTCGTTTTTTTCAAATCAAGTACCTTTCTGCCTCTCTTTCTGACAAAGCCCTGACAATCCCTTTAAGTCCACGTGGGAAAATATTTCTGCTTGATTGTTATTGTTTTTTTGATTGTATATACTTTGTTTAGATTTGTGTTGCCTTGTGTAGGAAAGGCACTATGCCAATAAAAGTCAATGGATGGATTTGAACGCACTGGAAATGGCAGAAAGTCCTCGCAGCTCTGAGGATATAGTTCTCTACAATTGTTGTTTTTAATTGTAACAACAGGTTCCTATCACTACGCTGCCGAATGGAACATTTCAAAGAGATCCTTTGTTCCATGAGTCTTCTGCTGCTGGACACCTGCATTTCTCCCACAGAGATCAATAAATTATCCACAGTATCTATCTATCCATCCCGACTCCTCTCTGTGTGGGTCTCAGGGGTTTCTCATTTTTCCCCGCTGGGTTTTTCATTTGAGTTTTTGCAACGATCTCCAAGATATACTGTTGAGATTTGGGGCTGAACCAGAACACAATGAAATGAAAGAAACAAGGGTTATTTCCTGTTACAGTTTTTCTCAGTGGCTTTTGTGCATTCCTCACATCACTCTTCAGAACAGTTAGTGCAAACTGCCAAACCTCGTTTTAGTATGAACAACACTCAAATTACTTAGCCACGTTTTCATTGTGAAAGTTTACTCTCTCTGTGTTTTCAATGTAAAAAGATCTGTATTTAGAGACGTAACTGACAAATATGTATGTGTGTATCTATGTATGTATCTAGGTATGTATGTATGTGTGTATGTACTGCATGTCTTTCACATATTTGCTGCATATTTTGCAATTCTACAGCATTGTGCAACAAAAATACAGTCACATACATGTATGTACAAAGAACAAACATACAAAATATCATTATGGTAGAACTGTGACAAATGTAAACAATAAAACACACACTTCCTCATGAGTGAAGCTGAAATTCACCTGAGAGAAATTGTTCATTTTAGGAAAGATTTACAGGAAAAAAAAGATAAAGGAATGTATGAAATTAGCTGCACTGGGACGGTTTGCAGCCGAGTGTGAAGCGGCTGGGATGAGAATCAGCACCTCCAAATCCGAGGCCATGGTGCTTGACCGGAAAAAGGTGCCTTGCCCTCTCCAGGTGGGTGGAGAGGTCCTTCCTCAAGTGGAGGAGTTCAAGTATCTCGGGGTCTTGTTCACGAGTGAGGGGAGGATGGAGCGTGAGATTGACAGGCGGATCGGTGCAGCGTGCGCAGTGATGCGGTCTCTGTATCGGACCGTTGTGGTAAAGAGGGAGCTGAGCCGAAAGGCAAAGCTCTCAATTTACCGGTCAATCTTCGTTCCCTCCCTCACCTATGGTCATGAGCTGTGGGTAATGACTGAAAGAACAAGATCGCGGATGCAAGCGGTCGAAATGAGCTTCCTCCGCAGAGTGGCTGGGCGCTCCCTTAGAGATAGGGTGAGGAGCTCGGTCACACGGGAGGAGCTCGGAGTAGAGCCGCTGCTTCTCCACGTCGAGAGGAACCAGTTGAGGTGGCTCGGGCATCTGTTCAGGATGCCTCCTGGACGCCTTCCTGGGGAGGTGTTCCGGGCACGTCCCACCGGGAGGAGGCCCCGGGGAAGACCCAGGACACGCTGGAGAGACTATGTCTCTCAGCTGGCCTGGGAACGCCTAGGGGTCCCCCCGGACGAGCTTGAGGAAGTGTGTGTGGATAGGGAAGTCTGGGCGTCTCTGCTTAGACTGCTGCCCCCGCGACCCGGCAACGGATAAAGCGGAAGAAAATGGATGGATGGATGGATGAAATTAGCTTGACAAATATGATTTTGAGAACTAGTTCAACAATATTGTATGTGATACCAAAGCGATGAAATGAGAACTATTGGTTTTATAGTAAATGTCTATTGAGAAGTGATAAGTATGTTTCATTTTGACTGACAGGACAGAAGCAAATGATCATGTTATAAAACAGCAGAGAATTGTATGAAAGTAACTGATACATGTCCAAAAGCATTTGAAATGTGTTCAGAGGAGAAACTGCTGCGATGATGTCACACATGACTCAATGTTGTGGAGGTTGAACTAATAGTTTTGAGAACTTTAAGTCTGAGAAATGCACAAAAGCGACTGAGAAAAACTGTATTTGAATAATCTTTCTAACAGTCACCAAATAAATTAAAGGAATCAATAATTATCTACATTGTTTAAATATAGAAAGGTGGCACATTCTCTCATTTAACCCTTTAACAGTTTCCTCAACCATTTGATGAATCACAGTTTGAGTCTTTACTTCAATTTTGAAAATGAAATCTGCCTCTTTGGGGCATTCTCTTTGTTTTGGACACTTTTTACCATCAAACTGTATCTCAACCATTTGGCAAAGTCCTATGATTAAAAAAAACACGGGGTTAAAAAATAATAATAATTTGTCATTCGTGTCCTACATCCCAAAAATAAAAAATACATTGCTTTCTTCAAGGAGTGAACATTAAAGGGTTAAGGATGACAAAACCAGCCACAATATTAATAAAACTAATGATAACTCTTCACTGTTGGATTACTGTGGATAGTTCAGAAACAGTTAAGTCACATATTCATCATCATAGAGTTCACTCACCAGCCCAGTGTGTCCGCTTGTGTGTCTGCTTGTGTGTCCTCTGCAGTGTGACTATGTGAGGTGTGTATGTTTTCAGCAGCAGCACTGAGTAGACCGCCCCCGTAGCCCAGAGGGGCGAGGTCTAAACTGCCGTGGGCTGGACAACCTACAGCTATGCTCGGGTCAAATTTACCCACCACAGTGATTCAAAAATAACACATATACAACATTTTAAGATGAATTTTGAAGTTAGTTTTCTACCTTGTCATTTATACCCTTATTGACTCAAATTTTTATATTTTTCTTTTACTTTTGATAATCTGTAATTTTGACCCAAGGGTAGCACAATGGATAAAAAACTTTATTGACATATTTTTGTGTATATGTTATTCCTATGTACAGTGGGGCAAAAAAGTGTTTATATACTATATATACTGTCTACATGAGTGTGGTGGATTCTTCTGCGACCGCTCGACACTGTTCGTTTTTTCTGTTACTTCACTTTAGACTTAGACTTTATTGATCCACAAGGGAAATTGCGTTGTCACAGTAGCTTGCATCAAAATCAGAATCAGAATAATTTTTATTGCCGTGTAACGATACGATTGCTCTCATGTCAATACAGATTGTATCGTTCTAAAAACGTATCGTTACACCCCTACCACGTACTGTAAGTAACAGGAAGTCACAGACTTGAAAATTGCTTTGGCTCGGTGCATCAGTCAGAAAGAGAGGTGAGGGTAAACAGCAGAGGGGAAGAAACTGTTCTTGTGGCGGGAGGTTCTAGTCCTGATGGACCGTAGCCTCCTGCCTGAGGGGAGTGGTTGGAATATTCCATGTGCAGGGTGAGAGGGGTCGGCTGTGATATGACCAGCCCGGCCTCGAGCTCGGGCGACGTACAAGTCCTGCAGCGATGGGAGGCTGCGGCCGATCACTTCCTCTGCAGAGCGCACAATGCGCTGTAGCCTCTGTTTGGCCCTGACTGTGGCTCCAGCGAATCACACGGTGACGGAGGTGAGGATGGACTCGATGATGGCCGTGTAGAACTGCACCAACATCTCTGCAGGCAGCTTGGCTTTCCTGAGCTGCCGCAGGAAGTACATCCTCTGCTGGGCCTTCTTGATGAGGGAGCTGATGGTCGGCTCCCACTTGAGGTCCTGGGTGATGGTGGTGCCCAGGAAACGAAAGAACTGCAGAGGTGATGGGGGAGTCCATCACGGAGGGGGGACAGAGGTGTTGGGGGAGTAAGTAATTGTAGTAGTAAGTAATCTTTATTTATATACCGCCTTTTCACTGCACATCGGAGTCTCAAAGCGGTTTACAATTGTTATTTTTTGGGAGTGGGGGTGCCAGTACAGGAGGCACATGCCAGACCTATTGTACATATTTTTAGTGGTAGGGGAAACCGGAGCACCCGGAGGAAACCTACGCAGACACGGGGAGAACATGCAAACTCCACTCAGAAAGGCCCTGGTCCAACCGGGATTTGAACCCAGGACCTTCTTGCTGAGAGGCAAGAGTGCTATCCACTCAGCCACCGTGCCGCCCTGGAGTCCATCAGGGAGGGTGGGAGGGGGGACTTGTGAAATTGGCATTTTTTGTTCAGCCATTTTAGGTTCTAGAAAATCCAAAAACTCTGGTGCACTCACGAGAAACAGGAAGAAGGTGAAGGGGGTAGATGAATCCCATTGGTTCGTTGGGGATGAACGAATCCCATTGGTTTATTTTTATCGGCCCGCTCTAAAATATTTGTTATTCGTTTTTGTAAACTATAGGCCTCTGGTCAATTCAAATCAAAAATCACTGACTGCATCTTTAACTTTGAGATGATTTTACACCTGTGTCTTGCATTTTCTTTTGTCCATTACATTGAGTCTGACTGGAAAGTTTAAAACCTTCCACACACAGAAGCGTATCAATGTTTGGGCACAGAATCCTTTGTCGGGGACAGGAGGAGACTCGACCGGGGCTTGGGCCGTAAAATAAAGGATTTATTTTAAATTTTCTTTTTTAGCAAAAACAATATGGTAAAGCCAGTGTCAGTGCGTTTTTCCTTTCAAAATTGTGTGTGTGTGTGTGCGCTTCCTTTAGCCTCATCCACATCCGGGACAGGCGTGACTTTTATGACCTGTTCTTTGCTTTTGTCCTGTGTGTGTGTGTGTGTGTGTGTGCCTGTGTGCGTGGGCGTGTGTGTGTGTGTGTAGAGATCTGCTCTGATAGATTAAAACACGACTCTGAGTGATCCATCATATGTTGAGAGTTTCTGTACGTCACATGTTTGACCTGTACTAACCGTGTTTCATTTCATTTTCAGAAACCTCTTTAGGTTTGCCTCTTTGCTTCTTTGCTTCCTGGAGGTAATGAATTACTGGCCTGGTTGCAGGCCAGTGATTGAGGTTGTCGAACCTGCTGGCATCAGCCATGCCCACTTCGTCTTACTCCAGGCCACGTCCAAACTCAGGCCCCCGGCCCGATTGCAGCCCTCTGGGCCACTTTTTGTGGCCCTCTGCTGCTAACACAAAGTCGCTTTGACAGTGTCATCCAACCAACTTCAGCTCCACCAATACAGTCATGCTATACATTGTTGTAAATCTCAGACCCTCTGGAATCCAGTCGTTGACTTTATTGTTATTTACTGACATCTATTGTTTTTTACTGACATTTATTGTATGATTGTGTCTCAACATTCCACATAAAATGCAGCTGTGGTGTGAATCAATAAGAACATATCATAACCCATTTTGTATTAAAGAATCCAGTCAATCCAGCTCGAATCCAGAGTTTTTTTTGTTTTGTTTTTTATTATATTTTTTATTGCATTTTTAGGATACATTTTCCCCCCAGTCCCTCCCACAATATCCCCAAGAGGAGAGAGGTAGCATATGACATTTACTACAAAAATACATTTACAGAAAAAGAAAGGAAAGAAAGAAAAATAAAAAAAATTATAGAAAAAAATAAAAAATATAATTAATTGATAATGCTGTTTCAACTACAGTTGAACCTGATGAAATTTCACACAACAAAGAGACAAAGTTAATCTTTTACTTGTTACATTGTACAAGGAGAATGTCTTGACAGAGGCAAGGCACAGACCCCAGCCTCTCTCAGGACAAGTCTGATGATTCACAGATGGCAAGCCCCTTTTGGTTGAACAAGACACACCTTCGTATGCAGATGGGAAAGGAAGAACCCACACAACAAAAGACACTCTGTATTAGCGTAAACAAAGTGTGTGGAGGGTCGTTTCGTAGGTGTCGATGGCTGCATGGAGATGGCGATGGGGGTGGGATTTCTGTCCCACAATGGAAATAGGTGGATTTTGTTGCTTTGAAGCTTTGGCAGGGATGTGGTATTTTTCTCAAAAACAAGAAGCACATTTGTTAAGACATTTCAGAATCAAAACATAAGGTGAAGGGTAATTCTAAACCAAGAAAACTTTGACAAAGGAAAACGAAGAGGACTCACAGAACAAAGAAGGACACAGACAAACAAAGAAACACATGGCCAGAGGACAAAGGACCACATGGCCACCCAAAATGGCCGCCCTACACAATGCTTGCAATTTAACTTTTTTTTTTTAGGTGTGTTTACAATGTCCAATTCCAAATTTTGAGTAATTTAAAGGTCTTTAAACATCCATCTTCAATTTAGTGCATTGAGATATCTTTAAATGTCCAATTTCAGTTTAGAAGTGATGTAGAAGTTCAGTCCGAAGTAATTCAATTCTAACACATTCATTATACAGGCGTAACTCTGCGTTCTTTAATTCAAAATGAACCCCGTTCACTTGTAACTGCAGTAAAAAGTAGTCCCCGACTTACTCTTAATAATAACCCCGTTATTATACAGTCTATGATAGTCCCCGACTATCTAAAGATAAACCCCGTTATCCCGGCCTCGACTGTCTGCAATATAGTCCCCGACTATTTAAAAAGGATAATCCCCGTTATCCCAGGCCTTTTTTAATTTGAATCCCCGACTCAAAAAGTAAAATACCCTTTTGAATGAAACCCCGTTCATTCGAGCTCTGTAAAAGTCCTTGACTAAAGGCATAACTCTGCGTTATCCTAAATGAACGTGTTCATGTGAACTTCACACTACTTCCTGGATTACTTTTGGACATAATTTAGTGTTTAGAACTTGCCTTTGTTGCAATTTCATCAGGAAAAAAACTGTAGTTCTCTCGTCGACTCCAACCCAGGGCTGTCCTGCCTCAAACCTGGAGTTCCAATGCAGTTCCGAATGCAGAAGGCCCTGTAGTTGCTCCTGGAAGTCCATGTTTGAGACAAGCTCAGCTCCTGTAAGAAGTGTTGGGATCCGGATTCGAAGGACCAAGTGATAATGCTGTTTCAACTACAGTTGAACCTGATGAAATCTCACACAACAAAGAGACAAAGTTAATCTTTTACTTGTTACATTGTACAAGGAGAATGTCTTGACAGAGGCAAGGCACAGACCCCAGCCTCTCTCAGGACAAGTCTGATGATTCACAGATGGCAAGCCCCTTTTGGTTGAACAAGACACACCTTCGTATGCAGATGGGAAAGGAAGAACCCACACAACAAAAGACACTCTGTATTAGCGTAAACAAAGAATGCTGTGTTTAACATATGAGCTCCCCAGACCTTGTGGAGTTTTGCTGGAGCTGAAGTGAATTACAGAATAGCGCATTCAGCATATAGCCACATATGATTTACCAAAATGATAACTTAAATTACATTCCAATATCATTAATACAAAATAATAACTAAATAATAATACAAAATTAAAAAAAAACAATTATATATAGAGAAAAAAAAATATATATATATATATATATTATATACATACACGTACATATACACATCGATACACATATATACACACATATGTATCTATGGTGGCTGAGTGGATAGCACTCTCGCCTCTCAGCAAGAAGGTCCTGGGTTCGAATCCTGGTCGGACCAGGGCCTTTCTGAGTGGAGTTTGCATGTTCTCCCCGTGTCTGCGTAGGCTTCCTCCGGGTACTCCGGTTTCCCCTACCGCTAAAAATATGTACAATAGTTCTGGCATGCGCCTCCTGTACTGGCGACCCTGCTCCCATCTCTGTGTGGAGTGAGAGACAATTGCCCAAAAAATAACAATTGTAAAACCGCTTTGAGACTCAGATCTGCAGTGAAAAGGCGGTATGTAAATGATTACTTACTTACATATACATATATTCATGCATACACATACATACATACATACATACACATATCCAAATAATATTTCAAATATTTCACTTTCACCTGACCTAAACCCTGGAGTTGAACATTGGATTCAAGTTTTGTGCAAATCAGACTTTGTTTGTGCAAACGGGAGCAAAATTTATGTTGTCAAAAACGGCCAATAAACACTCACATTTTGCCGCTCCGCTGCTCAAACGTTTCACTGATCAAAAATCCCTTTGGTCATTTTGAAGGTACATGTGTTGAGATGATGTGGAGCGATTTTGGGGCAAATCGGTGAAACGGCCGAGGAGAAGAAGATTTCCAACCGACATGTATAAAAATTATTGCGGATAATTTTTCCATTTTGCAGTGAAATTTATGGTCTTCCTGTTTGTCAGAGGGCGGAGCCATGATAACATTTTGGTCTTATCTTGAGGAACATGTGTACCGAATTTCATGGCTCTACGACAAACTTGACCTCTGAAACTCCCATTGGCTGTTGTAGGTGGCGCTGTTCTGGCATTTTTTGAGTCCCATAAAAATGCTTTTCATGCATGTTCAGGGGGTGAAATTAAGACTCAAAGTGCAGAATTTGACATCTCAGATTCAGATTCATTTATTTGCCATTTGCAGTAAAATCACATTGGAAAAACTGTGCAAGACTACCCCGGTGTGCACCAGACAGAGAAGACGACACACACCAGAGCTCTTGCCACGGCGCCATGCGACAAACAGTAGAATAAACAGCAGCGAGCGATAACATACAGTTTCACAGAGCCTCGAGCAAAAACAATAGGCCTATAATCTATTAAGTTGGGTAGTTGTTGTCACATTCAAATATAGATATACATACTTGAGATAGGGTGAGGAGCTCGGTCACACGGGAGGAGCTCGGAGTAGAGCCGCTGCTTCTTCACGTCGAGAGGAACCAGTTGAGGTGGCTCGGGCATCTGTTCCGGATGCCTCCTGGATGCCTCCCTGGGGAGGTGTTCCGGGCACGTCCCACCGGGAGGAGGCCCCGGGGAAGACCCAGGACACGCTGGAGGGACTATGTCTCTCAACTGGCCTGGGAGCGCCTTGGGGTCCCCCCAGACGAGCTGGAGGAAGTGTGTGTGGATAGGGAAGTCTGGGCGTTTCTGCTTAGACTGCTGCCCCCGCGACCCGGCAACGGATAAAGCGGAAGAAGATGGAATGGAATTGAATGGTTTTCGTTGAGTGCTTTGCCCAAGTTTTTCTGCCATACATTTTTTTGTGAGGTTAGAGATGACTCTTCATGATAAGTTAGAAGTTTGTATATTTTTGAAATTACTCCTTTCTGTGGCTTAACATTTACTATCAAATTCTCCAATTCTGACACCTCTCCTGCTATTTTGTTTTTGCTCATCATACTATGAATGTTGAATTTGTAAGTACTTATAAAAATCGTGTTTAGGTATCTCAAATTTATCTCTTAAATCAGAGATTCATTTTTAAGTAGTTGATTAATTTGTTCTATTACCAGTATATGCCAATTTGATAGTAAAGATTTCCCTATAGAGCCCGGGAGGTCAGGATTGGATAAGGGAGGCGCTAGTCTTGAGATGAGAGTTGAGAGACCACAATGCCTTTTCACCTCTTGCCAAGCACACAGGATATTATGAACAACATTTTTTGGTACAGAAGGGATCACTTTCAATAAATGGTATTGATCTCAGAGAAACTGGAGAGTTAAGTTCTTTTTCAATATGCATCCAGTGTGTGGTATTTTGTTTATCAAACCAGCCCAGCATTGCTTTAACTTGACATGACCAGTAGTACAACTGGAAGTCTGGAAGGTCCAATCCACCCTTTTCTTTTTAATTTGTTAATGTCTTGAGTGCTATTCTAGGTGTTCCTTTTTTCCAAATAAATGTATTTAAATACTTGTTTAGTAATTTGAAAAAACTTGTATCAATATAGCATGGTAGTGATTGATATAGATACATAAAGCGAGGAAGAATGTTCATTTTAATAACATTGATTCTGCCAATTAGTGAGATGGGGAGGAGATTCCAGTGTTCCAGTTCATCTTTGATTTTTGTAAGTAGTGACATATAGTTATTTTCAAAGAGATCATCGAGTTTACTCCCAAATACTTGAAGCCGAGTTGTGTCCAGGAAAAAGGGGATAATTTATTAAATTGTCCAGTGGGGTTTGCGTTAAGTAGTAGAGCATGAGTTCCTGATATACTTCCAAATGTTTCGATTTCTTGCAGGATTATGGGGATTGACTTTTGTGGCTCTGTAGCATATAGTACGATGTCATCAGCGTACAATGAGATCTTATTCTCATTCTCTCCGATTCTGATCGCTGGTATCAGCTGGTTCCGTCTTATGGTTTCTGCAAAAGTTTCAATGATCAGATTGAATAGTAATGGCGACAGAGGACACCCTTGTCGGCATCCTCTAGACAGGGGGATGCGGTCTGTAACGGAGCCATTTATAGATATTCTTGCCTTTGGTTCATTATATATTGCTTTAATCCAACTAATGTAGTTTTCTCCTAAATTTAATTTTTGTAATGCTTTTATAAGGTATGGCCACTCCACCCTGTCGAACGCCTTTTCTGCATTTAATGATAATACTAACAATTGTTGGTTGGACAGGGTCGAGCGGTCAATAATATTCAAAAGTCTCCTGATATTGTCAGATGCGTATTGTTGTATATTTTAAATATACACTAAACAGATGTGACAATATTTGACCATTTGAACATCATAGCCAAAAAAGACCTGTGCACTCAGGAAAAACCCCAAGGACACAAGATAGTACAGGAATCATAAAGATGACCAGCTTACAAAAACCAGACAATTATTGACTCCAAGAGTGAACACATGCTCTCTCCCACTCTCAACGAGGGCAAAAGTCCCACACAGGCGCCGCACGGGTGGGGGGCATTGTTTGCTTAAGCTGATATGGAAGACCAAAACCAAGACCAAAATCCAGACCAGACCAGAGACCAGTCTCAGACCATGTGACGTCATCGGACATGTTGATAAAACTGGGGGTAGGACATTTTGAGCAGTCTGAGCAGGGATAGTTAGACAGGGAACATCGCAGAGCGCCTGGATGTCCCCTGCACATTTTTCAGGCCTGGAGGGAAAGTTTAGAATGGCTCAGCATAGGGTTAGTTTTAGAGAATTAATGGCTCCAAGAGTTTTGTATCGATATTTAATTGTAAAGAGAATTAAATGTTCTATTTTTAACTCCTGCATTCTTGGCCTTATTTCTGTATC
Source organism: Knipowitschia caucasica (assembly GCA_964034765.1). Taxonomy (NCBI): domain Eukaryota; kingdom Metazoa; phylum Chordata; class Actinopteri; order Gobiiformes; family Gobiidae; genus Knipowitschia; species Knipowitschia caucasica. The sequence goes on from OZ035824.1 coordinate 21,906,188, forward strand.
AAATTCTGAACACGTCAGTCAAATCTTTTTTGACAACAGTATCCGCCTTTAGTAAAGCCTGACTGGTCAGGATTAATTAGTTGGGGTATACGTTTCTGTAGCCTCTCCGCCAGTAGTTTGGTAATTATCTTATAGTCAACTGGTAATAGAGAAATAGGGCGATAAGAGGAACATTCCGCAGGATCCTTGTCCCCCCTCGTTCAACATCCAAAACCTCTGCCTCAGCCCACCCCGGCCCTAACCCATCACCAAAAACCCCTCCACCTCCCTGCCCCCCTCGTTCAACACCCAAAAGCCACCCACCTCTCCATCCTCCTCCCCTGCCTTCCCCTTCCCCTCTTTTCTCTAAACACTAGGATGCACAGGGTCTCTGCTTCGCAGCCACTGGCAGTCTAGTTAGAGGAGAGACCCGGCTGGGGCCCTGTCATGAAGCCACCTGTGCCATTCCCTTAGTGATAACACAAAGAATACATTACAGAAAAACATCTGGAGTTAATCAGTCTAATCTGGAAAATCTTGTTCCGTATAAGAATCAGCCGACCGCAACCGCTGATACTGAAACTTTGAAACTTGCTACGCTTAATGTCAGATCTCTTTGTAACAAGTCTTTTTTAATCAATAATTTTATTTGTTCTCATAATCTTGATCTTATGTTCATGGCTGAAACTTGGCTTGACCAAAATTCAGGAAATGCAGTTTTAATAGAAGCATCACCACCAAATTTCAAGTTTGAATCTGAAATACGGGAAAACAAAAAAGGAGGAGGCTTAGCTGCCATTTTTAGAGACCACTTTGTCTCCCATAGAATGTCTTTTGGGAAGTTTTCATCATTTGAATATGTGTCTTTTAAAATACAACAAAAACAATCTCCTCCAATACTCTTCATTGTCCTATACAAGCCACCGCAGTCATGTCACAGTTTTATTGATAATTTTACCAAGTTGCTTTCAGTTGCATGCACAGATTTTGATAGTTTGGTTATTACAGGTGATTTTAATATTCATGTGGATAATGTTGATGACAGAAATGCAAATGAGCTGAGTTCTGTACTTGAATCCTTTGATCTCACTCAGCATGTAAGTGGCCCCACCCACAGCAGAGGGCACACTCTAGATCTGTTAGTTACAAAGGGGGTGAATATTTCAAATGTAAACGTGGTCGATGTTGCTCTTTCGGATCATTTCTGTGTATTTTTTGACATGTGTTTCACTAACAAACCACCAGTGGACTCTGCAACTGTTCGAAGAAGGCGCATAAATGAAAATACGAGTGAACTATTTATGGGAATGATAAACTTTGAGAATGCATCGTATTCTACTGTAGATGAACTGTTTAACTCTGTCACCTCTAGTGTTTTGAATGTTCTGGATACCGTTGCCCCTGTGAAGGTTAAAATAGTGAAAAATAAGCAGAAGGCGCCGTGGGCTAAAGCAGACTCGGTCAGGGCACAAAAGAGAAAGTGCCGGAGGGCCGAGCGGAAGTGGCGCAAGTCCAACCTCCAGGTTGATTACGAGATCTTCAAAGATCAACAAAGAACTGTTGAGAACAGTTCTCAACAGTTAATCTATTAACTGTTGAGAACTGTTCTGTTCTCAACAGTTAATAGATTAACAAACCCCCCTGTTCAAATGCCATTATAGCTTACTTCCAAACGTAAATGCAATGAGTTTGCTAATTTTTTCAATGACAAGGTTCAAGGCATCAAAAACGCCATTGTCTCCAATCCACAGATAACAATCCAACAGCCAGAAAGGCTCTTTGAGCTAACTCACTTTGCACCTGTAAATGATAAAACTGTCCAAGAGATAATCTCCAGTTTGAGCTCCTCCACATGCAGCTTGGATGTACTACCCACTAGATTTCTGAAGTCTGTTCTGAGCAGTCTGTTACCTTCACTCACACAGATAGTAAACATGTCCCTTCATTCTGGAATATTCCCAAAGGCCCTGAAAACCGCAGTCATCAGGCCCCTGCTAAAAAAGAGCAGTCTCGATGCTACGGTACTTAACAACTATCGTCCCATCTCAAATCTGCCATTTATGGGGAAAGTCCTTGAGAAAGTTGTCTACCTACAGCTTACTAGATTTCTTATAATCAACAACTCATTTGATATGTTTCAGTCCGGCTTTAGACCCCACCACAGCACTGAGACTGCTCTCGTTAAGGTTACAAACAATATCCGGCTGAACACTGACGCAGGCAAAGTCTCAATCTTAATCTTGTTAGATCTAAGTGCTGCCTTTGACACTGTCGACCATGAGATCCTCTTACAGAGACTAGAGGACTGGGTTGGAGTCGCTGGCACCGCCCTAAGTTGGTTTAGGTCTTACCTTGAGGACAGGAAGTACTTTGTGGAGATTGGAAACTGTGTCTCAGATCATATGGCCCTGACCTGACCTGTGGAGTCCCACAGGGGTCGATCCTGGGACCTCTTCTGTTCAATCTCTACATGCTGCCATTAGGTCAGTTAATACGCAGAAACGAAGTTTCCTATCATAACTATGCAGACGACACTCAGATCTATGTCTCAATGACTGCAGGAGAACATGGACCAGTGGACTCACTCCTTCACTGTATCCAACAGATCAGTGAGTGGATGCAAAACAACTTCCTTCAGCTAAACGCAGACAAAACTGAAATGATTGTCTTTGGTCCCCAGAAACAAAGAGAGAGCGTCATCTGTCACCTACAGTCTCTCTCCCTAAAACCTTCAAACAAGGTCAGAAATCTAGGGGTAATACTGGACTCAGACTTAAATTTTAATAGCCACATCAAATCAGTAACATCAGCAGCTTTTTACCAACTAAAAAACATTGCCAGGATCAAAAACATAGTGTCTAAAGCAGACCTGGAGATTCTTATCCATGAATTTGTCTCCAGTAGGTTAGACTATTGCAATGGCCTGCTCACAGGTCTGTCCAAACAGGCTGTAAAACAGCTGCAGTACATTCAAAATGCAGCAGCTCGAGTCCTGACTAGAACCAGGAAGTACGACCACATTAGTCCAGTCCTCAGGTCTCTGCATTGGCTTCCTGTGGCTCAGAGAATAGACTTTAAAACAGCTCTGCTTGTGTACAAGTCTCTCCATAGCCTCGCACCAAAATATATTAGTGACATGTTAGTCCCATATGAACCAGCCCGGACTCTGAGGAGCACAGGGACTGGACTCCTGTTAGTGCCCAGAGTCAGAACTAAACATGGGGAGGCTGCTTTTCAGATTCATGCTGCTAAAATCTGGAACAGTCTTCCTGAAGATGTGAGACAGGCCTCCTCTCTGACAATGTTTAAAACCAGGTTAAAGACAGTTCTGTTTATCTGTGCATACAACTGAGGGATTTTATATTTTTATCTTTCTTTTTAATGTTCTGTGATAATTTATGATTTTAATGCTTTCTTGTTTTGTTCAGCACTTTGAATTGCCTTGTGTATGAATTGTGCTATACAAATAAACTTGCCTTGCCTTGCCTTGCCTTGCCTTGCCTTTATGAATGAGGGTTAAAATAGCTGTATCCATAGATTGAGGAAGCGTACCTTTTTTGTAAAAATCTTGAAGCATGGGCATGAAGAGCGGCATTAATTGAGGCCAGAAGGCTTTGTAAAATTCGATTCTATACCTGGTGATTTTCCAGAAGGTAGTGACATTATAGCTTTTAGGACTTCATCTGATGTAAATGGTGAATCTAGGTCTTTTTTATCCACAGTTGATAGAGTAGGGAGTATTATTTGTTTACCTCCTTTTCTGGTGGGTTTTCTGTTGAGTAGAGTTTTGTATAGAAGTTCAAGAAGGCTTCGCTTATAGATTTTAAATCATGTTTGACAGTGCCATCAGATCGTATACATTTTATGGTGCGCTCTCCCTCCTCTTTTTTCAGTTGGTATGCCAATAGTCTGGTTGGTTTGTTTCCCTCTTCATAGTAGTTTTGTCGAGAGAAGGTCAGCATCTTCTTAATTTCTTCTGTTTGAACCTGATTAAGTTTATTTTTAATAACATTTAATTTCCTCAGATTTTCCTGAACTGGGAGCCTTTTATGGTTTTGTTCTGCAACTTGTAGTTGCATTTTTAGTAATTCTGTTTTTCTGTTTGCTTGTTTTTTCTTTTTTGACATATAGGAAATTAAATCTCCTCTAATAACTGCTTTTGCGGCATCCCAAATGGTGGCAGGGCTCACTGGTGTATTAATATTTTCTTCAGTGTATTGTAAGATCCAGTGTCTGATCTCATCACAGGCATCTGCACAGCTAATGGGTGAGGAGTTAAATTTCCAATATTTGTTTTGAGGTTTATGCTTTGAAATAAGGATATCGAAGTACACTGGAGAGTGGTCTGAGATAAACATTGGGCCAATAGTACATGCTGTTACTAACGGAAGGAGATTATGCGGCAAGAAGAAGTAGTCTAGTCTAGAGTAAGTGTTATGTCTCGCAGAGTAGAACGTGTAGTCTTTTGTATTCTGGTTGAAATGTCTCCAAATGTTAGTGCTACCTTTGCTGTTGCATCTTTTAAAGCCCAGGAGGCTCTGGGATTACTTATACCTATGGAGCTCCTATCCATTGTACTGTCCATACAGAAGTTGAAGTCCCCCCCAATAAAGCCAATTTTAGTGTGTATAATGTTATGATTTCTGTCATGAATTGCGGTCGGTCTTCATTTGGAGCGTAGACATTTAGTTTAGTGACATTATTATCTAGTAAGATTCCATGGATTAGGATGTATCTGCCCTCTGGATCGTCTTGTTGTGACTTCAGAGCAAAGTGTGTATCCTTGCTTAATAAAATGGCTACACCCCTTCTTTTTTCATTGAAGCTTGAGTAGTATATTTGCCCTTTCCAGTCCGTTTTTATTTTTTTATGACCCCCACTGGACAAGTGAGTTTCTTGCAATAGTGCAATATCAACTTTTTCATTTTTCAGTAATGTCATGACTCTACTGCATTTAGTTGGATTCCTTAAACCTCTAACATTAAGAGTTACTACTTTCAATGTACTAGACATGTAAATTTATTATGTACAAGGAGACTATCCTTAAGAATAGTTGACAAAAAAATCAGATATTCCTCTGCCTCTCGTGGAGAGGAGAAAAGCTGATTTCGTCCTTCATGCAGAATCCTCAGTTTGCATGGGTTGTGAGAGAATCCACGGAAAGTCCCCATGCTAATGAACTGCTTTATCACTCCGTTGAATTCCTTCCTCTGTCGCACTGTATCCGCCGATAGATCTTGGACAAAGCTTAATTTAACTCCGTCATGTATTACGTCTTGTTTCTTTGCAGCTCGTAGAATTAGTTCTTTATCTTGGTCTCTCAGGAAGCGGATAAGAATCGCTCTTTGCTGGTTTATTCTTGTAGTCGGGGCAGCCCAGTGTACTCTTTCCAACATCAGCATAGTTTGGCCAAGTTGTAGCCATTCAGGTAGCTTGTTGTTGATAAACTCCAAGAGCGTGCGGGATGGGGAGTGTTGGTGCACAGCCATTTTCAGATCTCTCCAGAGATGTTCAATTGGATTCAAGTCTGGGCTCTGGCCGGGCCACTCAAGGACATTCACAGAGTTTTCCTGAAGCCACTTCTTTGTTATCTTGGCTGTGTGCTTATAGGGTTGTTGTTCTGCTGAAAGATGAACCTTCGCCCCAGGCTGAGGTCAAGAGTGCTCTGGAGCAGGTTTTGATCCAGGATGTCTCTGTACATTGCTGCATTAATTTTTTCCTCTATCTTGACTAGTCTCCCTGTTCTTGTCGCTGAAAATCTTCCCCACAGCATGATGCTACCACCACCATGCTTCACTGTAGGGATTCTATTGGCTTGGTGATGAGTAGTGCCTGGTTTCCTCCACACATGACACCTGGCATTCACGCCAAAGAGTTCCATCTTTGTCTCATCAGACCAGAGAATTTTTTTACTCATGGTCTGAGAGTCCTTCAGGTGCCTTTTAACGTTAATTAATTATGGCCTACCTTTCCTCTACAACGCGCCCAGTTTCTACCACGGGGTTGCTGGTTGTTATTGCTCCGTTTGGGATTAAAATTTCCTTCTCCTCTTCTCCTTTTAAAAAGCTCTGTGCAGTTGCCAGTAATGTTCACCTCCGTTTTTCCATTGCTAATTTGGTCGCGTCTTCATTTGCGGAGCGCTCAAGTAGCTGTGGCCACGGCACATTCAAGTCTCAAGTTTATCCAGAGTTTATCCAGCGAGAAGAAACTTGAGCTTCTTTGTGAGACCTTCAAAGTTTCTCAGTGTGAACGATATCTGTGCATGTGTCAAAAGCGGAAAAACTGTTTTTTGACCCGGTTTTAAAAGAACCACTGAATTAAAAGCAAGATACAAAGAAATCAGGATTAAATCCTTTAATACAAACAAATAAAAGCAATAAAAACCTATGCAAAAAATACACAGGGCTCCGCTGCTGCTCAGTCCTTCAGTTCTCCGTTCTCGTGGCCACGGCCTGAGCCTCCAGACCACGGGGCTCTCGCCTCCCCTGTCTTTCCCCCAGCAAAATTAACCTGATAATTCCAACAATGTTTTACCCATTATAGTTATTTTGCTCTGATTATTTTGCTCTGGTTAAAGTCTGGCTAATCGCTGGTTTACTGTATACCTGGTTGGTCGAATCCGTGTCAAAATTGTGAAATATCGTTGAGTTTTTGAAAAGCGCTACATAAAACCCATGTATAATTACTATCATTATTAAATGTTGTACTGGTTTGGCATTGATTTTCTGTACAATTATGAAATATAAACTGAATTATTATTGGGTTTGATATTGTTAATGCTGTTTTATCCTGTGGAGGCTTTGGGCAGGTCCGGGCAGAGAATAAAGTGAAAGAAATCGATTTTTAAACATCATAGATTGATATAATGTCATGTCTCGTCAGTGACACCTTCAGGTCCATGTTGTTCAGAAGGAGAAAAGCAAAAGTCGCATCTGCGTCTGAGACGTTTCTTAAGTTGTAAACTCCTCTCCACAGACGTCCCCATATCCCACAGTGGAAATACTGACCTAAGAGACCGGAGAGAGACCGGAAAGAGAGAGGGATCAGAACAATCCTGCCACAACACGGACCAGGCTGAATCAACAAAGGACTTCTACTAACTTTACACTGGCACTTTTAGACATGAAGGTGACACAGTGAGTGAGAAGAGCAACACAGAACATTAGATTGTTCGAAAGTCCATTTATTGTTGTTTTGAAGTAACTGAAACTATGATGTAGACAGTGACATATGAGTCTTTTTGGTTCACGGCTTGTAAAAAACACAAAACATCTCAAGATTAGAATATTTTGAAAGTGGACTGTAAGGAATGCTATAATTGCGATCAAAATGACAACATTTGTCACTGTTTGTTCTATACCAATAAACTTTCTTTTGCTTATGTCATATTGGTTTCACATTTAAAGGTGAAATACAGAAAGTTTTAAGTGATATTCTAATGTTCCCATGTGTGTATGCTCACATTAATACACACTGTCCCATTTAAATAAAGCAACTTTACAAGAGGATGCCTTCATATTCTAGAATTATATTATTTATATATATATAATATGTACTGTAATTATAATACACTTCAGTTAGAGGTAGGCTTTCCCTGGTGTTAGTATTAGATAGCAATATGGCCTACGTGCAGGACTGTACAAGGACTCTACAAGGACTCCATGTTATGACTGTGATGTGACTGTCTCTTTGTGACACGTATGTCTTTCGATGTGTGACGTGACAATGACTATATAAACTGTGTACTGCCTTTATTCTGTCTGACAGAGTAAAGGCAGTACACAGTTTATATAGTCATTGTCACGTCACACATCGAAAGACATACGTGTCACAAAGAGACAGTCACATCACAGTCATAACATGGAGTCCTTGTAGAGTCCTTGTACAGTCCTGCACGTAGGCCATATTGCTATCTAATACTAACACTTGGATAATCCTGATTCAGTCCAGAACATAAACCTGTTGGACCTGGCACAGGTTTAGACAGCTGGTAGCTGACCTCTTTTTACCAGGGAACACTTGGGTCCACTCTGGTCCTCCAAAGGTCTGCAGAGGAGCAGACGATCCCACTCGGGTCACTGCTGTGGCAGACTAACCTTGGCCTGACGGGGCTTTTCAAACATTATGAACATTAACACCACAAATGTATAAAGGTGGTTAGAAATAAGAGAATAGTTTCTTTGTGGTTTTCAAATTAGCAGCCGTTCCAGAGAATGAGTGAATGAAGAAATGTTGGAGCAATTGAGGTATATACCAAGACTGATTGGCAAAGACTGAGACTTGTTTTCCAGAATCTATGTGAAAAACACACCTCCTTTAAAGCTTTCCTCTAAAAACAGTTAAGTCAACAAGAAATGTATCACAAGGAGGGGTTGGCTAGTACTTCTGCATTTAAAATAAGACTAAAATCTACTTCAATTGGTAAATGTTTCTTTACTCAAACCTTTTTTGCCTCTTTCCTGTTTAAGGTAGACCATTGATACTTGCTGCGTGAGTGGTTTTCTGTGAGCTTGGCTGCCTTTGTCTTCTAATCGTCTACTATTACTTTACATGACATTGTCAAATGAAGGATTGGTGTTGCATTTAAAGCACATGTAACTGGTGTATTCATAGAGTAGAGTTATGCCTGTAACCCCTATAGCCCCTACAATACCCCTGCATAAGGCTTGATACTTACAGCAGCCCACCACCAAGCGTAGGGGATGCTGGTGATGGGAGAGTCCTCAGTCTCCCTCTCGACCGAGTGCAGGAGGGCGGAGAACGTGAAAATGCCAAGTCCGATGAACAAGAAAATGCAGCACACTTCCTCTGAGCATTGCTTCAGCGTGAACCCAAACGCTCTCATTCCCGTGGAGTGCCGAGCCAGCTTCAGGATGCGGAAAACACGGAGCAGTTTGACCCCCTTCAGCACCTGGTTGAACTTGCCAACTTGAGCCATGGCTTTGAAATCCTCTTTTGTGCCAAAGTATCCCAGACCCGACTCAAAAATGAGCTGCACGAGAAAAGGCAGGATCGCCAACAGGTCTACGAAGTTCAGGCCGCCTTTTAAAAACGCTTTCACAGCATCAACTTTCAAAATCCATTATTCTCCCAGTGGGCGATGGTTGGGATGTGACAGCCCATACCCCTCCTATCCCTATTAGCACAGCTCATATAACAAATCTTGGTATCAACATCTCATCCAGGCCATCAGAGTTGTTACACTTAAATTTCACTCCAATCATCAAAACATTAACAGACAATCTCAACCATTGGACTGATCTTCCACTATCTCTCATTGGCCGTATTGCTGTAATAAAAATGTCTATTCTTCCTAAAATTAACTACCCTTTCTCCATGATACCAACACCGCCCACTCAATCATGGTTTAAATCTCTTGACTCAATTATCACATCATTTTACTGGAAAAATAAAACACCTAGAATCAAACTCTCCACCTTGCAAAAATCTAAACCACAAGGAGGACTAGCTGCACCAAACTTTCTTAATTATTCTTTAGCAATACAGTTGCAATATATTTACAAATGGACAACACGTCAGACAACACTTGGCGGGATATAGAAGAAGCATTTTGTCATAATATCCAAATTTCAGACTTACCCTTTCTTAGTAATTCAATCAAACGCTCCCCATGCTTCAAAACCTCAACAATATACTCAACTCTGATGGCCTGGTGGAAATTTCAGAAAATTACTAACTGCACTCTATCATCATCTGGTCTCACACCCATCTGGAATAATCCCGACCTGCTAATCAACAAAAAACCTTTTCACTTCGGCACATGGGCAGAGAGAGGCATCACGCACCTGCAGCACATCTTTCAGGGCAACGCACTGGTTTCATTTCCCTCCCTGGTCCAGAAGTTTGGCATCAGGAGCACACAATACTTAGAATACCTACAGTTACAATCTTCAATTAACTCCGTATACAAAAACATAAATCTTAACCTCCCTCCAGCAGTCTCAGAGCTGCTAAACATAAGTACGAGAAAAAAACTTACAACTATTTGTGAGATTTCATAACACTTTGAAGCAACTTTTGTTAAAGTTAAACTCATCATTCTATCAATGTGCAGAAGCCAGTACTTTTCCCTTGTTTTGTCTATCTGAAGGCCAAGCTACAAGCACACCGTGGAAGCTGCTGATTGGAGGTCTCCATGCCTCCGCTCTGTATAATACACTTGCATTCTGTTGTATCTGTGATCGTGTGCTTTGTTCGTGCTGTCTCTACCATCGACAATAAAACATGTCTTCTGTCTGAATGAAAGACGCGATCCCAGACTATGCCATCTTCAGGTGGTGGAAGGATGCGGGCCTTGTCTGTAACATCTAGAGAACAGAAGACTTTTTTTTTTTTTTACACAAAAAGTGTTTTTTTAAGCCAAAACTGAGAAACCTCAAGAGAAACCATGCATCTGGACCAGCACACTTGGACTATCTGCACAGCCCCTGATTCCAGTCAGGCTGTGAGCTGCTGAGACATGGACAGCGTCCTCTTTTGCATGGACACCATTTGGAACAATTGGATTACACAATTTGGACATAATTTGGAACAATCTGGATTTCTGAATTTGGACATGAATTGGATTGCTGAATCTGGACACTGAAGCTGAAACGTGTGATTCAAAGACACGTCACAGAAGAATTCATGGCTTGACACAAATGCAGCCTGAAGAATCAGCCTGAAGAAAACCAACTCGAGGAGAAGTGGGACGAAGACTGTTTTTCTAAAGCAGATATCTGTGAGAAACCATCGCCGGATGAGGTTTGGTCATTTTATCTGAGATGATCTGTTTGACAAGTTTTTATGAAAGATCCTGAAAATGTGTTATGAGTTTTCCTGAGTTTTGTTGAAGTATTCCGAGTTTCTGAGTTGTTTGAAGTACCGAGTTGAAGTACCGAGTTTAAGTATTGAGTTTGATGTTATGGGTGCTGTTTTTCGATCCTGAATGGTGCACACGTGAATGTATGACCAGAGGGGGGTAATGTGAGATTCTCCAGTAACACTTTGAAGCAAACTTTTTGTTAAGTTAAACTCATCATTCTATCAATGTGCAGAAGCAAGTACTTTCCCTTGTTTTGTCTATCTGAAGGCCAATGGCTACAAGCACACCGTGGAATGCAGTGCTGATTGGAGGTCTCCATGCCTTCGCTCTGTTAATACAACTTGCATTCTGTTGTATCTTTGATCGTGCTGTCTCTACCAATTGCAATTAAAACATGTCTTTTCTGGTCTGAATGAAAGGACGCGATCACAGGACTTTTGTTCATCTTTCTTCACAAGCTAAGTTACAAAATTCTGTCCAAAAGTTAGCTTGACTATATAGAAGCTATTTTCAATTAAACATACTGCAGTTCATGCAATTTTATATTTCCTGCATTAACATGTTTTTCATTTCTTATTTTTTGCACAATCTTGAGTTGTTTTTATCCCTGCAAATGTGACATGTAAATTTCTCCTGTGTGAGATTAATCAAGCTTATCTTCTTTTTTGAGTTAAACTGTCAGTCAGATAAAGGTTAATTTTTTTTTAGATATTTATTGAACAATAGCCAAAACACCAAAAACAAAAAAAGAGTAGCATCTGTAAACATTATTTCTTTTTCACTCATCTCGACTAGAGTGAGTACTTTTGGAGGGTATGGCACGGTACAAACACTTTGAGAGTCCTTTCATGGTCCTCCTCCACCGCGGCGGCTCCTGGAGCTCGCTGCCTTGCTTTTGCTTCCCCCAGTAGCGCGCGCGCATGTGTGTGCGTGTGTGGTGTGCGCCGTACGCTCCGCCGATGGTCGTGGTGTGTGTCGTTACCAAGCCTGCGCATGCGCATCAGCATTTCTGTCTTTCTATATGTTTGTTTTATTGCTGCGGGAAATGCTGTAATATATGAACATCAGAGATGTTCCGTGAGAAAATAGCTTTGGCGGACGCTAAAATTAAAAGCATGCTAATTTATACTTCATTTTGTTTCCCAAAGGGTCAGACAAAATTTCCTTTAATGTTTATAAAGTTTAGGTCTGAAAATGACCATCTCTTGACGAGTCGATGACGTAACCTGCACTCAGTGTGCACTGTCCCAATTCCGCCTTTTTTGCACACGTGTAACCTGCGCACTCCAACCCTGGTGTGCACTTCGAACAAATGCACACTTCGTAGAGGTGTGTAGGGTGCAGTGTGGGTATTGGGACTGGGCCTACTTCCTCCGCACTTCCCGGTTCTATCGTAGGCCCCGTCCCAATACTCGCACTTCCACCCTCGCGCCCCTCATTTGCGCGTTCCCGATAAAGGGTGCGAGTGCGTAGGGTGTCCCAATTCTCCAGGGAGGTATTTGGCCCCGCCCCCTTTGCGCCCCTGATCCACACTTCGCCGTAGCCTGCATCTATGCGCACTCTGGCGAAGGATATTGCCCATAATTCTTTGCGGTACACACCGAAACGACGGGAAAATGTAATTAAATATAAATTGTGAAATATATATACAGTATGTGTGTAAATAAGTTTTGCTATGTTACTTGGAAAGAAGCATAAACGTCTGATGAAGAATTACGGACATTGTGCTTTAACAATTTAATAACTTTTTAAAGCAAGCGTTTATATAACATTCAATTTAAACTTTACACTTAGTACAATAATCTTAGAATGTATAAAAACTGACCAGATAGTTAGTTACCCACATTTAACTTAAAATTATACAGCTATCTCTAATTAAAAACAACTAATATAAATGTATTATAACGTGTGTGAAGCAATTCATATTGTTTCCCAAAGGGTCAGACAAAATTACCTTTAATTTTTATAAAGTTTAGGTCTGAAAATGACCATCTCTTGACGAGTCGATGACGTAAACTGCACTCAGTGTGCAATGTCCCAATTCCACCTTTTGTGCACGCTTGCAACCTGCGCACTCAAACCCTTGCGCGCACTTCAAACAAATGCACACTTCATAGGAGGGCGTAGGGTGCAGTGTGGGTATTGAGAATGAGGAGTCACGTGATAATTTGGGCGGGGTCTAATCCGGTCGGCCATGTTGATAGGATCCTCTATCGGTTGCCAGGGGCAACGCCACTAACGCTCAATATATAGCTACAGTCTATGCTAACGCTCCAGAGGTCTTTAACTTGAGCGGCCGTTTATTATTTCGGCAGTAGATACATATACGATTACAACACTAGCAAGACAGTTAATGGAGAAAGTGAAGGCGAAAGGAAATGGACCGTACAGGGAAAAGCAAAACAACGTTATTTGGAGAAGCTCTCAGACATACAACAGGTAAGCTAGACCCATACGAGCTTCCTGCAGCGGAGTGGCAAAAATGACAAACACACTTTGAGTGCCCATATTCCACCAACAAGGTAGGATAATGAGCAGAAACTTAAATATTCTTAGTTAGCATTAATGGTTGGCCATTAAGCATTTTCATAGAGGCAACAGTTTGTTAGATAGTTAGCTAGGCAGCTAACTTAAGATGCACTTCAGTGTTTGCAACATTAACAGCTAGGTAACCTACACTTCTTAACTTTAAAAAAACAACATAAAGACATTTTAGGACGTACCCGAGTGAAAATGCAGAGAACACACTCTCATCGACTGGGGGGTGAGATTGAAAGTAAGGTCCTTTCTTCTTATTGCAGCCAACCAAGCCATCCGGCGTCTCTTCGTCAGGTCAGACACTTGCGCTCCCTGTTGTTGTATCCATTTTGGTGGCCTAAACAATTGTAAACCGTTGTTCCTACGTTTTCCTTTCTTATTGTGTGAGGTACTGGAGCAGTTTTTCACACAGCAATGAGCTCCATTGTGGGGGTAGAGGGGGGCGATAGCTTCGTGAGTGCGGGGAGGGGAGCAGAAGGAGAGAGGGCAGCGCTCACATTTGAAACGCGTGGTCTCGTTTGGACGAACGAAGGAGTAGAATTATCCTCTGTGCCGCGCTGAAAGCCCACGAAGCTAGTTAGTGCGCGCGGCGCCATTGTTGTTTTTGTTTGTTCTCCGCTACTGCGCATGTCCAAATTTACGTGCGGGGAGCAGCGCTGAGGTGGGGGTCAGAGCAGAGGGGGATTTCACACCTTTTTCCCTCGCGTGTGAGAGAGAGCCCCCGCTGTGCAGTGTTTCTGAGGCCCTGTTTATACTGAGACGCTGCGCAGACGTTTCCAGGCTATTAACAGAAACGACCTGGCTCCTAATGCAAATTTCTCTGCGTTCACATGAGGTTGAAAAACGATGTAGTTCTAGCGCCCGGCCAGTAGTGGGCAGATAAACTTTACAACACTCACACGACCCCCCAGCCCCGTGCCCAGCCCCCCTCTCGGTAGTATACTCACTTCCTGTGCCAGACCCTCAGAACGCACCAACATCATTCTGCATTTTAATAGCATCTGGGAAAATGGGAACTGAACCTAGAGCTTCGCGTGGTCTCGTTTGGACGAACGAAGGTGTAGAATTATCCTCTGTCCCGCGCTGGAAGCCCACGTAGCTAGTTTGTGTGGGCGGCGCCATTATTGTTTTTGTTTGTTCTCCGCTACTGCGCATGTCCAAATTTACGTGCGGGAGCAGCAGGAGGTGGGGGTCAGAGCAGAGGGGGATTTCACACCTTTCTCCCTCTCGCGGGTGTGAAAAAGCTCCCTGCTGTGCAGCGTTTCTGAGTTGTCCCACTCTGCAGGCTGGATCTGAACACTTACGTTTTCACCCCCCTGGAACACTGTCTTCGTATGAACGGTTGGTAGGAACCGACATCCAACTATACCGTTTTACTGCCACATTGTCTCCGTGTAAACTCAGCCTGAGTTGCCCTTGTCCCACTCTGCAGGCTGGATCTAAACACTTACGTTTTCACCCCCCTGAAACACAGTCTCCGTATGAACGGTTGGTAGCAACCGACATCCAACTATACCGTTTTACTGCCACATTGTCTCCGTGTAAACTCAGCCTTAGTCTCGCTTTAAGTGAACAATAGCTATACTAATTCAAATTTAAAAAAATAAGAGGCAGAAATAAGGTACTGTGTATTCTAGTGCCAGTGTTGTGCGTGAACGAGTTCAAAAGAACACATTCATTGAACACGCTCATTTTTTTGTGAACGTTGAACTGAACGCAACACATTTTTAAAAAAAGAACCTAAACGTGAATTAGTTCATTTTATGTGTCATGAATCATCACTATGAACGTTGGAATCTGTTTTCTCTTTTTCAACCTTTCTCTTTTCTCTCCTGTATTCTCGCACTTTTTCCGCCAAAATCTAAAAATTCCTACGGTTTCGACCGTCTGTGAACGCACCCCGACTCTGTGTTGCGGTCATAGACGGACAGAGTCACGCCTATCTCCGCCGTTCATAGGAGTTGGCCATGCTTTCATGGAGCAATCGAAGATGGCCGCGAGTGGTCCCGCCCACAAGAAAATTGTGAAAAAACGCATCTGTGCATGCGTCAGCCGGCACAGCTCCATTCATTTGAACGAGAAACTTCAAAAATTCACAGCGAGTAAGCTAGAGTGGACAAAAAAAATTCACCCCCCTCAGCATTGACACACATGTGGAACGGAGCTTTACCAAGAGCCAACTTTTGGTCCATCCTGTAAAGACGTTTTTGAAAGGTCTGCCAACGCTATATGTTAGCATTGGCTAATTCTTCTTCTGGGTCCACCCCCATCGGCCCGGCAGCGCACGTCATTTTGGCCACTTTTGAGCTGGGACCCGCCCTCACTGGTTGCGGTGCGGCGCTGTTTTGCACTTTTTTTTTGCTTTTGAATTCTATAAACTTTAACAAAAACGTATTCAGTGTAAATAAATTCGATGTTTTAAAATTGAGTGTCAAAATATTCAATGTTTTCAAATTCAGTGTCAAAGAATTCAATGTTGAAAAAAATTCAGTGTCCAAAAATTTGTAGCATTTTTTTTTCGCTGCTTGAAATGTCATGCTTTATTTCCGGGTAAATCAAGACAGAAGCAATCGATCCGCCAATCCTCAATAGATATAGCCAGGGCCAGAACACGACTTTGGCTTTATCCGAATGTCCACACTATACCGTGCGGGACTATTGTGAGTGAGAGACTGAGTGAGTGGACTCATTCTGATGGCGATTCGGACGCTGCACACTATTATCAGGCCGTGCTGTTGTATGTGAGCGTCCCGCTGTAGCATGGATCGCGGAGAGAGGAGCGGCCATGACAAGGTAAAGGTAAATGTTGAATTTACGTTTTAATTAGGACATAACATTTAATGGTATTAACATTGGAGGTGGGAAATAGCCCCTTCTATTGTTATATCAGAGGTCTGTTTGGTGATTAAACAGATTTTCTTTGGACTTTTTCTCCAGCCTTGAGCTCCAATGCTAACACGCTAACCACGGGTGTAGAGCTGCGCTGATGCCCAGAATGGAGCGTCATGCGCTGGGAGTCATTTTGAGAGCTCCCTTATGCTAACAGTCTTAATTGTGGAAGTAATTATGAAAACCCAAAAAGGCAGCTTTTGTATCATACTTTCTCTGTTATAGCAATTGTTTTAAGAGTAATCATTAGTCTTAAAAATGTGATATTTCATGTAAATAATGCATGTGTTTAGTGCGATTGATGGATTTGCTATGGCCCTCGTTTGTGCATAACTTAGTTGTAAAGTAATTTGTATTAAGTAAAAATGTGATAATGTGCATTTACTGATGACAGGGGGACATCTGTGAACATGAAGCTGGACACAGAAGACGCGTGGACTTGAACTTACAGACCAGATTTAAGGTCATGAGTACTTACTTTTTGAGCACAAGCTCCTTGCCTCTTGAAATCCAACAGACCTGATCATGTCAGAGTTAATGGCTTAAATGTATTTAAGATTAGAAGTACTTTAATAAAAGCTATGAAATGTTTCTCACGGATTGTGTGGTTGGGTAAAACAAACGCATACATCACTTTTCATTGCACACAAAGAACTAAATCATAAAAAATGTATTTTATTCCAGGTTGTGATGAGTCCACCGTAGAAAAGACAGTCAGAGGCAGACGTCCAGGCACCTGCTGTTGTTACTGTTGCTGCTGCATATGTCTTCAGAAAATGAGGGATGTGTTCTAACTATCCATGACTTGTAATTAATAAAACAAATGAACATATTGGTCGTTGTAGTTTGTATTGTAATCCACAGAAGCTGGAGGTGATGGAAATGGATGAAGAAATGATGGCCTCTGAAAGACAGCTGCCTCTGGAAAAGAAATTCACACAAAAAATCATTAAAGGATAAATATTATGGAGCGTACCGCTTGGCTATCTCTTCATATCGCAGCTGAAGTTTTCCTTGTAGATTTTGCTGAAAACACAAAAACACACATTGAGGTTAGCTCACAGCGCCACATGTTTATCTAATTTTCTTTTTCAGCAACATCCGCAAACCACAATCTGCAAAATATTATTGATCTTTACAGCTAATCGAGTTAGATTAAAACTTACCCCAGACAACAGATTTCTCAGTTTCTGGATGATTTTAGGGTCGGCACTAGATCATATACGGAATCGGGACGAAACCGGAAGTAACAATCCTACTTTCGAATTAGTTTTAAACTAATAAGTCCTTAAGTGGTGACTGGTTAAGTTTTAGGCGTCTGATTAAGATGGTTAAGGCTGGGTTGGGGTTATTTTATGGGAATGGCTGGTTAAGGCATGAATAGGTAGTTTGTCATATTTACTTCCGCTTCCGTCCAGATTCCATGACGTAATCTACTGCTGCGGTTGCTCATTGGATCAAACTTAACTTCCGGATGAATCCGGTTTCCGGGACGAATACAGGAGTGACAACAACACTGGCTGTGTCCAAAACGCTAGGCATCGGGCCGCGTAGGGTGGATATGTAGGCATCGTGACGTCACTTCCTCAAGCAACGGCTATTGCAGGGGTGTCCAAAACCACTTGGCGAGCTCGCCAAGCGTAGGCATCATGACTTCGTCTCCATGGAAACGGCCACTTTTGGAGCAGATATGAAGGATGCATCTGATGTATGCTTCGTTGCCTTCTTTTTGCCAAGTCACGGCCGCGCATGCGCAGAACTCCGTTCGGCATTAACATGTAAACAGACTCAGCTCGGAGCTGCTGGAGCTAACATTATGGTAAGCACTGCTATACTTTACTGTGAAGTTATGTCTATAAGCAGGGCTGGACTGGCCATCGGGCGTACCGGGCAATGCCCGAAGGGCCGATGCCCATATTTGGGCCGGTCTGTCTGCCACATACAAAACACATGTTTGTGAAAAGTGTAAATCCGTTGAGAAATGTTCAAGGGGAGCGCGCGTGTCCGCGGGGCACCTGCTGTATGTACTTTAACGGGATTCCACCACCTCAGCGGCCGCAGTGTTCCCGCATCCAGCGGCTCTGAGCTGGACGCAGGAACCGCTCACAACACAACACGGTGAGCGCGTAGCCGCAACGTGACCATGTACCCAAGACCATAAACGCGCACAGGACCATGCATGCGTGTCTTTGCGTAATTTGTGCACCCAATAAATACACCGCTGCAGAAAACAGTCCGCGTCTCCCCTCTCCTCTAAATTAAAGCTCGGATACCTAAATTTTCCATTGCATTAAAAGTTCATGTTTGAGCCCAAAAGTAAAATGTTGTGAACAGATTAAACGGATTTAGAGCCAGCTAATGACTGACAATATGCATTTCAGAATTTTTTACCAATTCTCATCCCTGTAACAAACAATATTGTCTGTGCCCACCTCCCTCACTCTGAGACATGTTTATTACTCTGTATAATGTAGACTATTGTACTTTATTTTATTGTTGAAACTGGAGAGATCCTGATCCTCTACAGTATATTCTTCCACATACTGTATAAACCAGGGGTCGGCAACCTTTAGTGTCCCTAAAGTGCCAGGCGGCGTTTGCATTACAGACTGTGTGTGCGCATGGATCCCAAAGATAAAGAGAGAGAGTCAATAAGACTGGACTAAGAATGAGAATGAATATTTGCTTTCAGTCAATGAGGAAGGACTGCTTCATGTTTGCGATGTAATGAAAAGTTTTGTTGCAACACGAGGAACAATGAAGCTTTAAACACTGTTCACTGAAAGATTCATTCATCATAAAGTCAGAGCACCTATTTTCAGACTTCAAATACCTTCGCAAAGACGGTGAAAGAAAAGGCCATTAAGGACATTCAGCTCCAGCAAACTTCAGCCTGTGATGGATATGAACAGACAGTGATGCAGGTGAACTCGGAGCCAAAAAGCAGATTTATTTACTGTATTTGTACAATTGGATGAAGGCAAAAAAATGGAAGTTAAACTTAAAGCAGAGTTGCCACGTGGTGCGTCATTCTCTCCAGGACACGCTGCAATGAAAATACACATTTGATAATCATGAATGGTTTTTATGTGTTTAGCCTTTACTTTGTCATTTAGATATTAGTCTAATATAGCTAATATAGCTAATGTAGCTAATACAGCTTCAGCCCCTGTTACCTATGGGGTGCCGATTGTAAAAATTCTGTTAAAATTTTTTAGCTGAACATTTTTCTACATTTAGCTCACTTTCCTCACATTTAGCACATTTTCCTCACATTTAAGACATATCTATATCTAAATATTATATCTATATCTAAATGTTAAATGTTATATCTAAATATTATATCTATATCTAAATGTTATATCTATATCTAAATGTTAAATCTAAATGTTATATCTATATCTAAATGTTATATCTATATCTAAATATTATATCTATATCAAAATGTTAAATGTTATATCTAAATATTATATCTATATCTAAATGTTATATCTATATCTAAATGTTAAATCTAAATGTTAAATCTAAATGTTAAATCTAAATGTTAAATCTAAATGTTAAATCTAAATGTGTCGCCAAGTGTAAAGCTAAATATATAGAAACCACGCCCACTGCAGTGGCTTCAAATCCAGTGGGCCCGCCTTCCGTGCCGTGTGGTGAGAACCCTACAGGATTACACAGGAATCTCACGGGACTCCACGTGGCTTAGTTTACAGTGAATACACTCTGGCTCCAGCAAATAAGCAAGAATCTTCACAAAAATGCTAATTTTGTGCCGTGGCCAAGGACGATGGCGCCGGAGACCCAACATGCCTTGAGCCGTGACGTCGGTCCACGTTAGGGTTTAATCCCGGGATACGGGATTCCCGGGAAATCTGATGAAAACTATTTCCCGATTCCCGGGAAATGTTATGACGGGAAACGGGAAATGAAAGTAAAAAAAAAAATACAGTGCGCTCCTATTATAAAGCACGTGTATTGTTGTTCAAAGTTCAAACATATTTCATTTACAATCAACATGTCTACAGCTGAGAGGATGGCTCATAAATTGTGTTTTTGACAACAAATATGGGTCTTAATCGCGCTAAACCACGACTTGTAATGAGGCCAGGCTCAGGGTACGGGGCACATGTGAGCCCAGAATTTGGTTACGTCCAATTCTATCAGAAAGCTCCTTTCTTTTTTTCCATCTGCTAAGGGCAGCAACAGGTTTGGCTAACATACATATAACACATTTGAAGATCATATAAAATGCATTTAGGGTAATGTTCTGCTTACAATGACGATAGGAATGATAAGGAAGAGAGGAGAAGGGTAAGAAGGTTGATATTAGAAATTGGATGCGCCCGAGAGTCGGCTGCAGCGAACACAGAGGAGTTTATGGAGGTGGCACCAGTTTTGTTTTACGCTTTAAAACTTTTTGGGCTTATTTCCAAATGGGGGATTACATATCTGCGCTCAAACTATTATCTGGACTTAAACATGAAACTGGTCTGAACCGAAGTGGTCTGTGCTGTTCATTAATAACTAAGGTAAGACCCATAACACAATTGGAAATGTGCCTTTTACGAACTTTTGCGTTTTGTTTGAGCAAACAATGCGGGCCATGGAAAACATTCTGCTGTAGCCAAACTAATTGTGAATAAGCCGCTCTGCAGGTTCTGTTGATTTATATGATATATGTTCATCTGACAGGGCTGAAGTCAGTGCCTCCAAACCACACGTCACTGGTCGACAAGTGGATTACAGACATTTACAATCTCATAATAGTGAAATTCCTGAAGAAAGCCCATCAACAAAACGTCTGAAAACGCTATGGCTACTTTAGAAAAGCACGTCGCTCGGTGAAACACTAGTGGAGACGGCAGCTTTTGTTGGATTAAATATTTGAGTGATATCATACATTACTTGGGCTAAAAACAACAACTACAAACAACAGCTATTTCCCGGGATTTCCCGGGAAAGGCGTCATCTTTTCCCGGGATTTGATACGTCTCATTTTCGGGAAAAATATTAAACCCTAGTCCACGTGTATTCCTATGTTCAAAACACGCGGCACCGCCCCCACTCACCACACGGCACGGAAGGCGGGCCCACTGGATTTGAAGCCACTGCAGTTTCTATATATTTAGCTTTACACTTGGCGACACATTTAGATTTAACATTTAGATTTAACATTTAGATTTAACATTTAGATTTAACATTTAGATTTAACATTTAGATATAGATATAACATTTAGATATAGATATAATATTTAGATATAACATTTAACATTTAGATATAGATATAATATTTAGATATAGATATAACATTTAGATTTAGATTTAACATTTAGATTTAACATTTAGATATAGATATAATATTTAGATATAGATATGTCTTAAATGTGAGGAAAATGTGCTAAATGTGAGGAAAGTGAGCTAAATGTAGAAAAATGTTCAGCTAAAAAATTTTAACAGAATTTTTACAATCGGCACCCCATAGTTACCTTCATATAAGCCTTATACAACGCTGTTATTTTTTTTTTTTGTCAAATAGGGCTCCTTGAACCTTTTGAGTTGCCTGGGCCGCCAAAAAGGAAAAAATGCCCGGGCCGTTTTTTTGTCCCAGTCCAGCCCTGATAGTAAGTACTGCTATACTTTACTGTTGAGTTATGAACACGACTGTTATGATAAAACACAGACATAAATTAGATCTGCCACAGACCTTGTTATCTGCTGTAAATAAGCTCAGTCCCGAAAAGGTAATGCTACGAGGCTAGTTCATTCAGATTCGGTTTTTGAACAAGAAAAATCATGTTGTGTTTTATCTTTTAGGGAGAAACAAACCCACTGATTAAATATTAAAGCTACACTGAGGAAATAGTCACGTTTTCATGGAAAATCACTCTGCAGCACAGCAGCTATAGTATGCTAACACATGTTTTCTGTATTCATATAAAATAGATTGTGCATATCGTTTTTAATCCCATACTGAGACTGGGAAAACTGTATATATTAGACATATGAAATTATAGGCCAAGAATAATTATAAAGCCCTTTTCATACAATAGTCTAATAAATAGTAAACACACATTATACAGAGGTTTCGTTTGTCATTAATAAGACATTTGCAGAGGACAAAGTCCCACTTCCACAAACACAGGTTTAAAGTGGTTAGCCATGCTCATAACTTGATTATTTGTGTATATTTCTATCATATCATTCTTCTGTTTCCCCTGCTGTGAAGCTTGCATCTCTAATATTAAATACTGTAAGGATTTCTGTATTTTATTTTTAACCAGTTTTTTGCAAAGCCCCAAATAAATAGTATTAATTGAATATGAAGTGTAAAAAGAATCCTAAATGTGGGCTGTGTTTTAATGCATGATGTTTGTGTTCTTCTTTTTCAGAGACTTGTGGTGAAATTAAGGTCATAATTTCTCCAGCTTCACGTCCTGCTTCACCTCCATCACCTCCTGCTTCACCTCCATCACCTCCTGCTTCACTGCTGAAAACATTATGAACTACAACAAACTTGTATATAATATTTTCCTTTAATCAGCAATCATGAATAGTTAGAACAGTGGGCTCTGCATCTCTGAAGACATGTAGCAGAAGGAGCAGCAGCAGAAGGAGCAACAGGAGGAGTAACAGCAGCAGCAGAAGGAGCAACAGGAGGAGTAACAGCAGCAGCAGAAGGAGCAACAGGAGGAGTAACAGCAGCAGCAGAAGGAGCAACAGGAGGAGTAACAGCAGCAGCAGAAGGGGCAACAGGAGGAGTAACAGCAGCAGGAGCAACAGGAGGAGTAACAGCAGCAGCAGAAGGAGCAACAGGAGGAGTAACAGCAGCAGCAGAAGGGGCAACAGCAGCAGGAGCAACAGCAGCAGGAGCAACAGCAGCAGGAGCAACAGCAGAAGGAGCAACAGCAGCAGGAGCAACAGCAGCAGGAGCAACAGCAGCAGGAGCAACAGCAGCAGGAGCAGCAGAGTCCTGGGCGTCTGCCTCTGACACAGGTCTCATCGACAGCACTTCACAGAGAACCTGGAAATAAAGAAAACAAAAAATGTTGGTTTTATTATGATTTTGTTGTTTGTGTGAAATGTAAAGAGTCATCAAAGTGAGGTATTATTTACACAACTACATATTTGTCAGCAGTACTTATACTTATACTTATAATTGAATACATTAAACTCAAATGTGATTAGTAACGGTCTGTTAGCTTTTCAAGAGACATAAAAGTGAATAAGAGCAGTGTCAAACATCTGTGTTCAACTCCATTTTACAGATGTCTGTTAATGTCTGTTTCCATGGATGTGTCAGTTATTATTATTATAGATCCATGGATGTTCCGGTTATTATTATTATTATAGATAAATGGATGTTCCGGTTATTATTATTATTATAGATAAATGGATGTTCCAGTTATTATTATAGATAAATGGATGTGTCAGTTATTATTATAGATAAATGGATGTTTCTCTCTCATCAGCAAACACACGTTAATACATTTAGTTCTGATAAAATTACTTTTAAGTGATGCACAAACGAGGGCCATAGCAAATATATAATCCATATCTAATAATCATTTATTGCATATATGTGCATTGTTTACATAAAATATAACTTTGTAAAAACTAATGATTACTGCCAATACAATTGTTATAACAGAGAAAGTGTAACTACAAAAGCATCCTCTGTTTTTTCAGAATACGATTGTAAACATCCAGGGGGCTCTCATTACCTGAACCCGTGTTTAGACAGCCTGTTCTGGGCTTCAGCACTGCAGCTAACTGGGCTGTTAGCTTATAGCACCGGAGCTTCAGGCTGGAGGTAAAGTCCGAAAATTTTCGAATTTATCTCCAAACAGACTTCTGATATGACAATAAAGGGGGATATTTCTTGCCTCAAATGATATTAGAATTAACTTTTATGTCCTAATTAAAGCGTATTTAGAACTTTTTACCGTCCATCATGGCCGCCGTGTCCTTCCGCTCCGCTCTGAGTTGTGTAGTCACGTGACGAAGGCAGAAGGCAGCTGCTGTCCAAATCCACATCACGTCTCGCCTCCTACCTCGCCTGTAGCTACGCGGCCTTCCCTCGATGCCTACATATCCACCCTACGCGGCCCGATGCCTAGCGTTTTGGACACAGCCACTGACTGTCACTCCCATATTCGTCCCGGAAACCGGATTCGTCCGGAAGTTCAGTTTGAGGAGGTTCTGCGCTTCGAGGCCGCACATGTCGAACTATGGTCGGCGGGGAGAGAGTTTTACCGTGGTAGGCGTGGAAAGATTTGGCAAAGCCGGGCAACGGAGACGGCGAACGCTGTGGGGACAACGGCTGCGTGGAAGACGAGGAGTTGCAAGCCAGAGGAGAAGGAGGAATGTTGCTTGTAGACTTCCGACGGCCCACTTTAGTGTATCTCTGTGTGCTCATCTTGGAGCTCAGGCCGTGGAGGGAACTTGGACGGATGTGCGTCACTGGAGAACTTGGAGAACTAGAGCACGGAGATGTGCTTTGAGGAGAGTGGTTTTCTGGGAAAGAGAAAGAAAAGCTTTGTAAAAAATAAACACTTTGATCTAAAATCACATACTAAGTATGACACTTGGGAAAACATTTTGCTCAATAACTTCCTGAACCATGAGTCTTACCAAAAGTCTGAGGTAGTTTGACTGCTTAAACCAACGTGGACAAACTTGCATGCTAAAGCTATATCCTGTCAGACCTCTGAAACTGTGCAGGGCAGGGCCTGGTTAGTGCTGTGATGGGAGACCTCTGGGAACCGGCTGCGGTTGAAAGTGCCAAACTGTGGCTGTGTCCTTAGGCAAGACACTTCACCCACATTAGAATGAGTCTGGTGTGTGTGTGAATGGTTGGTGGGGGTGGTGGGAGGGGCTGTTGGCACATATTAGTTGCCTTGCTTCTGTTAGTGTGCCCCAGGGCAGCTGTGGCTACAACAATAGTTAATCGCGACCTTGTACTTTATGTAGTGAAAAAACAATGGCATGTGAAGAAGCATGTGTCCTGAAAAAGCGCTGTATCTTTATAAAGCGCCTTTCACAGAGTCACAAAAACTATTAATAATAAAAAATAAATGTGTTATTATTAGTGAACCAAACAGACCTTAAGTGCAAAAGGAGAGTCTGGGGTGGGAGGGGGCATTCAATTCCAGTGATCATGTGACCATGGAAATGCAGATGGTTTTTTATTGCAAGGTTTACTTGTAAAATGATTTGTACGTTTATTAAAGACTATTAAAGAAGTTCAAAAGCTTTTCCAAGCAAACATCCCACATATGGCTCCAACAAATTTACTGTATTATTACAAAACTATACTTTGGAGTTATTTGTGCGTACATGTTGTGAAATACAAACAGAAATGATGTGTTGCAATTGTGGTTACCAGATGTGGCAAGCTGGACTTGGCCACCATATTTCTGTCCAGTAGAGGGCGCCTATGCGCAGTATAAATAGCCTAGATTTACGTCTTTTGTTTACCTCTGCACTTCCGTCTCCTGTGTGTCGTCGTGCCAGCCCTTCTCCTCCTCCAGGTAGTGAAGTTGCACAGTGTTAATTCTAATATTGGTATGTTGCAACCGCTAATGTTAACAATTGTTGTAGTGCCGCGGTGCGGCATTGTGCCCCGCGAACCCTGCTTCTGTGTAGCCATGCTGTTCTGTCACTTTGGCGTCTGGCCACCCTCGTTGGGGTCCGAGTGTCGTGGCCGGCTGTGGGTCTGGCCTTTAAACCGTCACCCGTCAAGGGTGTGTGCTCGGCAATTGCTGTATGAAAGTAGGTTCTAGCTGCACACACTAACAGCATTGTGGTTACTTGTAAGTTAACTCTATTTTACCCATAGGCTGGAGGACTGGCCACATCGCGGCCCACCGCTGTTTCTCCTGCTGTCCCTCGTTTCTCTCCCTGTTCACCTGTGCTCCTGAGTCCATCGTGACTGGAAGATGGGCTCGTGTGAAGTAGATGTGAATCATAACAACCTAGTGAATGACTATAAATGAACTAAACATTATGTAGAATAATAAATCAAAGTATACAGACTGTCTGCCTATGCCTTTTAATGATTTAACGAACTTGTGCGCCTTAGAGCACTTTTTATTTTATTTTGGGCACTCTGCCCTGGCGTTGCTGGTCTCTTTCTTTTATTTAATTTGTCATTATTTTCGGAGCGCGTAGCAGCCTCCACTCTGCCACACAGAAAAGGCATCACATTATTGTTCAATCTGCAGGTGTGAATATAATAATAGTAATGCCAAGGAGTCATTTTTCAAAACTTGTACAACACATGAAGACCTTTGTTGGAAGATAAGAGAACTCACTTCATCACATGAGTGTTTGCTAACCGGTCATAGTTGTCTCTCCTCTTGCTTCTCCGAGCCATCTTTCTTTTCTGCTCCTTGTGAAAATCAATTAACTAAACCCACTGTTACTGATATTAATCTTAAAATTGCTATGCTTAATGTCAGATCACTGTGCAACAAATCATTTTTAATTAATAATTTTATCCGTTCTTATGATCTTGATTTTATGTTTCTGACTGAAACTTGGCTTGACCTGAGTACAGGTAATGCGGTTTTAATAGAAGCAACGCCACCAAACTTCAAATTTGAATCTGAAATACGAGAAAATAAAAGGGGGAGAGTCATTGCTGCATGATTTAGAGATCATCTCTCATAGAATTCTCCTTGGAAATGTTCTATCATTTGAGTATATTTCTTTTAAAATAGAACAAAAACAATCTCCTTCTATTCTTATCATTGTCCTGTACAAGCCACCGCAGTCATGTCACAATTTAATTGATAATTTCACTGAGTTGCTTTCAGTTGTTTGCACCGATTTTGATAGTTTAGTGATTACAGGTGATTTTAATATTCATGTGGATAATGGCAATGACAAAAATGCAAAAGAGCTGAGTTCTGTACTTGAAACATTTGGTCTCAGCACGTGAGTGGCCCCACCCACAGCAAAGGGCACACTCTAGACCTGCTGGTTACTAAGGGGGTTAATATTTTAAATGTAAATGTGGTTGACGTGGCTCTGTCAGATCACTTTTGTGTATTTTTTGACATGTGTTTTGATAGTAAACAACCATATAAATCTGAATCTGCAATTGTCAGACACAGACACATAAATGAAAATACAACCGAACTATTCATGGGAATGACAAACTTTGAGAACACATTGTGTTCTACTGTTGACGAATTGTTTAACTCTATCACCTCCAATGTTATAAATGTTCTGGACATCATCGCTCCTGTGAAGGTTAAAATGATTACAAATAAGCCAAAGGCCCCCTGGACTAAAATGGACTCAGTCATGGTACAGAAGAGAGAGTGCCGTAGGGCCGAGCGGAAGTGGCGAAAATCCAATCTCCAGGTTGATCATGAGATCTTCAAAAATGAGTTGTGCAAGTTTAACAGGGTGCTACGTAGAACAAGAGAAATTTATTTTTCTAAAACCATTGATGGCTGCAATAATAATCTACGACTTATGTTTTCAACAGTTAACAGATTAACAAACCCCCCTGTTCAGCTGCCATTAGAATTTGCTTCAGAATCTAAATGTAATGAGTTTGCACAATTTTTCAATGACAAGGTTCAGAGCATCAAAAACGCCATCACCTCCAAGGCACAAATAACATTACAACAGCCGGTGAGGCTTTTTGAGCTATCGCACTTTGCACCAACAGATAATGAAACTGTCCAAGATGTTGTCTCTAGCCTTAGTTCCTCCGCATGTAGCCTGGATGTACTACCCACTACATTTTTTAAGTCTGTTTTGAGCAGTCTTTTACCTTCGCTCACACAAATAGTGAACATGTCTCTCTCATCTGGAACATTTCCAATGGCCCTGAAAACGGCAGTCATCAGACCCCTCCTAAAAAAGAGGAGTCTAGATGCCACAGTTCTTAAGAATTACCGGCCCATTTCAAATCTGCCGTTTATGGGAAAAATTCTGGAAAAAGTTGCTTACCAACAACTTACAGAATTCTTAGTAACTAATAGTTCCTTTGATGCGCTCCAGTCTGGCTTCAGAGCCAATCACAGCACTGAGACTGCACTAGTGAAGGTTACAAATGACTTAACACCGACACAGGAAAAGTCACAGTTTTAGTAATGCTGGATCTGAGTGCTGCGTTCGACATAGTCGGCCATGAGATCCTCATGCAGAGACTAGAGCACTGGGTGGGTGTCACTGGGACTGCCCTAAGTTGGTTTAGATCTTACCTAGAAGACAGGAAATACTTGGTTCAGATAGGAAACTGTGTCTCAGATCATATGGCTCTGACCTGTGGAGTGCCACAGGGGTCAATTCTGGGGCCTCTTCTGTTCAATATTTACACAGCCATTAGGTCAAGTAATACGCTCCAACAATGTATCCTACCACAATTACGCTGATGACACTCAAATTTATGTCTCACTTACTGCAGGAGAACATGGACCAGTGGACTCACTCATACACTGTATTCAACAGATTAGTGATTGGATGCAAAATAACTTCCTTCAGCTAAACGCAGACAAAACAGAATTGATTGTCTTTGGTCCTCAGAAACAAAGAGAGAGTGTTATTCGTCCCCTCCAGTCTCTCTCCCTGGAACCTGTAGGCAAGGTCAGGAACCTAGGAGTTATAATGGACTCAGAATTAAATTTTTACAGTCATATCAAATCAGTAACATCAGCAGCATTTTACCATCTGGAAAACATTGCCAAAATTAGAAACATAGTGTCTAAATCAGATCTGGAGATTCTCATCCATGGATTTGTCTCCAGTAGGTTGGACTACTGCAATGGCCTGCTCACAGGTCTGTCCAAACAGGCTGTAAAACAACTGTAGTATGTCCAAAATGCTGCAGCTCGAGTCCTGACCAGGACCAGGAAATATGACCACATTAGTCCAGTTCTCAGGTCTCTGAACTGGCTTCCTGTGGCTCAGAGAATAGACTTCAAAGCAGCACTGCTTGTGTACAAGTCTCTCCATGGCCTCGCACCAAAGTACTCAAGCGACTTGTTAGTGCCATATTAACCGGCCCGGACTCTGAGGAGCGCAGGAGGTAGCCTCTTACTGGTTCCAAGAGTCAGAACTAAACATGGGGAGGCAGCGTTTGAGATTTATGCAGCTAAAATCTGGAACAATCTCCCTGAGGATGTGAGGCTAGCATCTACTCTGGCAATTTTCAAATCAGGGTTAAAAACTGTTCTTTTTAGCTGTGCTGAAGGATTTTATTGATGCATACTCTTTTTTTTAATGCATTGTGGTTATTTATTATTTTAATCCCGTGTGTGCTTTTAATGTTTTAAGGTTTTTTCATTACTTGTGATTTTATTCTGTTTTTAATGTATTTATTTTTTGTATATGTAGTTTTTGATGTTTCTGATTTGTCTGATATTATGTGGGATGTGAGGCGCTTTGAGTGGCCTTGTGTTGGAAAGGCGCCATACAAATAAAGTTGATTGATTGATTGATCTTTCCTTTGTGTTTTGTTTTACGAGCAGGACCTACTTTGATGGAAGAGTTCTCCAGAGCTACTGTCTGTAAGGCCACCTTGTTTCCGCTCCAAATATTAGACAAAATAATGACAGAACTGTGCTGCTAGTCAAAAGAATTAGCCAAGAAATGACCTTGAGCCGAAGTTCTATCATCTCGGTGTGGACCAGGCCTTGGACGGACTCTCCATTGACGCTTGTTATGAGATCCCCCATGATTTCTTACAGACACCATATGATGCACAGTGTAGACGTCACTGTCGCCCATGAAAACACGGATGGCCTGGACAGTAAATCCACATTTCTTCCCTGAGGTGTGGATTATGATGGGAGGCTTCAGGCTGCCAGGGCTGAACGACAGGTCTCGGCTTGGCGAAGACTCACGAGACGAAGGATTGGAGGACAAAGAGCAAGTAGAGATAGGACTAGTTTCCTTCTTTATTCTGCAATTTCGGCTGCTGCGACATATATTCTAAAAAATCTGTTATGAGTTTTAGTCCATAGGTTAAAAATAAATCTATCGCTGCAAATGAGATTGATTAATGATTCACAGGTGAATTAAATCCGTCTTGAGAGCTTCTTACTAGACACTCGAGCAGACGAGCAGGTCTGGAGATGATGATAAGGATCTTTCTGACTAGTTGGATGATGACCGGGACCTCCTCACTTTCAGAGCGCTCATACGCCTGCACAGAGACCAAACAGGGACAAATAATTATGGTACATGTTCCTGCTTATGCTGCTTATGTCATCTGAAAACACGCTCAACCCATGTCCTCACAGCGCACTGCGAGCTGCCGGACATTCACTGAATACTGTGGAGAGATCGGGATCAAGAGGAGAACATTGAGCTCTCAGCTGATACATTACAACAAACAAGACAAACAAGAAATGGAGACATCTTTAAAAAAAAAAAAATCATCTTGAATGATTATATTTGTTGGTAATTTTACATCATACTATTTTAGTAAAAATCTATTGGTTATACAGTACTATGGTATATTTTACATTAGGGTTCTCCATGTTTTGTGGTAGTTATAATATAGACATTTATTACGACAGCAAAAAGGTGTAGCTCTCCGTCTCTCTCTGTTGTATAAAAGTAGCTCTCCGATTGAGAGCTACTTAATTCATCATATACTGTATTATTTTCACAATTAAGGGGTAACCTAATTATATTACATTATATTTCTACCTCAGGGCCATCATACCCACTGCTGTCAGACTGTACAATAAGTCACTTTAATGACCTGCACTAGGACTGAAAAAACTCGCTCTGCTATTGTCACTTTTAATTTTTGTTTGTAAATAACATATTCTGGGGACGACAGTAGCTCAGTTGGTAGAGCATTGGCCTTTCCAGCCCACCATGGGACCTACTCTAACTGCTCCCACTAATGACTTCTGTTGTTGTGTCCTTGGGCAAGACACTTAACCCAAATTGCCTGAAGCCCCCGCTGAAAGAACAACGCTGCGTCAAGAAGCCATCCTCCAGTGGACCCACCTGCAGAGGATCAGAGGGACTGGTGCTTTGAGCATTGGCTGCAGCTCTCATTATCACCCCCGACCCAGAAATAGACTAATAAAGGGGTGAAAATGAATGAATGAATGAATATATGTGTTCATACATGTTTTCACACTTCCTGTCTTTTTTTCACAATCTGAGTGATTCTATCTGTGCCAAATGTGACATGTACATTTCTCCTTTGTGAGAACAATAAAGTTTATCTTAATTATTAACATATTAACTAAGACTGGTTAATATGTTAATAATTAAAATAAACTGGCAGCCAATGAGTCTCTGTCATAGTTTCACATTGTAAGTTGAATTACAGAATAAAAAAGACTTTTGAATTTAACTTAGACTTAGACAGACTTTATTGATCCACAGGGAAATTGCGTTGTCACAGTAGCTCACATAGTATTTCACAATAAAAAATAAAGTAACAATCTAGAAAAAAGAATAATAATTAAAGCCCCAAGCGGCGTCGAACGGCCCTCGCCAAACCACGCAACTTATCTTATCGGCGGTGGCGCCGCCGCGCCATGATTTGGTCCCGTAGCCATAAAAGAAAGTTTGTGAAATTGTAATGAATATGATCAGTTGAGTTGGTTTGGTTCAACTTTGCCTCAGTCTGTAGGGGGCGCTAATGGGCCAATTTCAAATATTTCACTTTCACATGACCTAGACCCTAGAGTTGAACAACGGCTACAAGTTTTTGTGCAAATCAGACTTTGTTTGTGCAATCGGAAGCTATTTTTCGATCATAAAAAATGGCAAAAAAAGGTCACGTTTTGCCGCTCCGCTGCTCATACATTGTTTCACTGATCAAAAATCCCTGAGGTCATTTTGATGGTTCATGTGTTGAGATCATGTGGAGCGATTTTAAGGCGAATTGGCGAAACAGCCGAGGTTGTATGAAAATGATTGCTTTTTCTTTTTCCATTTTGCAATGAAATTTATGGGCTTCCTGATTGTCAGGGGTCGGGGCCATAATAACTTTGTTTTCATCTCTTGACTTGAGGAACATGTGTACCAAATTTCATGGCTCTACGACAATTTTGACCTCGAACCCCTCCCATAGGCATTTTTAAATTGGCTGTTGTAGGTGGCGCTAATGAGCCAATTTCCAATTTTTACTTTCATATGCCCTTAACCCTGGAGTTGAGCCATGGATTCAAGTTTTGTGCAAATCGGACTTTGTTTTTGCAAACTGAAAAAAAAAATCTATTGTCAAAAACTGAAAAAAAAATATGCCACTTTTTGGCGCTCCGCTGCACAAACAACGTTTCACTGATCAAAATTCGCTGAAATCAAAATGATGGTACATGTGTTTAGACGATGTGGAGCGATTTTAAGGTAAATCGGTGAAACGGCCGAGGAGGAGTCACTTTCCAACCGACATGTGTGAAAAGGATCATTTTTCATTTTTCCATTTTGAAGTGAAATTTATGGGCTTCCTGTTGGTCAGAGGGCAGGGCCATAATAAAAAAAAAATCATGTCTTGACTTGAGGAACATGTGTACCCAATTTCTTGGCTCCGAAACGCCCATAGGGGTATTAAATTGGCTGTTGTAGGTGGCGCTGTTCTGGCATTTTTTGAGTCCCATAAAAATAAACACCAAAATATCAAATTTTTGGCCAGGTTTGATTTTTGGGCAAAATTTAACAAGTTTTCATGCATGCTCAGGGGGTCAAATTAAGGCTCAAAGTGCAGAATTTGACATCTCTCGAGCAAAAACAATAGGCCCTTACCCCGTTCGGTGCTCAGGCCTGATAAGATAATATTGTGAGAATAGAATAATCTGGATAGAAGTACTCAGGGATATACATATCTGTGAATGAATACACATTTACAGTAGAGAACACAGAGAAAATAGTACACATCTGTTAATACACAATATATACAACCATACAATATATACAGGGACGACAGTAGCTCAGTTGGTAGAGCACAAGTCTTTGGACCTAATGGTCATGGTTTTGAGCCCCCCACAACCCATGTCATCTTCTCCCACTGATGTCCACTGTCGTTGTGTCCCTGGGCAAGACACATTGCTTGAAGCCCCCACTGAAAGACCAAGGCCATCACGTCGATGACAGAAGCGATCTTCACTTGGACCCGCCACCTGCAGAGGATCAGCGAGGGACTGGTGCAATGAGACTTGGGCGGCAGCTCTGATTGCCACCCCCCTGACCCAGAAATGGAATGATAAAGGGATAGAAAATGACATGACATGACAATATATACAAAGACGATAAAAACAAAGGTAAAAGCAACATAATATCCCTAAAAAATGTGAAATCCAGGAGCTACTGTGACCTGCTCTCTCAGGCGCAGAGGGGTGAGGATTATTTTCTAATTAGCCAAATTTCACCAGTTTTAGCGACTTTAAATCCTGGAGGATCTTTTCAATCCTTATGAAGTTCAAATTACAGGTAAATAATTATAGTTTTAGATGTTTATTTTTATTTTTAGACCTTTTGCTCCCTGGTCATCCCGGTAATCTCCTTGATAGACTCCTGCTGTTCCCAGAGTCAGAACTAAACATGCGGAGGCTGTATTTCAGATTCATGCTGCTATATTTCTGAAAATGTGAGACAGGCCTCTTCTCTGACAATGTTTAAATCCAGGTTAATAACAGTTTTGTTTAGCTGCATACAACTGAGGGGCTTTATTTTTGTGTCTTTCTCTTTAATGCATTGTGATTATTCATGATTTTAATGCTAATCTTGATTTTGAGTTGCCTTGTGTATGGATTGTGCTACACCAGGGGTCTCCAACCTTCTTAATTCTGAGAGTTACTTTTATAGAACAGAAGAGGCAGAGAGCAACTCCGAATAATAAAACCATAATAAATATCTCTGTTATTATTACGACAAGAGAGAAGACACATGGAGAACACATATATACACATTTATACTATAATACTGTTTAATCCTATATTTATTCTTATATGTACTGCTACTATGTTGCTACTTTAAAACCTGAACAGTTGATTCATATGTGCCATTTGCTTTGTTTTTGTACTGGAGAAAATAGGAAGCTCAATGAGTAATGCTTTTTTCTTTTTCTTTGAGGCACCAGGGGCGGGATTGAATACAATACAATTTATTCTTGTATAG
Organism: Knipowitschia caucasica; assembly: GCA_964034765.1. Classification (NCBI taxonomy): domain Eukaryota; kingdom Metazoa; phylum Chordata; class Actinopteri; order Gobiiformes; family Gobiidae; genus Knipowitschia; species Knipowitschia caucasica. The sequence goes on from OZ035824.1 coordinate 21,940,527, forward strand.
CCCTAGGTCACAACAGAAGTCATCTCAAGAGGACTTAACAAAACCATTGAAATCACCAACACAGATCAGAGAATCAACAGTTAAAACACATGAAAAATATAAAGCACACACAGAAGAAAATGTCCATACATGTTGTAGAATGTTAAAGTGTCCTGATCATCACCAATCCTTTCTGTTGGACACTAACTGTCCAACAAGACCCTCCTGCATCGACAAGGAAAAACTCTTAAAAAACCCAGTGGGAAAAAGTGAGAAACCTTGGGGAGAACTAGGGAAACCCACAGGGAGGGAGACCCATTTGAGAAAGGGATCCGCTCCTCCGGACGGACAGGCTAAAGATCTAGGACCTAAGCTAGCTACAGAACGTGGACCAGTGGCCGCTGAACGTGGACAGGTCCGGTGCAGGCCCGAAGCACTCCCAGGCGGGTCGGGCGGGGCAGTCCGCAGGTGTAGATGGAGGAGGCCAGGCTCAGAGATCCCGTCATCCGCAAGGGCGTAGGTTTGCGTGGGGACCATGGGGACATGTCCCCACCAATATTTGGTGAGGACTAAAAAGTCCCCACCAAAATGACATGATGTCCCGTGACCCGGACGGTCCGGGACACATGTCTTCCGTTTGTGCACACGTCGCGCCTCCTCCTCGCCTCCAGAGCAACAGCAGCAGCAGCAGCACGTGACCCGTTCCGTTCTCTGCAGTGATTGGCTGTCTTCTTCAGCGCCAAACTGAAGCACTGAGCAACTGTTTAATTTTTAAAAGTTAGCCAGCGTGAAGCAAGTGTTTTATTTCGTTCCCTGAGCGTTGTAGCACGTGAGTAATCAGAGGAAAGTACTGTAGATCTATTACCATTCAAAGTACTTGTGGTGGTTTACATAATTCACCCATGGAACTGTGGTTACTCTGGTGGGGTTCCGGGGGGACAGGAAAAAGGGTTGCACAGTTTTTCCCATGAAGAAAAATGTTTTTGGTTGTGTGAGGAGTTCTGTTACACTGGCTGTTTTATGGCATTAAAACGTGTACGTTTGTCACCGCTGTTTGACACACCGCCTCCGACTCCGCTCCTTACGCACCACATTGGTGACCCCGACGTCAGTCCCGCAGAAGTTTCTGGGACTGATCAAGATACAGAGCAAAGCAGTATGGCGCAGTCCGCCGCTCTCAAGCTGCCTGAGTTTTGGGAGACGTCCGCCGCAACGTGGTTTGCTCAGGCGGAGGCTCAGTTCGCCCTCCGTGGAATTACTGACGATGACACGCGCTATTAACCATGTCGTCTCGGCGCTCGGGAGCTCCACGGCGACCAGGGCAGTGAGTTTCATTACTTCTCCTCCAGCCCACGGGAAGTATGCGGGGATTAAGGCATATCTGCTGAAGATTTTTGAACTGTCACGATCCGAACGGGCCCGACGCCTCCTTTCTATGCAGGGCCTGGGGGATAGCAGGCCCTCAGAACACATGGAGGTGATGTTAAACCTGCTGGGCAGTGAAGAGCCAAATTTCCTCTTTGTGGAACTGTTTCTGCGACACATGCCACCTCACGTGCAGACGGCTCTCGCGAATACAGCCATTACGGAGCCACGTGCTCTGGCGGAGGAGGCGGACCGGTTCTTCCTGGCCACCCATCGTTTCGTCCCTGACGTGTTGGCCCCGACACGCAGCTACACCCCCCCTGCTGCGGCCGCTCTGCCTGTTAGGGGGCGCATGGTATAGGACTGACGGCCCGGCCAGCCCTGGGTTGTGCTACTTCCATGCACGTTTCGGGGCCAAAGCTAAGAGGCACTCCTTGCCGCTCACCCCATGCATTATTATTAATATTACTCATATGGATTCTCAACGCGTACGAAGCCTGGGAACATTGGGACCCCCTGGAGGAGCCGGAGGAAGTGTGCAAAGGGAAATGGACGGATAGACTTTGCGTTGAGCCCATACAAATATTAGAATCATTCTTCTATAACTTGTATGAATGAAGGGTTGTTCTTCCACAGTAACCTTTAGCTCTGCAGGCCCTTGCAGCAGTGCCCTCCTGATGGTCCTCCTGATGGTCCTCCTCATAGTCCTCCTGACACCTGCAGCTCAGATGGTCCTCTGAGTAAGAACACAACTGGTCACACACGTCAGCTTCAAGACACGGGTTCATTTCTAAAAGAAAAAAGAAACGCACAAAGGAAGCAAGAATGAATGATATGAAAGTATTTTCATATCACACTAAAGCATGAATGAATGAATGAATGAATGATATGAAAGTATTTGATGTTGGTCTGATAGTACAAACCCTCACAGTGGCCGTCCCCCCTCTGCCTCGTGTTGTTGGGGCATTCGCAGTGGAAGCCTCTGGGCTCGTCCACACACACAGACGGGCAGCCGCCGTTATTCAACAGACACTCGTTCACATCTGCAGTGAAGGATCAGAAAAGAAAAGTATCGGTATTTTCACGTAACAGAGTTTGATTTCATTGACTGCGAAAGCACAGGAACCTCTGTCAGAAACAGACCCGGACCCAAACATTCACTTTCATGTTGATAGTTTGAGCTTCTTGTTTTATCTGAACTAATTTCTCCTAAAACATAATGTTCATTATTCAGACTTTACTAAATACCAGATAATAATGTAATTATTACACATTTACATCCAAAAATCATCTCTACGCTGCTTTAAAATCCGCTAGCCTTTGTGCAGCCGAACCTTAGCCCCGCCCACATCCTCCAGAATCCTGAGGATGACGGGGACAAACTCCCACTTTGGGAACCACTTGTTTAGTTAAGTATAATTCAGTATGCTAATGCTAATGCTAATGCTGCCACATGTGGGACATGAGGCTAAAGTACAGAGTTCACGGAAGACGTTGGTTTAACTTTATGTTTCACGAAGTCATTATAGTCAGTTACTATTCGCCCGGGGTTACATTTACAGTGAGAAAACTTCAGTTTTCATTTACAAAATTGGGGGGCATTTGAATGATGGTGATATTTTTCATATTTATTAAATTTCTAAATCCTTTGGTGAGCTACTTGGAAGGAGATGGTGACCTCCTGACAGACCTGAAGCTACAGGTTGGAGACCCATGGTTTAACGACTAATAAGACCAGTCTTGTGTTTCACGGACCACAGTCTTCCTCGTCGCTGCCGTCGCTGCAGTCGTTCGTGTTGTCACATTTGTAGGAGTGATGGATGCACCGTCCGTCTCTGCACTGGAGCTCTGAGGCGGCACAGGAAGTGGTCTGCGACGCACAAAGAAGCGGATCCTCGTCCCGGGCGTCTTCACAGTCGCTCTGTCCGTCGCACAGCTGCTGTTGGGACAGACACCACCCCGACGCGGCGCAGCGAAAGCCCGAGGTGCAGTTCGGACAAGACCTCTCGTCGCTGCCGTCGCTGCAGTGGTCTGTCCCGTCACAGAGGAACAGCACGGACACACAGTGCCCATCATCACAGAAGAACTCTCCACTCTTACAAACCCGCTCATCTGTGAAGAGACACAAGAACAGGACAAAGCTGTAGTACCTCACTTTTTGTTTTAAATGCATGAATACATTTTAGATAGATTTAGATAGATTCAAATAGACAGACAGACAGACACACACACACACAGAGATCCCTGTAGGAGACACGCAGGAGTCCAGTAGCAGCAGAAACACATCCACACAATTGTTCTGTGTTAATATTGTGCAGAACTTTATATGAAATTAGTGGAAAGTTGTGGATAGCCCTGTGTTACAGTGAAGCTAATGTTTGTTTAATGAGAATTATGGGGGTAGGATTAACAACAAACAGAAGATTCTTTGATTGCGCTGAATAACTGCTCATTTCCACAGGAAGCGTTAACGGCATGTAAGCGTTGACTGAGCGCATTTGTGGGTCAATGACGTGACGCCCTCTTTTTTTTGGGCATTCTGTAAAAATACATTTAAAAATAATATATATATTTTTTTTTTATTAAAATTGGTTTAATAAAACATAGTCTAAGTGCCTAGCATGTAAAGTTTCTATTTGCATCTCTTTTGGGTGAACAATATGGTTATTTAGGCAAAAATGGCTAAGTGGTGTAACCCAAAAAATGTAACAAAAATCTTCCCCTTACTTAAAAATGGCAAAATTCTTAACAATTTAGTTCGTAAAACAGTCTGGCATAATATTCAACTATTTATATTAATGATAGATGTAAATATATTCTTCAGTTTCTTTCGACATTTTTTGTCTGAATCCGGGAATTTTGAAAGTCAAGTGTACTTCACCTACTTCACCGGTGGTGTTACCGGCATTCAGGCGGCCATTTTGCTCATAATGCAAAAGAAAATTAAAAGACAGTAAGTTACATCTGGCAGCAGGACCCCTGATGACACTACAGTTGCATGTCAAGGCCACTTTCTCTCTTCAAAATATGAAATAATTTGACATATTTCAGACATGAGGATGTATACAACCGTTTGCATGTCCAATGGTATGACCCGAGTAAAACGTAAATAATTGATTTATAATATATAAACAAATATCAAGTAGAACATATATGTTTAACACATTACACAAAGACTATGTGGTCATAAAGTAGTCCATGTTGATGCTTGAATAAAATGATTGAAAAATGAAAAGTCTAACGGTGTAACCGGTTACACCATTTGACTCTTACCCTAGACCTTTCTATTTGAGGTAAACTTTAATGGATTACACCCATAATTAGACTATATTTAGGTTATATATCTATATTATAAGTCAGATAATTACATGTGAACACTAATATGCAGCTGTAAATGTATTTGCTTAAAAAGCAAATACATGAATTCTGCTAGAAGCGACAAGGAAAGGCTGGTGAGCGATACTAAATTAAAAGCTATCGACGTCTAAATGGTCTTACCACACCATAGTACAAATTTCCTTTGGTACTAAGGTCTGGATTTTCTCCATTGAGCTCTATTAATAGATGGGAGGGGTTAACTCCTTTTGCAGATCTGAGTTTACTGTGACGTATGTAATGAGCCCGAGTGAGTCGCTAGCCTTTAGTATTTAGCCTAGCTTTAGTCATCTCAGTTGCCATTGACGGAGCCCGTGGGGAGTAGAGCCACAACATCTTGGTAGCAATGACATTTGCTAAACATTCCTTTTGATCCGGCTTAAATGTTTTGATATTTGGAGCCAAAACCGAATGAATTACTTTACTATCGCATTTGCCGCAATCGCCAAACTACTGTAGGGAAATAATAATTGACCGGAGTATACAGATGGCTAAGGCCAGGCTAATATTGTCTGACTTAGTGGAAAAAGTGCCAATCATCTTAGAAAGTGAGCTGTGTGAGCGATGCCAACAGTGACTTGTAAACAGAGACGCACATGTTTAGTAGTAGGCATAGTAAGCTTTCCCTCTGGAGAGGGTGGTTCTTTTCTAAAATTTGGGAAAATCCTCCTAAAAGAACTTCAAGCAGCCAAACAGCAATCCTGAATGGTGCGCACTAGGGCTGGGCAATATGGCCCAAATCACACCAAATCCGATTTTCAATTTTAACCAATCATTTTTTTCTTTTTAAAAACAAACTACAACTGACAAAGAAATTATTTTCCTTTATGCAGTTAAATCTAAATTACCCCATAGAGCAGAAGTGTAACAGGAAAAAAGCCTTAAAACATGCTTGTAAACGAGATGGCCCTGCCGTTGTAAACAGTGAAAATGCAGCTTAACAGTTTTCTAATAACTTCACTTACAGTGACACAATGCACCTTCAAAATAACTTCAAATATATCAATCGTATTAAACACATACATTACTTACATGAAATATCACATTTTTACAACGAATGATTACTCTAAATACAATTGTTTTAACAGAGAAAGTCTGTTACTAAAGCCTCCTCCAGCACGTAGTACAACGCTGGGTCCAGCTGGTGGCGCTAACACTAACTTCAGCGACTACCTCGGGGTTGAGTTAAGTTTCCGTTTCTCTTGTTTACATTCTGCTACTGTGGCTCACAACTCTGCACGGATCACGTTATTTGTATCAGAGCAATGTGTGTCTTTCCCCAAAGTGCAGCGGCTCATTGCGTGTGCGCCGCGGACACGGGAGCGCGCTTTGGCGACCGGAGCCAGGCAGGATACAAGAGTGTGTTGGTGTGTTCTGGCGATTAAATAAAGTCTGATTGCAACAGCACCACACTGTGACAGCGAGGGTCAGGACAGAAGGGAGAATATTGTTTTGTTGATATTCAGGTTTGTTTACACTGAAGTTAGGCCCGGTTAGGCCTCGGATTGGCCTTTCGTTTGCACGGCGGCTCCTCCAGAGTGAAACAAAATGAATTTGCTGCGTGTTTTATATTGGTGTTTTCATGATGTGGTTACATACATAAAATATAGTTACGTATGTAGGCCTCCTATACATTTTTCTTCACAAATGTAACAGTCGATTTTCTCAGCGGATAAAACGGGTACTATATTGTGAGGCGTAGTAATCTGAGGTGCGCTACGTCCGTGCACTAACTTCTCTCCGGAGACTTCTCTCTCGCTCACTTCCGTCAATAGAAGCAGCGTGACTTGTAGTACGGAGAGAAGTTAGTGCGCGGACGTAGCGCCCCTCAGATTACTACGCCTCACAATATAGTACCCGTTTTATCCGCTGAGAAAATCGACAGTTACATTTCTGTGTTACTATACTTTGCAGTGTAACACGTCACGTAACTATATACATTTAATAGGGAACACTTGGAAGAGTTTGGTAGCTTCTAGCGGGAGCTACCTTTTGGTGCTACAAAATATACAGAGGAGGCTGCATTTGTGCTCCCGTTTTTGCTCCGTTTGCATGACAGAGCGCACGGACTAAGACCAGACAGGTACGTATTAACTAGTCTAAGGTAAGGTAAGAACATATGTCAGTATGTAAAAACGGTGAACTATTCCTTTAAGAAGCAGCCTTGTCAAATGGTGTAACCAGATTTTAAAGTTAAAAACAAAATGTCCAAAAAAGAGAGACTAGTAATTGCCTTTTTGTTGTACATATATATCATGTAACATGTTTGCACATTTCCTCCTTTTGCACAATCTGAGTGTTCTATCCATGCCAAACGTGACATGTAAATTTCTCCTTGTGAGTGGTTAAAATGATAAATATTCAGAATAGGATATTATCAAATAATTTATTTTTAATGGTCTGCTTGCAACAATAATCAGTTATTTCCATCTGTGCACTTACACTCACTTAAAGTATATTAATACTGCTATATTTTTTTATTCATTTGTTGGTTACACCACTTTACATTTTCATGTGTGTATAATCGTATCGCAGAGGGGAAAAAGTGAAAATAGTAAAAAAAAACAATGAAACATGCATAACTTAAAAGTACACACCCTAACCGACATGGTATTTTTAGTTTTATTAAGCAATCAAAAGATTTTTAAATTTATGATCTTGCCAACTCTTATTTGTAATTGACCCTTGTGCGTAACAGTATTTGGCTGTATGTCCACTGGCCGTGCACATGGGTCCTTCTGTGCACGGCTTCTGATGCTCTCCCAGTGTAGTCGGTGGAGAAGTGTAGAGGACAGTACAGAGGACTGATGTAGAGCAACACAAATCACATGTGTTTGTCTTCATGGTCTCTGTGCGCTGGTTTGGCCAGACACCAGACTTTATGAAAGAAAAAAACGATGTCCAGAATCACTGTAAAACCTGCCAGTCCTGCTCCTACTGTTTAGATACAGGTGCTGTGTGTGTGTGCGCGTGCTCGTGTGTGGATGCACACACCTGTATATATAAGGTCCCACAGTTGACAGTGCATGTCAGAGCACAAACCATGCATGATAAATAGATAGATATTTTTTAATTATAGTGTTTTGCATGCAAGGATGCCCAGCCCACAACGGCTTTTAAGACACCATTTACACAAATACAGAGACGCAGGCAAACATCAGGCACATAAACAAAATCATAAAACAAAATCAAACGCAAATAAGGTTGTAACATAACAAAATGTGAAAAAAGTGAAGCACTGAGAATACTTTCCAGATGCACTGTACGTGCTGTAACGCCTACGGTGGAAATTAGCAGTAGGTGTCAAAGTGTTTTTTCTCACTAGAAATCTAACTCTAAAATGTATTAAATCCCTAATGGGGTTGTTTTCTTTAATTAAACCAATAAAAACAGTAGAGAAAGTACTATTGTAACACTATTGAACATTCCACAGAAAATAACCCCAAATCTTCTCAGAAAGATGAAAATGCAAATATTTCTCACAGATTAACAGATTACCAAAGCCCCACAGTAAACACATCGATGACTCAACACTAATCCTAAACTCAAAAACACATTTCCTTTTCAATTATTGAGTGTAAGTGAGTATGACACCCGACACCCGACCATCCTCCTGCACTCACCACATTCTCGTTCATCAGACCCATCGTCACACTGAGGTCGCCCGTCGCACACCTCCAGCCGCGACACGCACCAACCGTCATCGCACCGGAACTCAAGTCCTGATCCACAAAGTCCTGCAGCCCCTGGGCACAGATCACACACATTAACAGCACCAACACAAGTTTATACTTATCTTATACTTTATTTTAAAACTTGTATGTATAATGGAAGTTTTTATTATTCTACCAGCTGCTGTATGGCCTGTATCTGACTATTGTACACAGACATGATGTATATGTTTTCTGAATTTGTTATAATTGTAATCACAATCATTATTATTATTATTATTATTGCAGGAGGTGGAGTGGGATCTGGAGGAGCAAACCTGTGTGTGTTAATAATGATAACAATGTTAGTTGTTTGTATTGTGCTGTGTTATATGTGTTTGTTTTATGTTCATGGGACCGTCTCGAAAATGAGATGCATCTCAAGGGTAAAATAAAATCAAGTTTACAAACATAAGTTATGAACATTGATACTCTCTTGAAGGTTTCTCATTTTTTTCTCCACTAGGTTTTTTGAGTTATTCCTTGTCGAAGCAGGAGGGTCTAAGGACAGCGGGGACGATCTGAACTGTCTGATTCTCTAATCTATGTTGGTGAATCGACAGCTTTGTAAAGTCCTCTGAGATCACTACTGTTGTGAAAGAGCTGACAGAGCACATCACTCATCGGAAACACCGGATGTGTCATATGTGATGAATTTAAATGAAAAAGATTATGAAATTGATTGTCAGTGACTGAAATTCGCAGACAAAAATATTCAAAATGTTAAAACACTCTAATAGAGGAAGTCAGGTCCATTTAAAATCCCATTTCTGATGGAACAAATAATCCGGGGGGTTTTTTCATTATATATGAAGGTGAATTTGTCATTTTGAAATTTTAATCACATTGACATTTGTAAAAACTGAATGTTTAGGGCTGAAATGCAAAGACAAAAATATTCAAACATACTTTTTCAGGGTTAAAAATGTTAAATGGAAAAATTCAAGCTCATTTAAAATTCAAAATCTGATTAACAATCTTCCATATCTAGGGCTATACAGACATACATTGAATTAAATTAAAATGAAAATACACACGGTATAGGAAATATACAATATAACTAGAGATCAGACTGCACCGCAAATTTTTGTGAACTATCGTAATAATCCCTAATTTATGGAAGATTTTTTTTAGCTTGAATTTTTCCGTTTGAAATGTTTAACTCTGAAAAAGCATGTTTGAATATTTTTATCTTTACATTTCAGTCACTAAAAATTCAGTTTACGAATTTCAATGGTGTTCTTACCGTTGTTACTTTATTTCAGAGACAACTCAGCAAATATCATTTAGTGTACAAGAGTTCGAGCTGTGGAACACATGTTTTTTGATAATTCCTTTACATGGAGCTCTTTTTCAAGTAACACGAGTGAGCCCTGTGGAAACTGCTACACCCAAATACTGTGTAACTTTACCAACAATAACACTGTCCTTTGTTGCTATACATGTTCAAATGTGATGGTTTTCATGAACACAAACAAACACACACAGCCTAAATAAATAAACAGGAATATACAGCAATAATGATTTGAAACAAGCACATTTACCCAAAATGTTCAAAAGACTAACTCATCAAATTAATGTAGTATGTTGTTATTCGCCTTGGTTTCATTACAATTCATTCATTAGAATCTGTTAGATTCATGTTATCAACCGATAGACCTGCTGAAAGCTGTTTTTACCTCAGTAAAATGACGCATGCGCAGACCAACTGAGAGAGCACACAACTCGTCAGAACACCGGATGTGTCATGTGCATTTTTCACCATTGAATTTTGACTGTTGAATTTAACATTATGAAATTGATAATCGGTGACTGAAATTCACAGAAAAAAGTATTCAAGATGTTAAAAACATTCAAATAGATGAATTCAGGTCCATTTAAAATTCAATTTCTGATGGAACAAATAATCCGTCTTTTTTTTTCATTGAAAAAAGAATTGTCATTTTGAAATTTTAATCACATTGAAATTTGTAAACTGAATTTTTAGTGATCGAAAGATAAAAATATTCAAACATGCTTTTTCAGGGTTAAAATTTTCAAATGGAAAAAATCAAGCTGTAAAGGTTGTTGTATTAATATCAGTAGGAAACTGTTTTAATTTGACACTTCCTGTCTCAACCGGAAGTCGAGTGGCTCGCGCAACATCAGACGGAGAAACGTTACAAAGTGTATACACGTTTCACACAGCTGGTCTAGACAATACAGTCTAGACAAACGGTCATAGGAAACTGCACTCATATGGCATAAAAGACAAAGACAAAGTTTAGCTACAGTTGAGATAGAGGGAACAAGGTATGGATTGATTTTATTTGTGTAACAATTGTAAAGTTTCTTTAAATGTGTAAAATTAAATAGCAAAAGTAATGTAACGGTTAACAATGTATTTGATGCTAGATAGTATTCGGACATGATTGTAAGTGATTTTAATTTCTGTTCTAGCTCTTACGTTGGTTATATGAATATATGGAAGGACAAAATAAACTTAATTTTAACCATCAGTTCTGGTCAGAACTGATGGTTAAAATGAAGTTACATGAATGGACGTCATACATGTCTCCAATCCCTGAATTGAAATATTGTCATTACATTGTAACTCCATCTTACTAAGTAATGTCTGCGTTCATATTTACAGTTAGTACAGTCCCATTGAGATTAAGAACCTATTTTTCAAGGGAGTCCTGGCCAAGACTCCCTTGAAATTTATGTTTTTGATTTATCCATTTAGATTTGTTTTATGTCTTCTGAAATAAATAAAATAAACATAGAAATATAAATAAAAGTTAGATTTAGATTTTGGGTCGTGTCAGTTGCATCCATCCAACAGCAGGAGGCTTTTTCCATTTCCCTCTTGCAGCCTTTCGTAACAAATTTCGTAAATTGTTAAATATTTGTAAATTATGAAGCTAAATGGTAATACACACGTTACCTAATCTACTAAACAGAAATAACAAGGAAAGAGGATCTCCAGGTAACGTTTAAAACGCATTCATTCATAGTCCTCATGGAACTTCATGGCGAATCCCTGTTTATATATTTATCTACACACTTCTGCGTCGGTCGTGCTCTTGTTTTCAAGTCTTTTCAGGTCTATGTGTCTGCGAATGCTGTGTCGTACCGATTGCTTGATCCCATGAATGTACGAAGAGAAATACAGAAAATAGAACTGCAAGGTGTCCCATGCTCTTGCCCTCCACGGTCAAAACACACGACGCGGAAAGATGACGTAACAATGAGTTTGGGCTGGTTTGAACTGTTTTGTGTGTGCGTGTGTGTGTGTGTGTGTGTGTGTGTGTGTGTGTGTGTGTGTGTGTGTGTGTGTGTGTGTGTGTGTGTTAGATTTTAATGTTTGCAGTCTATGGTTGGCTTAGAAGTGCGAGTTGCCATTAGCGATTGCATTTATCCAGTTTTTTATTTATTTTATTTTAATTTATATTTTTTGAAGATTTTGTTTTACACTTCGAAAGACACATTTTCCTCGTTTGCTCCACCTAAAATGTCCGTCTTTGTACTTAGACATAGGTTTCGTTAATGTTTTTTTCAAAAAGTGTAAATAAAAAAAATAATAGATGAAAAAAAATAATAAACTGACATATTCTTGTTTACGCTATTATATACATAGTTCCCACATGACGTCACTACATACGGGGATTTGCCGACCCGGCGACATTTGTGTTGGCATGCTGTGGGCAAAACAATAGAAAAAGAAGCTGAAACGTGTTAATGTCGTGATAAAGTTGAAAATGGTCATCTCCTGCTGGGTCAATGGATGTTCAAATCGTGCCGGAGGTTCCGTTAAACTTGGATTTTACAGTATACCCATCATTAGACTTCATGAATGTGAGAAGACTAAGCTTTTGTCAGAACAACCACGGAGGTTATGGCTTGCGAAGATAAACAGGCAAGAAACTCCCTCAAAACACGCAAGAATATGCTCGGAGCACTTTGTGTCAGGTGCGTATCGTATCTCATAATGTGTTGACAGACGTAATTTACTCAGTACTAACTTGTGTATGCTGATAGCTGGTAACTTGAGAGTTTCATTATTTAGATTACTTTATTATGAGGAGGATCGGTGTCGCGTCCAAGGTTCTCGAGGGCAACGTAAATGTATTAAATAGATAATAATAGTTCTATGGTGGGCTAAAACAATGTCCACAAACAGCATTGCTTCTGTAAAAAGATCTGTGTCATAAAATAAACTGCTCTTTACGCCTGGAAAAATCAGTTGCCCACCATTCACCAAAACATACGGTCAAAAACGCGGAAATAAACAATAACAGCAATCCAGAGTGTCCGTGTGGCATTAGCATTAATTAAATTAATTGTTAATATAATTAAAATAATTAAATGGAGCTCCAACTGGTATTAAATCTAAAGTTTTTGAGAAATGTTTGCATTGCTTGTTAATTTTTGCTGCATAATTTGATCAAATATGTAAAACATGTCCGTAGCACGTTAAACTGTGGTGCCATTGTATTAATATACAATTATTTGCTCAAAAGTTGCCCTTTTTTTTCCAATTTGCGTTTGAATATCTACATTTATTCTCATTCTTCTGTTTAATGGAATGCACAAACACAGCAGCGTGCCATCAAAGATGGCGTCTCCGAGGAGGTCATGTGACATTCATTGGTCTGTGGGAACTATGTATAGCAGCGTTCATGGGTTTCAACTGTTAAGGTGAAGTAGCCACAAATATACGTTTATTTATTTATTTATATACCTGTTATCCAATCGTTTTTGTAAAGTTCCAGCAAGTTCTTAAGACTCCATCAAAAAAGATACAAAAATTACGTACTGTATACATCTACAATAAACAAAATAAAAAAATACATTTAACAAGCGTGACAAACAGAAGGAAACAAAGGGTATCTAAAAACAATTTGGTATTCAAATATTAATTTTTCTGGTGGGATCATCGGATTTAATCATCAGAAATCACATGGTAGGAATCTTTCATTGACCCATTTTTATTCATAAAAAAAATAATTCTATTAATCTGTCGTCAAAACAACCACAGTAACAAGTTACCACTTTAAAGTCTAGTATTTAGATTACAGTTGCTCTCTGAAAATCACAAGAATACAAACTCTCACATTAAAGGTTAAAAAAAGAAAACATTGGTTAAGATTCTATTTTTTTCTGGTTGTTAAATGCAGCAGTTGAAGCTTTGACTTGTTTTATTATTTATGTAAAAAAGAATAAATACAAGTATTTTAGTATACAGAATACAGGTACTAATACATTTTAGCTCATGTATTCAGTATTCTAGAGCGGAATACATTTTAATTTCCTCAACTCTGCTGAAGGTTATTTCAAAGCTTTAACATTGGAACATTTGTTGAACGTGTAAAAAGGAATCGATGGAGTCAGAGGAAATGTACATGGAACATATTTATTCACAATAAACACAGGAGGAGCACAGACGCTGCGCTCAGAGGTACGGCTGGTCTGTGGACAGAGGCGGCGGCACGTACACTTGGCCCGGAGTCACTGGGAGCTTTGCAGGGACTTCAGCTTGACTGGAAAAAACACAAAATAAGGTTAAGATGAAGAGATCCTTTATTCGTCCCACAGTGGGGAAATGTCAGTGTTGCATCACAAGTGACAGAACAGTAGGAAAGAGGAGCACATGTAGCCCTGTGTAATATTATTACATGCCATAATAGTTGCACCCCATAATTTTATTTTATAACCACCGTTTTATTGTACATAATTTTGAATACTGTGCGTTTTGAAATGCAATGCTTGGTTCCGCCAGCAGAGGACGCTTGGTGCTTTCACTAGTGGTTGCTGCCGGGGCAACGCTAGAAGTACAGTTAGTACTTAACGTGATGACACTGCACCGAGTGAGCTCTGCATTCAATGTCTGTTTTACATGTTTTGTAGGTAGGCTGGTTTGTTAAAAACACACAGATGATGGCAAACAGTGGTGACATGTATTGTGTACAACTTTTAGTGCCTTTGATTGAGCTAAAGGGGCAAAAGGGAAACTTTGGGGTGATTGTATCAGTTGGGGTTGCCGCAAGTCAACAGTGTAACCGTTGGTAGTCGCGAGACAACGGCCACAAAAGTATCTGAAACGGTATTTTTTTGTAAGAATTGTATATTTGAGAGTGTTTAGAAACATGTTAACATTGAGCCATCTTTAAAGAGTCAAACAGAGTTTATTTCAAATACAACATGGGTCCTTTGTCAAGTTGAGATAGGTGGACTTGCATGACAGGCAGAGCGTATTCTCCACACACTGACTTCGTACTTGTAATGACATGATTGTAAGCTGGGGAATATTAGAACAGTATCTATAATTAATAATATTGAGAGGAATGTGTTTTTTTGTGTTTTGATCACATTGCAGATAGAGATTTCAGTACAGTATTTATGTGTGTAATAATACTTAAATGTATAGCTAGAAGTACAGTTAGTACTTAACGTGATGACACTGCACCGAGTGAGCTCCTGCATTCAATCTCTGTTTTACGTGTTTTGCAGAGCCTGAAATAAATTTAAATGTGCTGCACATGAATGAGTTGGCCCATCATTCAAAAAGTGTAACATACACAAGTAAAAGCTGGACATTGGGAAATCCAATCCATGTCCATGAAATGCATTGGGATATACGTCCTTTTGAAAAAAAAGTAGCGCAGATTTGTGCTGGCGTGTCATTTTATTTTAGATCGTTTTTGTGCAACAAGGAAGAGAAAGTGTTTCAGGACCAGATTGTGACCAATCACAGCAGACCACTGGCCCCCACTTTCTTGAGAAAAGCTACAGGTCTCTTGTTAGCACAGACAGCTGAGGTAAACAAGCGGCGGAGGATAACCTGAAACTTCCCGTGTCGTCATTACCGGTTACTGCTTACACAGCGAAACAGCCAAAAGAAAGTCTCGTTCCTCCGCACTTACCGGTTCTATCATTCTATGGTCACGCCACGTTCAGATGTGCGAATATTGTGAGACATCAGCTTCGTAAACAACGGCACATGAGCACAGGCTGAGTGGGAGGGGGGCAGTGGGGTCAGCACTAGATCATATACGGAATCGGGACGTAAGCGGAATATAACAAACTACCTATTCATGCCTAAACTTAACCAGCCATTCCCATAAAATAACCCCAACCCAGCCTTAACCATCTTAATCAGACACCTAAAACTTAACCAGTCACCACTTAAGGACTTTTTAGTCTAAAACTAATTTGAAAAAAGGATTGTTTCTTCCGGTTTCGTCCAGATTCCGTATATGATCTAGTGCCGACCGGGGCAGTGGGGGGTAGAGGGGGGCGATAGCTTCGACAGTGCGGGGAGGGGAGCAGAAGGAGAGAGGGCAGCGCTTACTTTTAAATGGCTGCTTCGAAATCTCAAAGTGAGTTAGTCTCGCTTTAAGTGAACAATAGCTATACTAATTAAAATAAAACAAAATAAGAGGCAGAAATAAGGTACTGTGTATTCTAGTGCTAGCAATGTGTAGTTATGTTAGAATCTGTACATGTTAGCAGCAGTATGTTAGCATCTGTACATTAGGAGCAGTAGTAAAGTGACAGTGGTTATTGCACATTTTAGGATATTGCACCAACACATGACACGTGAGCTCAGGTTGGCAGTGATCATTTGTCCTTATGGTTTGTTGTACAGTCTGACAGCAGCAGGAAGGAAAGACCTCTCCTTCACAGATTCTTTTGGGTCCATAATCTTTACAATTATAGACACAAAACATTACATTTCGCTGAAGGATGTCCTATTCTTTACCTGCCAGGAGAAAGGGCCTTCTGTGTTGACATGACGATCGTGGGAGGCACAGATTCCCGGCGTCCGTCTCTGGTGAAATAGTAGTTGTCCGAAAACTTGTGACTCGGACCAACGGGTAGTTTAGGGGGAGGCTGCGTCCTGAGAGGAAAAACAAACAATTGTGAGAATCCATTGCTGTGTTATACTTGGCAATGTAACGTTTCTGACACCACAGGGATTATCCTTTGGCCTGGGCTTCCCACAGAACGGTTTCCAGATCTAATCCCATTCAAATCCTGATTTGAGGTTGCAGTTATAAATGTGTGTTTGTAATGTTCAGCGGTTTTCTGTGTTGTTGTTTTTTTTTCAGACAATACAGTCACCAAACTAACATTCACATTATGTACACACAAAACATACAATACATAACATAACACAATGACAAAAACCCACATACCATGCAATAGTAAAACTAAATACACGTGACAAATGCATAGCAAACAAGTAAAACATAAAAAATAAACTGATAATGGATTTGTGTTTTACATGTTCTAAAATAAACATCTTTATTGATCGAATGAAGTTGGTATTTCTACTCAGAACGAACAAATCGAAACTTCAAAATCTTGACATGAAGTTACAGGTAAGACCTCCTCAGAATACGAGAAGATCTTCCTATTTAAATTAAAGGTATATAGGAGGGTTTTCTACTTCCCGGTGGATCATCAAGACTCTTGGTCCTCCCAATCATTCTGGTGATACGTGCAAAATGTCAAGACCAGAGAGTTTAGTTCAAAAAGTGGAGAGGGCAATAATATGGAGAGTACCGTTTGGCTATCTCTTCATATCGGAGCTGAAGTTTTCCTTGTAGATTTTGCTGAAAACACAAAAACACACAGTGAGGTTAGCTTGCAGCGCTCACAGCTTCACGCGTTTTTCTAATTTTCTTTTTCAGCAACATTCGCAAACCACAATCTGCAAAATATTATTGATCTTTGCAGCGAATCGAGTTAGATTAAAACTTACCCCAGACAACAGATTTCTCAGTTTCTGGATGATTTTAGTCGCAGTCGCCATGTTTGTTGTGAAGGACACAGGCTTCTTCAGAGAAATCAAGTTTGGACACGCTTTAGTGACACCTGGTGGAACAGTTGCGTTACTGCAATACACAAGGCAAAGCTTCAAGAAATAATAAATAATAATAATATTTGTTTAATTAATAATACAAAAATTTAAATTCACAAAATAGACACAAAATATCATGAAATAGATTGTTCAATGTCTTAGTAGATTTTCAGCAGACTGGTAAATTTGATTAGCTTTCAGATTGCTTTCTATCAGTTTTTTCAGAGAGGACAAATACATTTTAAAATCATTTACATTTTATATTTGGCAGGTTCTTTCTCCATTTGCTTTTATGAATATGATATTTACCCATAATTGATATAGTATTAACAATTGTCGCATAGTCTTTAGTCACATTAATCTTATATACAAGATCATCTCCTTTTGTGAAGAGTGTTATATTATCAATTACTATATATAACCAATTATATTATAAGATAAGATAAGATAGACTTTTTTGATCTCACACAGGAGAAATTTACGTGTCACATCTGGCATGGATAGAAACACTCAATAAGAAAAAATAATTGTGCAAAGAAAGAATTGTGCAAACATGTTAAATGCAGGATATATCATGTACAATAAAAGTGTCAATTAAGAAACAGTGGCAATAGTAGTGCAGGTTTGTGTTTTGTTTTTTTCAGTCCTAGTGCAAGTGACTTAAAGTGACGTATCGTACAGTCTGACAGCAGTGGGGATAAAGGCCCTTATAAATATCAGAATTGTTTTGATTTAGAGCAGGATGCAAATGTTGATGATGTTGGATAGTTTCTGGCTCCTGCGTTACTGCAATGTATAAATTCCACCTCTGATGTTATGGTCAACCCTAATCTCAGGTAAAAATGACTCAGTGAAACAGTGATTCAAAGTAGACCCTTTTAGACTCTAAACAGGGCTTAAAAAGTTAGGAAAACCAACCATTTGACGTTTCACTTTTTGAGTCACTTTTGACACTTCAAGCTTGTTTGGAAATTTACCTCCCTTACCATAAAAATGCATTGCAACCGTTTAGTAAAGGCCTATAGATATAAAACAATGATTTAAATAAACTTAATAATAATTGGTTTTTTATTAGTGCTTCTACATCTTGGAAAATCAGACAAATAAAGCGAACATTAAAGGGTCAATTTGACACAGAGATAGCACAAGGGGATGTTTGCATTTAGCCACACTAACTTTACAGTACTTTATTTGGAGCCAGGATTGCCAACCAATTTAACATTAGAGCCTATTAAAAGAAACTTACACATGTTGTATATTGCTATTTATAATAAAGTTATTAAGAGATTTCATACTAGTTTCTTTGCTGCTATAGAGTCATATTTAATTTTATTTTAGTATAGTTATTGTTCAATAATCTTGTGCTATATACCATATATTTTTCATCAGTGAGATGAATGATATGTACAGTACAGACAGTGTGGAGGGAGAGGCGTATGTTTAGGCCATGTTTTCACGTCCATTATAGGTTAAGCGTCTTAGCAAAGCCGGGCAGGGTCTGGTTAGTGCAGTTGGAGACTTTCGGAAACACCAGGTGCCATTGTGGTCCGAGGCTGTTTAAGTGCCATCCCATCCATCTCCTTCTTCTTCCTCTTTGTCCATTTCTGGGTCGGGGGGTGGCAGTCAGAGCGGCTCCCAATCCACAGAGCACCAGCATCGATCTTTCAGCGGGGGCATCAGGTAAAGTGGGGTTAAGTGTCTTGCCCAAGAACACAACGACACCAGACATCAGTGGGAGTCGATGGAGAAGATCCCATGGGGGGCTCGAATCTTTGACTGTAAATATTAACGGAGGTAGTGATGCCTATCTCCGCCGTTGAAACTAATGTGCCACCACTTTTGCCTTCTGTGGGCTTTTTCAAAATGGTCGTGGGCAGCCCCTCCCACAAGAACATGTTGAAAAAAACACATCTGCACATGCGGCAGACGGCACGAGCCCCATTAATTTAACAAGTGCATTCAAAAGTCCACAGTGGCTAAACTACACGGATCCCAAAAATATTTACCCCCCTCCGCATCGACAGCTTTGGACCAAGAGCCACTTTTGGACCATCCTGTAAAGACGTTTTAGAGGAAAGAAGGAACCATACAAAAGCATTGGGTAATTCTCTTTCCGGGTACACCCCCACTGGCAAGGAGTGAGTAAGTAAGAAAGTACATAAGTAAGTTAGTAGGTAAGTAAGTAAGTAAGTAGGTAGGTCGGTTGGTGAGTAAGTAAGTAATCGTTATTTGTATAGCGCCTTTCACAGACCAGAGTCACAAAGCGGTTTACATTTACATTTGTCTCAGTCCACACAGAGATGGGAGCAGATAAGTCAAATGTCAAATGACCTGCAGCCGGATGTGAATCCAAGAAATAAAATTTTATTCAATTTCACAAGAAAACACAGTACAGGGCAACAACGCCGATATACCATGCAGTCAAGTTTTACAGAAGTGTGCTTGTGTCATGCAGCATGCACCGAACGTGTCCACAAAGAACACACACACATACAAAAGTCTGCACAGACAAACAGCCAACACTGTGTCGGAAAATATAGTGACATTCCTCTAAATGCATCACAAAAATAATGAAAACGTTGGTATTGGCTACTCCTTCACATTTGAGGATTTAAAAAAAAATTCTATTAAGATGGATTAAGGAAAAAACCAAAAAGTATTTGTTATTTTTCCCATGACACTGTTGAACATACAATTTGTACGTGAACAACCAGAGGATATAAAAATGTAAACAAGTTTTGGTAACCTGCAAAAATAGCCAACCATTTATCTACAAAACAGATTTTATCGTGCTGTTATCGACGACTTTACAAGACGTAACAATAGACTGCAGAGGAGAAGAACGGTACAAAATGCAGCATAAGTCACTGATTTAACAAACGGTAAACCTCAAAATGTGCACAGTTTACAGAGAATTAACCACATACATCCATTCTGAGTACCTAGAAAACATTGTCAGATCCATGTCTAGCCCCTTCCCCCTCCTCCGCAAACTAATACAATCCCAAATGTGCTCATCTCCCAACGTTTTTAGTCGATCAGCTTGAAAATATAAAAAAATATCTGAGCAAAGCAAAGACAGAAACAGGTTGTAACAGTTTGAAGGAGCCCTGGTCATGTAGAAATACTTTAGTGCACATTTCTCTGTTGTAAACATCGTACACGGGAAGTTAAGGAGGGGTTTGGACACGCACTGAGAGGAAAACAACACAATATTGTCCTAGAAATTAACAAAAAAAAAAACTGAACTTATGTCCTTCTCTGTTTCGGTTTCTCGTGTTCGGGTCTCAATGGATGTAATTGCATGGATTATATTGTTCAAAAGAAGCAGTAAACCTTTAAATCGGTTCCAGAAAGGGCTGGTGTGGCTGCAGGTTTTATTCCCAAGCCCAGTAAGAGCACAGCAGACTCTCAGGCGAGTCCAGTTTTAACCTGAAGATTTGAGGAAATGGGGAGAGTCTGGTCTTGCTTCTGCTCAGGTTGGAGCCAAAACCTGCAGCCACACCTGCCCTTTTCTGGAACTAGTTTGACACCGCCCTGCTGTAGAACATACCAGGCTCGGCTATAGCATCTCCATGGCAACGAGCCGGTGATAGCCTCTCAAGCTAATAACGTAAACGAAACTGCACATTCTGGATAACGTGACACTTCAGAGATCTTTTCTTTGATAAAGACGACTGCTTTCGTGGCACGCAACAATCCTGAGGCGACATGTGACTGATCGGACTGATACTAAAAGAAAAGCGGAAGAACGTCATGCCTGGGGGAGTTTTCAAAATGTTGTAGGTATTAAACCCGTGAGACTGACTCCGACAACACATCGGAGAAAGGCTTAAGCGAGGATTCGTGCACCCCTTTTTTTCCTGATGTTGGAAGCTGTACGGTTCAGATTTAGGAAAAGAAAAAAAATACTTTATATCAAATCTACACGTTGGTACCTTTTGGTCCAGCAGCAAATTCAGTTCAGCATTAACAAACTACTATGCACTTCAACAATTCATGTAAAAAATAGACATTTATCTTTAAAAAGTCAAAGGACACAGACAATGTTGGTATGAAAACAAAATGATGAGTTTTTGCTCTTTAACCAATGACAACATCCTCCAACTCAATGGAGCAAAAAACGGAATAAATAATGAACAAAGCCTTCAAGCGGATATTTACAATAGAAAAATTCAAGTAAACAAGTGGAGCTCTGACACTGACACGAACAACACTCTTTGAAGATTGTGCAACAGAATGAACACTTTTGAGATTTTGCGCGTTACATTTAGTGGGAAAAAGAAAGCGTCAGTGCGTGTTACTTTTTCAGATGTGCTTTTTGTAACAAGTCCTCTGTGCGGGTTTTGGCCTCTGTCTCTGTTGCTCTGGCCTCCGTCGCTCTGGCCTCCGTCGCTCTGGCCTCCGTCGCTCTGGCCTCCGTCGCTCTGGCCTCCGTCGCTCTGGCCTCCGTCGCTCTGGCCTCCGTCGCTCTGGCCTCCGTCGCTCTGGCCTCCGTCGCTCTGACCGGCGAGTCCGTCTTCTTGATGACGTTCAGCTTCTGCACGGACGTTTCCATCTCCATGTTCTCGTTACCGTCCTCTCCGTCTGAACACGGCTCCCACTCGTCTTGTCCTTCGCTCTCTGTGGAGCCTTGAACCGCAATCTGTGGCACCAGCGTGAATCTGCGGACGCCCGGGACCTCCGCCTCCCCGCTGCTTTGTGATAGGCCCGGTCTCAGGAGGGTGTGCTGATGCGGCGTCTGATTGGCCGGAGCCGGGACGGGGGTCGTGGAGCCGCTCTTCTCCTCAGGTTCGTCAAAACTCACTTCCTGCACGGCCTCCTGCTTTTTGAAGGAGTCGCGGCGCTCGGACAGGTTGAGTTTGCGCATCACTACCAGCTGCTCGGACCTGTCCAGACCGGAGTCACGTATTCTCTGCCCGGTGATGTAGCCGCTCAGCCGCCCATGTTCAGCCCCCATGTAACCGCCGCACGCCCCTTCTGCCTCCGAGTCCCCGAGAAGATCGTCGTAAAATGGCACTTCCAACGTATGCCTGCGTGGGGCGTATGACTTCTTGTCCACGTGGTACACCCCTGACAGTTTCTCCGCAGACTGCACTCTCTTGAGCAGCGGGGATCGAGGAGGTTCTGCGCTTCGAGGCCGCACATGTCGAACTATGGTCGGCGGGGAGAGAGTTTTACCGTGGTAGGCGTGGAAAGATTTGGCAAAGCCGGGCAACGGAGACGGCGAACGCTGTGGGGACAACGGCTGCGTGGAAGACGAGGAGTTGCAAGCCAGAGGAGAAGGAGGAATGTTGCTTGTAGACTTCCGACGGCCCACTTTAGTGTATCTCTGTGTGCTCATCTTGGAGCTCAGGCCGTGGAGGGAACTTGGACGGATGTGCGTCGCTGGAGAACTTGGAGAACTAGAGCACGGAGATGTGCTTTGAGGAGAGTGGTTTTCTGGGAAAGAGAAAGAAAAGCTTTGTAAAAAATAAACACTTTGATCTAAAATCACCTACTAAGTATGACACTTGGGAAAACATTTTGCTCAATAACGTCCTGAACCATGAGTCTTACCAAAGGTCTGATGGTCGGGTGCCGGGCTCCGGCAGGGAGTGGAGGGGCCCGGGGACAGGCTGTGTGTCGGAGAGCCTGGAAGACTCTCACTGGAGGAAACCGACTGATGGAGACCAGAGGAGAAGCTTCGACTGCTGTGCATCACGGTGCTCTGCTTGGACAGTTTCTTCAAGATACTTCTTCGCCTTCAGAAAGAAAACGGGATATTTGTCTAATAAATATTATACAGAACAAATAACTTCAAAACCTGTGAACGTAGGTTTGGAATTATATGAAAGGTAGTTTGACTGCTTAAACCAACGTGGACAAACTTGCATGCTAAAGCTAGATCCTGTCAGACCTCTGAAACTGTGCAGGGCAGGGCCTGGTTAGTGCTGTGATGGGAGACCTCTGGGAACCGGCTGCGGTTGAAAGTGCCAAACTGTGGCTGTGTCCTTAGGCAAGACACTTCACCCACATTAGAATGAGTCTGGTGTGTGTGTGAATGGTTGGTGGTGGTGGTGGGAGGGGCTGTTGGCACATATTAGTTGCCTTGCTTCTGTTAGTGTGCCCCAGGGCAGCTGTGGCTACAACAATAGTTAATCGCGACCTTGTATGTAGTGAAAAAACAATGGCATGTGAAGAAGCATGTGTCCTGAAAAAGCGCTGTATCTTTATAAAGCGCCTTTCACAGAGTCACAAAAACTATTAATAATAAAAAATAAATAAATGTGTTATTACTAGTGAACCAAACAGATCTTAAGTGCAAAAGGAGAGTCTGGGGTGGGAGGGGGCATTCAATTCCAGTGATCATGTGACCATGGAAATGCAGATGGTTTTTTATTGCAAGGTTTACTTGTAAAATGATTTGTACGTTAAGTTCAAAAGCTTTTCCAAGCAAACATCCCACATATGGCTCCAACAAATTTACTGTATTATTACAAAACTATACTTTGGAGTTATTTGTGCGTACATGTTGTGAAATACAAACAGAAATGATGTGTTGCAATTGTGGTTACCAGAAAAGGCATCACATTATTGTTCAATCTGCAGGTGTGAATATAATAATGGTAATGCCAAGGAGTCATTTTTCAAAACTTGTACAACACATGAAGACCTTTGTTGGAAGATAAGAAAACTCACTTCATCACATGAGTGTTTGCTAACCGGTCATAGTTGTCTCTCCTCTTGCTCCTCTTGCTTCTCCGAGCCATCTTTCCTTTGTGTTTTGTTTTACGAGCAGGACCTACTTTGATGGAAGAGTTCTCCAGAGCTACTGTCTGTAAGGCCACCTTGTTTCCGCTCTAAATATTAGACAAAAGTATGTTTAGAATGACAGAACTGTGCTGCTAGTCAAAAGAATTAGCCAAGAAATGACCTTGAGCAGAAGTTCTATCATCTCTGTGTGGACCAGGCCTTGGACGGACTCTCCATTGACGCGTGTTATGAGATCCCCCATGCAAAGGCCTGCCTGGTGAGCTGGACTTCCCTCCTCTACACTCTGGAACAACAAAAAGGACATTAAAATACTTCTTGGCCAATACATTAAACTGTCTTGTTATAAAAGGGATTTCTTACAGACACCATATGATGCACAGTGTAGACGTCACTGTCGCCCATGAAAACACGGATGGCCTGGACAGTAAATCCACATTTCTTCCCTGAGGTGTGGATTATGATGGGAGGCTTCAGGCTGCCGGGGCTGAACGACAAGTCTCGGCTCGGCGAAGACTCACGAGACGAAGGATTGGAGGACAAAGAGCGAGGAGAGATAGGACTAGTTTGAAGACCAGTGGGAGTATCGTCTGTAAGAAGAAAAACATGTAAACTGCAGATGAGATACAAACAGAGAAATCAACGATAAAGATGTCGGCCTACCAGGTGTAATGATGAGAGACAGTGCTGACACAGAGGCCGACTTGGGCACTTTTCCACCACAAGAAAGCTTTTGTTTGTCTGGTGTTTCCAGTTGGTTTCCAAATCGACGAGGACCCGTGGGCTCTTTGGGAGACGAGTGTTTGCCTCCGGTGCTGTTGCTACGGATTCGAATCCTTCGTAGGTTTGACACAACAACTTCAGCTGCAGTCAGGATCAACGGGATTAGCACCATCTTCATTATGTGGAAATCAGAAGAATTACAAGTAAAGTACCTTCATCATCGGTGGAGAGTGCAAAGCGAGGCATAGTTTCCAGGCTGTGGGTGCTGCTCATGACCAAAGGACTAGAGCTTCTCTCGGACTGAGACGAGCTGGAAGATGCCCTGGGTCGAAGGCTACATCCAAATGTTTTTCATTTAGTGCAAAGACATATTTATAATACTGTGATTAATTGAATGTACTGAACCTGGCCATGCGTCCTGAGTGCCTCCGCTCCACAGTGCTCTCTGCTGGACCCTGAGAGGGACTGAGCCCCACATCCGGCCGGTCCTCTTTCTCTTCACTGTGACTTCGATCAGATGAGAAACTGAGATTGGACGGTGTGGCCAGATATTCAGTGCTGCTGTAAACCTAAAAAACAAACATATCATTAAATTGAAGTTCTACTTTATAAATACAAGCCGGTTCTTACTTTACTGAAGCGATTGGACCATGAGGAAAACTGGCGTATCTCCAAAGAGGACTCTTCATCATTTGTTTCTTCATCTTCATCAGATGCTAAGTGGTGATAGCGCTCTGAGCGAGCTAAATAAAATAAACATTAACGGCTAAGTTAAAACCAAAAATCAAATATACATCTAATGCCTTCTGTTTGTTCACTTACTGTCAAAGTAACTGGTGTCGTCCTCTGCCTCCAGCTGAGGGATAAACTCTGCCTTCTGTCTCAGGAGACCGTTCCAGTCCAAACCCAGAAAGAAAGCATGCTGCTTCACCTCTGTGGTTCCACCTGGACATCAAGAATCTGTATGAAACAGTTTTCTCCAAATGCATCCATGTGAAAACACTATATTTCTACCAGTGCCAAGTCGCTCTAAAGGACTCTGCCGTAACAAGCGAGTGATCAGGTCTTGGGCATCTCCGGGTAAAGCATCATCACCTTCAGGCCAAATAATATCATCTAAGAACAAAGAATGTGCATTAGAACCATATTCTCAAAGAAAACCCATGTCTACAAACAAGAAAAACAATCCATTGTTTACCACTAACAACTTGACCAAAAAGCTCTTCAGGCGTGTCACCAAAAAATGGAACACAGCCAACCAAAAACTCATAAAGGATGACACCCATGGCCCACCAGTCCACCGGCTTCCCGTATCCCTGACGGAGAATCACCTCTGGGGCAATGTACTCTGGCGTTCCACAGACCTACACACAGTAATAATTAAATTGTAACCTTTTTTATTTAACTTTGTGCCCATTAGCGCTTAAGCTTTTCTTCTCACCTGTTTGTCAATAAACTCTCGCGTGTCTTTTTCCATGTGACCCTCATAGAGATTTGTGGTCATATTCATCAGGCCAATTTTAGACAGGCCAAAGTCAGTCAGTTTGATGTGTCCCATGGATGTAATTAACAAACTAGTGGGATCAAAATAACAGTTTAGATTTGTATAAAAACAGCAGGTCCTTTAACAGCTATTGTGTTGTAACAAACTCACTTGTCAGGTTTAAGATCTCGATGCACAATGCCATAATTATGAAGGTACTCCAGCGCCAAAACCGTTTCAGCAAAGTACATGCGTGACATTTCAACAGGGAGAGGACCCATGTTTTTGAGCAAAGTGGCACAATCTCCTCCTGTTGGGGAATAACAACATGAAAACCCTTGCACCGCATTTGCCATTTGATAAACACATTACTCAAGTCCTAATACCTTCGACATACTCCATGACCATGCAGAGGTGACGCCGTGTTTCAAAAGAGCAGAACATGGATACAACAAACGGGTTCTCTGCAAATGTAAGAATATCTCGTTCGACAAAAGCTTGCTGAATCTGGTTTCTCAAGACCAGATTTTGTCGATTTATCTTTTTCATTGCGAAGCGTTGCCGTGTCTCTTTGTGACGGACCAGATGGACGGCTCTGGAGACCGGAAATCCAATATTAAATATCAGTACGGTAATAGTGTGTTTATGGACTTGTGTTTGGACTCACCCATAGGCACCATTGCTGATTAGTTTGATTGTCTCAAAATCACTTTCAAAAGGTTTCCGTCGAGTTGGAGTCAATGTCTGGGGCGTCTTACTCTGAAAAGTGAAGTGGATTAGGATTAGAACAGTCACACAGAATACAGAGAGTCAGGGTCTGTCTCTGGAGCCTCGGTTTCTGGATGCTCACCTCTGAATTGGGCTCTGGTTCAGTGGATGCCGTGGGGCTCATATCAAATTGTTCAAGCTGGATTTCTACAAGAAAAGCAAAGAAGTTATAGTTGATATTCAGCCATACGTAGTAGTATTTCCTTTAATAATACAACTACTTTTATTGTTTACCTTCGAGAGGATCTCTGGTGAGCCCCAGCTGGTTGATGATATATCGGGGGATGTCAGTCTTGATGCCTTGTCCAACTTTGGCATGACCTTCTGCTGCTTCAAGGAGATGATAAAACTCCTCTGGGTTAAATTCCTGGAACCAAATGAGTTGATCAGATCAGTGGTTCTGATAGAAGATTTCTGCATTATATTTTTACAATATCTTTGTTATTAACACTATTCTTAGGTGATATTAGATCAAATAGCAAAGTACATTACTCAAGTAAACAACATTCAACTGAATTTAGCATGGTTTGATACTTTGTTTTGATGTTTGATACCATTTAAAAAATGTATATCTGTAGGGTTCACAAGTCAGTTTCAAGCCTGTTTTGGGGGCTCTGGTCTGAAAGGTTTGGGAACCGCTGGATTAGATCACACTCATTAATGTCTATTTCACAACAATGCATGTTTAAGTTATATTTATTCTGCTACTTTCAAGTTCACAATCTCTGTATGTAGTGGTTTCCAAAAGTGTTGCTTAACTGATTAACTGAAAGTGTGTAGACCTGTATGAGACCTGTGTCAGCACTAACCCTATCTGCTCGGCCTACTCCGTATATGCCCTTTTTACATTTCTTGCACATATATAAATACATAATACTAGACTTCCTTTTTCAATGCTTACAAATACACATTCATAGTTAATTAAATTGTTGGTTTTTTCTACATCTGCTACGTCAGCTCTTGTGTTGATGCCAACCACAGTTCTCGAAGCAGAAGTGATCACTTCCCATTTCCCAAAAACAAAGTTACAAGGTGCATGAAGTCAAAGAGGCCGAGGGTTAGGAAGTGTGGCAGGCAGTGGGACTTTAGTGACCCACCCCCGTCGACCTCTGCAGAGAACATCTACATATTTTCAACTACCCTGTTTTTCTGATTATAAGTCACAGTTTTTGTCATAATTTGTCCGGGCCTGCGACTTATACTCTGGAGTGACTTATGTGTGAAATTTTTACATTTTATATTTTATTTTCCGTATAATATCTAATAATAGTGACAGGAGTTGAAAATTAGCATTAGCTATACACTCTGTATGTGTCGCATCAGCTGCGTTTTTCATAATGTAACTATGTATGACTTCATTGTCCCTGTCAAATGAATAAATAAATAAATTAAATAAATAGCCGGGGATATTAAGTTGAGCTGGGTAAACTTTTAGCATGTTCTATATGCTAAACTTATTTCAATGACTTATTTCAATAACAAAAAAATTTTTTTTGTTGCCTCAAGATGAAATGTCTATTCTTGATGTTGGATTTAAAAAATATCCCCAAAAAATGCAACTTATTCTATTGTGCGACTTCTTATGTATGTTATTTTCCTTCTTTATTCTGCAATTTCGGCTGCTGCGACATATATTCTGAAAAATCCGTTATGAGTTTTAGTCCGTAGGTTAAAAATAAATCTATCGCTGCAAATGAGATTGATTAATGATTCACAGGTGTCCGCAGATTATATCCGTCTTGAGAGATTCTTACTAGACACTCGAGCAGACGAGCAGGTCTGGAGATGATGATAAGGATCTTTCTGACTAGTTGGATGATGACCGGGACCTCCTCACTTTCAGAGCGCTCATACGCCTGCACAGAGACCAAACAGGGACAAATAATTATGGTACATGTTCCTGCTTATGCTGCTTATGTCATCTGAAAACACGCTCAACCCATGTCCTCACAGCGCACTGCGAGCTGCCGGACATTCACTGAATACTGTGGAGAGATCGGGATCAAGAGGAGAACATTGAGCTCTCAGCTGATACATTACAACAAACAAGACAAACAAGAAATGGAGACATCTTTAAAAAATATATATATATATATCATCATCTTGAATGATTATATTTGTTGGTAATTTTACAACTATTTTTAGTACAAATCTATTGGTTATACAGTACTATGGTATATTTTACATTAGTGTTCTCCATGTTTTGTGGTAGTTATAATATAGACATTTATTACGACAGCAAAAAGGTGTAGCTCTCCGTCTCTCTCTGTTGTATAAAAGTAGCTCTCCGATTGAGAGCTACTTAATTTATCATATACTGTATTATTTTCACAATAATTATATTCATGCAGCGTCATTTTTCAAACAAAGCCCGTTTTAACTTTATTCGTTGTTCGACCTGAACTTTGTAGTAGTAGTCAAAACTCAAACATATAAAGTTGCAGATGAAATGATAAAAATACTTTCTAGCAACATAAATCTTATCTAGTAGAAGTTCCGCAACCTTCGTGTTTCCACAAAGATTATATGGATAAAGTTATTGTGAAATATTCAAGTGATTTGCTCACCATTAACATTGATCCAATTTTGTTTAACCCTACATTACTATCCTGGTCTTACCATGTGTAAACTCTGGTCCATGATCATTTCCTACATGTACGTCTGGGTCTGATCCTAGTGGCTGCAGTTTCCTCGGTTAAATCCCCTCCGACCAATCAGAGAGCGGGGGAGGCGGGTGTTGCAGGTCGGTGTTGGTGACATCAAAGGTTTGCACATAAATTTGCTGGTTGTAGTTTGGCAGAGAATGTGATAGTAAAATAGTAATTTGTTCTGGTTCATGTTTAGAAAATTTCTGCAAAGATGTTGTGGCTCTACTCCCAACGGGCTCCGTTAGTGGCAAAGGAGATGGCTAAAGCTAGGCTAAATGCTAAAGCTAGGCTAAATGCTAAATGCCACACTCACTCGGGCTCATTACATACGTCACGGTAAAGTCAGATCCAATCGTTTCAATCTGCAAAAGGACTTAACCCCTCCCGCCTGTTATCGGAGTCAATGGCGCAAATCCAGACCATACTAGGAAATGAAATGAGTACAATAGTATGGTAAGACGAGGCTAGTACATTACTAGTTTGTGGTTTTGAACATAACATTGGGCCTCAATGAGACGTTGGTGCTCTCCTGACTGAGTGCATGGGAATAGATTTATCAGAACAGCTGAAGTCTGCCCTCAGTCTGGCACTATGCAGAGAATAAGGGGAAAAAGGGTTGTTATAGTAACCAATCTAACACAACAGATATGACACTTGTGGCAAAAGTACATCACAAAATCACTGATAAATGTTTCTAGCACACAGCAAACAAGTGCCTGCAGCGATCTGCCTCCTGATTGCTCTTTTCACGGCAGTCTGATCGGCGTAACGTGACATAACTCATAAAGGTCACGCACTCAACTGTGCTTCAAAGAGAAAGAATGATCTCTGACACATGCAAACGGAGATAACTGCTACACAACCTCGTGAAGGAACTTTTCCAGTTTCTCCTGCAGCTCAGCGAAGTAGCACGAAGTAACCAAGCCTTTCTTAGACTTGTCCAAACAGTCTCGGGCCAGTTCCACCAACTGATGCTGGATGAAGCCCAGGACTCCGTCAGCGAGAGGGAGGGAGCTCTCCGGTGAGCAGTGGGTGATGATCTCCAACAGGCGCTCCTCCATCTGAGCCGTGGCCTGAAAGAAACACAAAAATATTAATAATGGTGTAATGCTTATGGTGTGTTTAATGCACAAATGTGTCTAATGTGTACCTTTGGGAAACGCTCTCTGTAAACATGGTTCATCATCACGATCTCGTTGTCGTAGGAGACACATGACCGTCCGGGACTGTCAGAAAGAGGGTTTAGATTAGTATAAACTCCACTTCAACAGATTTATTAGTATTTGTATTATTATATTATTATTATTCATTATTTTTCTATTTTATTTTATTGCCTTTTTTCTTTCAATGAATTATTTTTTTTAATGAATATATATATATATATATATATATATAATTTTTTTTTTTAATCATTATTAAGAATATACAAGACACACCCACAGAGATCTAGGACAGAAGCAGCTATAACAAAAAAAAGTTTGTATCAAAAAAATAAACATTATGGAAACCGTGTGTCCAATAATACACACTTTACCTTTGATGCATTATTATTATTATTGATATTCTCAGTTTGACTGTATGAGATGAATGAGATTTGGAATATTTAGATCTGCTCTCTAATGCCATATGTATTGTAGTTGACTCAAAAGTTCAGAGAATTTTAATCACAAGCAGAGCTTAGTCATCGCCTGCATCAACTCTATACTGAGGCCAATGAGACAGATCAGCAAAAATGTACATGCAAAATATAAACACTTCAAGCAGCAGAGATAGAAAAGAATCCTAGAAACCTATCACATGGAAGCGCAGCAGGAGCCGTTTTTATCCTGAAAGATGTCTCTGTCACATGGCCAGTATCCAACACGCTCTTCATCTTCATCAGACCCACTCCAAGGTTTTCCTGATCCACCCCCAACCTTGCCTACAGTTTAGCAGCTCCATCCCCACGGCTGTTTGTTGGCACACCCATGCACAGCACGCCATGGGGACAGAATACAGCACCCCACGGGGCCAGAACACGCCACGCTAGGACTCGCACAAACACTATGAAGGCAGCCAAGTTGTTAAAAGGACACTGAACCCATCTCCACCTGTTCGCCAGACACCGTGTGCCACTGCGTTTCAATAGATTAAGTTAACAGTTTGAAAAAGACACGGTGGAGTGGCGAGAAGGTCCTGGGTTCTAATCCAGGTCAGAAAGGGAGCTTTTTTGTGGAGTTTGCATGTTCTCCCCGTATCTGCGTAGGTTTCCTCAGGGTGCTCCAGTTTCCCCACCACTAAAAACATGTAAATAGCTCTGGCATGCACTTCCCGTCTGGTGACCTCGCTCCCATCTCTGTGGAGTGAGAGACAAAGGCCCACAACAGTTGTAAAGGGCTTTGTGACTCTGGTCTGTCTACTTACTTACTAACTTACAATCTTGTTTGTGCCTGGTTTGTTTGCAATATCCATCCATCCATCCATTTTCTACCCCTTAATCCATTTCTGGGTTGAGGGGGTGGCAGTCAGAGATGCCACCAAAGTCACATTGCACCAGCCCCTCACTGATCCTCTGCAGTTTGCAATATATTTATTTAAAAAAAAATGAGCCAAACAACATGTACTGGGACGGTTTGCAGCCGAGTGTGAAGCGGCTGGGATGAGAATCAGCACCTCCAAATCTGAGGCCATGGTGCTCGACCGGAAAAAGGTGCCTTGCCCTCTCCAGGTGGGTGGAGCAGTCCTTTCTCAAGTGGAGGAGTTCAAGTATCTCGGGGTCTTGTTCACAAGTGAGGGAAGGATGGAGCGTGAGATTGACAGGCGGATCGGTGCAGCGTGCGCAGTGATACGCTCGCTGTATCGAACCGTCGTGGTAAAGAGGGAGCAGCATCTGCAGTCAGAGCTCTGTCAGACTATTGTGGTTAAGAGAGAGCTGAGCCGAAAGGCAAAGTTCTCGATTTACCGATCAATCTTACCTCTGGTCATAGGCTTTGGGTAATGACCGAAAGAACGAGATCGCGGATACAAGCGGTCGAAATGAGCTTCCTCCGCAGAGTGGCTGGGCGCTCCCTTAGAGACAGGGTGAGGAGCTCAGTCACACGGGAAAAGCTCGGAGTAGAGCCGCTGCTTCTCCACATCGAGAGGAACCAGTTGAGGTGGCTCGGGCATCTGTTCTGAATGCCTCCTGGACGCCTCCTGGGGAGGTGTTCCGGGCACGTCCCACCGGGAGGAGACCCCGAGGCATACCCAGGACACGCTGGAGGGAATATGTCTCTCTCTCCTGGGAACGCTTTGGGTTTCCCCCGGACGAGCTGGAGGAAGTGTGTGAGAGGGAAGTCTGGGCCTCTCTGCTTAGACTGCTGCCCCCACGACCCGGCAACGGATGAAGCGGAAGAAAATGGATGGATGGATGGATGGATTGAGCCAAAACTCACCTGAGGCTGCGAGAGCGTGGCCGAATGACTGTAGCTGGGCGGCCATCTTCATCGGGCATAGAGTCTGTGCTGCGAAAGTGTTTGAACAAGAAGTGGAGCTCATCTTGTGTCGGCTGATAAGGAAGCTGGTGCAGGCGCTCCTGAGAGGACGAGGACGACTGGACACAAAGGACACATGTGTTTGAAATGAGCAGTAATAATAATAATCATATCGTCTATAGAGATATCTGTATCAGATGTACAGCTGCACGATATATCGAAAAAATATTGGCCTCACGATATTGGTGCAATATATCCGTATATAAAATATGCACAATTAATTAATTTTTGTTTGCATTTCTTGAACGTGCACTGTGATGCATCTTCTGCGACCTGGTACCGCCACACGCTAGAGCGGAGCAAGAAACAAATCAAGCGAATGATGGAGACAAATGCAGAAAAACTAGTTCCCAAAAGACACTTATTTGCAAGTCATCCCAAAAAAATTTCGCTACGTCAAAGGGAAACAGACAAATCTCCAGATCCGCCTCCAGCACAGCCACAGGGTACTTTCTGCTGTGTATTTACAATCTAAAACTTCTGCAGCTCCTTATGAGAAAACTTGTGAAAACTTCGAAGTGACAGAAAGTGACAGAAAGAAACTGCAGCCATTACAATCTATAGCAAAGTGCAGACTCTTTGTTAATTCTGTGTGTGTGGAATCTGCAACTTCAGTCAAGATTTTAGGTTAATATTTGCAAAACTGCCTTTAAAAGTAAGTTTTTTTTTCTGACCCGGGTCTAGGTGTACAGACACTGGGCCTGACCCGGGTCTAGGTGCACAGACACTGGGCCTGACCCGGGTCTAGGTGCACAGACACTGGGCCTGACCCGGGTCTAGGTGCACAGACACTGGGCCTGACCCGGGTCTAAGTGCACAGACACTGGGCCTGACCCGGGTCTAGGTGCACAGACACTGGGCCTGACCCGGGTCTAGGTGCACAGACACTGGGCCTGACCCGGGTCTAGGTGCACAGACACTGGGCCTGACCCGGGTCTAGGTGCACAGACACTGGGCCTGACCCAAGTCTAGGTGCACAGACACTGGGCCTGACCCGGGTCTAAGTGCACAGACACTGGGCCTGACCCGGGTCTAAGTGCACAGACACTGGGCCTGACCCGGGTCTAAGTGCACAGACACTGGGCCTGACCCGGGTCTAGTTGCACAGACACTGGGCCTGACCCAGGTCTAAGTGCACAGACACGTGTCCCACTGCCTCACACACTCTGTGGATGATTAAACACGAGCTGCTCCTGTTCTTGTCTAAATACTAATGTTTAACTCCAGAAGAGTAAAGTGGAGAAACAGTGAACGTGTTTGAAGTGAAGTGAAGAGTAAACCTGCAAATATCTTTCTCAAGGAAGTTTCATTGATGATTTGACGGGAAACTGTGCCCGAGGCCGGTTCAGACACCATGGGGTCAATCTATGTTTCCAGGGGCTAGCTCCAATGTTAAGGGTTACTAATGCTTTAGTACAAACACTTGGTAATAACTACACCATTATAAACATAAGCAGAGTCAGGCAGCACAAAGTATATTATAATAGATAGATATACAAAAGCAACATTTATTATATACCTATACTTAAAATGTATTATATACACTAGTAAGTAAGTAAGTAAGTTTGTATTTATACACCGCCTTTTCACTGCAGATCTGAGTCTCAAAGCGGTTTACAATTGTTAATATTGGGCATTTGTCTCTCACTCCACACAGAGATGGGAGCGGGGTCGCCAGTACAGGAGGCGCATGCCAGAACTATTGGACATATTTTTAGTGGTAGGGGAAACCGGAGTACCCGGAGGAAACCTACGCAGACACGGGGAGAACATGCAAACTCCACTCAGAAAGGCCCTGGTCCGGCCGGGATTCGAACCCAGGACCTTCTTGCTGAGAGGCGAGAGTGCTATCCACTCAGCCACCGTGCCGCCCATGGTGGCACGGTGGCATACACTACCGTTCAAAAGTTTGGGGTCACATTGAAATGTCCTTATTTTTTAAGGAAAAGCACTGTACATAACTTTAAACTAGTCTTAACTGTAAAGAAATACACTCTATACATTGCTTATGTGGTAAATGACTATTCTAGCTGCAAATGTCTGGTTTTTGGTTCAATGTTGTAATTGCTGCAAATGGAGGATTCTTTGACGAAAACAAAATTGGATGTAAAACAAATCTTATTTCAAATACAAATCATTATTTCTAACCTTGTCAATGTCTTGACTCTATTTTCTATTCATTTCACAACCTATGGTGGTGAATAAGTGTGACTTTTCATGGAAAACACTTGGGTGACCCCAAACTTTTGAACGGTAGTGTATAGATATATATATAGATATATAGAGATAGATTATATATATATATATATATTATATATATTATATATATATATATATATATATATATATATCTATATCTATATAGATATATACACACATACAGTGCCTTGCGAAAGTATTCAGCCCCCTTGAACCTTTCAAAATTTCGCCACATTTCAGGCTTCAAACATAAAGATATAAAAATGAAATTTTTTGTCAAGAATCAACAACAAGTGGGACACAATCGTGAAGTGGAACAAAATGTATTGAATAATTTAAACTTTTTTAACAAATAAAAAACTGAGAAGTGGGGCGTGCAATATTATTCGGCCCCCTTGCGCTAATACTTTGTAGCGCCACCTTTTGCTGCAATTACAGCTGCAAGTCGCTTGGGGTATGTCTCTATCAGTTTTGCACATCGAGAGACTGGAATTCTTGCCCATTCTTCCTTGCAAAACAGCTCGAGCTCAGTGAGGTTGGATGGAGAGCGTTTGTGAACAGCAGTCTTCAGCTCTTTCCACAGATTCTCGATTGGATTCAGGTCTGGACTTGTTTGTGAACCATTCCATTGTAGATTTGGCTTTATGTTTTGGATCATTGTCCTGTTGGAAGATAAATCTCCCTCCCAGTCTCAAGTCTTTTGCAAACTCCAACAGGTTTTCTTCCAGAATGGTCCTGTATTTGGCTCCATCCATCTTCCCATCAATTTTAGCCATCTTTCCTGTCCCTGCTGAAGAAAAGCAGGCCCAAACCATGATGCTGCCACCACCATGTTTGACAGTGGGGATGGTGTGTTCAGGGTGATGAGCTGTGTTGCTTTTACGCCAAACATATCGTTTTGCATTGTGGCCAAAAAGTTCGTTTTTGGTTTCATCTGACCAGAGCACCTTCTTCCATATGTTTGGTGTGCCTCCCAGGTGGCTTGTGGCAAACTTTAAACAAGACTTTTTATGGATATCTTTGAGAAATGGCTTTCTTCTTGCCACTCTTCCATAAAGGCCAGATTTGTGCAGTGCACGACTGATTGTTGTCCTATGGACAGACTCTCCCACCTCAGCTGTAGTTATCTGCAGTTCATCCAGAGTGATCATGGGCCTCTTGGCTGCATCTCTGATCAGTCTTCTCCTTGTTTGAGATGAAAGTTTGGAGGGACGGCCTGGTCTTGGTAGATTTGCAGTGGTCTGATACTCCTTCCATTTCAATATAATTGCTTGCACAGTGCTCCTTGAGATGTTTAAAGCTTGGGAAATCTTTTTGTATCCAAATCCGGCTTTAAACTTCTCCACAACAGTATCTCGGACCTGCCTGGTGTGTTCCTTTGTCTTCATAGTTCTCTCTGCGCTTTAAACAGAACCCTGAGACTATCAAAGAGCAGGTGCATTTATACGGAGACTTTTTATCATCATCAGTCATTTAGGACAACATTGGATCATTCAAAGATCCTCACTGAACTTCTGGAGTGAGTTTGCTGCACTGAAAGTAAAGGGGCCGAATAATATTGCACGCCCCACTTTTCAGTTTTTTATTTGTTAAAAAAGTTTAAATTATCCAATACATTTTGTCCCACTTGTTTTGATTCATGACAAAAAAATTAAAATTGTATATCTTTATGTTTGAAGCCTGAAATGTGGCGAGATGTTGAAAGGTTCAATTACTTTCGCAAGGCACTGTATATACATATTATATAATCTAAATGAATGAGTGTCTGGTGTATCTGGAGAGTGCTATTGGGACAGTGTCAGTAAAGAACATGTTTAAACCTGGAAGGCAGAGCTCATGCTCAGAGCGATCGCGTACAGTGTATTATGTAATGACAGACAGCATGACAGAACATTATACAACACTTATGGGCAGGTCGTTACACATTTTAAAAAAGCAAACACAGTTTCTACACGTCTGAGTTGCTAGATTCCTGCTAGCCTGGTTGTACCACACCATAGTACAAATGACATTTCGTACTAAGGTCTGGAGGTGCTCCACTGAGCTGCGTTTACAGATAGGAGGGGTTAACTCCTTTTGCAGATTGAAACGATTGGATCTGAGTTTACTGTCACGTATGTAATGCGCCCGAGTGAGTTCTCCTTTGTCACTAACGGAGTCTGTGGGGAGTAGCGCCACAATCTTTGCAGCAATTACATTTGCAAAACATTACCCTTGCTCCGGCTTCAATTTTTTGATAGAACCAGACCGGAATACTTTACTATCACATTCTTTGCCATTGCCAAACCACAACCGGGCGTTCGGCGCAAACTCTTAACATCACCCACAACTAACTACAACACCTGCCTCCCGCGCTCACTGGTTGGTCGGTCGAAATTCAACCAATTGTAATTGCAGTGAAATAATGATTGAGCGGATTGTATGGATGGCTAAGGCCAGGCTAGATCCCTGCAGACAAACTGTTGAATCTGCGGCCAACACCGTGGGGCAGAAGAGAGCACGCGTTTCTCTCAAACCTGGACAAACATGAAGCCATGACAGCCACTAACTTTCCTGAGAGCTAGAGTTGAAACCTGAAAAACTTCTTATAATGGCTGCCTATGACAAACTTTCAGTGCAGTATTTAGTCACAAACTGTTCATTTGAGCATAGTAACACTAAACTGTGAAGAAATGTAATAACTAGAGTATGGATTCTGTAGCCAGAGCCACACACAGACTGTTAGCACCACAGATGAGCAGAGTGACTCACTCAAGCAGATGATGGAGGGAAACAATTAACACTTTGTCATCCCAGTCCTGGCATTGGGCTTTGCCTTACTGCATAAGTGTGGTATTTGGGTGACGGAGGTGTCAGAAGAGCCATGGAGCTGCGAAGCGGGACTCACCGAGACAGTGGAGCTGGGGGGATTGGTGCCATAGCCAGACGAGGGGAGGGAGGCCAGGGACCATCTTCGGCCCTCAGCTCTAAGTAAAAGAGACATGCATATTACATAAGGATCTGCGGAGAGGCATGAGTTAGCATTTTATAGTGCAGCACCCTTACATAACAAACAAACAAGAACAAAACAGCATTACATGAATTACCGTTGCTTCTAAGCTAAAAAAAAAAACAAGAACAATGTGTTTAAGAAACAAATAATAACATAGATTAAATAATAAAAGATTTGAAATGATTTATTTCTAACTCACATAAGTCATGGCGCACAATGAAATGATTAAAGAATGTACCTGTCAGCACGGGCCAGGTGACTGTAATGAAAGCAAGAAAGAGAGAAAGCACAGAAGCATTTAGGGTTCTGCTAAAAAGCCCAGAGAGAAGTACATTACTGTGAACGAATGAATCTAATGCAGATTTATTGCTTTGCATGAGTATATGCAATTTAAATCAGACAAACTGTGTAAATGAGTGTGAATATAGGAACAATAAATGTGTTAGAATGTTGTGTAGGGGCCACTCTAAACTGAGCTATAATAAAAAATGTGGCAAAACAAAACCAAAATGAGGAAAACCGTTTGTGGAAGACGTAAAAAGGGAGAAGAGAAGAGGACAGCAGTGCAACAAGAGTGCATCATGGATTATGTTTTTCAGCTTTTCTGCTTCTGCTCTGGTTTAACAACAAAAATAGTCACGTGTCCTTGCAGTATTATCATTTTGTCCAGTCTTCAGCTCGTGATGAATGAGCAAAATGGTCAAACTGAGTAAAAAGGGTGTCCTCAGCTTCAGTAACAGTCCCTACATCGGTTTAAAGGCGGCCATGTTATTGTCTGAAGTATATTATATAAACACACAGCCGCATCACCTAAGTTAATGCCTTTTTTAAGAAAAAAAAGACAGAAGAAGAAGAAGAGTGAACGGCTGCAGACACCGCAGATCTGATTACATTCGAGAAGCATGTAGCGTATTTTGGAAACACACATAAAGAGGATATTAATAATCATATGAAAAACTGCGTAGCTGCATTTTGAAACAGACATTACTGCGTCCTATGGGCCCTGTAAACGTGATACAGAGAATCCCTACACATTGCTTTTGGTCTCTGAGCTGCTGCTGCTGCTCTTACGGGCACACAAGCCTGGAACGAGAGGAGCGTGTTGCCATGGGAACAGGGATGTGAGAGCGGGCTTCCAGGGTTACCCTACATGCACCTGCTGCTGCGTGAGTCAGCCCCAAACATCGACCCGTGCTTCTACATTTCAATCTGGCCTCAGAGAGAAGATACCACACTGCTGCTTTAAAGGCTGGCAACTGACTAATGGAAATACCTGCAGATAAATATATATATTATAATATGTCAATCGCAATGACCTCTATTTTTGTGAGATTATAAATGTATTGTACAAATTAGGGTCGGGCAATAAAAATAATAAAAAATATCTCAATGTATTTTTATATCTCATTATACAATATATACTGTATCTTGATATTTGTACAGGATAAATAACCCTCAAAAACTACAGCAAATACAAAAGTGCCAATTTCCAAAGTCTTTTTTTAATTTCATATCAAAGAGGAGTCAGTTGAAGTAGGAACAAAGTGCTTCTGTCACATTTCCTGTGAACAACTGTAAAATAAATGACAACAATATACATATTCTCTTATCTTCTCTTCATTAAAAAATAAAACAACTGAACTCAATGTGCAAATAGAAACAAAGTGCTTCTGTAACATTTTAGATGAAAAACAAATCTATAATTACATTAATAATAAGTAATCATAATAATTAACCTGTTCCATTTCAGCCATATGTCTAAATTCATATTGAATTGAAAGAATATCTTGATACATCGTAAATATCGATACATCGCTCGCCCTGAGTCCACGTACTCAAAATGTGTAACTCACTTTTAAAAACAACACTATGTTTATTGCATTTTCATCCTTTTAAGCCCAAGGTGAAAATATTACTGTTATGTTAATACAATCAATACCTCTGCAAAAGGTTATGTTTTCACCAGATTTTGTCTGTTCTCAACATTAGCTTAAATGAGCAGCTCCAGCAATGTCCAAATATAAAACATTTTAAGAAAGGATTCAAACACAATCTTTTTTGACTGTTATAAAAATGAAGGAAAATTACTTTTTGTTTGTTCATGATGCAAACATGTTGTAAATATGTAATGTAGGATAAAATAAGTAATGTAAGATACTAGCAAGAACTAATACTAGCAAGAAAGTGTAAAAACCAAAGGAAGAAACGAATAATGTTTAGACGATGAAAAAGGGGAATCAATGAGTTCATCTTCACCCCACTCCTTTTCAAGTAATAATTAATATTCTTTGTTCTACTGACAGAGCTCCTACAACCACTGTTTTTGGTTTGTTATTGTTGTAGAACGTAACATGATTTTTCATTGTGTGCTTGAAATAAACGAAACTAAACTAAGCATTAGTCAAAAAGTCACGGCCAGATTTTCCAAACATGTTCAGGACAAGTTTGACACATGATTTATGTTGTTTCTGGTTTTTCTTGCACCTCTATGTAGTTAAACACACCAGGTGCATTTCTACTTGTCCCCAGGGAGATGTTACTGCTCTGTTCTGATTGGTCCAGAGCCCAACGCTAAACCAACCCATCAGGCTTTTCTATATTTACAGACTTTTCTTTTATTGCTCTTGAAAATTAGGCATTTTCCAAACACTTAGAGGAGTTTATGGGTATCTGTATCTTTACAGACGTGCACCAGAAAAGTGAGGCCGAGCACTATTA
Source organism: Knipowitschia caucasica (assembly GCA_964034765.1). Lineage (NCBI taxonomy): Eukaryota > Metazoa > Chordata > Actinopteri > Gobiiformes > Gobiidae > Knipowitschia > Knipowitschia caucasica. Next base: position 21,981,600 of record OZ035824.1, read on the forward strand.
ATAAAACTTTAAAAACAGTTTGCAGATGAAAACCAGGAGTCAGAAATGATACGAACCTTCGAGCAAATGGAAAGTTGAGGCAAGCATTGGTTGACACATTTCGGGGGCTGTCCAGAGGGCTGCTTGCTGCGGAAAGAGGAACAAAAGTTATTATTCCAACAACAACAACCAAAACAAACAAAAAAATGTCAAAAATTTATTTTTAATGCGCTGGAAACGGCAGAAACTTCCAAAGGTGTCTGAAACTGTTGTTGTTTTGTGTTTTATGAGAGATGTTGCTGCAGTACAGTGTTCATGGTTTTACACTGTCCAGTCCAGAGCAGAGAGGATTCATGGTTTTACACTGGTCCAGACCAGAGCAGAGAGGATTCATGGTTTTACACTGGTCCAGGAAAGTTTCAAATAAGGCCGCACATCCCTGTAGTATGAGCTAGCGTGCTGGATTAAAAGAATGTAAGACGTAAAAACAGTGAAAAAAATCCACACAGCTGTGTAGCTAAGTGTATTTTATTTACACACCAAAAACTGTTACGTTTCGGGCTGAGGCCCTTCGTCAGACATAAAATCCAGACATTTACACTGGTCCAGACCAGAGCAGAGAGGATTCATGGTCTGAAAGAACAGGTGAGTTTTTTTGTGTCTGTGTGAATGAGAGAGTTGGTGTCTTGGTCTTGTCTGTCTATTGCCGTGTGTGTGTGCGTGCGTGTGTGTGTCTATTGCCATTTGTGTGTCTTGAGTTTTTAAGAGTTTTATAGTGTCTGTGTTTTTTGTAGTGTGTGTGTGTCCTCAGTGTATCCAATTTGTTTGTATCTGCAAATGGCAATATATTGATTTGGATTCTTCTGATTGAGTGTTTTGTTGGAGGGTATTGTAAGGTTTGATTGTCATATTGTGGTATGTGCCTGAATGGCTGGGACGGGAGGGGACATAAATAAACAAATACAATGATTGTTATAGCTGCCATTATAATGATCTCGGGCAAATTCATGCTTAATATTTCCTCCACCTCATTTGAAAAACAAATATGGGCCGTCTACAGACTGACATCACACACGTGCGGCTGTTACGCAACTGGGTGGAGATTATGGACTATAACAGAGGGATTAGGCCTCATCACATTTAGGCCGAGTTTATTATACCGTTGTTAAGCCTGCGATAGTGCGTGGGACAAAACAAACCTACTATTGTCAGCTATAAAGCCAAGATTGTGATCAAGAAGTGGGGAGGAGTTCATTAGATATGACATACTTTGAGAGAGTCATGCATCAACCACATCCGTAATGAAATAGTCTGCCTTCTATCCTTCACAAGCAACTTAGGTACATTTACACAATATATCAAAAAAGAGTAATAAAAACAACAAGAGTCATAATTTTTTAATTGATCCTCTGCATTTGACCTATCCTGATGCCGCTAAGGCTTACGTCAGGAGCAGTGGTCGCCGTAGTAACAGCGCCCGGAACCCAACTCCAGATGTTGATGCTGCTCGGTCAGGACTTTACCTAGTGTGCATGTTTTTAGTGGTAGGGGAAACCGGAGCACCCGGAGGAAACCTACGCAAGCACGTGGAGAACATGCAAACTCCTCTCAGAAAGAACCCGTTCCAACCAGGATTCGAACCCTACTTACTTCAGTCATTACATAGGTACAGAGATATTCCTTTCTTTTAATTCAGGCCTATTAGGGATATTATTAGCTTGAACTCCATGTTTCTTTTTGACATATTATGTACTTCTGACCCTAACCCTGGAAATGTAAGGTGCAATATGAATAAAATGTATTATTATAATCATTATTAATAAATATTGCATGTCTGTGGCAGAAGGAGAAAAGACAAAACAACAGTTATCTTCTGGCCAATTTCTAGAATACCATGTGATTGTGAGATATGAAATAAGACATCCTGTATTTGTCCCACTGTGGGGAAATTTCAATGCTGTAGCGCAAAAATAGAAAATAAGTAGCTGCTATATGCTAGCTGTAAATACGTCAATATCAATATTTCAAAATATCTATATAGTGCAAAGTGATATACAGTACATATAGTGTAGGGTAATAGTCTCAGTTCTCATTGTACAGTCTGACAGCAGCAGGAAGGAGAGATCTGCGGAACCTCTCCTTCACACAGCGAGGGTGAATCAGTCTGTCACTGAAGCTGCTATCCAGATGCCAGTGTGAAGATCATGGTAAGGTGAACAGTTACAGTTGTACCAGTATCATTAGTTTTAGTTTTCACGGACAGTTCTCTTACCAGTGTGAAGTGAGAGAGGAGACAGAGGCCGAGAGAGGGTGGGAGAGGGCGACCCAACACCTAGACTCTTCCTGTTGCTGCTGCGACAACTGCACAAGAGAAAAAAAGAGAAAAAATAAGTGTTTGAGTTTGGTTATTACGAGGTTATTATGAGCTCAATGTACCTCAAAGATTAATTAACATAAAACTTTCCAGAAAATCCTCCATTCACCATTACTTATTACAATACTGCACAACATTCTCTAGAGGAGATGTGGAGATCCCGCTCAGAAAAACAACATTTGGACTAGGGCTGCACGATATATCGAAAAAAAAAAATGTTATTGTGATATCGGTACGTGCGATATCTATATAAAAAAGATGTGCGGTATACTTTTTATTTTTTATTTCCTTCATTTAAGACAACAAAACAGACAGACGCATTGAACAAGAACAACAAACAAACAAAGTCTATAAATATATGCATTTTAATGTCATTAATGTTGTGCTTATTTCTTTTTTTATTTGTCTCATGCGTTTCAATGCAGATCCAATTTTAGGTGAAAGACAAAAATATCGCAATAATATCGTTATGACAATACTAAAAACCCATATTGAATATTGCTCTAATTTCCAATACCGTGCAGCCCTAACTTGGACAAACTGCAGTCAGTTCGAGGAGGTTACAGACATAAGAGAATTCCCATCATAAAGCTCACCTTATTAAAGTAAATCAGTCCTATACTCATTTTTAACTAACTGTAACTTGTGTAGTTGTGTATTGTGTTTTGTTTTCTTATTATTGTGTGACCTGCATCGGGACCACGGATGTAGGCTAGTTATGTGTCAATAGACCTCAGCAGTGACATCACGAACATGTGCCGGACAAGGCTAAGCAAGCGCTGATTGGATATCATTCATTCAGGCAAATACAGTACGTAACCAGTTAGTAAAATTATAGCTTTATAGCCGACCTTCCCAATTCTCATTTCAGGCCTTTGAGCATACTGTAAAATTCTATCATTACATTTTTTCTATACTTTATTAAGACTTTCACACAAAATTCAAGACTTTTCAAGGTCTGGAAAACAGTGTTATCAAAATTCCATATTTAAGACTTTCAAGACTTGCGCAAGCACCCTATCAAGAATGTGTGTTGTCCTTATCAAATAAATAAATGAGGGGAGAAATAAATGGTTTTAATTCCCGCCGTGTGAAGTTGCAAACATGTGCAGACCAAAAACACACAGTTAGTTTACATTTGCAAATATGTTCAGAATCAGAATCAGAATCATTTTTATTGCCACGTAAGTAACAAAGTTACCACTTGGAAATTGTTTTGGCAGAGAGCATGCCACTTCGCCATTTGCGGCGCTGTGTGTTCAGGATTACATTAATTAAACATGAACCAACATTGGAGGCATTAGATTTGAGTTTTTTGCAGCTCTAGCCTCTAACACGTGGACATGAATGTTTACCAACATCTCACAGTGACTCACAGTGAAAGAAATCACTGAAAAGCAGAATTACGTCATGAGTTTACAACAAGTTCAAGGCAATGTAAAGAAATCACATTGATCCATGAAAAACACATTGAGTTTTATTCTCTACGACCATATTAATTGTATCCCTCGGTTTATCCACCCATTATTAGTAATTGCATATATTAAAGAGTGTGTTTTAGTAATATATGTTTAGAAAGGATGGCCGGTCAATGGCTGCACTGTGGGACTCTAAAGAAACAATCTGAATCTATAAAAGGCTGAAATTGGGTTATGTTTAGTAAGATGGTAGTTGTGATGGTAGTAAGTCCCTTATTTCAGTACACCACAACATATTGTGTTTCCCAGGCATTTTCTTCAGACAATAGTGGCAAAGATTTGTGCCACTATATTTGTTTTAAGCTCATCAATTCAATAAACAAACATGACATTACTGTGACGCCAAAAAGCTGTAAAGATAAAGGCTAGAGCATATAGATTGTCAACGTTTCTCAAAGGTATATTAGAAGGTTTTTCTACTTCCGGGTGGATCATCAAGACTATTGGTCCTCCCAATGGTCAATCATTCTGGTGATACATGCTCGTCAAATAAGACCAGAAAAGTGGAGAGGGCAGTTCTTTCCTAAAATTTGGGGAAATCCTCGTATAAACCATTAATAACTTAATATTCACTCAATATAAATATCTAAAAGTAGAAAATGTTACAATTGTATATTAATATTTATGCAATACTGCACATTAAATTCAACAACAATTCACACAATAAAGGATTATTTTGAGTGGTCAAATAACATAAATGAGACAACTCTCGTCCCTTTGTTACGTCTGCCTACGTCACTACGTAGCTTGCCTGACCAGGAAGTCAAATTATAAACTTAAAAATTGTGAAAATGAAAGCAAATTAGGCAAAACTGTTCGGGAAGAGGACGTGTGCAGTCCAACCTGTCATATGCATTTTTTGTGAGATGACATAAAAGTAATCCGGATAATTAACAGAGATATGAACCATAAAAAAGTGCTAGAGTTGTAACGAGACCCAACTTGAAAACAACATCTCGTTACCTTTTCGATCTCTTTAGCAACGCTCCAGGAACAAAACTAGCTTTGCTCTGGCCTGGAACCACAGACCAGTGGCTTGGATCCGACATACTGACGTTTTTTTCCTCTACTTTCTTGTTGGCAGACGGGATTCACAAATGTGAGGCTCGGGGAGACTGAAAACCCGCGGCTTTGGCGGTGTACCCCGCAATCATCCTCCTCCAGCCTTTGTGGTCTCAAGGCGCCAAATGCAGACTACATCCTCTTTGCACGGCTTTTAAATCGGTCCAGAAACGAAAATATAATCCCCATGGCTGCTGGAGTTTGCCTGGTTACACGATCCACGGTGGTTCACGGTACCGAGCCTTCCATGACAGACTTCTGCTGCTGCGTGGAGCCGAGCAGAGACCGAACACCGAGATGCGTTCAAGGCGCACGCGTAAACTACACTATTAAACAGTTGAAACGAGAAAATACGAGAAAATAATACTATAAAATGTGAATTCACTGTCCAAAGATCAGATTTTCTTTTGAGAGAGTTGATGAGTAGGTTAGCTTTACCTGGAAATGACAGAATATCAGGCAATTAATACCGCAATTTATTTTATTATTTGTTATTTGTTTATTTTAATTTAAGATGAAGAGATCCTCTATTTGTCCCACTGTGGGGAATGGCAGTGTTGCATTAGCAGTTAGTAGGAATGAGAAGCACACAGCATAAGATTAATGAACAATAACTATCCTAAATAAAATAAAATAAATAAACTCCAGCATCAAAAGAAACAAGAAGCTAATGTTGATTTAAACAGTTATGCCAACATTATCATAGCATTTTGGACTGGAATAGAGTACATTTTAATACAACTAAATCCTTCTTTGTTTTAAACCGGTCCAAAATTGTTTAGATAAACACTGCATTTTAGGCAATTCTGTTTTACTACCCTCGATTTTATGCTTGACACAAGTAGCCAAAACAAGGCTCTCTAATTCAACTTGTCATTTTCATCTTCAAAGACAGCATGCTCCAACTCCCCCAGTACTGCCCACGTCTGCGGCTCCAGATGGTTTGCACACTTTCATTTTGTTCATGCATTTCTACAGCTAAAACAAAACAAAAATGACGGAGTATAAACCTTGTTTTGTCAGCACCTCATGTGTGGTGTCAAATGTTTTTTCTGACTTTACTGCAAACCCATAACAATAACTTGCCATAAACAAAAACAATATTTTGAGTCTAAACAGGCCCATGCTATTGGTTAATCTGAAGACGGATGTGTCCATTGCACAACATCGCACAGAGAAAGTGAGGTCAAGCACCTGCCACAGCTCTACAGGCTTATTTTATTTACAAAAACAAACACATTTTGCGCCCGTGTCAGCAGGGTTCACACATCCACACACTGATGTTTGCAGAGCTGCCTTCCCCAGTGTCGTTGCCGAGCAACCACAGACTTAGCGACAAATAATATAGTTTCACTGGTTTAACACACATATAATATACAATCTATTGCTTATTCATATACAGTGCAGACCAAAAGTTTGGACACACTTTCTCATTCAATGAGTGTCCTTTCTTTTCATGATTATTGACTGTAGATTCAGACCTAGGCTGTGTAAGAGCTATTTGTCCAATAAGGAGAGTGGTGGGGTGCTGGGCCAGATGACCCGGCCTCCAGTCACTGGACCTGAACCCAATCCAGATGGTTTTGGGGTGAGCTGGACCACAGAGGGAAGGTGAAAGGGCCATGAAGGGGATCTGTGGGAACTCAGACCATTTCAGGTCCTCTTGAAGCTCATCAAGAGAAAGCCAAGAGTGAAGCAGTAATCAGAGCAAAAGGTGCTACTTTGAAGAACCAGAATATAACACATATTTTCAGTTGTTTCATAATTTTTTTTATTTTTTTTTTACATAATTCCACATGAGTGAATTCATAGTTTTGATGTCTTCAGAGTGAATCTACAATTTTCATAATCATGAAAATAAAATACTCTTTGAATGAGAAGGTGTGTCCAAACTTTTGGTCTGTACTGTATGAAAATATATTTTTAACTGTACATTTCCAAAAAAAATATTTTTTTTATGATTAAGATTCAGAGATCCTTTATTCGTCCCACAGCGGGGAAATCTCAGTGTTGCATTCACAAGTTACAGAACAGTTGGAATGAGGGGCACACAAGAGAAATGAACAATTACTCTATACTAAATAAAATAAAAATCTCCAACTCAAAGAAGTAAGTATAACATCTGTATCTTTAGCATAATGAGGACAAAAACTCTAACTTTAGCTAAATAAAAAAGTATAAAATCTCTACCTTTGACAGAATAAGAAGCAAGTGAAGTACTGTGTCTATGGAAGTATGTTAGCATCTGTACATATGAAGCTCTTCGCGAAAGTTCACTGTGGTAGACCCGGCCACTGCTGCCAGATCTACAAGCCTGCTCATCCTCTACTCATTACACCAGCAAAACGCCCACATCTAATCCACCAATAACCACCAGGACAGCAAGTTAAAAGCCGGAGACGCCCACTTTCCCGGCCTTCTGAAGTTTGCAAGCTTCTGAAGTCTGCAAGGTGCATGTCGCTAACGCTCCTGTTCGCAAATGCATGCGTTGTTCTGGAGGGGTCGCTTCTGCTCACGTGTTGCTCGTGCGCGTGGCCCGGCTGTCCTCAGTCTGGCTGCTTGTGGTCTGCTCCTCCTCCACGTCCCTGCACCTGCTGTGGTTCGCGTGTCTCCACTGCTCTCCTCCTCTGCGGGCTCTTCTGCGGGCTGCTCCGCGGGGCCCCTCCGCGGGTTCTGTGCTGCTCGTTCCTCGTGGTCTGCTGCCGCGCGCAGACGGTCTGGCGGTGCCGTGCATGTCCCTGCCTCCGATTGGCGGTGCCGCGTTGTCCCGTTGCTTTCCCAAGTCTCCTGGCATGTGAGTACAGTGAGTGTGCTGACCTGCGGACGGATTAATCCCTGAGTCTGGGCTGCAAGCGGCCGGTTTTGCCCTACGCACTTGACTACAGGCGCCAGTTTCGCCCCGTGCTTGGTCTGCAGGCTCCGTTTTCACACGTGTTTGAGCTAACTGAGGGGCAATGCATCTTAAATGGCATCAAATCTCTATTGTCTGAGGGATATAAAAGGAGCAGTGTGCATTAATTCAGATTCATGTTCTGCCACTTGCAGTAAAACCACGTTGGAAAACATGTGCAAAGACTACCTCATCGTGCTCCAGACGGCACACACCAGAGCTCTTGCCACGGCGCCATCTTTACGGCATTAATCTCATTACTCGCAGGTCACTATTGTTAAATGAATGTATTTAAATCCGTCTATCTGCAGGAGGAAGGAGGGGCCATGCATTTAAATAGCTAGGTCACTAGTATTAAATTGGTAACTGAACTGCAGTTGTTGCATTTTGAAAGTGCAGCAGAAAGAAAAAGGGCCCAATGTGAATCTGCAATGGGTTTGAAGTGGAGTTGGAGCTAATGAACGCATGGAAAAGTGATCGTTCATGCGTATCTACCATAACCAAAGCAGAAGATGGCTCCGGGGGACATCTGTTATTCGCATGGGAATGTTTCGGATTCGGGTTGATTATTTCCTCAGGCTCTTAAACAACCATGGGCATGGTTCTCTGACCGCCGCTGCTGCGGTCCCTGCTGCCTGTTCCTACTGATGCATGATCCCGCTGATGCCTGTTCCTGCTGCTGCCTGTTCCTGCTGCCGCTCCTGCTGCTGCCTGTCCCTGCTGCCTGCTCCTGCTGCTCCTACTACTACATGTGCCGCTGCTGCTGTTCCTGCTGCCGCCTGTCCCTGCTGCCTGCTCCTGCTGCTCCTACTACTACATGTGCCGCTGCTGCTGTTCCTGCTGCCGCCTGTCCCTGCTGCCTGCTCCTGCTGCTCCTACTACTACATATGCCGCTGCTGCTGTTCCTGCCGCTGCCGCTCCGCGGGCTCCCAGGCTGCACCTGTCTCTACGGCTCGGCTCTTTCAGACACGTATGTAACCTGGCTCACGGAGACAAGCGGCGCACGCTGGCGTGACACGTCTGTTGTTCGTATGAATCGCATTGTGGTGCTACTGCTCCTGCTAATGCTGCTTCTGCTGCTTCATATTGCTACCGCTACTGCTGCTACTGCTGCCGCTAATGCTGCTATTGCTGCCGCTGCTGCTTCATACTGCTACTGCTGCCGTGCTGCTGCTGCTTCTTTACTTTGACACCTCTCTTCACTTCGCATCTCTTTTACTGAAACACTAAACAGCTTCAACAATATTCTACTGCTGTGGCTTTGATACGGGATTATTGCTGTTATTATCTACGGATGCTGCAACCGCTGCTACTGCTGCTGCTTCATACTGCTGCTGCTGCTCCTGCTAATGCTGCTGCTGCTGCTTCATACTGCTACCGTTACTGCTGCTACTGCTGCCGCTGCTGCTTCATACTGCATCTGCTGCCGTGCTGCTGCTGCTTCATGTACTTTGACATCTCTCTTCACTTCGCATCTCTTTTACTGAAACACTAAACAGCTACAACAATATTCTACTGCTCTGGCTTTGATACAGGATTATTGCTGTTATTATCTACGGATGCTGCAGCTGCTGCTGCTGCTGCTGCTGCTTCATACTGCTACTGCTGCTGCTTCATACTGCTACTGCTACTGCTGCTGCTTCATACAGCTACTGCTGCTACTGCTGCTGCTGCTTCATTTACTTTGACATCTCTCTTCACTTGCATCTCTTTTACTGAAACACTGAACAGCTACAACAACATTCTACTGCTGTGGCTTAGATACAGAATTATTACTGTTATTTTCTAAGGACGCTGCTGCTGCTGCTGCTGCTGCTGCTGCTGCTACTGCTGCTGCCGCGGCTTGATACAGGACTATTGCTGTTATTATCTGAGGTTACTGCTGCTGCCGCTACTGCTACTGCTGCAACCCACTCTCTCAGAAGCTGATCCCGCTTCTAATGGATGCAGCCCGGCTGAGTATGCCGCGCTGCGCTGGACTCGCTCCCAGGGTCGCTTCGGCGGTCGTGCTTAATCTCTCTACTTAATCTTCTGATCTATCAGATGCAGCTGGCCAAGTAGCTAGTAACTCCTAATCAAAGGCATCCATACCTGTATTCTTCACTCTTCTGATCGCAGGCTCCCCATCATGCTGCCCATCCTGCAGCGGCGCTGAACTCCGGCTCATCTTCCAAGTACATGTCTGCCCTCCTCGCAGCATCTTCCTGCTCTCCTTCTATGGCTTCTCTGCATAAGCGTCTCACCATTGCTCACTCAACCTTCATGCGGTCCGAGACACGGCTTTCCCGACCATCCTACTATCCTGATTATCTACTCTCCAACCCAAGATTCTAAGCGTAAGGGCGCCTGCAACATCAATGGCCCTCTCCGATATGTCTCTGCCCCTACAGGTCTCCGCTTCTACACGGACGCTGCCCCTTCCGTGGGTTTTGGGGGATTCTTCCAGGACCATTGGTTTGCCGAGCGTGGCCGCTACTTTCCACCGGAGCATCTCCTCTGCCCTACACGAGATATTCCCAGTGGTCGTGGCCTGCGCGCTGTGGAATCACACGTGGCAGAGAAAGAGGATCTCTGTCATGTGTGATAATCTCGACGTAGTGGAAGCATTAAACAAAAGTCGCTCTTTTTCACCCAACATAATGTCCCCTGACCATTTCAACCTTCATCTCAAACATTCAAAGATCAAAGGAGCCTGCAATATAGAAATAGCTCGCTCGGACACATCTTTCTGCCCCTACATATCCATGATGCGTTACACTCGCCTCCGCTGCAAAAAAGGAGATTTTAACGGACCTCTCTTTCTCACTCCAGACATTCTTCCCATGACAGCAACCTGGTTCAGAGCTCAACTAAGATCCCTACTGCTCCTCTGTAAATTGTCTCCCCAGCTCTACACAGCCCACTCCTTCAGGATAGGCGCTGCCACGCGCGCGGCCTCGCTGGGGCTCCCCCACACCTCTCTGCAACAGCTGGGGCAGCTGTTCCTCTTCGGCCTTCTCCGCCTACATCAGGCCAGACGCGTCCGCCATCCTGGCTGCACAACGGCTACTGGCTTCTTCGTAAGCTCCCAGCAAAGCAATACAAAGCAAAGTAAGTGATCCAATAAAGATTCTGGTGGCGGCACGCACTTTCTCAAAGATAACTCTGTTGCAGCGTCCGGTTGATCGTGATGCGAGCGCTCACGTCCCGGCGCTTAAAGACAACTCTGCTGCAACGTCTGGTATCGATCGTGATGCAAGCGCTCACGTCCCAGGCAGCGTCCGGTTGATCGTGATGCCAGCGCTCACGTCCCGGCGCTCAGAGATAACTCTGCTTCAGCGTCTGGTATCGATCGTGATGCAAGCGCTCACGTCCCAGGCAGCGTCCGGTTGATTGTGATGCGTGCGCTCACATCCCGGCGCTTAAAGTCAACTCTGCTTCAGCGTCTGGTATCGATCGTGATGCAAGCGCTCACGTCCCAGGCAGCGTCCGGTTGATCGTGATGCGAGCGCTCACGTCCCGGCGCTTAAAGATACTCCACCGCAGCGTGTGGTACCGATCGTGATGCGAGCGCTCACGTCCCAGACAGCGTCCGGTTGATCGTGATGCGAGCGCTCACGTCCCGGCGCTCAAAGATAACTCTGCTACAGCGTCTGGTATCGATCGTGATGCGAGCGCTCACGTCCCAGGCAGCGTCCGGTTGATCGTGAAGCGAGCGCTCACGTCCCGGCGCTTAAAGATAACTCCACTGCAGCGTCTGGTATCGATCGTGATGCGAGCGCTCACGTCCCGGCGCTTAAAGACAACTCTGCTACAGCGTCTGGTATCGATCGTGATGCGAGCGCTCACGTCCCAGGCAGCGTCCGGTTGATCGTGAAGCGAGCGCTCACGTCCCGGCGCGCAAAGATAACTCTGCCCGTTTTTGGGGATTATGCGCGTGAGCAAGCGCCGCACTCAACAGCATCTCTCCCGGGCCTAGGGCGCCAAACATACTCAACCAACAAACTTCTAACTGCATTTTCCCTCTTGGGTCTCTCCAAAGTGAAATGAAGCTCTTCGCGAAAGTTCACTGTGGTAGACCCGGCCACTGCTGCCAGATCTACAAGCCTGCTCATCCTCTACTCATTACACCAGCAAAACGCCCACATCTAATCCACCAATAACCACCAGGACAGCAAGTTAAAAGCCGGAGACGCCCACTTTCCCGGCCTTCTGAAGTTTGCAAAGCCTCCGCCGCCCCACCTCCTCCTTCTCTCATCGAAGCGTGCTTGCCTACTGCCTCTGCCGTCACCAGTGCCTAGGCCCCGGGGGGGATTATGCGCGTGAGCAAGCGCCGCACTCAACAGCATCTCTCCCGGGCCTAGGGCGCCAAACATACTCAATCAACAAACTTCTAACTGCATTTTCCCTCTTGGGTCTCTCCAAAGTGAACTGTGTGTGCAGCATAGAAAGCTACATGGATGCTAGAGAGTTAGCTATTTTTAGACGTTTGGAGAGACGTTTTACTAAATCAAATGGTCCGTTCCTGTTGTGTGGTCGGTTGTACGGCCCGCTGCGGACAGATAAAAAAAAAAAATCTAATTCTTTCGGAAAAGTACAGCAAAAAACGGGCGGGGTAAAATGCCATTATATGTTGTTACTTACGGAAAACGTAGAATGGGAAGCCGGGGGGGAGGAGGGGATAAAAATTTGTAAACAAATGCATTGCATTTTGGTTGCTCATCCCCACGGCTTCCTGTTCGGGGCAACCCGCTTTTAATGTGTGGACCACTTTACCGTGACGGCGAAATGCCCGGCCACTTTACCTCGGTGAAAAACGTGTGAAATGAATTTTCACCGTGGACTCTTCTTGCGTGAATGTTCCTGGGTTTTCTATGAAGTAAGAATACATGTCTCGCAGCAGATCAGTGCCAAAACAGAGGTGAGTCTGACCAATGTTTGTTCTCGTCATCCCAGGTCTCATATGGGCTTTGGATTTGTTCAGTTCGGTCTCATATTGACCAGATGGATCAACGTCATCAAGTCACGTGATTGTGAATGAGCTTACGGCGGAAGTATTGGAAACTAGCATTGCTGCGAGAGCAAAACGGACACAACTCTTAAAAACGGAGCTTCCTCTCCTAAATCGAGAAGTGGCTGCTTCAAGCACATGTTCGATTACGTTATAGGTGGAAGTAGGACATCAGGTCAGGGCTCACAAAGAGTGGTATTTGGAGAAGTTAAGGATTGCCTAACTGGATGTTGACCGTACCTTCTCCCCCCCGTCAATTTTATCGATTAAATAAAATGTCTATTTTTGCCCAAATTCACCCTACATGATCTTTATCATTATCGTTAACAATGCATCCCCTCACACTGGAGCAGATTTAAATGTACATTATGCTGGTAGCATAACAATAGTCCACTTTTCTGTGGCTTTTCTGTCTACAGCCAAACATGATACGTACTGACAGAGAGGAAAATAGTGAAACACGCAATTGACTTAAAAGATAAAAATGTCAATGTTGCAGCGCACATACAGGACAGTAGTAAGAGACACGTTTGACGTGTGTCATTGTCCTCCACATTAATGGAAATAAAATAAATACAAACTTGTGATGGCTTTATCTTGTAAAAAGTGTTCACTGCATATTAGGGAGTACTTGGATGGGTCCCAGTCCTTTTGGTTGATTGCCGCTGGCCATCGTCGTCTTCTGTCTTCATGACGAGCAGGTATCAGATAAAAAAGCTTATGTCCGTGCCTGTTAGTATAATCAACCGCACTGCAAAATGTCACAGTTTTGGCTGTAATGCGCTGAAACAGGTTATTTTGGTCAGGTGTCCGTAGGCTCCAGTTAGACTTCTGCCGTCTGTCATGGAGAGTGGGCGTGGCCGTGACGTCACATGCAAGGGGTCAATACTTACTTTTAGCTTGTCTTTATATCTCCTCTGATCTTCTTGCGTTATAGTGCTTCTATACAGTGCTATTCGCCTACTGAGTCTTATGCTGTTACCTACGGTAAACGGTAAATGCGTCCGGTACTCGTCGCATCCCTGCTTCAGTATGTGCCGCTCTGTCTTTTTGCCACCCAGCGAGGGGCGCATGTGCACGCAGGTGTAAACAAAGATCTTCCTATATAATACTGTAATTGTTAAACATCTTCTGGAGGTGATGTCACACTTACCTCCATGGATGAAGGGTTTGTAAAGGGCTGCAGGGGCTGCAAGGGCTGCATGGGCTCAGGAGGGTGGGGCTCTGACAGGTGGGGGACAAACTGAAAGGCAACACAAACTCGTATGAAACTAGCCTTACATTATCTATTATACTTTTACACGTTAAGAACACATTGGTTGTAAAAATATTTGCTTCGGTGGCGCTAAAAACAATTGGCTCAAAGCAGAACTACAACAGATTTTGTTTTAACCCAAAGACATGTAACTATAGTAACTGGGAAGAGTGTAGATATGGTGGGACAGTTTTCCAATGAAGTTAATCATCCATATGAATCCATGTTCCAGCTTCTTCAAGAGAGAGAGCAGAGAGAGACCAGAGAGAGACCAGAGAGAGACCAGAGAGAGACCAGAGAGAGACCAGAGAGAGAGACCAGAGAGAGACCAGAGAGAGAGAACAGAGAGAGACCAGAGAGAGACCAGAGAGAGAAAGGAGAGAGAGGGCAGAGAGAGAGAGCAGAGAGAGGCGCCCTATTCAAATGAATGGCTTTTGCTCCGTAGCGCATGGGACATTGCGGGCGCTGACATAGTATCTGCGGAACCCGCCTATATTTGGTCCTCCCGGTTCTGTGCAGTGGATTATCTCCCATGATGCTTTGCTCCAAATACGCGTGTGTGGCTCTCATGCACGTGCACAGAGGGGCTCGGCCGCGCTTCAGATCAATCAGAGCTGCTGATCAGAGCAGCAGCAGAGTGGAGTCAGAGCGGGAAGGAAAAGGACAGAGTTTGTGGCAGTAAAGTGTGGATTTAAAGAAAACCAAAGCATTTAAGGAGAAAAAAAAAATCAAATTGACATGAGACACAAAAATCCCCACAAAATCTGATCTTTATGAAAGCTGTAGGTTCTCTGTCAGCTGAGGTCGAGCTGTTTTAGTTTACATTGAGATCTATGGGGAAAATTTCTGGGCAGCCGGCGTGAATTTAGTCTGCAGTACCACAGGCGCCCCCTGTGCCCATGGGTGGGACAGCTATAAGCTAGTAATACCCTATCCAGTTATATCCAGTTACCCTATAATTATAGATCCATGGAGTGCGCGCACCAGAGTTATCGGATTTTCTAAAACCTTAAAGGGCTGAACAGAAAATGCCAATTTCAAGTTTGCCGCCCACTCTCCCTGTTGTGACAAATTAAAGGTACTGGATGTTTGGTTTGGTGGAGAGGCAAAGGGAGGGGGGAGAGGTTTCCAGTTGGTACTACGCTAAGCTAACAACATCGCTAACTCGCCTTTAAGTGTGTTATAAATACCTGTCCTAATGAAATGCAAAGCAGGGAAATATGCCTGGTCAGCTCAGCCCAGCGGCTCATGAATAGGAGGAAGTTGCTGACCCAGCTCAGTACATGTGTTCTATTGATTTCCTGGTCAGATGCGGTCAGAGCTTCACAGTGCAGCTATTGTCTGAGCCCTGCAGAATATCCTCATGCTAAAACACATCGCTAACGTGCTAATGAAGGTGTTGTCATAGCGATGCAGGGAGGATGATGGGAAAACAACTGCTTGCTGCACAAAGCCCTCTCTTTCAGGCAAACCCAGCTCATTACACCTCTCGTCTTGACACATTTCCTTTTCAAACTCCAAACTAAAGCCGACAGCGTGACATGAAACTCAGGATTTTCATTTTACATTTTTAATTTGTTGACACTTCATGGGAACTCCACGCTCAGTGTCAAGTGGGTAAACATTTGAGTGACTCAGGCTCGCAGCAGGCTGTTATCACCTATGAATATTTCACTGGCGTCTATGTTCTCAGCTTAGTTTCTCAGTTTATTTTTTATTTTTACATTGGCTACATGTAGTTTATTTAAAATCTCTATACTCTATGTCAAAGTCAAATACATCAGAGGCTAAAAAAAACTATTTGCTACAAGCCGAGAGCCGGACTAGTTCAAAGTTTATTAAAACATATTAAAATGATGCAAAATATTTTTTGTGGTGCTCTGTCAGTCAAAACCAAACTTCCTTCAAAGAGAAAATACATGTTCTGCAAATGATATATTTTCTCCAATATTTTCCTTATGTCTCTGTGCGGCCAGTTCTAATACTAATCAAATATCTTGCCCCCGGGCCTTGACTTTGACACTCGTGCACTATACTAGACTATAGACAGATAAAAATAGTACACTATGATGTTGGAAAAACGTTGATAGTTCTATCTACTGGAAGAATTTTTTTTGCATAAAACAAACAAAATGGTTGAAAATGATGAAATAAGAATTATGTATACCTTGCAAAAGTATGTGTTTTAAATATTTGATTCTAATTCTGTCTAACTTCCAGGCGGGGGCTAACCCTCTCCCAATGACTGGACGTAGAGATACTTCATAAAAGTCAAATACGAGGCATTTGGAAACATCCATCTGGCTCTGATGAGCAGCAGCATCCACAAAGATCCTTCTAAAACACAAACAAAGGAAGGAGTGGGAGGACTGCAAGTGTGTCCGCTCCCCCAGACAACACGTGCACTGGCCACATTAAAAACACATACTAAAGATGAGGCCCTGAAGAAGAGACTGAGGAAGGCCAGAGACCGGTTTCAATAGAGCCACTATGACAGGGAATAAACCAGGGAATCAGCTTTCACCTCCAACTGGGTCTGGGTTGACTAAAGTGTAGCAAATCTTAAACAACAATGGACAAGTGCGTTGTTAAGGATGAAGTCCATTACTGCTCAAAGACCTACATAAAGCCATTTAACTGAGGAATATTAAGCAGAAAAGAAAAACATTTTTACAGTTCCAACAGCTGAATCCTGTTACTACTGGTATTTTTTACCTGTTTCATTTGTATCTATTTCAATAGTCAATTTGCCAAAACTTATTAGAACAAAAAATGAAAGGCTTACAATTTGCTCTTCACCAAATATTTATTTTTTTCTAAAGCCAGATCTTTTTTTGTGGGACAAATAAAGGATCTCTTAATCTTGTTTTTGTTTTTGTGTGATGTCTTTCTCATGGTATGGTATGTTTTTTTTATTTTTACAGGGACAGTGTACAAAAAACATTAGCCAAAAGGAGAGATGCATTATTCCAGGTTGTAGCAGCAGTGCTAACACACCTGTAGTCCCTGAGCAGGTTGTTGTAAAACATTAAAATAAAAGTAGATGGAGACATTACCCACATTATCAGACATAGATTACAATTTATTTTGGACGTCGTGTATGTAATAAAGTTTAACAATAATAATAATAGTTTTTCTGTGTGAAGGGTGTTGCAGATGCCACACTAAAGCCTCCGTGACACTCCGCTCTCAGAGTAGTAGCGGAGTTCTGCCACTTGACAGTCGTGAGTTGACGCCAAAAACAAATCCCGTGAAAAGGCGCTCCAAACGCAGGCTGATTGTGGAGTAAATGTTTGACAAATGGAGCATGTGAGCTTGAGAATAAAAGTAAACTTACTCCAGAGTGAGGGAAGGGATCTTGAGTTTGTCTCTGCGTGACTTCATTCCTGCAGAGCGCGGTGCTTGGGCTGCTCCACCATCGCGTCCTCACCGCGCACGCATCGCTCTTGTGGCGGTGACAGACTAAAAATAACTCCTTCAACACTAGATCCTTTTACACTGCACCACGGCGGCCTCCAAAGAAAGAAGATAGTCCAGCAAAGAAAACAAGTGTGGAATTGTAGCGTTGTGTTGTGATTGAAGTGCGTTTCAGACGAGCGCGGCTGAGAGAATGAATCGAGGGAGCGACCGGTCACCTCCATGAGACGAGAGAGAGAGAGGGAGTGAGAGGGAGGGGGGGGGGGGAGAGGTAGAGAGGCGGAGGGAGGGGGGAGAGAGAGAGAGAGAGAGAGAGAGAGAGAGGGAGGTGGAGAGAGAAAGTGAGGAAGAGAGGGAGAGAGGGAGGGGGAGAGCGAGAGAGGAAGAGAGGGAGGGAGGGGGAGAGAGAGAGAAAGAGAGCAGAGAGAAAAGAGAGAGGGAGAATACAGAGAGAGGGGGAAAGAGAGAGCAGAGAGAGAGAAAACAGAGAGAGTACAACTTCAAACTCATATGCTCCAGTCTCCTCGTGTATGTGTCTTCTTTCTTTAATACTGTAGCTTAATAGAAAAAAAACACGTAATGATTTAATAAAATAGAAATCAAACACACGCATCTTTGAACCCCGTTTACTGCATGCATGGATCTATCAGACACAACACTGCCACCTAGTGTCCGAAAATACTTTAACTTACACATTTCAAACAATATCAAAATGAAAGACTGTTATGTTCCCCCAGATGAGCCACATTGTTTTGATTGAAAGCAATATTTCACTGTTTACCACATTTTATAATCCCATTGTTAATCATGAAAAAGAACATTTGATCAGAAAACAAAACAAGCTTAGATCCTGAAAGTGGAAATGAGCCAAAGGAAGCTGGGGCGAAGTTTCATAATAAAACTGTAGGTCCATGACTTAATAAGTAAGTAGCCTCTTACAGGACTTCCAAGTGTCTATCGGCCCAGGAATTAACGATGTAGAACCTAGACCTAACGGCTGCCACACAGGAAGCCTTGTAATTGTTTAGCCCTCCCGCTTCTCAACAAGAAGGTCCTGGGTTCAAATCCCGGTCGGAACAGGGTCTTTCTCAGTGAAGTTTTCATGTTCTCCCCGTGTCTGCGTAGTTTTCCTCCAGGTACTCCGGTTTCCCCTACCACTAAAAACATGTACAATAGATCTGGCATGCTCCTCCTGTACTGGCCCTGCTCCAATGGTCGGCACTAGATCATTTACAGAATCGGGACGAAAGCGGAACTAACAATCCTACTTTCAAATTAGTTTTAGACTAATAAGTCCTTGAGTGGTGACTGGTTAAGTTTTAGGTGTCTGAGTAAGATGGTTGAGGTTAGGGTTAAGGTGGTCTGAGTAAGATGGTTGAGGTTAGGGTTAAGGTGGGTCTGAGTCAGATGGTTAAGGTTAGGGTTAAGGTGGGTCTGAGTAAGATGGTTAAGGTTCGGGTTAAGGTGGGTCTGAGTAAGATGGTTAAGGTTAGGGTTAAGGTGGGTCTGAGTAAGATGGTTAAGGTTAGGGTTAAGGGTGGGTTGGGGTTATTCTATGAGAATGGCTGGTTAAGTTTAGGCATGAATAGGTAGTTTGTTATATTCACTTCCGCTTCCGCCCCGATTCCGTATATGATCTAGTGCTGACCCCGCTTCCATCTCTGTGTGGAGTGAGAGACAAATGCCCACAATTGTAAACCGCTTTGAGTGTCTATTGCTCCAGGAATTAAGGATGTAGAACCCAAGGATGTAGAACCTAGACAGGATGCTTTGTAATTGTCTGCCTTCGGTGCCTCAAAACACTCGATACCCCTGTTTCCTATTGAAACATAAACCACTTGCGCGCTCATGTGGACTGCACGTTTTTAAAGCATGCCTGCAATGTGATGATGAAGCGTGTGTAGGTGTGTGCATGAGCTCTGAGTCTATAGGCCCAGTGGAGTGGGAGGGAGTGTGGAATTCAACATTGACACACTTGAAAATCAATTTTTGGAGCGTCCAATCAGAAGCTGAGCATGTGAGTGTTCATGCAGCTCATGGGGGTGGGGTTGTTTAATGTCCACATTTAGAGATGTTTGTTTTATTGTGTAGAAATGCATGTCATGATTGGGTTTTATCTGAAGTCTATACAGAAGTGTGGACGTACAGATGTTGATTTGTAATGAGAGCAGCACCATTTTAGTAGTTGTAATCTGCAGAAAGTGAAACCGGCACTGCTATCCTGAACCAGAGAGAGAGACCAGAGAGAGACCAGAGAGTGACCAGAGAGAGGCCAGAGAGAGACCAGAGAGAGGCCAGAGAGAGACCAGAGAGAGGCCAGAGAGAGACCAGAGAGAGGCCAGAGAGAGGCCAGAGAGAGAGACCAGAGAGAGGCCAGAGAGACTAGAGAAAGAGACCAGAGAGAGAGACCAGAGAGAGGCCAGAGAGAGGCCAGAGAGAGGCCAGAGAGAGGCCAGAGAGAGAGAGACCAGAGAGAGACCAGAGAGAGACCAGAGAGAGGCCAGAGAGAGGCCAGAGAGAGAGACCAGAGAGAGAGAGACCAGAGAGAGACCAGAGAGATACCAGAGAGAAAGACCAGAGACAGGCCAGAGAGAGACCAGAGAGAGACCAAAGAGAGACCCGAGAGAGACCAGAGAGAGACCAGAGAGATGCCAGAGAGAGACCAGAGAGAGGCCAGAGAGAGGCTAGAGAGAGACCAGAGAGAGACTAGAGAGAGACCAGAGAGACCAGAGAGAGACCAGAGAGACCAGAGAGAGACCAGATAGAGACCAGAGAGAGGCTAGAGAGAGACCAGAGAGAGGCCAGAGAGACCAGAGCAAGCGACCAGAGAGAGAGACCAGAGAGAGGCCAGAGAGAGACCAGAGAGAGACCAGAGAGAGACCAGAGAGACCAGAGAGAGGCCAGAGAGAGACCAGAGAGAGACCAGAGAGAGACCAGAGAGAGGCCAGAGAGAGACCAGAGAGAGACCAGAGAGAGACCAGAGAGACCAGAGAGACCAGAGAGAGAGAGGCCAGAGAGAGACCAGAGAGAGAGAGGCCAGAGAGAGGCCAAAGAGAGACCAGAGAGAGACCAGAGAGAGACCAGAGAGAGACTAGAGAGAGACCAGAGAGAGACACGAGACAGACCAGAGAGAGACCAGAGAGAGACCAGAGAGAGAGACCAGAGAGAGACCAGAGAGAGGCCAGAGAGACCAGAGCAAGCGACCAGAGAGAGAGACCAGAGAGAGGCCAGAGAGAGACCAGAGAGAGACCAGAGAGAGGCCAGAGAGACCAGAGAGAGGCCAGACAGAGGACAGAGAGAGACCAGAGAGAGACCAGAGAGAGGCCAGAGAGAGACCAGAGAGAGGCCAGAGAGAGGCCAGAGAGAGAGACCAGAGAGAGAGAGACCAGAGAGAGAGAGGCCAGAGAGAGACCAGAGAGAGAGAGGCCAGAGAGAGGCCAAAGAGAGACCAGAGAGAGACCAGAGAGAGACTAGAGACCAGAGAGAGACACGAGACAGACCAGAGAGAGACCTGAGAGAGACCAGAGAGAGAGACCAGAGAGATGCCAGAGAGAGACCAGAGAGAGGCAAGAGAGAGGATGGAGAGAGACCAGAGAGAGACTAGAGAGAGACCAGAGAGAGACCAGAGAGACCAGAGAGAGACTAGAGAGAGACCAGAGAGACCAGAGAGAGACCAGAGAGTATTTTGAGTATTTTATGAAAGAAAAATGATGTGTCCTTTTCCATTCCGGATCCTGAAGCGCAAAAAAAGCATTCAGACGTAGATTGACGAGTGATTTTAAAGGTGTATCTCGCCTCTCGCCTTTTTATGAAAACAAACAGAAACCTACACAACAGTTTCTCTCCCTCACCTGCATCAGTGACAGAGATGCTCGGGAGTCTGCCTCTGGTTGCCAAGGTGCTGCAGATGGTTTTCCCTGGTTACCATGGTAACTTCCACCATCGTTGACCATCAGGATTTTCTTGCCAGCTGAGGTAACTTTTTGTCTTCTATAAGTAGTCAGAGCACGTATACTGCCTTCATCTTCTTCTTCTTCTTTTTTGAATTCTTGTAAAAATGTGCCTCTGTGAGTCATTATTTGACATTTTGACTAGAGAGACCAGAGAGAGAGACTAGAGAGACCAGAGAGACTATATAGAGACCAGAGAGAGAGACTAGAGAGACCAGAGAGAGACCAGAGAGAGACCAGAGAGAGACCAGAGAGAGACCAGAGAGAGACTAGAGAGAGACCAGAGAGAGACCAGAGGGAGACCAGAGAGAGACAAGAGAGAGACCAGAGAGAGACCAGAGAGAGACAAGAGAGAGAGAGAGAGACCAGAGAGAGACCACATTAACCTGGTTTTAAACATTGTCAGAGAGGAGACCTGTCACACATCTTCAGGAAGATTGTTCCAGATTTTAGCAGCATGAATCTGAAAAGCAGCCTCCCAATGTTTAGTCCTGACTCTGGGCACTAACAGGAGTCCAGTCCCTGTGCTCCTCAGAGTCCGGGCTGGTTCATATGGCACTAACATGTCACTAATATATTTTGGTGCGAGGCCATGGAGAGACTTATACACAAGCAGAGCTGTTTTAAAGTCTATTCTCTGAGCCACAGGAAGCCAGTGCAGAGACCTGAGGACTGGACTAATGTGGTCGTACTTCTTGGTTCTAGTCAGGACTCGAGCTGCTGCATTTTGAATGTACTGCAGCTGTTTTACAGCCTGTTTGGACAGACCTGTGAGCAGGCCATTGCAATAGTCTAACCGACTGGAGACAAATGCATGGATAAGAATCTCCAAGTCTGCTTTAGACACTATGTTTTTGATCCTGGCAATGTTTTTTAGGTGGTAAAAAGCTGCGTCCAGTATTATCCCTAGATTTCTGACCTTGTTTGAAGGTTTTAGGGAGAGAGACTGTAGATGACAGATGACGCTCTCTCTTTGTTTCTGGGGACCAAAAACAATCATTTAAGTTTTGTCTGCGTTTAGCTGAAGGAAGTTATTTTGCATCCACTCACTGATCTGTTGGATACAGTGAAGGAGTGAGTCCACTGGTCCATGTTCTCCTGCAGCAAGTGAGACATAGATCTGAGTGTCGTCTGCATAGTTGTGATAGGACACTTCGTTTCTGCGTATTAACTGACCTAACGGCAGCATGTAGAGATTGAACAGAAGAGGTCCCAGGATCGACCCCTGTGGTACTCCACAGGTCAGGGCCATATGATCTGAGACACAGTTTCCAATCTCCACAAAGTACTTCCTGTCCTCAAGGTAAGACCTAAACCAACTTAGGGCGGTGCCAGCGACGCCAACCCAGTCCTCTAATCTCTGTAAGACAATCTCATGGTCGACAGTGTCAAAGGCAGCACTCAGATCTAACAGGATTAGGATTGAGACTTTGTCTGCGTCAGTGTTCAGCCGGATATCGAGAGGCCAGAGAGAGACTAGAGAGGGACCAGAGAGAGAGACTAGAGAGAGACCAGAGAGAGACTAGAGATGGACCAAAGAGAGAGACTAGAGAGAGACCCGAGAGAGAGACTAGAGAGAGGCCAGAGAGAGACTAAAGACAGACCAGAGAGAGACTAGAGAGAGGCCAGAGAGTGACCAGAGAGAGACTAGAGAGAGACCTGAGGGAGACCAGAGAGAGAGACTAGAGAGAGACCAGAGTGAGACTATAGAGAGATCAGAGAGAGACTAGAGAGAGAGACTAGAGAGAGACCAGAGAGAGACTAGAGAAATTGACCAGAGAGAGACCAGAGAGAGACCAGAGAGAGAGACCAGAGAGAGACCAGAGAGAGACTAGAGAGACCAGAGAGAGAGACTAGAGAAACCAGAGAGAGACCAGAGAGAGACTAGAAAGAGACCAGAGAGAGACCAGAGAGAGACCAGAGACAGACCAGAGACATACCAGAGAGAGACTAGAGAGAGACCAGAGAGACACGTGACAGACCAGAGAGAGAACAGAGAGAGACCAGATGGAGAGAGACCAGAGAGAGACAATAGAGAGAGAGAGAGACTACAGAGAGAGAGAGAGACCAGAGAGAGACAATAGAGAGGGACCAGAAAGAGCAGAGAAAGGCCAGAGAGAGAGAGAGACCATAGAGAGACAAGAGAGAGAGAGACCATAGAGAGACCAGAGAGAGGTGGAAAGAGGATGTTCTTTATGAATCCAGATTCTTAAACCGAGCTCTTAGAATAATCAATGAATCTTCTGGCCCCTGGAAAAGCCATGTTCCAGCTTCTTCCCTCTGACAGAAGAGTTCATTCACTGAGATGCAGGACATCTGGTTTTGCTAACAGCTTCTTTCCACAAACTGTATCAGTTTAAACAAAGCACTTTAAGGGTCTTGTAAAAACTGTTTTAGTCAATTTTGTTTGTTTAATTTCTTTTATTTTTAATTGTGTACAAATCAAGTCTTTACTGATAAAATAAAGAATGAATAAAGGAATGCAGGTCAGAAACACAATTTTTGGTCACAGTAAAAAAATTGGATCATTCTCATCATGTTTTGGTCATATTCATCACAGACTGAGTTTCCCAGTTGCCACTGGCGACGGGGCTTTCCTGCGCCTGCTTCATGTGTGAGGTGGATTTCAGCTAAATGCTCTTCTAATGAAAGTGAACGACAGCTCAGGCCTTTTCCAATGAATATGTAACAATCGACAATGAAACTGGCTCTGGTTCTGTCACACTGAGTTCTGTTTGGATCAAACCATTTTCATTTTAGGGTTACAACATTCCCGATCTCCCTTAGAAATAGAGGAGCCCAGTCACACGGGAGGAGCTCGGAGTAGAGCCGCTGCTTCTCCACGTCGAGAAGAACTACTTTAGGTGGCTCGGGCATCTGTTCCGGATGCCTCCTGGACGCCTCCCTGGGGAGGTGTTCCGAGCATGTCCCACCGGGAGGAGGCCCCGGGGAAAACCCAGGACACGCTGGAGGGACCATGTCTCTCTCTGGTCTGGGAACGCCTTGGGGTCCCCCCGGACGAGGTGGAGGAATTCTGTGAGAGGGAAGTCTGGGCGTCTCTGCTTAGACTGCTGCCCCCCTGCCCCCGCGACCCGGCAACGGATGAAGCAGAAGAAAATGGATGGATGGAAACAACGTTGACATTCAATAACTTCAAACAATTACAGTGGGGCAAAAAAGTATTTAGTCAGCCACCGATTGTGAAAGTTCAACTGTGAGAGACAGAATGTGAAAAAAAATCCAGGAATTCACATTGTAGGATTTTGTAAGAATTTATTTGTAAATTATGGTGGAAAATAAGTATTTGGTCACTTCAAACAATGAAGATCTCCGGCTCTCACAGACCTGTAACTTCTTCTTTAAGAAGACCTTCTGTCCTCCACTCGTTACCTGTATTAATGGCACCTGTTTGAACTCGTTACCTGTATAAAAGACACCTGTCCACAGCCTCAAACAGTCAGACTTCAAACCCCACTATGGCCAAGACCAAAGAGCTGTTGAAGGACACCAGGAAAAGAATTGTAGACCTGCACCAGACTGGGAAGAGTGAATCTACAATAGGCAACCAGCTTGTTGTGAACAAATCAACTGTAGGAGCAATTATCCGAAAATGGAAGACATATGTAAGATGACAAAAGGGTTACTCAACAGAGAATGGCCTCGGCAGAAACTAACCAGCGTGAGATAAGAAAACACACAATTTAGGAATGTCCATCCCAGAGCAGACATCTAAAGCCTGGTTCACACGGCAGGATATTTAGGCCGATTTAGACCCGATTTACCCCTTACGACAATCTTAAGAAACGCTCCGATTTCCGTAACAAAATCTTACAGATTATCCTGCCGTGTGTGGTGTGTTAAGACTGCACTCGTCGCTCGGAAGGACATCGGGACTGCTCCCGATCTCAAATCGGGGATATCCAACATGTTGGATTGTTTTGGCCCGATTTCTCGTTGTGTGTGGTGTCCTCCGAGGACAAGCGAGCGCGCTGCCATGACTACGGCGTGTAGCCAATAAGAAGACGAGGTGACAAGCCGGTGAGGAAACACCGGAAAAAAACCAAAACACAGCAGCATGGCTTTGACCATTGCCTTTTCTTTGGATTACGTGTCTTCTCTGTTAACAACAAACTGCACACTATCGCCACTGCATCCTCTTCGTCCGCCATGACTGTTTACTCTGAAGTCACGCTTGATCTCGAGAGATTTTGTGAGATTTCCGTCTGACCTGGGAATGCTCGGGGGGGGGGTGTCGGTTCGTGTGTGATGTTTGTGGCTTGCGTGATCTTGCCGTGTGGCTACGCACCACACACTGCACGACCAAAGTGGTTAGACGCAGGATTTTTAATCTCTCCGTGTGGGGTCTAACACGGAGGAAAATCGGCCGACAATTTTAAAATCGTCTCGTGTGAACCAGGCTTAAGACAGCAAAGGTCGAATGGAGGACTAACATTAATCACAAAGATACCAACCTTCAAACCTGGACAATGATCGACCCCAGAAACAAGCATCTTTGCCTCCCTCTCTGGCGAGATCAAAGATAAAATTGGGTCTGTACAATCTCCGATAAGGCCTTAAGACATTTCTCCCAGGCAGACTGGCGATCCGCCAACGGCGTTCTGACGCCCCCAGTGGACACGGGATGCTAGCACACCCGAGATGGACAGTCGAAACCATTGCTCCGTGAAGTCATTATTCTGATAACCTTTACTGTGCTCTACACGTGTGTACCATTGTCTGTAATGTAAATGCGCTGTGTGTCTGTATATGTATTATAAACGCCGGTGTCAGTGATGCATATGTCGTTATAACCATGTCTGTCACGGTCTGTCATGAAAGATTTCCAGGGAGGCGCACAAAGATGACGTCATAGACGCACCCCCTGAACTGGGACAAAAAGCACATGCAAGTCGAAAAACGACCTCTTGGCATTTTTAATGAACCTAACAACTAGGTACGCGTCTCCAACGCACCCCGACACGGAGTCGGGGTGCGTTCAAAAATGAGCGTGTTCAATGAACGCGTTCTTTTGAACTCGTTCACGCACAACACTGGTGCGTGTGAACATTCCTCCAGCCCAGTTGTCATTCTTCAATGACTAAACTTGCGCAGCTAGCATGTAGCGCCGCTACATAGCATGTAGCACCGCTAGCATGTTCGTTGATGCAGAAGTACCGTGTAATAATAAAATAAACTGATGGCGCACCTCCGTGAACACATACTGCTGTTATATAAAGTCTGTGGAAGGTCTCTGGACACAGACGCTGCAGAGCTGCCTTCTTAAGGTGCGTTCAGACCAAAAGCTTCAAGCTTTTGACGCGCTTCAACTGACGGCGTTTTATTTTTTTTTGTCATTTTGGTGCTTGAAGGGATTGTTTTGATACGCGAGCGTTACGTGCGTCAAAAGCTTCAAGTGAGCGCGTATTACTCACGACTTTTGAAGCTTTTGACGCGCGCCAAGTGACACCGGGGCTCTTGGCTTTACCTGACGCGCTTTACCATTCACTTTCAATGCAAACCTGACGCTTTTGAAGTCAAAGTTAAGTCCAGTATGAACGCAGCTTTAGAGAAAAACTTTACACAAAAATCGGCTAGCTTAACTCTGCTATCTTAACTTGTAATGGCAAAAATTACATGAACATGGTTAAAGCATAGTGGGTAAGTTGTGATGATTTACAAATGGTTCAGAGGGCTTTGTTTTATGGCAGGAAGGTATTTGGGATGATGTTTGAGTAAGTTAAGAAGCAGGTTGTTAGTGGGTTTAGTTATTAGACAGTGATTGACCATCTCCTTTGATGTGACTGTTTCCTTCATCATGTGGACCATGTCCATTTATTTGTTGTTTGTGGCAGATCTACAAAGTCCATCTACATAATGGGGGTCACCTGTGATCAGTGTGGAAAGACCTACAGCTCTGTTTCTGCCCTAAAGAGACACTACAGAACTCACACTGGAGAAAAACCATACGTGTGTGATCAGTGTGGAACAGGTTTTACTACAAAAGGAAGTCTAAAGCTCCACAGCAGAATCCACACTGGAGAAAAGCCCTTCAGCTGTGACGTTTGTGATCAGAGTTTTAGACAAGAGGAGCATCTCAAACATCATCAGAGGATCCACACAGGAGAGAAACCATTTGAATGTGACGAGTGTGGAAAAACATTAAGGAGAAAAGAGCAGCTCTCACTACATCAGCGTGTCCACACAGGAGAGAGACCTCACCAATGTGACCAGTGTGAAAAGACTTTTACAAAATTATCTGTCCTCACTGTGCACTACAGAATCCACACTGGAGAAAAGCCATTCGTCTGTGGAGACTGTGGGATGAAGTTTGCTCAGTCTTCAAACTACAAAAGACACGAGAGAATCCACACTGGAGAAAAACCATTTCCATGTGACTTCTGCAGTAAAACTTTTCTAACTGTAGCAGAGCGCACACTTCACCATCGGGGCCACACTGGAGAGAAGCCGTACGAGTGTGACCTGTGTGGAACATGTTTTTCCAAAAGAGGAAGTCTTAATGATCACAAAAGAATCCACACTGGAGAAAAGCCGTACGTGTGTGATCTGTGTGGAACAGGTTATATTAGAAAAGAAAGTCTCGAGGTCCACAGCAGAATCCACAAGGGAGAAAAACCCTTCAGCTGTGACGTTTGTGATCAGAGTTTTTGACAAGAGAGTACTCTCAAAGATCATCAGAGGATCCACACAGGAGAGAAACCATTTGAATGTGACGAGTGTGGAAAAACATTCAGGAAAAAAGAGCAGCTCTCGCGACATCAGTGTGGAGAGAGACCTCACCAATGTGACCAATGTGAAAAAACATTTACATATTTATCTGCCTTCACTGTGCACTACAGAATCCACACTGGAGAAAAGCCATTTGTCTGTGGAGACTGAGGGATGGAGTTTGCTCAGTCTTCAAACTACAAAAGACATGAGAGAATCCACACTGGAGAAAAACCATTTCCATGTGACCTCTGCAGTAAAACTTTTAAAACTGCAGCAGATCACACACTTCACCATCGGAGCCACACTGGAGAGAAGCCGCACGAGTGTGATCAGTGTGGAACATGTTTTTTCTGAAAAAGGAAATCTCAAGATCCACAGCAGAATCCACACTGGAGAAAAACCTTTCAGCTGTGACGTTTGTGATCAGAGTTTTACTCAGCGCGCTAATCTCAAAGTGCATCAGAGGAGCCACAATGGAGAGAAACCATTTGTCTGTGGAAAGTCTTTTACACAGAAGTCATATCTTCGTTGACACATTGAAACTTGTGAGAAGCAGGTGTGAAGACGCAGCATCTGGAAGAAAGTGAAGGAGACAGAGCTGAGGCTGCATCATGTGAACCCAGAGTCAGACTCTACAGGATCTCACTTCAGTCTTAACCCTGTGCTGCAGCTGCTGAGCTTTACACACCAAACACTTATTGTGGATTTGAACATCTTTAGTTTGTGTCTGGAGACTCGGATACTCCATGTTTTTGTCTGAAAGGAAAATCTCATGGTTCCTTTAAAGCTGCATCAAGTCTAAGATTCAAACTGACATGTGATGAAGGAGACGGAGTGGGGACATTATTATTCTGAACTAAACTGCAGATAAAAACTATTGAAGAAGCAGCTGAAACAATAGTGAGTTTGGCCACACATAAGTGTGTGTGTGCCTTTGTACATAAGTGTGTGTCTGTGCCTTTGTACACAAGTGTGTGTCTGTGCCTTTGTACGGCGTCTGAGTGTCCACAAAGCTCTATATAAGTCCCATGTTTTATTATTGTGTGATCCATGTGTCTTTAAGGTCATCAGTCACAAGCGCTGAGTTTCTGCTGTGTGTGTGATCCGTGTGTACGTGTGAGTGTTATTATACATTCTACTGTAATGAAGTACTAGTATAAAGTGTGTGTGTCTTAAAAAGAGTCCTTTCTCAATGTCAACATATACGGTTCCTTCTAAAAAAAAAAAATTGCATATTGTGATAAAGTTAATTTATTTTCTGTAATGTACTGATAAACATTAGACTTTAATATATTATTCATATTCATATATGATATTGAAAAGGAACTCTAAACATGTTATTAACCTAATCATCTGAAGTCTAAACACCTGCAGAAGATTCCTGAGGCTTTTAAAATCTCCCGGCCTGGTTCATTTCTCAAAACCGCAATCATGGGTAAGACTGCCGAGCTGACTGCTGTCCAGTAGGCAATCATTGACACCCTCAAGCAAGAGGGTAAGACACAGAGAGACATTTCTGAACAAACAGGCTGTTCCCAGAGAGCTGTATCACCTCAGTGGGAGGTCTGTTGGAAGGAAACGCTGCACAACCCGAAGACCGGACTCTGAGCAGGATAGTGGAGAAGGCCCGATTCCAGACTTTGGGGACCTGCGGAAGCAGTGGACTGAGTCTGGAGCAGAAACATCCAGAGCCACCGTGCACAGGCGTGTGCAGGAAATGGGCTTTTAACTGTCGTGGTCTCCTTGTTCCCTGGTGATCAGAAACCCCAAGTTTGACGGCGGTACAGGACTGTAGGACTGCAGATTTAGTCCTTAATGTGAGTTTAACACTTATATTTGATATATACATAACAGGCAAGATGGTGCTATTCTCAAGCACAACTATCTTAAGGACTGTCATAATTATTAAACATCTAATAATTAATGATTGATTCACAATTACAGGTTAACAAAAACGAGAAAACACATACAGTAACTAATGTTTTTTCATTAATATCAATGAGGAATTCTCTAACCCATATATCTAAAGTTAGTTATTCTAATTTATCTTTTAGTCTTGTGTGAGTGTGTCTGCGTGTGTCCACATGAACCCATCATGACTTCATACAGAGACAGGGACCAGAGAGAGATGTTTTTTTCTCATGTTTATTTTCAGTGTGTTTCTTTATGAATCTCCTTTTTTAGGATTTCTCTTAATAAAATATGGTTAAAATGTGTTAATGTTTTTTCTCCTTTTTATCAGATTCTTCCCTGTGTGTTTCTTTTAAATAATTTTATATTTATTTTGATCCTTGGGTTTATTATCCTCCTTACCCTAAAATACAACTGTTATCTATAGAATGTAAGATTGAAAATAGTAACTATATAACATATTTATTTTTTTTACAGCAAATTATATATTTAATCTTGTATCTTGATAACTATAACATAATGGACCTGACTTATGCTTGTCCTGGAGGAGGGCCTGCTGGTTTCTGTCTGTCCACTAGAGGTCGCAACAATACTAGAATCAAGGCAGGATTTGCAATTACAGATATAGAAAACCAAAATAATTTATCAAAATTAAAAATGAGTAGTAATAGTCACAAAAACACGGTTGATGTGGAGTTATTACACACATTTTGTTTTGTGTGAAAAAGAAAAGGGTTGGGGGTATGGATCTAGGAGACTGTTTTTCTGTATTTGTTTTTATTGAAGTTTAATAAAATGATTTAGACTATTCAGTAAACAAAACTTCTCTAGACAATAAAATACCATTAAGAAAACGTAAGGACATAAAACCATTGTGTAACCTGAGGGTTATGAAAAAAAAAAAAAACACTTGGTTCAACATTTTTACAAATAACACAGAGAAAAACAAAGTGGATTTAAACGGAGAATGTTTGTAAAAGTGTGATTGCTTTTGGGTGATTTGAAGCATGATTTTTGATTACTTTCGTTTTGAAATATGTTGAAGAGAGGTTTTCTATTTCCACACTTGGATTTGTGTCTGTGGAATTGGCCCAGAATCATTAACAGATGAATGAAGTCGTATTTGGTGTTGTATTTATCAAAGAAACCAAAACATATCTTGATAATGGAAGGTGATCTCCCGCGTCTCTCAAACTGCGTCAGCGTCAGAGACAGTCCACGTGAGGTCTGTGTGGGTCTGGATCATGGTCTGGATCGTGGTTTTGGAGTCAAGCAGCAAACATCCATAGACGTCCCGCGCCATGCACACCACCACCACCACCACCATCATCATCATCATCATCATCACCATCTGTGGGGCCACTGTGCGACTTCTTTAAGGTAAATATAGACTTTTCTGTCAGGCTGAAATGTGAAGCTGAAAACACAGATATCATTAAAGATCCATGGAAGACACTCGATCAAGTCCAACTATCTTAAAGTAGCGCAGGTTCCTAGATACAGACAATTTAACATGTTTTATGCACTGATGGAATCCAATAGCAGCTGTAACTTTTTACTTTTGAAAGCCTAACGTAACGTTTACAACGACGAGTACAACGTAAAATCCGTATTATTATGTATTATTATTGTTATTTATTCATCTTTATGGAGGACACAACACAATACGGCACATAGTTCAAAGAAATTATGCAATACATACAGTATATTTTTTAACCTTAACACGGAAGAAATGTGTACATAAAATTATTCTTCCTGTATGGGAAAATATGGGGAACATTTGAGCTAAAAGTCAGTCTTGTGAAAACATGTGTAACATCATATATAACTTTGGATTGACATAAAAATGTACAGACAGATCCATGTTGGACTCTTTGAAGTTTTGGGGTTGGTTTCTCTCAATAATCCAAAAAGGATTTCAGATTTAGTTTATTTGCCATTTGCAGTAAAAACACCACATTGGAATACATTAACAAAAGTCACCAGTGTGCACAGACAAATACAGACATCAAACAACATTAAAAGACAAAATTAAAACAAATAAAACAGTTAACAAAGGTCACTGTGAAATCGATCGACTAAAACAGTTTCAAAACAAGTGCAAATCATTAAAGTGCTCTGTTCAAACAGATAACAGCTTGTGGATAAAAACAGAGAGCGATATCTTCTGCCAGAGGGAAGAAGCTGGAACATGGCTTTTCCAGGGTGGCCAGAAGAGTCATTGATAATTCTAAGAGCTTTGTTTAAAAGTCTGGATTTATAAAGAACCTCCAGAACAGGAAGCTCACAGCCCACTGTCCTCTTTGCAGAGCGGAGCACCTTGTTTAACACTAGAAAACCCAACCGAAATTGGCCCCTGTTTTGAGAACAGGGAGCTAACTTGCTAGGTTGGCTGCTAACATTTGCATGTATTGATTTGCAAATGTAGGTAATGAGTTATAACAGCAGGGGGCTGGGGTGGGCTTTGTTTATTCGTGTGGGGGAGGGAGAGCTGCAAGAGAGTACTACAGTAGTCTGTGAGACCACAGATACACATGTGCTGTGTACCCTGAGAATGTGCTGTATATATTTTGTAATCAGTTTTTCTCAGTGTCTTTGGTGCATTTTTCACATAATTCTTCACATTTTAACAACAGTTAGTGCATTTCTCAGAACAATGAGTGCAAACTGCAAAACCTCATGGATAACCTGCTAAAAAGTCACTTTCTCAAAATGAACTTCTGTCCTGTCAATCAGAATGAAACATACTTATCACGACTGAATAGTTTCTGTAAAACCAGTAGTCCTCATTTCATTGCTTTGGTCATCACATACAAAACTGTTCAAAACCAAAATCTGTACATACATACATGCACAAACACACACACACAGTAAATACATACATGCACAAACACACACACACACATGCAGTACATACAGTATAAATGTTCTTTTACTCTCACTAAATACAGTTGTGTGTAACTTGACTGTAGTTTTCAGCTGTACAGTGCTCACCAAGATCAGATTTTTTGCTTTGAAAACACAGAGTAAAGTGTCACAATGAAAACGTGACAAAGTCATTTGACTGTGTTGTTCATACTCCATGTTGTTAAGACTTATTATTTTGAGACAGACAGTTTCCTCGACATGAAGACTTGCTTTTGAGGAATAAACTTTTCATTTTGAGAAGGTGATGCACTTTTGCAGGTTATCCCCAAGGTTTTGCAGTTCGTACTAATTGTTCTGAGAAATGCACCAGCTGTCGTGCAAATGTGAAGAATTATGTGATAAATGCACCAAAGATACTGAGAAAAACTGTAAGTAGCATATTTATTTTGTAAACAATGTAAATTTATACATTGAATGACGTTGCTCGTTTGTTTTCTTTCAATTCACTTTATTATTTTCATTATTATTTTTTAACTAAAGTCAGCATGACACTAGATTTAACTCATTTTAACTAATCAGATCCTCCCTCTCCCGAAGAAGACAAAGTAAAGTGGTTGAGCAACTTCAGCTCAGCCTGTGATAATGGCCTTATTTACATAACAAAGTTGGCCGTTCACAGGTGATTTAGTTTGTTAGCTAAAATCCTTGGAGTCATTTGGCATCGTGGTGGGCTTTTTAGGTAGAAGTGCCAAATGGCACCTCCATGGGTTTGCTAGTGTTAAAGCTCTCCTTTCTTTATCTGTGATGTTTCCAAACCACACACACACAGAACCAACAAGTAAACTCTCAATGGTGCAGTGATAAAAGTTAAGCAGAATCTTAGAGTTAGTGGTAAATTCTCTGAGTTTCCGCAGAAAGTAGAGACGCTGACGTACTTTCTTAACAACCCGGTCAGTGTTTTTAACCCATTTCAGGTCGTTAGACAGAGTTAAACCCAGAAACTTGCACTCCTCTACGATCTGCACCTGGGAGTTGTCGATTACGACAGGCAAATGAGAAGTAATGCGACTGAAGTCGTAGACCAGTTCACATGTTTTCGATGCGTTCAACTGGAGGTTGTTAGTTTTACTCCACTGAACCACATTTTGTATCTCTGCTCTATAAGAGGATTCATCATTGTCACTGATGAGACCGATGATGGTGGTGTCATCAGCATATTTGATGATCAAGTTTGAGTCAGAGGAGGACACACAATCGTGAGTGTACAAAGTAAAAAGCAAAGGACTCAAAATACATCCCTGAGGAGAACCAGTGCTCACAGAAACAACATCAGAAAAACAGTCATTGATTTTCACTCTCTGAGATCTGTCAGTTAAAAAGCTAAAAATCCATTTACACGTGGCAGCACTTAAACCTAGAGACATGAGCTTTTCAATCAGTTTACCTGGGACAAGGCAGTTAAAAGCAGAGCTATAATCAATGAAAAGCATTCTCGCGGCAGATTTACTAGTATCCAAATGACTGTAGACAGAGTTCAGAGCAAAGGAGATGGCATCCTCCACACTCCTGTTCTGTCTGTAAGCAAACTGGAGCGGGTCAACACTCACAGGGATCTGGCTCTTAATGAAGTCCAGCACAAGCCGCTCAAAAGTTTTCATAAGAACAGACGTGAGGGCCACAGGACGATAGTCATTCAGGCATGTCACAGGAGTTTTCTTAGGAACTGGAATGATGGTCGACTCTTTAAAGCAGTTCGGCACAGTACAGTTCCTTAGTGACAGGTTAAAAATGTCTGTTAGCACAGGGGGCAAGTTGCTCAGAGCACAGTTTCAGGACACGAGGAGGGATGCCGTCCGGGCCTGGGGCTTTCCGGACTGTGGTCCTGGACAAGACACGCCTGACTTCCTCCTGAGTCACGGTGAAGGCAACTTGATTGAAACACTCAGGGAATACAGTAGGACAGGCATCAGCGGATTCAAAGCGACAGTAGAACGTGTTCAGCTCGTTTGGCAGAGCTTGGCCGACAGATGCAATTTTCCCAGCACTAGGTTTCCACGATGTGATGGCTTTAATACCGTTCCACATGCGCCGAGGGTCATCTTCCTCAAAATAACTCTTTAACCTGTCCCTGTAACTGCGCTTTGCAGATTTAATAGAACGTTGCAATGAGTAACAGGATAGCTTATAAGCAACTGTATCCTTTGATTGAAACGCCAACGCACGCTCATGAAGTTTCAGTTTCACTTCCGCGTTCATCCAAGGGTTTTTACTAAAATGTTCTTTAATGACCTTCTGTGGGACACAGCAGTCAATACAGAAGCGTATGTATCCAGACACAGCGTCACAGAATTCATTGACGTCCTCTGACTGAAACACAGACCAGTCCGTAGCATCAAAACAACCTTGTAGCTTCATGCTAGCCTCCTCAGACCAACACTGCACAGTGCGAGAGGTTGGTTTATGTTCCCTGCTCCTCTGAGTGTATGAGGGAAGAAGGAGAACAGAGGAGTGGTCAGACTTTCCAAAAGGAGGTCTGAGACTGGACCTGTAAGCTCCCTTCACGTTACTGTAGCAGTGATCCAGAACATGGGCTCCTCTTGTAGCTCGAGTCACATGTTGGTAAAAGTTCGGGAGTACAGTCTTTAAATTACATTAGGTAAAATGAGTGACCCGTCACACGCGTGGTCCCGAATGTACAGAAGTGTTTGCCGATCATATTTCACTGTGGAAAGTGAATCCCAGACGAAAAACAAAAAAACACAGATTGTGCGCAACAGAGCGTTCACTGCGGCGCCCTGACACGGCGCCATCTTGCTAGTCCTTTCAAAGATTTGACACATCTTTGAAAATATCTTACAAACCTTTACCAGAACAGACACTATGGCGACAGCACACTGATCTGCAAGCCCAGCCATGTCTGAAATCCACCTGTGTGTGAGCGAGAACACACAAAATGCTCAAGAGGATGAAGTTTGCAATTTGCATGGTCCCCTCCAGCGGTGGTTTGGCTCAGTCTGAACATCACACATATTTGTAGCTCAGTCTCGCTGCAGCTTTTTACAATCTAAGTGCATTAGTTTCACCGACATGAACCAATCGTCTGTTTCCGTGTGTAGCAGTATTTAAACATGAATTGCAACTGATTGTCTATTGGCAAAGTTGTCATTTAATTTAGGGATCAATTATTGGTTTGGAAGGTAAGACTCAGGGAAGGCTAAATATCTTTAGACTGTCAGTCAAGCTGCATAGGGAGTCAGTTTGCTGGGAGAAGTATGGTAACTTGAGCACTATCCTCTCCTCCCTCTCCTCCTTCCTACTCTATCTGTTTTGCATTTTTAGGATTTTAACCGTAGTCTGTTCATTGCTATTCACTCGTTGTCCCATTGTCTGTTTCATGTTACGATGACGGGATCTCTGAGCCTGGCCTTCTCCATCTACACCTGCGGACTGCCCTGCCCGACCCGCCTGGGAGTGCTTCAGTCCTGCACCGGACCTGTCCACGTTCTGTAGCTTAGGTCCTGGATCATTAGCCTGTCTGTCCGTGGGAACGGATCCCTTTCTCAATATGGGTCTCCCTGTAGGTTTCCCTGCATCTCCCTGAGGTTTCTCACTTTTTTCCCACAGTTTTTTTCCTTGTCGATGCAGGAGGGTCTGTTGGGCAGTTAGTGTCCAACTAGAAGGATTTGGTGATGATCCAGGACACTTTAACATTCTACAACATGTATGGACATTTTCTATATGTGTTCTATATTCTTTTTGTGTTTTAACTGTTCTCTGGTCTGTGTTGGTGATTTCAATGGTTTTGTTAAGTCTCTGAGATGACTTCTGTTGTGATTTAGGGAAATACAGGAATAAATTGTATTGTATTGTAATGGAAGATGATGTGAGGAGGTGCACCTGGGGTCGTTCTCTCAGAACTCTGCTTTTATGTCCACAAAAGACTCAGACTCTAACCTCTGTTATGTATACATTTACATTTACATATTTACATTCCTTACTTTATGGACATACTTTTATACATCGTAGTAGTTTCATGTGTTTTAGTATATTTACATTTTCAATCTGTTTTTACAAATGTATTTCTATTTCAGTGGTCGGCGCTAAATGGAGAAAGAAGTAAAAAAGTGTACCCTCTCCATGAACATACAGTCTTGTTTATTTTGAAGTTTGTCGGGGAAATGTTCGGGTGCTTCCGGATTGTACTTAAGGTGACTTCGGGATGGTCCTGTCTGAACTGTTTATTTGGTCAGCGCTGAAAAGGGATAAAGGTATGTATTTGAATGTGATTTTTATCATTCTTTTGTATGCCTTACTGATTAAATGTATTCATGGTTTTTAGCTCTTACGGTGAATTTGTGTGATTAAAATAAAAAAGTAAAATGGGCACATGCATCTGTACAAGCCTTCATTCATTCAGCTAAAGCGGCTACAGAGCATATATATTAAACATGTGTTTCTTCTGCCGCTTTAGGACAAAGGATGCATTTTAGCTTTAATGCTTATTTTGGGCCTTGCCGTTAGTGGTCTTCCTTGCCTCCATTCCCTTCAGCTCGGTTGCCTCTGCACCACCCATTGGCTGATGACCACCACCTGCTGGATGCCAATCTGCCCCGGCATAAAAGGCCCCAGGCCCAACTGAGAGCTGACGTCTGCGTCCAACGCTGCACCTTTGTTTATACACATTTCTGCTTGATATTTTTGTTATTATGAGATCCTGAGTTCTGTACAATAACCCTATTATTACTACCTACGACCTCTCACCTTTTACATCATTCCACACCAGGTTATTCACAACAGAGGCTGCGTGCTACCACCCTGGACTCTCTGGCACGTAATGGTGCTAATTCCAGCATCTTTATGTTGAAGCTGTTTCTGACACATTCATATGTACTGCCCTCATTCAAAGAAATGAACTGATGAATACAAATATGTCGTCTGTTTGGGACCATGAAGGAAGATCAAAGGAGGAAAACTAGTTCAGACAATAATGCAAGTTCAGTTGATTTGTCCTTTCTAAATCCATATTGATGTTAGGTCAGGGGTCTCCAACCTGTGGATCGGGAGCTACCAGTAGCTATCTAGTCCCTTTCAGGTAGCTTCCCAAAGGATTTAGAATTTAACAAAGGATCTTGAATGAATACATTTTTAGTCATTTCATATCTGTTCTAAGTATAAATCTAGGGTTATACAGTATTAAGGATTTTCTGATTTCTATGTTTTTTTGTAATTATTACATACAGTTTTATTATTATGGAGGACCGTGGCTGCCAAAACAATAAATATATACAGAAATAAATAAATAAATTTAAAGAAGATAACATTTGCAAAGAAATGCATGCAATTATAAGAATAAGTGCATTTATTTCTGTATTTATTTATATATTTATTTATTTATTTTTGTATATATTCATACATTTATTTCTGCATTTATACAT
This sequence comes from Knipowitschia caucasica, assembly GCA_964034765.1. Lineage (NCBI taxonomy): Eukaryota > Metazoa > Chordata > Actinopteri > Gobiiformes > Gobiidae > Knipowitschia > Knipowitschia caucasica. The sequence goes on from OZ035824.1 coordinate 22,019,938, forward strand.
TTATTTCTGTATTATTTTTTGTATTTATTTATTTATTTCTCTATTTATTTATTTATTTATTTCTCTATTTATTTATTTTTTTCTCTTATTTATTTATTTCTGTTTTTATTTCTGTATTTATTTCCGTATTTCTCTTAATGATATGCTAAATTTAATCACGGGGTGGGCCGGGATTCCTCTGCTGTAAGCTCATTGGTTAATCTTTTTCCTTGCTCCATAGCTTGTCCAGCATAGGCAGTCATGTTGAGATCACTGTGTTCTCGCTAACAACAACACCACTGCTCTACAATGAGTGGTGTAGCCTACGCGATACGCAGGTATACGCCGTATAATTAATAGTTACCTAATATAACTTAAGTTCTACGAATAGGTGCGTAGTCCCTTAGCGGACTTCGCTAGTGGGATGTCACACGCCAGAGAGATCAAAATAATTTGCTCCAATCACTAGCGACCCTCCTCTATAAAGGCCCCTGCACAAGGCCGCACCCCCTCTTGAACTCTGCCAAGCCGTGCTGGCCTGATGGGCTCGTAGCTAAGGGACTACGCACCTATTCGTAGAACTTAAGTTACATTAGGTAACTATTAATTCTACGTCATGGTGCTACGTCCCTTAGCGGACTTTTTTTTTTTTTTTTTTTTTTTTTTTTTTAATTCGTATATACATTACATGACAAAAACAGAAACAAAGATATTTACAATATATACAGAAATGAATGACATTCATGATAAAGTGAAAGGAAGTGAGGTATTATATAAAATTAAATGACTTTATAGAGAGGTTAGATTGAAAGAAAGGGCGCTAAAGGGAGACGATCATCTAGAGTTGATGTGTTATGGGTTCTAATAATTTGACTGTGGAGTTGGTTTTTTTGCTGTTTATTAGGGTTATAGACTTAATGTAGCTCTTGATTTCGAGAGTAACTGCTTGGGAGGATGGATTGGTTTTACTGTATTTGCATCTATGTATGTGCTGTTTGCCAAATAAAATGAATATGTTGGTGATTCTTTCGATTTTATTGTTTTGGTGAGAAAAGTGGGTGATAATGTCTCTGTCACAGATAGTTATGGAGATATTTAGTTTTTGGGAGAGGTATTGACTGATCTCTTTCCAGAAAAGCGTGATGAGTGGGCATGAGTAGAATAAGTGTTGAATAAGTTCTGGAACTGTATTGCAAAAGGAGCAATTTGGATCTATGTTCATGAATTTTGAGACTTCGGAGTTTGTGGGGTAGATATTGTGTAGGATTTTGAGATGAGTTTCACGAATTTTATTATTAATGGGGAATTGGTAGGGTAATAGCCATGTTTTATGCCAGTTTATATTGTCAAAGGTGGAGTTCCAAAAAAATTTCCCTCTGGGTTGAATGCTTTTCATATTTTGAAATATTTGTCGAGTCCCTTAGCGGACTTCGCTAGTGGGACACAACGCGGAGGCCGTAGGAACATGTACTCCCAGCAGGCCAGCGAAGAGTGATTGGAGCCCCGTCCGAGCAACCCTCACACAGTGAGAAGACTCAGGACAGAAACCAAATCCAAGCGTGTTACGGGGCCGCTCCTCCCAAGGACACCCCCAAGTAACACCGACCAAAAGTCACCCGTAGTCCCAAGACGCCTCTCCCAAGTATGGGGTGCCGATTGTAAAAATTCTGTTAAAATTTTTTAGCTGAACATTTTTCTACATTTAGCTCACTTTCCTCACATTTAGCACATTTTCCTCACATTTAAGACATATCTATATCTAAATATTATATCTATATCTAAATGTTATATCTATATCTAAATGTTAAATCTAAATGTTAAATCTAAATGTTAAATCTAAATGTGTCGCCAAGTGTAAAGCTAAATATATAGAAACCACGCCCACTGCAGTGGCTTCAAATCCAGTGGGCCCGCCTTCCGTGCCGTGTGGTGAGAACCCTACAGGATTACACAGGAATCTCACGGGACTCCACGTGGCTTAGTTTACAGTGAATACACTCTGGCTCCAGCAAATAAGCAAGAATCTTCACAAAAATGCTAATTTTGTGCCGTGGCCAAGGACGATGGCGCCGGAGACCCAACATGCCTTGAGCCGTGACGTCGGTCCACGTGTATTCCTATGTTCAAAACACGCGGCACCGCCCCCACTCACCACACGGCACGGAAGGCGGGCCCACTGGATTTGAAGGGCCCAAGGCTCCATCACTGACATGCCCCTCAGGAAGGGAAACCACCGGGCATGCGGGCTGTCCGGAGCCACCAAGATCACCGATCTCCCCTCCTGCTCGATCCTCCGGGCACCCGGGACGTGGCGTGCTCTTAGGACAGGAGGTGAAGTTCTGCCCATAGCAGAATCACCGTCGCCATGCGATGGAGAGCGGGGGATCTGGTGCCTCCCTGTCTGTTCAGATAAGACACCACCGTGGTGTTGTCTGAGCGAACCATCACATTTCTCCCCTGCAGCTGTGGGGCAAAGTGCTAGAATTATTATTCTAGCAATGCAGCAAGGACGAAACCTGCTGACTGTTTAGAGACAGAGCATGCTAAGGGGTTGTTGTTAATTATGTTGTTCATTTTTATGTATCTAGACCTCCAATAATTATTCTATCTTTACTCTTAAATTTTGACATCTTAGTGAAACCAAGATGGAATGAAGGATCGGTTCTTTAGGGAGAAAACAAACCCATGGATTCAATATTAATGCTACAGAGAGGAATCAGACTGATAGATATGGTTTTAATTGAGTATATTTGTAAATCCCACTCTACCAGCCTCCTGTTAAAGACTGGCAATGTATTTACATTTACTGTTGATATGACATGTTAAGTTCATGTGTGTGTTGGTAAAGGCATCGTACTTCTGCTCCTCCTCAGAGCGTCTGTTTCTACTCTGTGTATTTATATTAATTAATTTGACTGGGACAGTACATGTATATGAACATATATGTCGACATGTCTGATTGTAACAAAAGGCTCATTTTAATCCCAGAAGAACCGGGTCTGTTTAAATTAATGATTTTTTGTGTGAATTTCTTTTCCAGAGGCAGCTGTTGTCCAGGGGCCATCATTTCTTCATCCATTTCCATCACCTCCAGCTTCTGTGGTTTACGATATAAACTACAACGACCAATATGTTAATTTGTTTTATTAATTACAAGTCATGGATAGTTAGAACACATCTCTCATTTTCTGAAGACATATGCAGCAGCAACAGTAACAACAGCAGGTGCCTGGACGTCTGCCTCTGACTGTCTTTTCTACGGTGGACTCATCACAACCTGGAATAAAATAAAATAATTATGATTTAGTTCTTTGTGTGCAATGAAAAGTGATGTATGCGTTTTTTATCCAACCACACAATCCGTGAGAAACATGTTTCATAGCTTGTATTTAAGTACTACTTCTAATCTTAAATACATTTAAGCCATTAACTCTGACATTATCAGGTCTGTTGGATTTCAAGAGGCAAGGAGCTTGTGCTCAAAAAGTAAGTACTCATGACCTTAAATCTGGTCTGTAAGTTCAAGTCCACGCGTCTTCTGTGTCCAGCTTCATGTTCACAGATGTCCCCCTGTCATCAGTAAATGCACATTATCACATTTTTACTTAATACAAATTACTTTACAACTAAGTTATGCACAAACGAGGGCCATAGCAAATCCATCAATCGCACTAAACACATGCATTATTTACATGAAATATCACATTTTTAAGACTAATGATTACTCTTAAAACAATTGTTATAACAGAGAAAGTATGATACAAAAGCCGCCTTTTTGGGTTTTCATAATTACTTCCACAATTAAGACTGTTAGCATAAGGGAGCTCTCAAAATGACTCCCAGCGCATGACGCTCCATTCTGGGCATCAGCGCAGCTCTACACCCGTGGTTAGCGTGTTAGCATTGGAGCTCAAGGCTGGAGAAAAAGTCCAAAGAAAATCTGTTTAATCACCAAACAGACCTCTGATATAACAATAGAAGGGGCTATTTCCCACCTCCAATGTTAATACCATTAAATGTTATGTCCTAACTAGAAACTTGCAATGGCTGAAGCCATTGCGATTGACTGCGGAACAGATCTAATGTGGAAATCTGCTAAAAAAAATCCTTGAAATCCTTTAAAAGGCCTTGAAACTGTTAAAATACTTGATAGATATTTGAAACTCCTGAAGTCCTTGAAATTGTTGAAACCTTTAAACTCCTGAAATCCTTGAAACTGTTGAAACATTGAAACTCCTGAAATCCTTGAAACTTTTTTTAAACCTGGAAACTGTTGAAAGTGTGGAAACTCCTGAAATCCTTGAACCTCCTGATATCCTTGAAACTGGTTAAATTCTTAAACAGTTGAAATCCTTGAAACTACTGAATGTATTGAAAGTGTCCTTGAAACTGAAAAATCCCCTCACCGCTGAAACAATTTGGTTCCTGTAACTAAGGAAACCTGGTCTGTGGTCATTATCTGGTGGTGGTCTGAGTCTTCGTTTGGGTCTTGGTCTGGTGGTATAATGCAACCTATTAGGTTGCATTATACTGGTTTACATGGAAAAATCCCTATTAGGTTGCATTATACTGGTTTACATGGAAAAATCCCTATTAGGTTGCATTATACTGGTTTACATGGAAAAATCCCTATTAAGTTGCATTATACTGGTTTACATGGAAAAATATCTATTAAGTTGCATTATACTGGTTTACATGGAAAAATCCCTATTAGGTTGCATTATACTGGTTTACATGTACAAATCCCTATTAAGTTGCTTTATACTGGTTTACATGTAAAAACCCCTATTAGGTTACATTATAGTGGTTTACATGTAAAAATCCTTATTAAGTTGCATTATACTGGTTTACATGTAAAAACCCCTATTAAGTTCCATTATACTGGTTTACATGTAAAAACCCCTATTAAGTTCCATTATACTGGTTTACATGTAAAAACCCTATTAAGTTGCATTATACTGGTTTACATGAAAAAAACCCTATTAAGTTGCATTATACTGGTTTACATGGAAAAATCCCTATTAAGTTGCATAATACTGGTTTACATGGAAAAATCCCCATTAAGTTGCATTATACTGGTTTACATGAAAAAAACCCTATTAAGTTGCATTATACTGGTTTACATGGAAAAATCCCTATTAAGTTGCATTATACTGGTTTACATGGAAAAATCCCTATTAAGTTGCATAATACTGGTTTACATGGAAAAATCCCCATTAAGTTGCATTATACTGGTTTACATGTAAAAAACCCTATTAAGTTGCATTATACTGGTTTACATGGAAAAATCCCTATTAAGTTGCATTGTACTGGTTTACATGGAAAAAACCCTATTAAGTTGCATTATACTGGTTTACATGGAAAACACCCTATTAAGTTGCATTATACTGGTTTACATGTAAAAACCCCTATTAAGTTGCATTATACTGGTTTACATGGAAAAATCCCCATTAAGTTGCATTATACTGGTTTACATGAAAAAAAACCCTATTAAGTTGCATTATACTGGTTTACATGGAAAAATCCCTATTAAGTTGCATTATACTGGTTTACATGGAAAAATCCCTATTAAGTTGCATTATACTGGTTTACATGGAAAAATCCCTATTAGGTTGCATTATACTGGTTTACATGGAAAAATCCCTATTAGGTTGCATTATACTGGTTTACATGTACAAATCCCTATTAAGTTGCTTTATACTGGTTTACATGTAAAAACCCCTATTAGGTTACATTATAGTGGTTTACATGTAAAAATCCTTATTAAGTTGCATTATACTGGTTTACATGTAAAAACCCCTATTAAGTTCCATTATACTGGTTTACATGTAAAAACCCTATTAAGTTGCATTATACTGGTTTACATGAAAAAAACCCTATTAAGTTGCATTATACTGGTTTACATGGAAAAATCCCTATTAAGTTGCATAATACTGGTTTACATGGAAAAATCCCTATTAAGTTGCATTGTACTGGTTTACATGGAAAAAACCCTATTAAGTTGCATTATACTGGTTTACATGGAAAAAACCCTATTAAGTTGCATTATACTGGTTTACATGTAAAAACCCCTATTAAGTTGCATTATACTGGTTTACATGGAAAAATCCCCATTAAGTTGCATTATACTGGTTTACATGAAAAAAAACCCTATTAAGTTGCATATACTGGTTTACATGAAAAAACCCTATTAAGTTGCATTATACTGGTTTACATGGAAAAATCCCTATTAAGTTGCATTATACTGGTTTACATGGAAAAATCCCTATTAGGTTGCATGATTACACTGAAGTCCTTGAAACTGCTGAAGTCCTTGAAACTGCTGAAGTCCTTGAAACTGTTGAAGTCCTTGAAACTCTTGAAATCTTGAAACTGCTGAAATCCTTGAAACTGTTGAATCCTTGAAACTGTTGAATCATTGAAACTGTAGAAATGTCTGAAAGAGCTGAAGTCCTATTAAAATGCATGGGCCTATTAAAATGCATTGCAGAATTCTCAATGCAGATTTTTGTCCGATTGCGGAAAAACCGGAAATCGCTGAAGTCCCAAAAGTAATAGCAATAATCTCCCAAACATGTGGAACGTTTTGATGTATAACTTGTGGAAATTGTTGAAAATGTGAAAGCTGTGAAACGTGTCAAAAAAAATGACGGAATAAAGAAATACAAAACCAATGGTTGACTGCGGAAGGTTCCGCAGTCAATCAATTAAAACGTAAATTCAACATTTACCTTTACCTTGTCTCCGCTCCGTGATCCATGCTACAGCGGGACGCTCACATACAACAGCACGGCCTGAAAATAGTGTGCAGCGTCCGAATCGCCATCAGAATGAGTCCACTCACTCAGTCTCTCACTCACAATAGTCCCGCACGTGTGGACATTCGGATAAAGCCAAAGTCGTGTTGTGGCCCTGGCTACATCTATGGAGGATTGGCTGATCGATTGCTTTGTTCATGATTTACCCGGAAATAAAGCATGACATTTCAAGCAGCGAAAAAAAATGCTACGAATTTTTGGACACTGAATTTTTTTCAACATTGAATTTTTGGACACTGAATTTTAAAACATTGAATATTTTGACACTGAATTTTAAAACATTGAATATTTTGACACTGAATTTTAAAACAATGAATTTTTGGACACTGAATTTTTTCAACATTGAATTTTTGGACACTGAATTTTAAAACATTGAATTTATTTACACTGAATATTTTTTTGTTACAGTTTATAGAATTGAAAAACAAAAAAAAGTGTTGATAATAAAAACACAAAATAACCTTCATAGAATCGCTCTAAAGAGATTTGGGGACTTTTAATTGTTTTATGTTGTCTGTTTTCTAGTGTGTTGTGTTTTGTCTATTTTTTGTGTTTTGGACTACGAGTCTGTAATAAAGCTATCTATCTATCTATCTAAAACATTGAATATTTTGACACTGAATTTTAAAACATTGAATATTTTGACACTGAATTTTAAAACATTGAATTTATTTACACTGAATATTTTTTTGTTACAGTTTATAGAATTGAAAAACAAAAAAAAGTGTTGATAATAAAAACACAAAATAACCTTCATAGAATCGCTCCATTTCCGGTGCCCACGAGGCTTCAAACGTCATCAGTGACGTCACTCACCCAAAACAACTCAGGCTTCGCTAAAAACTTCAGAGATTTCTCCATCACGACCCATCACTAGATTGTACACTCCCACAGAGACAGATGTAAGTACAAGACTTTAAACTCTGTATTCACCACTGACAGACTGTGGCGTTGAGCAGCGTGGGCCTCGGGGATTCCAGCTTTAACTTTGTTTGTGCCAAGATCTGAGTGATGCCCGTGTCGGGGGCTAATGCTAATGCTAATGCTAGTCGTTAGCCTCGCTGTTTCCGTGTAAACTCTTCTTCCTTAGTCACAAACAGCTCTAGCTCACGGAGCCAGTGGCTCTGGATGGATGTAAATGTATTTATTTGACTGGAACAATGCAGTCAGACATAGTTACAAACCAAATCTGCAGCTGATGCAGACAGAGGTTACAGCAGATGATCATTTACCACGTCCTGTCCCTGGTTGGACTTTTCTACACACTTTAAACACTAAACAGAGTCAATAGAATAATAAAAGGTCCAGTTTCTCTCATGCTCTCACTACACTCTTTATCATATTGTATGTTGTTCCAGAAGCGTCCGTCCTGTTTCTCCTAATGAGATAAATCTTATGATTTTAGACACGTCACGTCATTGAGTTGTCGATCAATTCTAATATCTGCTTATAAAGACAGTCTTAAAGAACATTTCATATAGTTTGAAATTACACAATCAATGATTTGCTTCAGTTTTTCAGTTATGAAAAAGTTATATCTTCGCCTTCTTCAGCCATAGTGGGTTAAAAAAACTGAAACAACTTGCAGCGCCACAAAATTAGCAGTCTGTGCATCCACCAGAGGAAAACTATGAAATGATGAAGAGAGACTGAATAATTGAATACATATTGGTGGAAAAAGTCCTCTCCTGTCTTTCTCCTAGTGTCTTCCGGTAGAGTGTACACTGGCATGTCTGGTTGCCGCTGCTCTCAGGTAAAATATTTCTTTTTTGTCATTTACATTAGAAGCCTGATCTTGCTGCTAATGATAGGCAGGCTGTCTGATGGGGCTGGGCCATATGGCTGAAAACTAAATCACAATATAAGTAATTCATATCGGTCGTTAATGATATGTATTGATTGATTGTTTTGTTTTTTTAAACCTAAATAAATACATTTGTTGTGTCGACAAACACACATTAGCAGACCTTGTTTATAGTCATGGGGAATGAGGCTAGAGTGTGTCCACCATTAGTCCTGGTTTAATCCTGGATAAATCCTGGTTTAGCTCCTGTTTTGGCTGTTTTCGAGTGTCTTGTGTCCCCGTGACGGCTCCATGAGGCTGTGCTTCCCAAGGAAAATGTTAATTTCTTGCTTTCGTCAAATGCATCGGGTCTTTGTCCACTGCCTCTACCGCGCCGTACATGCTGTTCCTCAAACAGACGTGCATCATCGTTGACACGGCATTGAAACACAATCCATAGATCCATGGACGCTACGCATGATGCGTTTTTTTTTTTTTTTTTTGCATTTTCCAGAATGTTTTGCAGTCCATGATTGGCTTTGATAGGTTGAGAAGTCTCTGCCTACTTCCTCCAGAATGCCGTATGCTTCCGACTCGGCTTTACTTTGTGTTTTCTTCCTGTTTTTTCTAACAGAGCAAAGTTAAACTATCAGTCAGTCAATCGACCCTGTTTTCTATTGATGTCAAACACATGTCTATTACCTTGTTTGATTTAGCTTGATTCCTAGTTCCTCTTGTGTACAGTCAATCCTCAAGAAATGTTATAGCTCACCAAGGTCTTTCATTTTAAATTTCTTACTCAACATTTTCTTTACATTTTTAAGAGAATTTTCACAATTTGTACCAATGATAACATCATCAACTAAAATGATAAGAATTACGGTCTTGTTCTTTGTCTGTCTACTATAGACCCAATGATCTACAAGATTTTGATCAAAACCATGTTCACACAAATGATCATGTAACATTTTATTCTAGTTTCTCCCTGATTGTTTTTAACCATATAGTGATTTATTCAACTTATAAACTAGCTTCATACCAGTCCCTGACTTAACTTCGTAACCTTCTGGTTGCTCCATGTACAACTCACAATCAATAGGCGTGTGCAAGTAAGTTTTACATCCATTTGGTGAAGTTTTAAGTCTTACTTTGCTGCCATCTGCATTAAACAACGCCTCATGGCATTAGACCAGCACTCGGACTCTGGGGAGTGCACAGCCTCATCAAATGTCTTTGGTACGCCGTACATAGTCAATGTTGCTCAAAGTTTGGTCATCATCAGCATAAACGCAGTCTTTCAAATATTGTGGAGTCTTCTCTCTCGTCTCGGATATCGTCCTTCTGTGTTTTTAATCTGTTTCTTAGGTTTTTGTTCAGTCTTCACTGTCCTGTGTTTCAGTGTCCGGCTCTATTGTCTCTTTCAGACTTTAATTGGTCGTCCTGTCCAACCTTTTACAGTATGTTCCAACTGGTTGAAATTCATCTTCGTCCAGAGTGGTCTCGTTGTCCACTTGTACAGATACCTCCAAGGCAACAGTCCGTCCTGTTTCTCCTAATGATATTAATCTTTTGATTTTAGACACGTCACATCATTGTTGTCGAGCAATTCAAATACCTGCTTATAAGATAGTTAAGGCATTGTTTTTTCATCAGTAGTATTAGCATCTCAGCATTTGCAGGGGTTAGTTGACCATGTTTATCATCCTGAATAGTCCGGCTGCGCTAAACTCTTACTGTCTACACTTGTGCATGGAGCGCCGAGAAGCGCTGCTTTGGCCAAAGCAGGGAAGCGGCTTTTATTTTCCTTCCAATATTCAAGCGGCTGTGCGCTTTGAGGCGTAACTACGTAGTTTCGCTAAATAACGCTGCATCTGTGTCTGTACTACCACTACACTCTTCTTAATCCAACATTTCTGTGAACATAACATGCAAAGTTCTGACCCGGGATGTTTCTGACTGACGGCAGCGGCTCGCGGCGGGGTGTGACTCTGGGTTGGTATTATAATAAATCCATGCTCTGGCTGGGCTTGGAGTGTCAATGTGAGAATATACAGTTTGGTAAAGCTGACATCAGTCAAATATTTCCGCGATGGCATATTGAAGCAGTGGACACGAGCCGTTTGAACCCTGTGCTTTCCACAATAGACGAGGGCTGGTGGTGCATATTTCGTGTTTCTTACCGTCATTACTGTATGGTTGTTGCCGCTGTAGAATCTCCGGAACTGAATGTTGCATGAGTTGCTTGATTACGCAATTTTTGACGAGAGAAAGTAACTTGTGCACATGAATCCTTATGTCATATGATCGGTCTTTTTGATCGGCACATTTCACCGATCATGCATATTAAGCCCTGATCGGCCAATTATAATCGGTCACCAATCAATCGGTGCACCTCTACATATTTGTGGAGAAACTCTCCTGTCTTTATCTTAGTGTTGTGCTGGCCCTCTACTCTTTCTTTAATGTTATTATAAACCAATTATTTTCAAACACAATACATTTTAAATTTGATGAAACATCCTCCTAAATAACTTAAGAAACTTCAGAGCTGATCGTATAAAACGTAAACACTTTGTTACGGCCCACGGTCCGTAATCTCTATTTTGGATCATTTTAGTTTCTCCGTAGCGTCTTTGTGTGTTTGTGTTTTTCTCCTTTTCAGAAGATCATGCTCATGAGTAAACACAAATGTTAATTATTTAATTTGACAGTAACAGAATCAGTTTGAATAATAGTGCAAACAAAGTTCAACATTGGTTGTGTGCCTTGACTGAAAGAGAACTATGTCATTTCTCACTTCTACCACCATGAGTGTAAATCTATATTATAATTATCTGACATTTCTTTGTTGTTTGTGGCAGATCTACAAAGTCCATCTACAGAATGGGGTTCACCTGTGATCAGTGTGGAAAGACCTGCAGCTCTGCTTCTGCATTAAAGGGACACTACATAACTCACACTGGAGAAAAACCATACATGTGTGATCTGTGTGGAAAAGGTTTTACTAGAAAAGTAGATCTTAAGCGCTACAGCAGAGTCCACACTGGAGAAAAGCCCTTCAGCTGTGACGTTTGTGATCAGAGTTTTACACAAGAGAGTACACTCAAAGATCATCAGAGGATCCACACAGGAGAGAAACCATTTGAATGTGACAAGTGTGGAAAAGCATTTAGGAGAAAAAACCAGCTCTCACGACATCGGCGTGTCCACACAGGAGAGACCTCACCAATGTGACCAGTGTGAAAAGACTTTTACACAATTATATAACCTCACTGTGCACTACAGAATCCACACTGGAGATAAACCATTTGTCTGTGGAGACTGTGGGAAGAGGTTTACTGACTCTACCACCTACAAAATACATGAGAGAATCCACACTGGAGAAAAACCATTTCCATGTGACTTCTGCAGTAAAACTTTTAAAACTGCAGTAGAGCGCACAGTTCACCATCGGAGCCACACTGGAGAGAAGCCGTACGAGTGTGACCTGTGTGGAACATGTTTTACTACAAAAGGAAGTCTTGAGATCCACAGCAGAATCCACACTGGAGAAAAGCCCTACAGCTGTGACGTTTGTGATCAGAGTTTTTCTCAGTGCTAATCTCAAAGTGCACGCAGGGGTCTTCAGACCGAGATGTCCTGACGCGAGCCGGAAGTTCTGGAAGTAGCCAGCGGGCTATGATGCTAACATAGTTTAGCTAGCGGCTTCTTGTGTACAGATCTTCTCCAATAACGCAGCTTTGCAGCGTGTCTTTGCTCACAGACATTCCACGGGCTTTATATAAAGGATTAGCAGAATCCATCTCCTGTGGGCGTCCATTTTCCACTCCTGCTCCTCCCCTTTGACTTTCCCGCCAATTCCGCGCGTCTCTACTGAGCAGTCCGTGCAAGTGTGCCGAGAGGTCCGCGCGTTGTGACGCTCGAACGCGCGACACCATTGACTTTGAATTGAAACCCGACGCAACGCATGATCTAGTCTGAACGCGGCATCAGAGATAAACTTTGCTCAACCTTTCCTTGGGACGTTTGTGCAGCGACCAATCAGAGAGCTGCAAAGTGGTCACGGGGACATTGGTGGTCTGAGCGAGCAGACTGAACATACTGTAAACAGCCAAAACAGGAGCTACATCAGGACTAATCCAGGGTTGACAATGTCGGACATAGTGCTTGTGAATATATGCGTTGTCATGCTCCCGTGACTTTATGCAACTGCTTTGAGTGTGTTCGCCGATGCGGAAATACCGTTTAATAATAAAATAAACGTATGCCGCAACTCCGTGAACACATACTAAAGTCTGTGGAATGTCTGTGATCAAAGACACGCTGCAAAGCTGCATATTGGAGAAGATCTGTACACAAGAAGCCGCTAGCAAAACTCTGTTAGCATTAGAGCTGGCCGGCTACTTCCGGCGCTGACCAGGACGTTCTGGTGTGAAGACCTGTGCGTCTGAAAACTAGAGAATGCGCGTCTGGTGAGCGGGGCTTCAGCGTCTGAGCGTTTGCGGTCTGAAAGCACCATTGGAAAGAGTCCTTTCTCACACATCAATGTCAACATATATATTTGTAGAGCGTCATGTGGCTTCAGTGTTGTGTGTTTCATTCAGACCTGTCAATCATTGGTGTTTATCACAATCTTATTCTTGCTTCATGATGTAAATGACGTGGTTTGAGTTGTTTGTGAATAAACGTGTGTACAGTTGTGTAGCCGCTGTTGTGTGACATCATTCATATATTGTGATGTTTCTCTTGTAGAAAAGCACACAGTTTGAGCAACATTAAAGGGTGGTTCTAGTGCGGCTGGTTTTAAGGCTGATATATGAACATGTTGGAATCATTACACACAAGATTCTAATCCCTCAGCTCCACTTTTATGAAGGAGTATGGCGCCCCCTGCTGGCTGCTGTGCTGCCGGACTACAGTCACACTGAGAGGCACATTTGAAAGTGAGTGTCTTTGGCTGAAATTGTCCATTGAATGTATTTAGAGAAGGCCTCGTTCAACAACAGAGACATCACTCCTGAGTCCTGTCCTGTTCTGGTCCTGATGAAGATCTGAAAGCATCAGTTACACATTTGTGATGACATTTCCTATCTGCAAACTCAGCAGCGTTGGAGCGACAGTGAGAGCCAGAGAACCATCATAAACCTGTGATGGAAGAATACAATAACTGCTGTCAGCTGTTCACACTGTTGTAGGATCTGGGACATGCTTGTCGTCTGAAATGTACTTTACCAACTGTGTGTGTGCCACTTTAAGTTTGGGTGTGGTTTTCTTGGTGTGTGTCTATTCTGTGTTTGCTGTGGGCCAATGGTCATGTTTTTATGAGTCGCAGCTATGGTGGGCGGTACTTCCTTGGTTTAAAGCTCAGTGCACCTTCTCTCTTACTTTCTCTCTGCTTGATGTGAAACAGCTGGGGTCCTCCAGGTGGTATGAAGACCTACGGCTCTGCTCGGCCACAGCAGCACGGCCAACCACTCCGCAGTGTAGGCTAGTGATGGCAATATGAAGCCCCATGATGCATTGAGGGTTTGCAGCCTATTACCATGGATCTATAATAACTGGATGGGGTATTACTAGCTTATAGCTGTACCACCCACTGGCACAGGGGGCGCCCGTGGTACTGCAGACTAAATTCAGGAGGGCTTCCCAGAAAAAAGTCACATAGAACTCAATGTATGTTAAAACAGCTCGACCTCAGCTGACAGAGAATCTACAGCTTTCAGAAATATCGGATTTTGTGGGGATTTTAGTGTCCCTTGTCATCCTCAACTTTTTTTCTTCTTCTTAAATCTTTCGGCTTTCTTTAAATCCACACTTTACTGCCACAAACTCGGCTCTTTTCCTTCCCGCTCTGGCTCC